>CM028328.1:54386441-55586441 GCA_016647705.1 Eucommia ulmoides
CTTTAACTCTCCACTGCCGGCGACGCTCAAACCACACACACACCCTCAACAAAACCCACACCACCGCGACCAAATACACACACAAAATACGCACACACAGTAACAAAACACACACAGACACCAAACAGAGACAAAGAACCACACACACACTCAAAGACAAAACGCACAAACTCACCGCCGAAACACACCCTTCCGTTTTATATATATATGTATACATACATACATATATATAATATATATATATATGTGTGTGTGTGTGTGTGTGTGTATGTATATGTATATGTATATATAATTTAACCCCTAAACTTTTAAATCACATTATTAATAATACCATCCACCCTGTTATTTTTTTAATATGCTCAAATACGACTCAAATTGTACACATAAGAAAAAATCGGGGTATTACACATATAATTGCACGCTTGCGAATGATATGTTCTGTCTGTCAGTTATTACATATATTTTTGAATAAATTCAAAGCGGGAACAGTGTAGATAGGTAATAAAAAACGTTAACATTTATGCATGTACATCAAAAGTAACATTCGTGTGCATTTATCATGAGTCCATGATGTGCTAAAACAAGGTAGTCAAAATAACGTTAACATTCATGCATTTATTTTTGAAATAAATTCAGAGCGCCAACAGTATAGATAGCTAAAAAAAATTAAAATTTATGCATGTACATCAAAAGTTAACATTTGCGTACATTTGGCATAAATTCATAACGCGAACAACCAAAGTAGTCAAAAGAACGTTAACATTCATGCATGTCCACCATAAAGTTAACATTCGCGTATATTTGACATGAATCCATATTGCGAACAACTAAGGTAGTCAAAATAACGTTAACATTATGCATATCATCATAAGTAACATTCGCGTATATTTTGTACAATGTGAACTATCTATTCATTCCATCAGTTACTACACATGTGTTCTCATTTGCGTGATGCAGAACACACAATGGTTGTGCTTGTGGCGTTGATGTGCAAGTATAATGGGTACTCATTGAGAGTAAAGGTTGACGTAGATTTCACATACGATATGTTAATACAAAAATTGATAGCGATGTGGGATGTTTTTGAGGGACGAATCATTTGAGTTGAAATATTCGTTACCGGGGCACGAAATGTGTTTGATGTCGTGTCAAGACGATTTAGAAGTGGTTGTTTGCCTGCTTGTTCGATGAGACTGGAGTATGTTGGCCTGGACATCAAACCATACGATGTAGTAGAAGTGGGTCTGGGGGCAGCAGACAGAACATGGCTGTTGAACAGCTGAGGGGACGTGGTGGTAGGTTTTACCTTCAATATAAAAAGAACGACAAAGAGAGAGTGACGATTGAATGTGTATTGAAGGAAAAGACAGGATGTGTGTGGAAAGTGCACCGAAAGAGTATATGAAAGGAATAGATTTTTTTACATAAGAGAATGGTAAAGACATCATTCTTGCGCTGCTATTTTGCGGACAACAAAAAAATGACAACATGAACTCTAATGTTGTCAAATCTGTTGGTGGATTTGGTTCGCAACACACCAGTCACTCGTCGATTGATGTTGTCCACACATTCAAGAATGATTATGGCTTGAGATTACCCATACCACAATCGCGTGGAATAGAGTTGCAAAAGGCTCGAGATGACTTGTACGACGACCACAATCCTCATACGATCAACTAACGTTGGTACATGGACGCTTGTTTGCGCGACGAACCCTGGGAGTCACTTGGGTTCTGGATATGATCAAGAATCTAGACACTTTAGAAGATTGTTCATTGCGTTTAATGCATCAATCCACGATTTCAAGTACTGTCGGCCGATGTTATTCCTGGATGGAACATTTGGTGAGTGGCAGATACAAAGGATGCTTGATGGCAACTAACGCGAAGGATGGAAACATTGGTAATTTTGTATTGTATTCATTTTTTATCAACTCTCATTTCACATTTGGTTGACATGCATTGTGTATGCCCCGATTTGTTCTTTTTTTTTGCTCTCAATATAATGCGTTAACATCCACATAACAAAAAGTTGTATAGTCCAAAGTGAATGTTAACACACACACATATTCCAATTTGATATGTTTTTGGTGATGTTTTGTATGTACAGGGATGTTCCTACTTGCTTTTTGCGATGGTCGATGTGGAGAACGATGATAATTGGTATTGGTTTATGGAAAATCTGGAACAAATTGTCCCCCCTAAATGTGTGTTAACATTCATATCAGACAGACACAACGGATTCTCGAAGGCGTTCGTAGAATATTCCCGAAATATTTTCACTCTTTTTGCTTGAATCACTTGAAAAACAATTTGAGAGACAAGTTGGCTGGTATGAAACAAGGATTTTAGAGAAGTTGGTTTATAAATACACTGTGTGGCGCATGCGACGACGATGGAAAAGTTTTATCAGATATTGGGGAAAGTAAAGGCTGAAGGTTTTAGCCGGGTAGACAATTTCCTGTCAGACGTGCCGTTTGAAAATTTCAGCAACATATTTTTCATAGGCAAAAGATACGGTGAGATGTCTTCTAATTTAGCAAAGTCATTCAATGCTTAGATTCGTGAGTATCGACACTTGCCTATCATAATTATGATCGACAAGATTAGGTGCAAGTTAATGTCTCATTTGTCAGTTAGACGCGCAAAATCGCTGTCGGTGTCTACTGTTTTATGCCCTGTTTGTGAGTAGAATCTTGGACAGATGATCAGAGATGGTTGGACTTGGACTGTGGTAGAGTGTGCGAACGTCTTCGAAATACACTCGAACCCAACCGTGAATGTGGATGTGATAAAGAGAACGTGCACTTGTTTTAACTGGCAGGGGAATTGATTCCCGTGTGCACACACTCGTGCAGCCATTCAACACAGTGGTCATAGTATACAGTTTCATAGAGCCATTTTTTTCGGTTGACTATTATCGTAAATGTTATTCGGAAGGTATATACGGAGTCCCGATGCTCGAGAAACCAAAGTGGGATGAATCGAAAGCCGTTATTATGTCATAGCCCACCCCGGACACCCGTCACTGTGGGGCCGGCGTGACGTAGAAACGACTTCACCTAAGACACAATCACTATAGACGACAACATACATGCATTATATTATATCACGAAAACCAACATTAAATATATAAAATCCCTACCCAGGGACACTCTTGTCCTTACAAAATATTCAATAAGGTCCAAGGTACAAAACCCAAAAACCTCTCATTATATTCGTCTCAAGTAATACCTCCAAGAAATTCTTTCCCTAATCACACCTCCGGATCCAACCTATTGCCAGTAGGGGACAAACGCCTATATACAGCACCTGCGAGTGTAGTACCTTCTTAGTAAAAATATTTTATTAAAATAATAATGCATTCTAAATAATACATATTTAAATAGATCAAGCTTAACGCGTATAAACAAACACATTTTGAACAGTAGTATAAAAATCATATACCACGAAAGAACTCCTTCTTCATACCATTCAGAATCATCATCAATATATATCAAATATAGGAAATCCATCCAAACCATCAGCATAAAATAATATGATAAACACCAGAGACGATAAAATAAAACACCACATCACAAACATCACACCACCACACCACTCACTGGCTAGCCATAGTGATCGTTTTAACCTCACGATCGGGAGTTGTAACGGTACTGTAACATCCGTAGGAATGCCTTCCTACGAAATATCCACACTTTTTTGGGGGAGAAATATAATCCCACCCCCTTACGGGGAAAAATATAATCCATACCCCTTTCGGAAGAAATATATTCCACACCCCTTTCGGGGAGAACAACTATGGCATCGTCAAAATCATCAGTATAGTTAAAAATTCACATCCTTTACGGGAAGAAATACATTTTCACACCACATCGTCAAAAATCCACACCCCTCATGGGGAGAATATAAACCACATCCCTTTCGGGGAGAATTTCTAAAATTACGTTTTTCACTCTCTTTTAAAAAGCACCACCGATTGTAGTAAAAACCATTTTTCCACCTTTGTACCACCGATTTTAGTAAAAACCATTCTTTTTCCACTCTCTTTAATACCACCAAATCCAACAAATCATTTTTAATCCTTCTTTTTAGAAACCAACACAATTCATCGAAAATCCATTTTACCAACTCATCCAAAAACCTGCTTGATCCATAACATTTATAAAATCATACAGTTTTAAGTAAACACATTTTTCATCATATATATATATATCAAAATAAATTTGGTAAGAAGACAGTACACTCACCTGATATCCGCTCTCAAAAGCTTCACTGACTCTACGCTACCGATCCTCTGGTAATTGCGAACCTATTTGTGACAGGGCCTAAATTAATATTAACATAAAAAAATAACCTAATCATGCAATGCAAACCCTACATTTTCCACATTTTATTTATGAAATTTTATATTCGATTAATTTAGCTCTGTTACCCAGTACACGTGTACGATTTATTTAAAATTAACGGTTATGGAGATATTATTCCAATTACTCCGATTACAGAATTGTTTTATGTTAGAATTTAATTTAATTAATAATAATATTTAATGAAAAATATTATCCGTTGCGAAACGTTGTCGCGAGATGAGTTTGAATTTCGTTGGGTTATTTGTGCAAATTTTCCTTTTTTTTTTTCCCTTTTTTTTTCTTCGGTTCTCAGTTCTCCTCCAGACCCGACGGCCAGCCCTCCTCTCTCTCTCTCTACTATTGCCGATTACCGGCGGCCTCCCACGCCACGCCGATTTCACCATCGGCCCTACACCATCCACACCACCAATCAACAACCACCACCGGCCACCCCTACAACCGAACACGCCTACCCATAAGATCACCGATACCCTCTGCAATACACACACACACACGCACATTGCCTGAGATTTTCATCTATCCAAACCCGAAACACACACATGCATACACACACTCACTGAAATGATCAAAGAATTTACACACAATTACTCACCAAATCGACGACGACGTACGGCAACTATTTCACGGTTGACAATTTCAACCCCACGGCCGTCGAGTGAACAACCGAAAACCCATACTCGCAAGGACCAGACTGAGCACTCCCACAAGATCGTTTCAAAATAGAACAAACACAGCAGCAGAAATAACAGCACACACACACACATCAACGGGACACGCCCTGCTTGCCGAAGAAACGCCGATCACGGAACTCCGACAGCCCCTGGAACCGACGACGGAAATCAACACACACCCATAATGATGAAATGAAACAGAACATACACTGACAACCCCACCGGAGAACTTACCACCACTGACGATCGCGAAATCCGACAACCCCGTTCTCCTCCGATCCCTTTCTCTCATCTTTCTCTCTCTCTCTCTCTTCCGGTTTTTCTCTAGAACATTTGCGATCTCCCATAACCCATACCTGCCTATATATATATATATATATATAGATGAATTTGTGGAGTACACAACGCCACGTTGCCCCTCTCTCTCATTTCCTTTCGTCTGATCGCAGGGCACACACACACACACTCATGCATAAATATATATGTGTATAAAAATATCTTTAGTTAAATTACTCATTCATCCCCCTTAATTTCTAACTCTCTCTCCTTAGTCTTTTTAGCTTTTAAAAATTTTCAAAAAATTTCAATTGGGCCCTTAAACTTTTTAAATTTGAATTTTTAAATTTACTCAATTTCACCCAAATTTTCTCAATTATTCTAAATGCAACTAAAATGATGTACAATCTGAGTCGGGGTCTTACATATTATCCCTCCAATCACAAAAAAATAACCTGGTTGGCCAAGGAAAAAATGGATTCCATCGAGGGGAGAGGTAGCTGAGATAAAGTGTGGTAGGTGCCACAAATATGGACACCACAACCGAAAATCATGCACCGCGCCAATATAAATTTTTTTTCATCAGTTTGCTTTGCTTCCTTTTGGACTATTTTTGACATTGTCGTTTTTTTATGGTCATGGCCACTTGATGTTGTTAGACTTTGTTCTTTTTTTTCCCCCAGGGAAGAAACATATGGTGATCTACTTGTTTTATTTTTAGATATATTTTTCCAGTTTACGTAACATTTATTCGCTCTGCATTAACATCCACGTGACAGAGAACTTGGGAACTTGGGAAACGAGGTTGAGTCTTCGGTAACATTCACTCATAGATGAACATCCACATGACAAAACGTGACATAACCATCAAATGAATGTTACCGCACATATATAATCTAGATTAATATGTTTGGTTGAGTCTTCGTTAACATTCACTCAGATATGAATAGTACATATTTATGTTAACATCCACAGAACAAAAATGTGCATCTTAAAAGTGAATGTCAAAGCACATGCACATTCCACTCTTGATATTATTTGGTTGAGTTGTTCGTTAACATTCAATTATACACAACCATACTTAGAACGGATGCAGTTTATTCAAGTATATATTACAACAGACATATTACATTAATATTAACTTTTGAAACATATCAGGTAGCCGAACAAAACACCAAAAGAATTCATTCATCGTAATTAAACAATAGATCTGTTTCAATATACACACACAAACTTATATACGCAAACTCGCTAATGGGATGTTAACATTCAATCATTAACAATCACACGTATCAAATCCATTCCTGATATGTTCGTTAAGAATCACATGTGCACTGACCCAAAAAAAAAAACTACGACAAATTATAAACCAACGGTTGTGTTCTTGGACCAAAAAAAATAGAGAACAATGTATAGAGCAAAAATATTGCAACTGAGGGGCAGTTACAGATCAATTTGTAGGGGGTGGCTTTTCCTGACTTAGGACGATGATAACGGCCAACTTCTGATCGGATCATTCAGAAGATAATGTATGATGTTCTTGCGCAGCTGCTGTACATCACCCGCCCCCAACTTTTCCGCGATTGCGCTATTTTTAGCATACTGCTTCATGATATACGTAACGTGTATCCCGCATGTAGTCTTGTAAAAAATTACGGACAAAATAGATTACCTTTTGGTCAGTAAAAGTACACTCCAAATCTTTACATATTATAAGTTTCTTAGTATACACAGGATGATATGTAATGTTACTTACGCTCTTCGTTGCCGCAGACATTTAAGACATGGCTCAATCGGTGCAACCCCCCAACCATGGAGTATCTTTGAATTGATATATTTCTCAACAAATATTTTCTGTCAACCACAAATTATTAGGTACAAGCAGAGACGGAAAATCAGGGGAAAAAAATATCGTGTACGTCAAATGGGGACAGAGTATACCACTATCTGCGTGTCGTCGTAGTAACAATCAAACGATTGATCGCGTGGCATGATTGAATTGTAGAATACCCATTTCTTCTCAAATATATCAAGTACAACAGTGTCCAATGATTTGGAAATGCATGACGACCACTCGTATTCATCGGAAAGATAATGTACCTATAATTGTCGGTGAACGCATCCTTGATTGTTTCATAGATATTGCGCAAGATAACTCCATGCCCCCCCTTGATAACGATATATCATAGACGATGATAGATGTTAATTTAAAAATAAACATGTATTGTATAAATGCACACGACATACCCATATCTGCGTAATAGTAAACTTTGTTTGATCTAAAATAACATCGGACGTCATGCTCCGGTGATCGTTGGATGATTGCATCTTGCGTTCAAGATATTCACCAAAAGCATCGATGACCTTCAAAGTACGGAAATATTAGTGCGAGTTTTATTCGTCACAGCCCATTCAAGTCATTAATCGCCATAACAGAGATATGTTTACACTAATTAAAAAATAAAAAAAAATATTAATTTTTGAAGCGTTTTATAATGCTTACGTTGTCCGCAATTTGTCGATCCTTCATGATGCATATAGCATCCCCGCAAGTTACTGTGGCGAGTGGTTTTTCCCCGCTATATATGAATGCCCTAGCCTCATCCTCATATTCACGCGCGGGCAGAGTATCGACATTTATGGGCCCCTAATTGCTATTTTTTTTACCCTTCCCTTTTGCCATTGTGTAGACATACTCACTGCCATGCTTGGTCGGTTGTCTCACCTTGACCTTTAGTCGGTTAACCGTAGAGATAACGTTTGGTGTCCTCCGTGTTTGGACATGGGATGGGGGAATAGATGGAGGCGCTGTCTGATACATAGGACTTTCACCAAGCATAACAACAGATATAGGTGTCACGTCCCGTATCACGAGATCGGTGCAGGCATTTTTCGGTGTTTGGGTATGTGTACGCGCTGCGCTTTAGGGGGCGATGCATTAGCTGGCTGAACGGGGGTTTGGCGTGGCGATATGGCAGCGACGAGAGTACTATGGGACGCAGAACATGTGCAACCTTCAACCTTAGTATGCAAGTTCTGGATTTTCAGTTTTAATCCATTGATAACCCCCATGTATGCATTGGCAGTAGTAGTTTTTTCCTCATGCAACACCTTGATTGTTATTTTTGACTCCTCCAATTCACTGAAGAGATTATTGCATTTTTTTTTTTTAAATCTTCGTTCTCTTGAGAAACGGAAGATCTCAGTGTTGCTGGGTGATATTGTGCACACTCATCTCTTTCAACAAGTGCCACTTCTCGCTTTCTGTTTTCGTCAATCTCTTAGTGAGATCACTCACAACCTCTTCATAGTGTCCTTTTTGCGATGTGCATGCAGACTTCCACTCGTTAATTTCTGTTTGGAGGTTGATATTTCTGGTTGTAATGTTGCCAAGGATCCTTCTCAACGTCGTGATCGTCTCATCTTCCTCCATTTGCTTCCAATAGAATTCCTCTTGCATTTTGTCCAAAGCACGATATATGTCACCAACGACAATGTCATGCGTGCTCGGACCGAGGGCTGTCATATTTGGTTGTGTGAACAATCCACCCAAATCAGGCGTCGGAGATGCATGATCGGCTGACGGTTGACTAAGGAAGGGGGATAAATACTTTTCAATCATGTCATTTATCATTGAGTCATTTTCAGGACCGTCATCGATAATCGGACGCTTTCGCTTAGCTACTTGCCCAAACCCCTCCGACGTTACTTGCGCCCTCGGAAGTTCTTCAGTTGGGGTTTCCTTTACAACCTCAATGTCGTCAACGCCGTCATCGTCGACGATACCCAATTTCATTTCTTGCAACGCCCATTCAATTGCGTGCTCTTTCACCTGACAAACAAACTACCTCATCAATACAGGTAGAATACATTTTTTGAAAACAGCTACAGGAGCGTAGTTGTATTTCAATAATACCTGGCCGCTCAGGATTTGATTGATGGGCGTGGACCCGATTGCAGAGGCATGCACAGTCAAGCACCAACGCTGCATATGTGGGACAACAAATCCCCTGCCTTCCATTGGCAGCGCTAAAGTAGTGTGTTCGCAAAGTCAATAATGATACAAACAAACAAAATATGCTAAGAAATACATTAAAGTATCGAGATGCACAGCGAAATGTTAACGTAACGTATAAACAGAACAACCAACTAGTAAAACAGTCTAGACAAATTAGATTACTTGCAGTGCTAGTACGCAACCTATTACAGACCTTGGGGTGGTGTATGTTCATTTAAGACTTGTTTCCAAGTCTGTAAAAATTTCCTCTGGCCAATTATACATGGACATGCTATCAATATCCTCCATATACTGCACCAAGAACTTGGGAACCTGTTGTCTCATCCTTGTGAAGAAGCAGGTGGCTAGCAAGTGCAGACATAATAGACGGACAACGTCCCTGACAAATTCTCCATCCGTATTGTTGATCTCATTCTCCACCAACGATCTCAAGAATGCAACACTAAAATCACGCGGCCCATAGGTGAACTTGTTAAGAAACAGTGAGTCAGTCTTTGTGTATCTGCTCGGTACTATTCTAATTTCTCCGGCTGGCATCCCAAAGATCAATTGCAAGTCTAGGGCAGTCATCTTCACAAATTTGTTGCCGACCATGAACGCTGAACGCGTAGGATTGTAATTTCTAATTATTTTTTCTATTAAGTTATTATTTTTATGTATATTTTCAAGCGACAGCCGCTGATTATAGAGTGTCTCGAACAAAAGTCCAAACGGTGTTTTTGCCAGCAATGTCTTGTGTTGGTCTTTTAAGTTTGCACTCCTTGAGAAGTTCATATGTCTGTTTCAAGTTGCTATGATACAAAAAAACACTATGTTGAGGTTGAGACTTCCCACTTTTTCACTGTTTTCTGGCCTTTAGGGCTGCATCAATAAAAAGTTAATTGAAATAACAAGGATTAACATTCACGTGAGTCCACTATCCACATAAACAAAAAAAAACCTTTATGGGACTGGATAACAACAACACGTGAACAATAATGAACTCGATATACACATAGTCTGTTCACATTAACATCCACTTAATACAATATGAGTTAACATACACACAATCTAGAGTAAGAAATAAATCAAATGGACTATTGAATATAACGAGTTAACATGCACACAAACGCAAACAACGATTATTTTCTCTTACAAATCGCAAAATATAAAGTTAACATACACGCAATAGAAATTATGGGGGATTCACATTCACGTGAGTCCATTATCCACATAAATGAAAAACCCCTTTACGGGAGTGGATGACAACAATACGTGAACAATAATGAACTCAATATACACATAGTCTGTTCACGTTAACATCCACTTAATAAGGAAACAAACGGGTCCGATGTCGGGTGAAAGTTGTGTATTTTTCAGCTGTTCGGGTTTGCTCCAGATTCAAACGCCCACACCCGAACCAACCGTAGACTGCCTTAAATACGATTTTTAGTAGGGTTTGACCGTTTGGGTTTCAGTCTTTCAATCGATCATCGCCTCCCGTCTCTCTCTCTCTTGTTCCTTCAGCGTCTTCAGAGTTTATACTTCCAAGTTTCATTCCTGGCTTCCTCTGAATTGTCGTCTCGTCTTCCTCAATTTTGTGACTGTAACGCCAGCATCTTCAGATCTATCTCATTCTTCTAGGCTTCAACAATAGCGCTTCGACGTCTTCCTTGATTCTCCTTCCAGACTTCAACAATAGCTCTTCGTTGTCTCATCTTCCTCGATTTTGTGACTATGACGGTGAGTTCTTAATCTATTTGTTGTTTGAATTTGATGTTTCGGTAATTTATTTTTTGATCTTCAATTTTGATTTCTGTATGGATTAGTTTTTTTTGTTTTTTTTTTCAATTAGGGTATTTTATTTCTGTTTCGTTAGTGTTTTGTTCATCGGAGTTGGAAATGCGATCGTAAAGGTTTTGTTCATCCTTCTGCCTTGACAGACCCACCCGAACCCGACCAACTACCGACAAACCCGCCCAACGTTGGTTTCCAGCCACCGATCGGTGGAAATCAGGCCACAAAACCCTCACCCAAATACTGTTCGGGTCAGGTGTTGGGTGACCCTATTTTTTACTCCACCCGACCCATGCATACCCCTAGCTGTACGTGCTCATGAGTCTCAATTTTGTTTGCTTTTTTTTTTTTTTTTTTTATATAATTTTTTTTAAATAGGTATAATAAGAGCGGCTGAAATTGAGAAGTAAACGGTTGTGAGTTTGGAATTAGGTGGAACAAGGAAAAAAATTTAGGTTTTGAAGTGCAGGGCAGTTTTGTAATTAAACTAGATCCATGGTAATTTGTTATGTAAAATTATTTTACACACATCAACAAACATATTTATGTTCGAATATATGGTATTATAAGAGAGAAATGTTCGGGTTATAGAATAATGTCTCCTCAATCTCTTTACTCGGTCCAGATCTATTTTCTCCCTTTATTGATATTTTTCTCTCAAAAAAGATCAATTGAAAAAAAAAATCAAATGGTTTGTAAAGTTTTACATAATTAATTTTTTGTTGGTTTATAAAGTTTTTCATAATTATTTTTTTTATTTGTCGGTAAGTAACTATTAAACCACATAAAAAAAGATTTTAGATCATTTTTAAAACTAATATTCCAGAAAACGTCAAATCTTGAAAAGCATATTTAGGAGTTTAATTTTTATTTTCTTTTTATTTTTACTTTTTCTTAAAAGTAAATATGAGTGATGAAAATTAATAGTATTAAAGATTGACATTAGTAATTTTTTAGGTTATAATTTTATATTTATTTTTTAGTATTAAAATTTATTTTTATTATTTTTGATAAAATATATCATTACAAAATTAAAAGATAAATTTTAGTTCTGTATATTATTCAAATAAAAAATATATATTAATATATTTTTTTATTAGACCCGCATAATAAACGGGCCTAAAACTAGTATATATATAAAGGGTATTTTATTTTTAATCCTCTGTTAGAGACTACTTCACTATTCAGACCCTTATACAATGTGTATTAAGTTTTCAGACCACATCAATTCTTTAGGAAAAAGTCCTTCTATTTTACCCTTTCTTTTACAGTTTATTTATGGAACATGTCATTCTGAGGACACAAACTACTATAACATGAACAGGGCACTAAATAAACCCCCACAATACGTAATCCGCTTTTATATACCTGATTTCTGAATCAAATCATATGAAAATGTGATAAAATTAAAGAGCTCGCCGATATCTTTGCAATGGTATTTTTTATTTTTATTTTCTAGTTAATAGTAGCAGATTGCGATAACGTTAACACACTGTTAGCAGTCGGCGTGTTACCGCATCCGTTCTGATTCCGATATGTCCTGCTACCCGTTCCACTATCTGCACGACTGCATACAAAAAACAGCCAAAACGCTCTTTATTCTCTCCACGCTCTCTATTCTCTCCACGCTTAAAAACTCCGAAACCCTAAAAATAATAATTCGAAATTGCCCCGTCATCTTCAGATAATGGAGAATTTTGAACGAGCCCCGTCGTCTTCCACACAAAAACGAGGAATCCTCAGTCCCGACGGTATGTGAAACCCTAAAATCGATACACTTTTGTTTGGTGATAGCGTTTTAGAAATCAAAATCACAAAACGAGACGATGATGTTCGTCTATTTTTCCCGACTCTGACATGCTGTGTTCCCCTGTTTTGGATTTATGTTTTTTTTAAAATCGTATGACGTGTTTTGTTTCGTGGTTTTGCGATGTTGACCCACTTGTTGTTTTGCCTCTGAAAAGAAGAAATTTAAAAAGAATGCTTGCGTTAACGTTAACATTAATGTGGGTCGTATGTTTAGATTTAGGTATGTTTGTTTGTCCGGTACACCACTATGTACTGAGATTGCGTTAACGTTAACGCGTGGATGTTATTGCGTAAATGTTAACGCAAATAGACGTTGCCTGTAAAAAATGAGGGGACCGTTTTGCGTTACTCGTCGGTATTTTTCTCAAATCTGGTACAACATTTGGGTTTTTGAAAAAAATGCGTTAACGTTAACGCATTTATTGTGGTGCGTTAACATTATAGCAAATAGTTGCCTGTTTTTGTTACGTAACGAGGGATATGGATGACTGCATTAATGTTAACATGTGGCTTTTAATGTGCATTAATTGTGCTTCATGGTGTTCTTACAGTAAAACTCCTTAAGAAACCCAAAAAAGAAAGCTCCAGCCAGCAGACGTTCCTTTATCGCTCCAACCTAAAGCAGACGTATGAATTGCTAAAAGAATGCAAACTCAAAGATCAGCATAAGACGCTGCTGGCCAGGACCCCATTCGCAAAAATATTCAAGACATTATATGAGCAGCGAGTGACGCTCGAAAACGTCCACAAAAATAATAATCTCATTGAAATGATCATCCGATGCTACAACCCTGCGCGGAGGGGGTTTAGGATAGGGGGACAAGCTCATCCGGATAACCCCGCTGGACATCCAGCTGATATTTGGAATAGCAACGGGCGAAGAACCTATTGTTTTGAGTCGCTACACAAAATTCGAATCTCCCTTCATGTCCAAACTGACATTCGCAGACTGCGGGTTTAGTGTCGCGTATTTGAGATCACAAGTGCAAGCGAATGTGAACGCCATGGACAATGAAACAGAACAGGATGGTGTGCGCATGGTCATTCTACACCTGATGACCACATGCTTCTTTGCGACAACTGGGCAGCAGGTCCAAAAATCGTTAGTTCACTATGTTGAAATGATTGAAGACATGGCAAATTACAACTGGATAGCTGCAATATTCACAGATCTGGAAACAAGCCTCAAGAAATCGTACATGGAACCCCGGTCGGTCACGAGATGCGTGCTTGCTCTCCAGGTATACACATAACCATTGTGAAAACATTTTTCAAATATTTAAAAGCGTTGTTTGTGGACCCTACTTGACATAGTACAAATTTTGCTTATAGTATTGGTTGTGCGAGCACACAACGTTGGTTGACCACACCGAGGGTAGGGAGCATAGTGTACCGCGTTTGGAGCGGTGGTGCCTCACCACGTTTTCTTCCAACTTGGGTGGCATTCCCCTCGGGCTCTTGCCAGCTGATAAGGTAAACAAAAAAAAAAACATGTTGTGCTTTAAATAAATATGAGATGGGGGGGACGAATGCATTAACGCAATGACCTTATTTTGGGTTACCATTGACGTTACTGATAGGGGTAATTGTGTTAACGTTGACACAAGTACGTAAAAACGTGATATGTGATATTTGCGTTAACGTTAACGCAATTAGTTATATGCGTTAATGTTAAAGCAAAATAAATTATGTATGGTTGGATTGTTATTGCGTTAACGTTAACGCACTTATTATTTGCATTAACGTTAACGCAATTATTCATATACGTTAACGTTAAAGCAAAGCAAGATGTGTGTGGCTGGATTGTTATTGCATTAACATTAGCACGCTTAGTTGTTGGTTTTTTGTAACTTATGTTTAACATTAACGCAAGTAATTTAACTTTAATGTTAACGCAATCAGTTAGTTGGTTGGGGGGGTTGTGGCTGTGTTAACATTAATGCTTGCACATATGCCAGGTGAAAGATCAACCCGCTGATAAGACTTTAGCAGAGCTTCAAATGGGGATTGCTTTGAAAGAGGATAGTGATGACTCAATTAAAGATAGCCCAGGCAATGAGAGTGGAGATACAGACGCTGGTGCTGATGATGGCTACGATGCAATGGTCGACGACATCATAGGTCGGTATCTCACACCCCTCATATATCATCCTTCTCCCGTCCCCACTCAAGACGCAACCTATTTGGGTGATGATTCAGCCCCCGCTGAGAGTGCATTTTGCACACCTTCAGAGGGTGCCTTAGGACCACCGTCTGTGTCCGCACGTACAGTTGATGATATCTGAAGACAGATCGAACACATGCAGGGTGAGTTCGTTGCGAATAAAATAGAAAAAGAGCAGACCATTGTAGTGTTGCATAGGGTAATTGCAATCATAACCGCTGCCAACGTCGAGTAGAAAAAAGAGATTGATCATCTGAAAGCATCGTCGTTGCAAGAGAAAGAAAGTTATGAGCGTTCTGTCTCCAATCTCTCTGCGAAATTAGTGAAATCATTTGGGTAGAAGAGAGACATCCTGACGAAAATGAGTGTGCACAACGTGACTCAGAAGTATAAGGAGCCCGCCGTTGATACAGAGAAAGATGACCTTAGGTGGAAATGTTACGAGCTCGCCCAGGAGGTGGATACACTGAAAAACACAATCAAAACATTCAATCAACAACATGCTGATGTTGCTGACGAAATGAAGAAGAAATATAATGATCTTGCTCTTGACTTGAAAGCAGAACAAGAAATCAACAAACTGCTGAGGGAGGAGAAGAAAGAGATAGCCAAATCAGACGTTAAAATGCTTGTGGCGCTAAATAAACAAATACAGGACCTCCAGACGAAATTAAACGCCCACATGCAAATGGGGGGTAGGGTATCCCTACCACTCTCGCAGTCCGCGAACCTCAAGAACCTCAATCGCTCTCTATGGTCATGTCGACGGAATCCCCCAATGCACCGTCGCCAGTCCCTATGCCTACGTCGCATGGTGGGGAAATGCAAAAAGTTAGCTCCATGGTTGGACGAGTAAAGAAAAAGGAGAGGCAACCGAAGAAACAAGGCAGTGATTTTGTCTACCCCAAAGCAAAAATGAAAGAGAATCAGAAAGAAAAATCTGATATAGTTAATATCGATGAGCTCCTGCTGGCAACAATGTATGAAGACAATGCAATACTCCCAACTCGTAATTCGACAACCGTTGGTGCGATGCCTGGTGATAACGACTGGGAGAAGTTGTCTGTGATTTCCAAAGAGGGGCCAGGGTAAAAAACAAAAAATAACTCAAAGTGCCTGTTTACTTTTGAAATGACTTTTTCCATAAAATGTTTGTTGATCATGTGATATATTGTTTTTGACAATGTCCCAGTACATTCGTGTTTGGAGGTGGGAAACCCATGGCCACGGTTTCATGTGGCGACATCATTTGCATAATTATGAAGCGACGTGTGTCGGATAACATATGAAACCAACTGCATAATGTTTGTGATTGACTTGATTAACTGTGTTTCGTAAAAATATGCTTACGTTAACAAAATTTGCGTTAACGTTAACGTTAACGTGCTGTCTTTCCCCTTCCTTTCTCTCACAGGTTATCGATTCATATGGAGAGTGTTTGGAAGATCAAATTAGATCAATCAATCATATGCGGATGTCAACGTCAATCGTGTTGTTGCACAAAATGCGGTTCGCGCTATCATGCATTTGGGTAAGACGCTTTAGCACATGTTAGCTTTTTTTCCTTTTTCATCCAAACTTGCTAACACGTAAAAAAAAATCATAGAATGTTATAAGAGAGGACAACAATGTGCTGCTGAAAGAACTTTACTACACAATCTCCACCGCATTTAACAAAGAAAATCGTTATGTTGTGTTCCCGATGAACACTAACGGTCGTCATGCGTCACCCAATCACTGGACTGTAATGGTCTTGGATATACATGATAAAAAATGGATGTTCTACAATTCTATCTGTCCTAGGAAGAACACGACTGATTATTATAACAACGCGCTTACGGTGGTATGTGATTTAACATGGAACTACTTTGACTGTCTGTAACTACACTATGTTTTATTTTACTAACCTAAATTCTGAACAAAAAAAGTTTGTTGAACAACATATCAACATGGAAATATGGCCAGATTGGGGCGACGCATGTATAGAACAATGTCTCGATTCACCACAACAACGCGGGGCGTAAGTTCACCCGTCCGAAACTTGTGTACTAAAAATCGTATGTATTTGCAAATTTATCATTCTCATCTGTTTACCTCCCCCCCCCCCCCCCCCCGCGCGTTTCCAGGACTGATTGTGGTATTTTTGTTATGTACATCATGAAACAATATACTACAAATATGCCCGTCGCGAAAAAACTATCGGTGGCTGATGTACAGGGTGTCCGAAAAGACGTAATACATGCTTTACTCAACCATCCGCACAACAGTTGGGTCCCCATAGTGGGCGGCGATGTTGAAAAAATCCAACCAGATCAGGGCAGACCTTGACCTAGGGGGGAGTTTATCAATGATACAAGACAAAAATATAAGAAAATGTATATATCCCCTGTTTAATTCATTTTTTGCAATGATGGATGCGTGTGTTTGATGGGTGGTTTAATATGCAAACGACGTTAACGTTAACTTGCAAAAAAATGCGTTATCGTTAACTTGAAAAAAAATGTAATTAACTCTTATTTCATCCGTTGATTTATTGCATTGAATGTTTTGCCTTTTGACTTTGTTGTTGGGTTTGTAATTTTGTTAATGTTAACGCAAGTAAATATGCTTGATTGTTAATGCGTTAACGCAGTTAGTATTAGGGGTTTTTGCGATGGCGTTAATGTTAACGCAATTTATAATTTTACATGTGCTGGTTGTAATCAAATGCGTTAACGTTAATGGGATTAGTTAATGTTTAGATTTGGTTTAATTTGTTGGTCTGGTTGAACAATTTTTACTAGAAAATGTGTTACCTTTAACGCAAATTATCTTAATTGCGTTGCTTGTCTTTGTTGCTGGGTTGTAATTGTGTTAACGTTAACGCAAGTATGTTAAATGGGTTGGTTTTGTTAATTCGTTAATTTTAACGCAATTTGTACTTTCATTCACGTTAACGTTAACGTAAAAAATGCAATTATTTTGTTCTAGTCTGTAAAAATTGTGTTAACGTTAATGTTAACGAGATTAGTTAATGTTTAGATTTGGTTAGTTTGTTGGTTTGGTGGAACAATTGTTATTAAAAAAAATGAGTTACCGTTAACGAAATGACCTTAATTGCGTTGCCTTTGACTTTATTACTGGGTTGTATTTACCTTAACGTTAACGCAATAAAGTTACATGTGATGGTTTCCTTAATTCGTTAACGTTAACGCAATTAGTTACGTTCTTGGCTGTAATTTTATTCACGTTAACGTAATTGTATCTTGCTTATGCTGGTTTGTAATAAAAATGCGTTAATGTTTACGCGATTAGTTATTTGAGTTTTTGGTTGTAACTGCATTTGCGTTAACGTTAACACAAATTGTGATTTGCTTTGTATTGGTTTGTAACAAAAATACATTTAACGTTTACGCGATTAGTTATTGAGGTCGGTTTTGTAATTGCGTTAACGTTAACGCAATTAAATTATATACAAAAATTATGAGAGCGTTAAACGTTAAAATGTGCAAATCGTACTTGCGTTGACGTTAACATAAAAAAAAGTTTGTGTATATAGTACCTGTTTACGCAAAACAAAAATATCATGTGAAAAGAACGAGGTTCCCCCCCTAACATTAAACACATAAAGTGTTGTTGTGTCAAAACTACATAAAAAGAAATATTTGATGAATGTGTGCTTTAAATTGAAGCGGTGCATGTCTTCCTGTTGTGGTGCCCATTCTTTTTGCATCTACCACATCTTATTTCTGAGATCTCACCCCTTAATGGGATGCGTTTCTTCCGCGGTCGACTTGATTGTTTTTTTTGTGATCGGTGGGATAATTATAGCTTCCGATGCATTCCATTCCAGCTTCTCGAACGTGGGTACACCATATATACTTTCCGAGTAGGTCATTCGGTAATATTCCACCGAGAAAAATGACTCAACGGATGAATATATATTTTGGCCCTTTTTTTGTATCGTCGCACAAGCATGAACACACAGGAAACCGTTTCTCTGCCACCCGAAGCAGGAGCATATTTTTTTATCCACATAAACCAGAACAGATAGGATTGAGTACACTTCGTATACGTTGTTGCCACACTCAACAACATTCCACGTACGCCCGTCACTTATCGTCCACGACAGCATTTGATCGCGTACTGGGCATAGGAAACCCGTCATCAGGAGTGATTTGGCACGTCTCACTGACAACTGGTTCATTATCTTGCACCTAATCTTGTCAACCATTAATATGATCGGCAGGTGCCGGTAATCACGAATCCATGCATTGAATGACTCCGCTAGGTTGGACAACATCTCCCCATATCTTTTGCCTTTGAAAAACATGTTACAGAAGTTGATTGGCGGCACATCCTCTAGGAAATTCTCTACTCGTCCCATACCTTCTGTTCTTAATTCTTCCCTCAGCAGGTAGTATTTGTCAAGCGTCATCGCATATGCCATCATCGAATATTTGTGTACGAGCTTCTCCTTTCACGCTTGTTTCAAACCCGCTAATTTATCCTTCATATTGTTCTTCAGGTGGTTCAAGCAATAAGAATGAAAACAATCCGGGAACATCTTCCGGACCCCTTCAAGAATGCCACTATGTCGATCGGAAATGAAGGTTAGCACACGTTCTTTCGCCACAATTTTTTCTAAATTGGTCATGAACCAATACCAATTTTCATCGTTCTCCGCATTAACAACAGTGAATGCAATCGGGAAAAGACTTGTCCATTTATGAAAAACATAAAACAGATCAGCGTGTGGTAAAAATATATTACATACACAGCCGTTTATATGCGTTAATGTTAACGCATTTAACGTTAACGTTGCAAACGTTTCCATGTCTCATCCCCAAACATGATCAGCTTGTCTCATCAGAACCCCCCGCCCCCCCCAAAACTGTTCAAAAAAATGTAAAAAAATATAAGAAAGCATTAATTGCATCTAATGTATTAACGTTAAATGTTATTGCGTTTATGTAATAAGTAATCAAACAATTTACCATTGTTTCCATCCTTTGCGCTGACCGCAAACAAACACCCCTTGTACCTACCCCCCAGAAATGTCCCGTCTAGAAACAGCATCGACTTGTAGTATTTGAAACCGTGCGCAGTCGCATAGAACGATACAAACAATCTCTTGAAATACCCAGTTTCTTTATCATAATCCAACGCCAGGTGGCTGCCTGGATTCGTCTACCTGCATGCATCCAAGTACCAGCGCAATTGATCATAAGACGATTCGTGGTCGCTGTACAAATCATCCTGAGCGTTTTCCACGCCGTTCCATGCAATGTGATATGGGATCTCAATCCCTTAGTCGTTCTTGAACGTGTGAACAACGTTAATTGGGCGAGTTGACGGAGTATTCCGAACTAAGTCTAAAAGACATAACTTCACAACACTACAGTTCATCTTCTCATTCCTCGCTGTCCTATAAGCAGCGCCGCAACTATGATTTCTCTGGAATTCCCAAATATAAAAAAACCCATTCCTTTCATCTAGCCTACCATGCACTCTCCATTTGCATTATCTCTCTTCCTTGAGTGAACATTCAGCTGTCACCATCTTCTTGTCGTTCTTTATGTACTGAAATGTGAAACCCATTTGTACAACATATTTCCTTAGTGATTCTCAAAATTCCGGTATTCCACCCTTAAAATTCTACCCGACTTCTTTAAGATCTTCAGCCCAATGATCGGACAATAATGCCTTTTTAGGCAATAGGTAGAAAACGGACAACAGGTTGTCCTCCCCGTCCATGCCATCCCGCCCCCCCGCCCCCTCCCCCCCCGGTCCCGTTGGATATTCAAATAACATCCTGTCTCGACTGCCACTTGGTCTACTACCGCTGCCGCACACCTTTATCTCCAACCCCACATATTCAAGCTTCATTGCTCGTGCAAGGCTAACCATTACCTCTACATCGTCCTGACACGATGTTAGGCACATGTCATGCCCTGGTATGAAATAAAACATCTCGAACGAAACATCCCTCAATACGTCCCACTGCGACAACACATTTTGAATAAGCACCACTTGTGTGAAATCATCATCTACCTTGACACCCAACGAGTAACCATCAAATTTGCACATAAAAAATATGCGCGTAGCCATTGACCACCCCAGTAAATCTCCAAGATCAAACGAATGCAACCCCATTGTGCAAGAAAAAAACAGTAGATAAACATTAATAAGCATCGGGAAATATTAGATTTCAGTATGCTTATTGGTTTATCAGAGCGTTTACTACTAATTGCATAAATGTTAACGTAATCAAGTTGACTTGTAAAAACAGGGGTTACAATAATGTTAACACTACGTTACTCTGGTCCAGCACTTTGATTGATTGCGTAATCGTTAACGCATAAACTTAAAATGCGTTAATGTTAAATGCAGCTAAACTGCTTTGAACCCCCCATCCCCAGTAAATCTGCAAAATAAAAAAAATGCATCCCCAAAATTGTGTGAAAAAAAATAGTCTAGATAAAACACTAATGTGCGTCGGAAAGTTTAGATTTCGTTATGCTTATTGGTCTGGTTGAGCACTTATACTTATTGCGTAAAAGTTAACGAATGGACTTGATTGCGTTAACGTTAACGCAATCAAGTTGCCTTTTGTAGACCATTGTAAACGTTACCGTTAACCTTACACGTTAGTGTGTCCAACACTAGACTGATTGTGTAAACATTAATGCATTAACTTAAATGCGTTAACATTAATGCAAATAAGCAGCTTGTTAAACATGTTAACGTTAAACGTTTTATTGAATACAAATGAGTGCCTTTGCAGCTTGTAGCATCTTACTTTTCAGAAAAAGTTAAAAAAATTGTAAGTTAATTAACTGTACCATGTACAAGCATTACGTTAATGTTAACGCAAAAATAGTTACTGTTAAAACATGTTAACGTTAAGCGTTTCATTGAATACAATCGAGAACCTCTGTATCTTGGAGTATCTTACTTTTCAGAAAAAGCTGAAAAACTGTGAGTTAATTAACTTTACCATGTACACCTATTCCCTTTAAACACAGTCCAAATACCGTATCTTGATATAGTCGTCGTTGCCGGCGTTTCAAAATCTTCACCTCATACCAGTTCTGCAACGCCTACAATTTTGAAGCGAATGTTTTTGAAAATCTGCGCCCTGTGTAAGGAATATCGTACATGTATTTGAATCAGCCTAGAAAATCTCTATTTTGTCGCTTACCATAACCGAATTGATTCGTCCATCTAGCTCGTCGGAGTGAACAGGGGTATTATCGTCCATCGCCGTTCGCCTTGTCTTATGAAAAGGGTTTTAGTCTAAGTGATCACTCTATAAGTGACTATTTAATAAAAAAAAACTCTATATATAAATGCTCTCTCTCTCTCCAGGTTGAGATTTTTATGCTCTCTCTCTCTCTCTAAGTTGAGATTTATTTGCTCTCTCTCTCTCTCTCTCTCTCTATATATATATATATATATATATATATATATATATATATATGTGTCTATCTCTCCCTAGGTTGAGAAATTATTTGCTCTTTTTCTCTCTCTCTCTCTCTAAGATTTTGCTTGTGCTAGAAAGTTTGATAGAAGTAGGTGTCTGACTATATACACTTACACATTTATACATTATTTGGTAAATTACACTTTATACCCTTAAATAATGGCTTAATTTTTAATTTAATATTTTAATTATAACTTTTATCGATTTTATTTTTTTAGGGTGGTCTTGTGGCTCTCTCAACACCAAAAGTTAACTCATAAAGTAAAACTTTCCCTCATATTTATAATCTGATCATCAACCCCATCCATGTCCGATGTGGGATAAACCCAACAATCTTCCCGTCACACATCAAGGAGATTGTTGGAGAGAAATTATTCACACGTTGTGTCTAGATTGTTGCTCTAGATTGTTGGAGATAAATTATTCACACGTTGGTTAACCATTGACCAGTCTCTCTCTTTGTGGTTATTAGGCCTCTAACCTCTTTCACATTCGATGTTGGATAATTAAATCCAATAATCATCTCCTTACACATTGGGCCTTTGGTCGGTTAACTCCTAGCCAGTCTCTTCATTTGTGCCTATTGGGCCTCTAGCCCCTTTCACATCCAATGTGGGATAAACCCAACAATCTCCCCTTCACACATCAGACCTTTGGTTGGTTAACCCTAGACTAGTCTCTCTCTTTATGGGTATTGGGTCTTCATCCCCTTCAACATTCGATGTGAGATAAACCCAACAATCTTTCCCTCACACATCGGACCTTTGGTTTGTTAGCCATTGACCAATCTCTCCATTTGTTACTATTGGGTTAGATTTGTTGTAACTTGGGGTCCAATATCAATGTAAGATAGTCTTAGGTCTCTTTCAACTCTAAAAACTAACTTGTGATATGAGGTTTTTCCTTACAATTATAACCTGACCACCAGTCTTTTCCATAAACCTAGCATTTTTTGTTTTGTTTTTTCAATGTAATCTTTTCCATTTTACATGCAAAATGATCACATTTGCCTCTATTTAGTCCAATTTTTAACATTTTTCATAAGTTTTAAGGAAAAACTCATGATGGATTGAAATGCAAATTAATCCCTAATTTAGGGGTGCAATACAAATTAACACATAGTTAAGGGTGTCTTTGTGTAAATCCACCATTTGGAAAATTCACGAGTGCAATTGTCATATTGACAACATTAATAGTTTGAATACTTGTAAATTTACGCAATAGTCGCTTACTTTTCATTTTTTTCTAAAATAAACCAATAATTTTTTTTTTACCCAAAATAAAATTAATATTTTTTTATTTTTGCGTTTGATGTGTGTAAAACTCCCGCCCCAAACTAACCTAGGTATGAAATCCTAAACGGGTCAGATTCATTATATGGGTTTCTATTTGGAGTCAAGTAAACCCGCTTGATAAGTGGGCTAGGGCAGTATAAGCTCATGATTCAAACACTGATTTAGTAATCTATATGAATATATGAGTAGCCACATGATAAGGCCTATATTTGGGTATGTATAAGCCTAAGGTGTCAAAAACCAAAGAGGAAACCAGTCATCTCAGAGTTTCGGTCTTTACCTGTATACGTTAGAATAAGTCCGAATTAACTGTAACAACCCGTGATTAATGGGGATTGTTACAGATATCTCCCATAAATACGGAGATAATAACTATTATACGAAATGGTAGAGAGATACGAGCAACTGAATGATATTTCCATTCAAGAGATAATAAGTAGATCACCTTATAAAAAGCGAAGAAGGTAATTGGTAATAAAAAATCTGATTTTAAGTGTGCAATTTATTCTCACTATATTTAGACTAATTTATTCTCATGCCGGAGGTTCTTTGGCTGACATCACACCGGTGTACCCCATTAGAATTCATGGTTTTGCAGATCAAGGAGGAAGACGAAAGATTTTTGGTACGTGTGGAGATTGACAAGTGACTGAGAATTTTTTGACTACATCAGCATCCCCGAAGTTTGACTATTATTTCACTTCCGTCTCCATAGTTGTAATTTGAACAGATAACACCCTGAAATTCCGTAATCGTCTCACTTCATTCCAAATTAGTAAATCCGTTATAATTTTGAACAACTACCAGTCAACTACAGTGCACTTAACTATTTTTAAAGGGATTTATGGGCATTTTTAAAATATATATGTGTGTGTGTGTGTGTGTGTGTGTGTTTCTTTGGGTGGGAAGGAGAACAGGAAGAAATGAGAAGGGTAGAATTATCCATAAAGCCTTTTAAAAACAGTTAAATGCATGATAGATGACCATTTTCTATCAAAAATTGTAATGGAGATAATGATCTGGACTATAGTGAAATGATTAAAAAACTTTAAGGTTTTATATGTTCAAACTTAAACTATGGGGTTTGAAGTGTAATTTTGGTCAAATCTTAGGGTTAGAAAATGTCAAAACCCTTTTTGAACTAATTTTAAAACCGACACAAAAAAGTGTATCCATATATTTGTATATAATATTTAAATTTTTAAAATACTCTTGAATAGCTAAAACATAAGTACAAATTAAACTATTTTATTTAGAAATAATAATTATCAGATGAGTCACCTCTCTCTTTCATTCTTCACAAATTCTTATTAAAAAAATATTAAATAATTTTTTTAAGAAGTTAGTGAAATAATAAAATAATCAAAATATTACTCTTAGAAAGTTAGTAAAACCTATTTTTTCTTTGAAATCATTAACACCGTTTTTTATTTTCGGGATCATAATAAATGTGGAACTTGAGAATAAGTGTGGCAAGGTAAGGAGATAAAAATGCCGGTAAAGAGAAAAGCTATTTCTTGGGAAGTGTGCCATGGCCATTTTTGGTCCTATCCGTCGGCTCTAGCTTCGGCTATCCTTGTCGTTGAGACTTCGTTGGCGACCCCATCTCCACCTTCACATCTATTGCTTCTCTTACCATCTCATGGTCGTAATTCTTACACTGCTAGATCTCTATTCTCAAAAGCCACACATAATGTGTTTTGTTCGATTCAAGTGTTTTAGGTGGTGGCTAGGGTGGACTTGCATCTATTTTCAAGGTATGGCTTCGTGAGGTTCAGATGGCTTCATGAGGTTCAGGAGAAAGAAATGAAACATCGGATCTCTTTGCAACTCCATCTAGTTGCAGATTTAGATCCTCCAGTGTGGTTTTGAGCAGGGGTTTTGCTTCGATTGCCGATGATACGACCTAATTTGGGTGATTCTTGTGAGCCAAAACCATAGCCCGAATCCTTCCCTTTTGGGTCGGTTGTGGGCGAGAAGGGATTCAACCCCCGGCACCGTGGTTCGTAGCCACGTGCTCTAATCCTTTGAGCTACAGGCCCCACCCTGTTTCCACTAGATCTATTACCAGGAGTACTCTAAAAAAAAACTTTTCCTCCCCCCAATCAATTCGGGTTAAGAAGAGAAGCGTGAAAGTGCGCTTATTTCTAGTTTATCTCTATAAGAATGGTGCATTCCAAGGTGTTAAGTGGGAGAGAAGGGCTATCATAATTGGAATTTTGAATAAGACAATCCGATGATTGATTTCTGCTTTTTTTGTTGCCTTCGAATCAATTGGATTTGATGGGTGGCAATGGAGATGCTTGGACAGGTAGCAAACTAAGGACCAGTGCTTCAATACTGCTTACTAAGGTAGATTCACTTAGGTGAGCTATCCTTTTTCTCTGCTTAGGAATCGCTCGTAGTTTGTTGATTTCTCTAGTTCATAGCATGGAATTAGTGTTCTTGTAAGTTGTGTGTACTTGTTTTTCTTAGATCTAATTCATCTCTTTAAATCAATATGGGTAGTAACATCGCTAATTGGAAGAGGAATTATAGGAAGTCAGAAGAACAATTAGTGTCTATTTTTGTGGATTTAATCCCGGAGATGATGGGTACGAAAGATCTAAAATTCATGTTTCAATGGCATAGGGTGATATGTGACGTCTATATCCTAAATCAAAGAAGATTAAAACAAATTCAAAGTATGGATTTGTTCGTTTTTCGACTTTGGTTGAAGCATTTGTTGCGATTTGAGATCTCAATGGAATTAGAGTAAAGAATAAAGTGATTCAAGCTTGTTTGGGTTCCCTAGTAAGAGATCTCAGGTATTCAGTGTGAAATAAAAGTGAGTCAGAAAATGAGGGTTTGAAATTTGTGAACCCGTTGTTGTTTCTACTCCTTAGTTCAAGCCTAGTCTTGCCATAGTGGGTCGAGATTCTAGTTCTTTTATCTTCGCATCCTCTCTAGTCTTATGAATTTATCAGTGGATCATTTAGAAAATGTTCTTATGTGATATCTTCCATTAATAGGGATTTAGAGTAGAAAAAGTGATGGATTATGAGTAAATTTTAGGCTTGTTTATGATTTCGATTAGATTTGAGTTTAGAGATTTGATTGTTAATATGATTCTTAAGGAATGAACTATGTGGGGTTGGAACAAGTGAGTACAGTGAATCCCGAGTTAGATGGGGCCAAAACATCTCCTAATGTTGATCTAGGAGAGGATTTCTCAAGTCATGAAAGGGTTTTACACGGCTTGGAAGAGAGTGAGATAATTGCAGAGTGCTTTTGTCAATGCAATTCAAATTAATCAAGTGCTACAAGTGATATTGATTTTTTGAGTCAAGAATGGTAATTTTCTAGTGATTCGGTGGGTAGTTGTAACTCAAAATCAAATAATGAAATTTTCTCCAAAATTGGTGGTAAACGTCGGTTGCAATTTAAAAAGAAACTAGTGTTTATACCTAAAAAAAATGGAAAAAGAACACATTGGCGGTTTGACTGTATTAGGGTAAATGTTTTAATTTTGGTTGGACAGGGTGGTAAAAAAGGAAAAGTGAGAAATTTGGAGGAAGTTGGTCCTCATTGTTGTTACAAGTTGCAGGAATTAGTTAGGCTTTGGGATAGGCCTTACCACTAGCCTACCCAGCTATTCTCAGCCTACGTTATTAATATATATCCATCTGTTTATCTGGAAAAAAAAATACAATGTGAAACTTGAGGATTCTGATAATTTTTTCATGTTAAAAATTACAGTAACTTTTATATCATACAATGATTTTGAACTTTTAATAAAATTATTAAATTTTTTAAAAAATTATTACAATGTATAAATTGTATAGGTTAAAATTCTAATATCATAACATATTTATTTTGTGGTTTTTCAGTATCAAGTCTTAAAACATCACATCACCATATATAACAAAACACCAAATACGACAAAACACCACACCTCAAACACCACACCACCCTCTCTCTGGCTAGCCATAGTGATCGTTTTAACCTCACGATTGGGAGTTGCAACGGTACCGTACCACCCGTAGGATTTGTCTTCCTAGCGGGACAAATGACCATCTACCCGGACGCCCATCGGACAGGTCATAATGTTGATATCCGCCTGCCGGACGCCCATCGGCAGGACATAATATCAATAACCACCTGTCGGATCACCCATCGGCAGGACATCATATCAATAACTGCCTGTCGGACGCCTATCAGCAGGACATAACAACGCTCTGCTGTAGCAGATAAAAATCAATAGTATCGCCAAATCAATAACAACATCATCAAACTACAAATCAATAACATCGACCTCTATCTCCAAAACCGATTTAATCTAAATATCATTTTTTCCACCCTCTCTTAAAACCACCGAAATCCATATTTTCAAAATACCCAAATCATCCTGATCCATATAATTTAAAATCGTACAGTTTTAAAGAACACATATTTCATCATATATAAAAAATAGATTTGCAAGAAGACAGTACACTCACTTGATAATCGGCCCTCAAAAGTTCCACCGACTCTCTACTACCGATCCTCTGGAAATCGGGAACCTATTCATAACAGGGTCTAAATTAATATTATAGAGAAAAATACCCTAATCGTGAAATGCATGCCCTACGCTCATTAATTTCTCATTCCCCACGTTTTGTTATAAAATATAACTATTCAACTAGTATCGCTCAGTTACGGTTTGTTATATAAACTTTATTTACATGAGCAGTCCCATCCTTTATTATTGCCATTTCAATATTTTAAAGCTAGAAAACTAATTTCACAATCATAAAAATAAATGAAAAATATTACCCGCCCCAAAACGGTTGTCGATCCCCTAAAAATTCCTTAATCTGCTCCTGCTCCCAACGCCTCAGCGTAAAGCCCACCGCCGCGGTGAAGCCACTCTCCTTTTTCTTTTTTCTGCATATTGTTCCCCTTCCACCGCGGCGAAGAATTCACCGCCTAGGCGAACCCGCGACAGATTACGTTCTTGCTTTACTGACTTCTCACCGCTAGGGCGACGGATCGCCCCCTTTCTTTCTGTTCTACTCCCTGATCCTTCTCAGCCTAGGCAAAGTTATCCACTGCCTAGGCGAACTCGCCATTACCTGTTCCTCTGTTTTTCCCTGTTGAACCTGCTAACTCTCTCTCTCTCTCTTTCTTCCGACAATCACCCCCTATACCGAGCAGCAACAAAACCCACACCAAACAACCACCGTCAGACCAACCGAACGACGGCACAACACACACACACATGCGCACAACAGACACAAACACACACACACACTGCTTTCTCTCTCTAACTTACCGCCGACAAACTCCGGCAACACCCACACAACCAAACCAAACGGTCACACACACACAACTGATGCAAGACACACACACACACACACACTGCTCTCTTTCTCTCTTCGTTTCTATTTCTGCTTTCTGTTTCTGTTTTAACCAACCGCTGTCCAGTTCTCTCTCTCTCTAACTCTCCACCGCCGGCGACGCTCAAACCACACACACACCCTCAACAAAACCTACACTGCCGGCGACCAAATACACACACAAAACACGCACACACAGTAACAGAACACACACACACAAACACCAAACAGAAACAGAAAACACACACACACTCAGACACACGCACAAACTCACCGCCGAAACACACCCTTCCGTTTATATATGTGTATGTGTGTGTGTGTGTGTGTGTGTGTGTCTGTGTGTCTGTGTCTGTGTATATAGAAATGTGTGAACAAACAGCCACGCCCATACCGACCTTACGCACCTTTCCATTTATCTTATCTCATCTCTCTCTCTCTCTCTCTCTCTCTCTCTCTCTCTCTATATATATATATATATATATATATATATATATATATATAATATATAATTTACACAATCCCCCATTTACTTTAGTTAAGATATTAATTGAACCAATTTCTGATTTTAATGTTATATAAATTATAATTTGACCCCTAAACTTTTAAATCACATTATTAATAATACCATCCACCCCGTTATTTTTTTAATGTGCTCAAATGCGACTCAAATTGTACATATAAGAAAAAATTGGGGTCTTACACATATAACTGCACGCTTGCGAATGATATGTTCTGTCTATCAGTTATTACATATATTTTTTGAATAAATTCAGACCGCGAACAGTGCAGATAGGTAATAAAAAACATTAACATTTATGCATGTACATCAAAAGTAACATTCGCGTGCATTTATCATGAGTCCATGATGTGCTAAAACAAGGTAGTCAAAATAACGTTAACATTCATGCATTTATTTTTGAAATAAATTCAGAGCGCCAACAGTATAGATAGCTAAAAAAAAAGTTAACATTTATGCATGTACATCAAAAGCTAACATTCGCGTACATTTTGCATAAATTCATAACGCAAACAACCAAAGTAGTCAAAAGAACATTAACATTCATGCATGTCCACCATAAAGTTAACATTCGCGTATATTTGACATGAATCCATATTGTGAACAACTAAGGTAGTCAAAATAACGTTAACATTTATGCATGTCCATCAGAAGTTAACATTCGCGTATGTTTTGTACAATGTGAACTATCTGTTCATTCTATCAGTTACTACACATGTGTTTCTCATTTACGTGATGCAGAACACACAATAGTTGTGCTTGTGGTGTTGATGTGTAAGTATAATGGGTACTCATTGAGAGTAAAGGTTGACGTAGATTTCACATACGATATGTTAATACAAAGATTGATAGCGATGTGGGATGTTTTGAGGGACGAATCATTTGAGTTGAAATATTCGTTACCGGGGCATGAAATATACCTGATGTCGTGTCAAGACGATTTAGAAGTGGTTGTTTGCCTTGCTTGTTCGATGAGACAGGAGTATGTTGGCCTGGACATCAAACTATGCGATGGTGGAAGTGGGTCTGGGAGCAGCAGGCAGAACATGGCTGTTGAACGGTTGAGGGGACGTGGTGGTAGAGGCGGTGCGGACATGGATGAGGATATGATGCCTATTTTTTGCCCTGTACCGCAAAAAACATTATTGTCTGATCATTAGGGTGACGGAATAAAAGAAATAGGACAGAGTTTTAAGGGTGGAGCACACGAATTTAGGGAGATGCTAAGAAAATACGTTGTACAGGTAGGTTTTACCTACAAATATAAAAAGAACGACAAAGAGAAGGTAACGGGTGAATGTGCATTGAAGGAAGAGACAGGATGTGTGTGGAGAATGCACAGAAGAGTATATGAAAGGAATGGATTTTTTTACATATGGGAACTGGTAAAGGATCATTCTTGCGCTGCTATTTTTCGGACAACAAAAAATGACAACATGAACTCTAATGTTGTCAAATCTTGTTTGGTGGATTTGGTTCGCAACACACCAGTTACTCGTCCGATTGATGTTGTCCACACATTCAAGAATGATTACGGTATTGAGATTCCATACCACATCACATGGAATAGAGTTGAAAAGGCTAGAGATGACTTGTACGACGACCACAAATCCTCATACGATCAACTACGTTGGTACATGGACGCTTGTTTGCGCACGAACCCTGAGAGTCACTTGGTTCTAGATTATGATCAAGAATCTGGACACTTTAGAAGATTGTTCATTGCGTTTAATGCATCAATCCACGGTTTCAAGTACTGTCGGCCGATGTTATTCCTTAACGGAACATTTTTGAGTGGCAGATACAAATGATGCTTGATGGCAGCTAACGCGAAAGATGGAAACAATGGTAATTTTTTATTTGTATTCATTTTTTATCAACTCTCATTTTACATTTGGCTGACATGCATTGTGTAATGCCCCAATTTGTTCTTTTTTTTTGCTCCCAATATAATGCGTTAACATCCACATAACAAAAAGTTGTATAGTCCAAAGTGAATGTTAACACACACACATATTCCAATTTGATATGTTTTTGGTGATGTTTTCTATATACAGGGACGTTCCTACTTGCTTTTGCGGTGGTCGACATGGAGAATGATGATAATTGGTATTGGTTTATGGAAAATCTGGCACAAATTGTCCCCCCCTAAACGTGTGTTAACATTCATATCAGACAGACATAGCGGGATTCTTGAAGGCGTCCGTAGAATATTCTCGAAATGTTTTCACTCTTTTTGCTTGAATCACTTGAAGAACAATTTGAGAGACAAGTTGGCTGGTATGAAACGAGGATTTTAGAGAAGTTGGTTTATAAATACACTTGTATGGCGCATGCGACGACGATGGAAAAGTTTTATCAGATGTTGGGGAAAGTAAAGGCTAAAGGTTTTGCCTGGGTAGACAATTTCCTGTCAGACGTGCCGTTTGAAAATTTCTGCAACATGTTTTTCATAGGCAAAAGATACGGTGAGATGTCTTCCAATTTAGAGAAGTCATTCAATGCCTAGATTCGTGAGTATCGACACTTGCCTATCATAATTATGATCGACAAGATTAGGTACAAGTTAATATCTCATTTGTCAGTTAGATGCGCAAAATCGTTGTCAGTGTCTACTGTTTTATGCCCTGTTCGAGAGCAGAATCTTGGACAGATGATCAGAGATGGTTGGACTTGGACTGTGGTGTAGTGTGCGAACAACATCTTCGAAATACACTCGAACCTAACCGTGAATGTAGATGTGATAAAGAGAACGTGCACTTGTTTTAACTGGCAGGGGAATTGATTCCCGTGTGCACACACTCGTGTGGCCATTCAACACAGTAGTCATAATATATACAGTTTCATAGATCCATTTTTTTTGGTTGACTATTATCATAAATGTTATTCGGAAGGTATATACGGAGTCCTGATACTCGAGAAACCAAAGTGGGATGAATCGAAAGCCGTTATTATGTCACACCCCACCCCGGACACCCGTCACTGTGGGGCCGGATTGACGTCGACACGACTTCACCTGAGACACAATCACTATAGACGACAACATACAGGCATTTATAAATATATCACGAAAACCAACATTAAATATATACAATTCCCTACCTAGGGACACTCTTGTCCTTACAAAATATTCAATAAGGTCCAAGGTACAAAACCCAAAAACCTCTCATTATATTCGTCTCAAGTAATACCTCCAAGAAATTCTTTCCCTAATCACACCTCCGAATCCAACCTATTGCCAGTAGGGGACGAACGCCTATATACAGCACCTGCGAGTATACTGCCTTCTTAGTAAAAATATTTTATTAAAATAATAATGCATTCTAAATAATACACATTTAAATGGATCAAGCTTAACGCGTATAAACAAACACATTTTGAACAGTAGTATAAAAATCATATACCACGAAAAAACTCATTCTTCATACCATTCAGAATCATCATCAATATATATCAAATAAAGGAAATCCATCCAAACCATCAGTATAAAATAATATGATAAAACACCAGAGACGATAAAATAAAACACCACATCACAAACATCACACCACCACATCACTCACTGGCTAGCTATAGTGATCATTTTAACCTCACGATCGGGAGTTATAATGGTACCGTAACATCCTTAGGAATGCCTTCCGACGAAATATCCATACCCCTTTTGGGGAGAAATATAATCCACACCCCTTACGGGGAGAAATATAATCCACACCCTTTTCGGGGAGAACAACTATAGCATCGTCAAATTAATCAGTATAGTTAAAAATTCACATCCCTTACGGGAAGAAATACATTTTCACACCACATCGTCAAAAATCCACACCCCTCATGGGGAGAATATAAACCACACCCTTTTCAGGGAGAATTTCCAAAATTACGTTTTTCACTCTCTTTTAAAAAGCACCACCGATTTCAGTAAAAACTATTTTTTCACCTTTGTACCACCGATTTTAGTAAAAAATATTTTTTTCCACTCTCTTTAATACCACCAAATCCAACAAATCATTTTTAATCCTTCTTTTTAGAAACCAACACAATTCATCGAAAATTCATTTTACCAACTCACCCAAAAACCTGTTTGATCCATGACATTTATAAAATCATATAGTTTTAAGTAAACACATTTTTCATCATATATATATATATATATATATATATATATATATATATATATATATATCAAAATAAATTTGGTAAGAAGACAATACACTCACCTGATATCCGCTCTTAAAAGCTTCACCGACTCTACGCTACTGATCCTCTGGTAATTGAGAACCTATTTGTGACAGGGCTTAAATTAATATTAACACAAAAAAATAACCTAATCATGCAATCCAAACCCTACATTTCTCACGTTTTATTTATGAAAATTTATATTTGATTAATTTAGCTCTGTTACACAGTACACGTATACGATTTATTTAAAATTAACGGTTATGGAGATATTATTCCAATTACTCCGATTACAGAATTTTTTTATGTTAGAATTTAATTTAATTAATAATAATATTTAATAAAAAATATTATCCGTTCCGAAACGTTGTCGCGAGATGAGTTTGAATTTCGTTGGGGTTATTTGTGCAATTTTTCCTTCTTCTTTTCTTTTTTTTTTCCCTTTTTTTTTTCTTCGGTTCTCAGTTCTCCTCTAGACCCGACCGGCCAGCCCTCCTCTCTCTCTCTACTATTGTCGATTACTGGCGGCCTTCCACGCCACGCCGATTTCACCATCAGCCCTGTACCATCCACACCACCAATCAACAACCACCACCGGCCACCCCCACAACTGAACACACCTACCCACAAGATCACTGATCACACACACACACCTCTATACCCTTTGCAACACACACACACACACACAGCCTGAGATTTTCATCTATACAAACCCGAAACACACACATGCATACACACACTCACTGAAATGATCAAAGAATTTACACACAATTACTCACCAAATCAACGACGACGAACAACAACTATTTCACGGTTGACGATTTCAACCCCATGGCCATCGAGTGAACAACCGAAAACCTATACTCGCAAGGATCAGACTGAGCACTCTCACACGATCGTTTCAAAATAGAACAAACACAGCAGCATAAATGATAGCACACACACACATCAACGGGACATGCCCTGCTTGCAGAAGAAACGTCGATCACGGAACTCCGACAGCCCCTGGAACCGATGATAGAAATCAACACACACCCATAATGATGAAATGAAACAGAACACACACTGACAACCCTATCGGAGAACTTACCACCACTGACGATCGCGAAATCCGGCAATCTCGTTCTTCTCCGATCTCTTTCTCTCTCTTTTTTTTCTCTCTCTCTTTTCCGGTTTTTCTCTAGAACATTTGCGATCTCCCATAACCCATATCTGTCTATATATGTATATAGATGAATTTGTGGAGTACACAACGCCACGTTGCCCCTCTCTCTCGTTTCCTTCCGTCTGATCGCAGGGCACACACACACATTCATGCATAAATATATATATGTATAAAAATATCTTTGGTTAAATTACTCATTCATCCCCCATAATTTCTAACTCTCTCTCCTTAGTATTTTTAGCTTTTAAAAATTTTCGAAAATTTTCAATTGGGCCCTTAAACTTTTTAAATTTACTCAATTTCACCCGAATTTTCTCAATTATTCTAAATGCAACTAAAATGATGTACGATCTGAGTCGGGGTCTTACATATTATCCCTCTAATCACAAAAAGATAACCTGGTCGAGCAAGGAAAAAATGAATTCCATCAAGGGGAGAGGTTGTTGAGATAAAGTATGGTAGGTGCCACAAATATGGACACCACAACTGAAAATCATGCACCGCGCCAATATAATATTTTTTTTTAATCAGTTTGCTTTGCTTCCTTTTAGACTATTTTTGACATTGTCGTTTTTTGATGGTCATGGCCACTTGATGTTGTTAGACTTTGTTCTTTTTTTCCCCCAGGGAAGAAACTTATGGTGATCTACTTGTTTTATTTTTAGATATATTTTTCCAGTTTACATAACATTTATTCGCTCTGCGTTAACATCCACATGATAGAGAACTTGGGAAACGAGGTTGAGTCTTCGATAACATTCACTCATAGATGAACATCCACATGACAAAACGTGACATAACCATCAAATGAATGTTGCCGCACATATATAATCTAGATTAATATGTTTGGTTGAGTTTTCGTTAACATTCACTTAGATATGAATAGTACATATTTACGTTAACATCCACAGAACAAAAATGTGCATCTTAAAAGTGAATGTCAAAGCACATGCACATTCCACTCTTGATATTTTTTGGTTGAGTTGTTCGTTAACATTCAATTATACACAACCATACTTAGAACGGATGCAGTTTATTCAAGTATACATTACAACAGACATATTACGTTAATATTAACTTTTGAAACATATCAGGTAGCCGAACAAAACACCAAAAGAATTCATTCATCGTAATTAAACAATAGATCTGTTTCAATATACACACACAAACTTATATACGCAAACTCGCTAATGGGACGTTAACATTCAATCATTAACAATCACACGTATCAAATCCATTCCTGATATGTTCGTTAAGAATCACATGTGCACTGACCCAAAAAAAAAAAAACTACGATAAATTATAAACCAACGGTTGTGTTCTTGGACCAAAAAAAACAGAGAACAATGTATAGAGCAAAAATATTGCAACTGAGGGGTAGCTACAGATCAGTTTGTGGGGGGTGGCTTTTCCTGACTCGGGACGATGATAATGGCCAACTTCTGATCGGATTATTCAGAAGATAATGTATGATGTTCTTGCGCAGCTGCTGTACATCACCCGCCCCCAACTTTTTTGCGATTACGCTATTTTCAGCATACTGCTTCATGATATGCATAACGTGTATCCCGGATGCAGTCTTGTAAAAAATTACGGACAAAATAGATTACCTTTTGGTCAGTAAAAGTACACTCCAAATCTTTACATATTATAAGTTTCTTAGTATACACAGGATGATATGTAATGTTACTTGCGCTTCTCGTTATTGCGGACACTTAAGACATGGATCGATCGGTACGACCCCCCAACCATCGAGTATCTTTGAATTGATATATTTCTCAACAAATATTTTCTGTCAACCACAAATTATTAGGTACAAGCAGATACGAAAAATCAGGGAAAAAAAATAACGTGTACGTTAAATGGGGACAGAGTATACTACTGTCTACGCGTCGTCGTAGTAACAATCAAACGATTGATCCCGTGGAATGATTGAATTGTAGAATACCCATTTCTTCTCAAATATATCAAGTGACAACAGCGTCCAATGATTTGGAAATGCATGACGACCACTCGTATTCATCGGAAAGATAATGTAACTATAATTGTCGGTGAACGCATCCTTGATTGTTTCATAGATGTTGCGCAAAAGAACACCATGTCCCCCCTTGATAACGATCTGTCAGAGACGATGATAGATGTTAATTTAAAAATAAACTTGTATTGTATAAATGCACACAACATACCCATATTTGTGTAATAGCAAACTTTGTTTGATCTAAAATAACATCGGACGTCATGCTCCGATGATCGTTGGATGATTGCATCTTGCGTTCAAGATATTCACCAAAAGTATCGATGACCTTCAAAGTACGAAAATATTAGTGCGAGTTTTATTCGTCACAGCCCATTCAAGTCATTAATCGCCATAACAGAGATATGTTTACACTAATTAAAAAAAAAAAAAAAAAATATATATATATATATATATATATATATTAATTTTTGAAGAGTTTTATAATGCTTACGTTGTCCGCAATTTGTTGATCCTTCATGATGCATATAGTATCCTCGCAAGTTACTGTGGCGAGTGATTTTTCCCCGCTATATATGAATGCCCCAGCCCCGTCTTCAGAATGTATTACCTGCAGCTTTTCCCAGTCAGCATTGCTAAGCATCGCTACAACCTTACATTTCTTTCGATTTGGCATCTTAGCGTTGTCGTCATATTCATGCGCGGGCAGAGTATCGACATCTATGGGCCCCTGATTGCTATTTTTTTTGCCCTTCCCTTTTTCCATTGTGTAGAAATACTCATTGTCGTGCTTGGCCGGTTGCCTCACCTTGACCTTTAACTAGGTTAACTATCGAGCTAACGTTTGGTGTCCTCCGTGTTTGGACATTGGATGGGGGAACAGATGGAGGCGCGGTCTGATACATAGGACTTTCGCCAGGCATAACAACAGATATGGGTGTCACGTCCCGTATCATGAGATCAGTGTAGGCATTTTTCGGTGTTTGGGAATGTGTACGCGTTGCACCCCTAAAGGGCGATGCATTAGCTGGCTGAACGGGGGTTTGGCGTGGCGATATGGCAACGACGGGAGTACTATGGGATGCAGAACATGTGCAACCTTCAACCTTAGTATGCAAGTTCTGGATTTTCAGTTTCAATCCATTGATAACCCCCATGTATGCATTGGCAGTAGTAGTTTTTTCCTCATGCAACACCTTGATTGTTATTTTTGACTCCTCCAATTCACTGAAGAGATCATTGCATCTTTTTTTTAAATCTTCCTTCTCTTGAGAAACGGAAGATCTCGGTGTTGCTGGGTGATATTGTGCACACTCATCTTTTCCAACAAGTGTCACTTCTCGCTTTCTGTTTTCGTCAATCTCTTAGTGAGATCACTCATAACCTTTTCATAGTGTCTTTTTTACGATGTGCATGCAGACTTCCACTCTTTAATTTCTGTTTGGAGGTTGATATTTCTGGTCGTAATGTTGCCAAGGATCCTTCTCAACGCCATGATCGTCTCATCATCCTTCATTTGCTTTCTATAGAATTTCTCTTGCATTTCGTCCAAAGCACGATATATGTCACCAACGATGATGTCATGCGTGCTCAGACCGAGGTCCGTCATATTTGGCTGTGTGAACAATCCACCCAGGTCAGGCGTCGGAGATGCGTGATCGGCTAACGGTTGACTAAGGAAGGGGGATAAATACTTTTCAATCATGTCATTTATCATTGAGTCATTTTCAGGATCGTCATCGATAACCGGACGCTTTCGCTTAGCTACTTGCCCAAACCCCTCTGACGTGACTTGCGCTCTCGGAAGTTCTTCAGTTGGGGTTTCCTTTACAACCTCAATGTCGTCAACGCCGTCGTCGTCGACGATACCCAATTGCATTTCTTGCAACGTCCATTCAATTGCGTGCTCTTTCACCTGACAAGCAAACTACCTCATCAATACAGGTAGAATACATTTTTTTGAAAACAGCTACAGGAGCGTGGTTGTATTTCAATAATACCTGGCCGCTCAGGATTTGATTGATGGGTGTCGACCCAATTGCAGAGGCATGCGCAGTCAAGCACCAATGCTGCATATGTGGGACAGCAAATCCCCTGCCTTCCATTGGCGGCGCCAAAGTAATGTGTTCGCAAAGCCAATACTGATACAAACAAACAAAATATGATAAGAAATACGTTAAAGTATCGAGATGCAAAGTGAAATGTGAACGTAAGGTATAAACAGAACAGCCAACTAGCAAAATAGTCTAGACAAAATTAGATTACCTGCAGTGCTAGTACGTAACCTATTACAGACCTTGGGGCGGTGTATGTTCGTTTAAGACTTGTTTCCAAGTCTGTAAAAATTGCCTCTGGCCAATTATACATGGACATGCTATCAATATCCTCCATATGCTGCACCAAGAACATGGGAACCTGTTGTCTCGTCGTTGTGAAGAAGCAGGTGGCTAGCAAGTGTAGACATAATAGACGGACAACGTCCCTGACAGATTCTTCATCCGTATTGTTGATCTCATTCTCCACCAACGATCTCAAGAATGCAACACTAAAATCCCGCGGCCCATAGGTGAACTTGTTAAGAAACGGGGAGTTAGTCTTTGTGTATCTGCTCGGTACTATTCTAATTTCACCGGCTGGCATCCCAAAGATCAATTGCAAGTCCAAGGCAGTCATCTTCACAAATTTGTTGCCGACCATGAACGCTGATTGCGTAGGATTGTAATTTCTGATTATTTTTTCTATTAAGTTATTGTTTTTTATGTTTATTTTCAAGCGATAGCCGCTGATTATAGAGCGTCTCGAACAAAAGTCCAAACGGTGCTTTTACCAGCAATGTCTTGTGTTGGTCTTTAAGTTTACACTCCTTGAGAAGTTCATATGTCTGTTTCAAGTTGTTGCGATACAAAAAAAACCTCTGTTGAGGTTGAGAGACTTCCCACTTTTCTGTTGTTTTCTGGCCTTTGAGGCTGCATCAAGGAAAAGTTAATTAAAATAACAAAGATTAACATTCACGTGAGTCCATTATCCACATAAACAAAAAAAAAAAAAACTTTACGAGAGTGGATGACAACAACACGTGAACAATAATGAACTCGATATACACATAGTCTGTTCACGTTAACATCCACTTAATACAATATGAGTTAACATACACACAATTTAGAGTAAGAAATAAATCGAACGGACTATTGAATATAACGAGTTAACATGCACACAAACACAAACAATGATTATTTTCTCTTACAAATCACAAAATATAAAGTTAACATACACGCAATAGAAATTATGGGGGATTCACATTCACGTGAGTCCATTATCCACATAAACGAAAAAAACCCTTTATGAGAGTGGATGACAACAATACGTGAACAATAATGAACTCGATATACACATAGTTTGTTCACGTTAACATCCACTTAATAAGGAAACAAACGGGTCAGATGTCGGGTCAAAGTTGTGTATTTTTTTTGTCGTTCGGGTTTGCTCCACATTCAACCGCCCACACCCGAACTAACCAAGACTGCCTTAAATAGGATTTTTAGTAGGGTTTGACCATTTGGGTTTCAGTCTTTCAATCGATCATCGCCTCCCGTCTCTCTCTCTTGTTCTTTCAGCGTCTTCAGAGTTCATACTTCCAGGTTTCATTCCAGGCTTCCTCTGAATTGTCATCTCGTCTTCCTCGATTTTGTGACTGTGACGCCGGCGTCTTCAAATCTATCTCATTCTTCTAGGCTTCAACAATAGCTCTTCGACGTCTTCCTTGATTCTCCTTCCAGACTTCAACAATAGCTCTTCGTTGTCTCATCTTCCTCGATTTTGTAACTGTGACAGTGAGTTCTTAATCTATGTGTTGTTTGAATTTGATGTTTTGGAAATTTATATTTTGATCTTCGATTTTGATTTCTGTATAGATTAGTTTTTTTGTTTCTTTTTTTTCAATTAGGGTATTTTATTTCTGTTTCGTTAGTGTTTTGTTCATCGGAGTTGGAAATGCAATCGTAAAGGTTTTGTTAGGGTTTTGTTCATCCTTCTGCCTTGACAAACCCACCCGAACCCGACCAACTACCAAAAAACCTGCCCAACGTTGGTTTCTAGCCACCAATCGGTGGAAATCGGGCCATAAAACCCTCACCCAAATACTATTTGGGTCGGCTGTTGGGTGACCCTATTTTTTACTCCACCCGACCCGTGCACACCCCTTGCTGTACGCGCTCATGAGTCTCAATTTTGTTTGCTTCTTCTTTTTTTTTTATAATTTTTTTTTTTTTTAAATAGGTATAATAAAAAATTAATTTAAAAAATTTACATTGAAAACATAGCAATTTTTTCCTAGTTCTGTTAAAAAAATTAGGAATAAAATTAAAATTGAAAAAAACTACCGAATATGATTATGTTGGAGTCGAAAATTGACTAACACTCACAGTTGATCCGGACAGAGTCTCGGTGTACAATTTTGTTATGTTCGGTGAACGTTCCTCGCTCAAAGTTTTGGTAGTCCGTACAAGTAGTTATACAAAGATCCGTTGAGGTGTGTCCAATAAAGCCTCTCCGGCGTGAGAATAAGAGCTCGTAGGAAAATATGTTCAAGTCTTAAGCAAGAAACCTACTCATTAACGGGTGCATTTATTATCCCGTAATTTATAGATGAGTGGTCAGATTAACCCTGGAAATTTAGGGTCCTTAGCTTAGATTAGTAACTAATCCAGTACGTGGCGAATCAGACGGCAAATAGTGTGATTAGGCCTGTTAGCCTTGGCTTTCATCTTATCAAATGAAGCCCATGAGCCTACCAGGGGCAATAGGAAAGGAGCCCAGCCCACAAGAGTGTGGAAAAACATTAAGTGACCAACGGACGTGCCCAGTCCTCGTTGTACGGTGAGTGGACTGAGGCAGGACAGAGAACATGGGCAGACAATGGAGAAAACCCGATTAAACTGACCCTAATCAGTAGTCGGCAATCGCCTGGCGATCCCTGACCAATCCAATTAGTTAACACTAGACAATCTAGTTGGACGGTGAACAGTGCCTTATTGTCACATGGAGCGTTCCAGTTCTACCTTTTTTTCCATTTGGGATATATCCACATACTTTAATAAAGGTGGTTCTAATAAAAAAAAAAAAATATATATATATATATATATATATATATCACTCATCAGATTCAATTTTAATAATTTGATTATTTGTAGGGGATTTATTAAAATTTATTTTAAGTAATATTAACCTCAAATAAATCAGAAAAATTAATAACAATTTAGGGAAAAAAGATCATTTATGTTAAAAATCACAATATTATTGAAAATGTCTTTTGACTAATAATACACATTGATTTTGAAACAAATAAATAAAATCTTTATTTTACACTTTCATCGTATTTCTCTTTAAATTTTTATTTTAATTTATAAAATTATCTTCGACCAAACTTGATTAGCTTTAAAAATACTAAATAAAAAATTAAATATGCATACGACGATTTAATATTTCTTAAAAACTAGAATTTTAGCCTAAAGATTTCACATTCCCGGGTTATAAGAGGGTTAAATTAAATTATATTTTATACCCTTTAAATTTTATATTTATATTTAATAAGTATTTTTTTTTAAATTTAAAAATTACTATAAATTACCTCTAGTCATGGATCTCTAGTTGTTATATGAAGCCCAATACTTGTTCCTAAATTCAGCCTATGGCCCAATGTTCTGGACTATCTCAAGTAATAGTATTTTCGTCAGCACTCACACTCCCTATACTTCAGACTTAAGTGCAACGGTTAAAAATTTAACAAAACTAAGGGTAATTTCATCATTTCACTTTAAAATTAAAGGTAATTTCGTTATTTTTCTCCAAATAATTCAATGAGATTTATTTAATAGTCATCTAAATTTTAAGGGTCCAATTTTTTTTTCATTTACATCGGCTTCTTCTTTGCTCCTCTCCATTCCAACGACTATTTCCTCCTCGTTTTCATCACCTTCTCCGACACCGTTCCTTCCTATAGGCCATCCACTCTCTTTCTTTCTCCCTCTATATATATATATATATATATAATAGAGAGAGGAGACGATAGTGGTGGTCGTTCGTTGGTGTCGTGGTTTTTTTAGGTGGTGGTCGTCAGTGTTGTTTTGAGGAAGATGATGAAAAAATAAAATACAAATTACACTTTTGACCTTGAAGTTTTATATGACAAATAATACAAAGAAAGAGTATAAAATCATATCTTACTCTGGCCTCCCTTTTGTCTCAAACAACATTCACAATAAATTTTAAAAAATTTACACTACAAAGTTTTTCTTAGTGTCTCCATGAATTAATGCAACCAGCATGTTCCGACCATCTAAACAATGATGTCTCATTGGCAGCAGACATCTTAAATCTCTTCCAATTACGAATCACAGTCATCAGATCTTTCACTTTAGCGCTTATACTCCGACAACAGTTTGCGTGGACAGTTTTCACAACCCTAATATTTTTGCTATCCGTGCAAAATCCACTGAAATGATTAGTGTCCAAAAACCTAACAGTGAGACCTAGTTTCCTGAATGTGCCTTGAAACTTTAAGTTTTCTAAGACATCCTGCTCTTTCAGTCCGCTACTATGGACTTTTCTGTTGTACCATTCATCAAATAGAGCAGAGGTCTTGTTGTTGGATCGAACCATGTAGAAACCAATGTTAATAGGGTTTGATTCAGACCATTGTTGCTCGTTGAAATTATCAGTGCTGATCTGAAGGTCAAGGGTTGCGTTGGCGCTCAACATTGGGAATGGGTTTCTCAGCCACAAAACGTCTGTGTCCTGTAGAACATAATTTTTTGAACATAAATTTTATTAAAAAAAAAAAAAAAACATTGTTTTAAAAGTTCTATTTTTTTAGCTAATAGTCTCTTTAGCCCTATGTCTCTTATCCCTTGACGACTTTCCTCCACTAGCAGGTTTTTTTCGAAAAACTCTATTTATTCTGGTGTGGATGACAAATCGGTCTATATTTCTTAATTTTCATAGGACTCCTGCTAATAGTTTGAGAGAGTCAAGTGCTAATTTCCTAAGCATCTAAATATAGGGGAGACCAAAGTGTACCAAAATGAATTAAGTAAGCCCTTGTATTTTTTTCAATTGTTTCAATTTGATCCTTATAAATTTTTTTCAACATGTTTAACGGTAACATGAAACCCTAACGGAAGGGATTAATCAAAATATTTTTGTGAAATATGAGGGCTCAAGTGAATTTTAATTGGTTAGAAATTCTCTCTCTCTCTAACTTTTCTCTCTAGATGGCAATGCCCCTTCTTGGTTACCGGAATTCCAAATATGATCAAAATTCAACTATTTTGGTCAACTAAAAATATCTATAAAATATTTTACATACGATTTTTTTTTATTTTTTTTTTAAATACCTTCTCATTAAAGTTGAGATTTATTTGAAAAAAATGGATGAGCGGAATTGAATCATAGAAGTATTTTGAAAAAAAAAAATGTCAGTATAAAAATTTTATGCTCTCGCAAGTCACCTTTTTTTTTAAACAATAGAGTGTATCAAAATCAGTTTATGCGCACCTCGACTAACCACCTCTTCAAATGATTTTAAGGACACATTCTCCTACATCAGTCTGGTACATTTAGTATTAAATTTAAGATTTAATCTGTAAAGTGTTTTCCATGAGAGCCAACTTCTGGTTGAGAAGGAAATAAACATCTCTCTTTGCCAACCGACTATTTTTTATTATTTACTATCTTTTTACATTATAAATTAGAAAATGAATGTAGTACTTTAGCCCATTAGAAAATGAATGTAGTATTTTAGCCCGATATATTCTTAGTCTATATTAGAAAGTAGAATGTTTTTAAAAGAGAACGGATGGTTGGGATTGAATTATAAATTTTCTTGGGAAAAATTTCAGCGAAAAAATTTCAAACCCTCATTTTCAAGGCGGTTGAATTAAATTATATTTTGTAGCATTTTAATTTTACATTTCTATTTATTTGATCATTTTTTTTATCATTTATTATCCTTTTACACTCTTAAATTAAAAAATCAGTATACTGACGTTAGGCACAGGAATTCCTAGCAAACTTAAAATATTTCCCTTTTCACCCTAAAACTTTTCATTGGAAAAAAAATGCCTAAATTGTCCAATTAACAAGACATAGCTTGATTTAAATGTTGCAATTTCAAAAATTAAAAGTGCGAAATTCAACTCCATGCAAAATTCAGGGTCACAAAGTGTAATTTAACAACACATACCGTGAAAATGAAGTTATAACCACGTTTGATCACATCCCCAAGAAACCGGGTTCTCCTCCACATCATCTTTATAAAATCTTCCGACATGAACACCTTTTCTCCGACGAAGTCAACGCCGGCGGTCTCCAGCTTATAACAATGTAACCTCAAAAACCGGCACCGGTCGTAAGAGGTTTAATCCATCGCGACGATCAAGAGATGACCCGTTAACCCACGGGTATTTTTCCCGACCCAAAACCCGTCCAAGAACAAATCGAGCATTGACTTTTCGTCTCCCTCGACGTAGGCTCGGTTGACCATGGCAATTATTAGGGTTTTGTCATCAGTCGAAGCCTCGGCTAGGGTTTTGTCGAGGTTGTCTTTATAGGTAGTCATGTTGAACTGCGTTTTGAAAATCGAATTTAGATTCTCTTCGATCACTAGAAATACCGCTATCACGGGCGTTTATATAAAATTATCAAAGATTAGTGTGATTTTTTTGTTCATGCCATATTTTTTGGGGGTTTAGTGAATACTAGTTCACGAAATTAAAATTTTATCCAATACAACCTACCTACGCACTATAGTAATTTTTTCAGAAATCCGAAATTAACATAATACATAAAAATTACTGTAATTTTTTCATGTAAAAATTTCAGTAACTTTTATGCTGAATAGTCACTATTGAATTTTTGACAATAATTTTGAAATTCCAAAGAAAAAAATATCGTATTGTATAGACTGTGTGAATTAAAATTTTAATTTCGTGAACTGTTGACAAAGAAAAAATATTTTTTTTTTCAAAAAACAAAACAATATATTTTAATTTCTTCATATTTTTACACTAAAAAACCATATTTGTGTTTAAATATATATGATATATTTAGTGAAAGAGTCTGAAATTTATCAGAGAGGGGTGCAAAAATTATATCAAAAATATTATAATTAGCTAATTTAATATTTTTTGAAAAAAAAAAATAGAATCATAAATCTCCATCTATTTAACAAAGTTTAGACCTATATCAAAAAAAAAAACAAAAAAAAAAAGTTTAATCAAGAATTTAGGAAAAATTATATTTTTTAAATTTCAAAAAATATATTTAGGTTTATGTAGTTGCACTTTGCACCCATCTTTTTTTTAACAAAATTAGTCCAAATCAGTAACTTCGCCATTTTAATAAAATTCGAAATTTTCATCTTCTACAAAGTCGGTACAAATCAGTAACTACGACTTTTTTTTTATGAGGGAAAGCAGCCACATATCAGACATGGAATTACCCACAGGGATGAATTCCGTCATAAAAATGACAGAAGAACTAACTTGAAGTATTACCCATGTGGATAATATTTCAGTGTTCAATATATTCAAATTAAAAGGACATGCGCTAAAGTCTATGAAAAATTGATGAGGGGTTATACGAAATTCTATCCAGTTTACAAAACATGAGGATACAATTGAATAAAATTAATAAAACATAGGGTAAAAATAAAAATCTTAAGAACTTGGGGGGTGGCTTCCCTCAATTTTTTTTCCATATAGAATGACGTGTTATTATCCAACATAAATTTTGTTATATACAGTAAAATGGCATGGAATAGAAATTTTGTGGTGTGACAAAATTAAAATATTTGGGGTGCAAATTGTAGTTTGATCCATACTCTGGGGGAGAAAAGTGTAATTACTAAAAGTAAAGATGGACGCGAACTTATTTATTATTAATATAATAATTTCAGTGAATTTAATTATCATTTAGTGGTTTCAAATAATTTTAAAAGTTTTCTAATATTTATTTTTCATTCAAATAAAATATATTATTTTTACAATAAATAATAAACATTATAAATAATTCACTAATTAGATTTTTAATTTAAAAAATATTTTTTTTCTCATTATGTTTTGGCAAGAATAATTAAAATATATTTTTTTTATACAACAAATTTCATATACAAAACGAGATTAAAAATAAGAAACTACAATTGAAAGACTACACTTGAGAATGAATGAGGGCTCATAAAACTCTTTGTCTTAATTCTCTTTAATTTCTTTTTCCTCTAACATTTTATTTTGTTTAAATAATTTTTAAGTATTATTTAACATTAATGTAATAATTTTAGTGAATTTAATTGTCATTTATTATTGCAATAGTGGGTTGAAAGAATTTTAAAAGTTTTCTTATATTTCAAGTAGTGAGATTTTTCATTTAAATAAAAGATAAATTTTTTTACAATACATAATAAAAAAAATATAAATAATTCACTTATTAGACTTTTTATTTAAAACATATTTTTTTTTAAAAAATATATTTTAAAATATTTTTTTTTCCTCATATGTGTCAACGGCTGTGTCCGTGACGGCAATGGTGGTTATGGATTTGAAAGGAGCAGGCTGAAATTGAGAAGTAAACGGTTGTGAGTTTAGAATTAGGTGGAACAAGGAAAAAAATTTAGGTTTTGAAGTGTAGGGTGGTTTTGTAATTAAACTAGATCCATGGTAATTTTGTTATGTAAAATTATTTTACACACATCAACAAACATATTTGTGTTCGAATATATGGTATTATAAGAGAGAAATGTTCGGGTTGTAGAATAATGTCTCTCCAATCTCTTTACTCGGTCCAGATCTATTTTCTTCCCTTATCGATATTTTTCTCTCAAAAAAGATCAATTGAAAAAAAAAATCAAATGGTTTGTAAAGTTTTACATAATTATTTTTTTGTTGGTTTATAAAGTTTTTCATAATTATTTTTTTTATTTGTCGGTAAGTAACTATTAAACCACATAAAAAAGATTTTAGATCATTTTTAAAACTAATATTCGAGAAAACGTCAAATCTTGAAAAGCATATTTAGGAGTTTAATTTTTATTTTATTTTTTTTACTTTTTCTTAAAAGTAAATATGAGTGACTGAAAATTAATAGTATTAAAGATTGACATTAATAATTTTTTAGGTTATAATTTTATATTTATTTTTTAGTATTAAAATTTATTTTTATTATTTTTGATAAAATATATCATTACAAAATTAAAAGATAAATTTTAGTTCTGTATATTATTCAAATAAAAAATATATATTAATATATTTTTTTATTAGACCCGCATAATATGCGGGCCTAAAACTAGTATATATATAAAGGGTATTTTATTTTTTAGTCCTCTGTTACAGGCTACTTCACTATTCAGACCCTTGTACAGTGTGTATTAAGTTTTCAGACCACATCAATTCTTTAGAAAAAAATCCTTCTATTTTGCCCTTCCTTTTACAGTTTATTTACGAAACATGTCATTTTGAGAACACAAACCACTACAACATGAACAGGGCACTAAATAAACTCCTCCCCAATACGTAATCCGCTTCTATATACATGATTTCTGAATCAAATCATATAAAAATGTGATCAAATTAAAGAGCTCGCTGATATCTTTGCAATTGTATTTTTTTTTCTGTTAACAGTAGTGGATTGCGTTAACGTTAACGCACTGTTAGCAGTCAGTGTGTTACCGCATCCGTTCTGATTCCGATATGTCCTACTACCCGTTCCACTATCTGCACGACTGCATATAAAAAACCGCCAAAACGTTCTCTATTCTCTCCATGCACTCTATTCTCTCCACGCTTAAAAACTCCGAAACCCTAAAACTAATAATCCGAAATTGCCCTGTCGTCTCAAATAATAGAGAATTTTGAACGCGTCCCGTCGTCTTCCACACAGAAACAAGGAATCCTCAATCCCGACGGTATGTGAAACCCTAAAATCGATACACTTTTGTTCGGCGATAGCGTTTTAGAAATCAAAATCACAAAACGAGACGATGATGTTCATCTATTTTCCCCGACTCCAACATGCTGTGTTCCCCTGTTTTGGATTTATGTTTTTTTTGAAATCGCATGTCGTGTTTTGTTTCGTGGTTTTGCGATGTTGACCCACCTGTTGTTTTGTCTCCGAAAAGAAAAAATTTAAAAAGAATGTTTGCGTTAACGTTAACAGTAATGTGGGTCGTATGTTTAGATTTAGGTATGTTTGTTTGTCTGGTACACCACTATGTACTGGGATTATGTTAACGTTAACGCGTGGATGTAATTGCGTTAATGTTAACGCAAATAGAAGTTGCCTTGTAAAAAATGAGGAGACCGTTTTGCAGTTACTCGTCGATATTTTTCTCAAATCTGGTACAACATTTGGGTTTTTGAAAAAAATACGTTAACGTTAATGCATTTATTGTGGTGCGTTAACGTTAAAGCAAATAGTTGCCTGTTTTTGTTACATAATAGGGATATGGATGACTGTTTTAACGTTAACGTGTTGACTTGTAATGTGCATTAATTGTGTTTCCTGTCGTTCTTGCAGTAAAACTCCTTAAGAAATCCAAAAAAGAAAGCTCCAGCCAGCGGACGTTCCTTTATCGCTCCAACCTAAAGCAGACGTATGAATTGCTGAAAGAATGCAAACTCAAATATCAGCATAAGATGCGGCTGGCCAGGACCCCATTCACAAAAATATTCGAGACATTATATGAGCAGCGAGTGACGCTCGAAAACGTCCACAAAAATGATGATCTCATTGAAATGATCATCCGATGCTACAACCCTGCGCGAGGGGGGGTTTAGGATAGGGGGACAGGCTCATCCAGATAACCCCGCTGGACATCCAGCTGATATTTGGAATAGCAACGGGCGAATAACCTATTGTTTTGAGTCGCTACACAAAATCGACTCTCTCTTCATGTCCAAACTGACATTCGCAGACTGCAGGTTTAGTGTCGCGTATTTGAGATCACAAGTGCAAGCGAATGTGAACGCCACGGAAAATGAAACAGTACAGGATGTTGTGCACATGGTCATTCTACACCTGATGACCACATGCTTCTTTGCGACAACTGGGCAACAGGTCCAGAAATCGTTAGTTCGCTATGTTGAAACGATTGAAGACATGGCAAATTACAACTGGATAGCTGCAATATTCATAGATCTGGAAACAAGCCTCAAGAAATCGTACATGGAACCCCGGTCGGTCACGGGATGCGTGCTTGCTCTCCAGGTATACACATAACCATTGTGAAAACGTTTTTCAAATATTTAAAAGCATTGTTTGTGGACCCTACTTGACATAGTACAAATTTTGCTTATAGTATTGGTTGTGCGAGCACACAAGGTTGGTTGACCACACCTAGGGTAGGGAGCATAGTATGCCGAGTTTGGAGCGGTGGTGCCTCACCACGTTTTCTTCCAACTTGGGTAGCATTCCCCTCGGGCTCCTGCCAGCTGATAAGGTAAACGAAAAAAACATGTTGTGCTTTAAATAAAAATGAGATGGGGGGGACGAATGCATTAACGCAATGACCTTATTTTGAGTTACCATTAACGTTGCTGATAGGGGTAATTATGTTAACGTTGACGCAAATACGTAAAAATGTGATATGTGATATTTGCGTTAACGTTAACGCAATTAGTTATATGTGTTAACGTTAAAGTAAAATAAGTTATGTATGGTTGGATTGTTATTGTGTTAACGTTAACGTACTTATTATTTGCGTTAACGTTAACGCAATTATTTATATGCGTTAACGTTAAAGCAAAGCAAGATGTGTGTGGCTGGATTGTTATTGCGTTAACATTAGCGCACTTAGTTGTTGGTTTTTTGTAACTTATGTTTAACGTTAACGCAAGTAATTTAAGTTTAATGTTAACGCAATCAGTTAGTTAGTTGGGGGGGTCTGTGTTAATATTAATGTTTGCACATATGTCAGGTGAAAGATCAGCCCGCTGATGAGACTTTAGCAGAGCTTCAAATGGGGATTGCTTTGAAAGAGGATAGTGATGACTCAATTAAAGATAGCCCGGGCAATAAGGGCGGAGGTACAAACGCTGGTGCTGATGATGGCTACGATGCAATGGTTGACGACATCATAGGTTGGTATCTCACACCCCTCATATATCATCCTTCTCCCGTCCCCACTCAAGACGCAACCAATTGGGGTGATGATTCTGCCCCCGCTGAGAGTACATTTTGCACACCTTCAGAAGGGTACCTTGGGACCACCGCCTATGTCCGCACATACAGTTGATGACATCCGCAGACAGATCGAACACATGCAGGGTGAGTTCGCTGCGAATAAAATAGAAAAAGAGCAGACCATTGTGGCGTTGCATAGGGTAATTGCAATCATAACCGCTGCCAACATCGAGCAGAAAAAGGAGATTGATCATCTGAAAGCATCACCGTTGCAAGAAAAAGAAAGTTATGAGCGTTCTATCTCCAATCTCTCTGCGAAATTAGTGAAATCAATTGGGGAGAAGAAAGACATACTGACGAAAATGAGCATGCACAACGTGACTCAGAAGTATAAGGAGCCCGCCGTCGATACAGAGAAAGATGACCTTAGGCGGAGATGTCACGAGCTCGCCCAGGAGGTAGATACACTGAAAAACATAATCGAAACGTTGAATCAGCAACATGCTGATGTTGCTGACAAAATGAAGAAGAAACATAATGATCTTGCTCTTGACTTGAAAACAAAACAAGAAATCAACAAACTGCTGAGGGAGGAAAAGAAAGAGATAGCCAAATCAGACGTTAAAATGCGTGTGGCGCTAAATAAACAAATACAGGACCTCCAGACGAAATTGAACGCCCACATGCAAACGGGGGGTAGGGGTACCCCTACCACTCTCGCAGTCCGCGAACCTCAAGAACCTCAACCGCTCTCTATGGTCATGCCGACGGACGTCCCCGATACACCGTCACCAGTCCCTATGCCTACATCGCATGGAGGGGCAACGCAAAAAGTTAGCTCCATGGTTGGACGAGTAAAGAAAAATGAGAGGCAACCGAATAAACAAAGCAGTGATTTTTTCTACCCCAAAGCAAAAAAGAAAGGGAAGCAGAAAGAGAAATCTGACATAGTTAATGTCAATGAGCTCCCGCCAGCAACAATGTATGAAGACAATGCAATACTCCCAGCTCCTAATTCGACGATCGTTGGTGCGATGCTTGGTGACAACGATTGGGAGAAGTTGTCTGTGATTTCCAAAGAGGGGCCAAGGTAAAAAACAAAAAATAAATCAAAGTGTCTATTTACTTTTGAAATGTATTTTTCCATAAAATGTTTGCTGATCATGTGATATATTGTTTTTGACAATGTCCCAGTACATTCGTTTTTGGAGGTGGGAAACCCATGGCCACGGTTTCATGTGGCGACATCATTTGCATGATTATGGAGCGACGTGTGTCGGATAATGTAAGAAACCGACTGCATAATGTTTGTGATTGACTTGATTAACTGCATACATCAACTTGTTTCGTAAAAATATGCTTATGTTAACAAAATTTGCATTAACGTTAACGTTAACGTGCTGTCTTTCCCCCTTCTTTTTCTCACAGGTTATCGATTCGTATGGAGAGTGTTTGGAAGATCAAATTAGATCAATCAATCACATGCAGATGTCAACGTCAATCGTGCTGTTAGCACGAAACACAGTTCGTGTTATCATGCATTTGGGTAAGACACTTTAGCACATGTTAGGTTTTTTTTCTTTTTCATTGAAACTTGCTAACACGTAAAAAAAAATCATAGAATTTTATAAGAGAGGACAACAATGTGCTGCTGAAAGAACTCTACTACACAATCTCCACCGCATTCAACAAAGAAAACCGTTATGTTGTGTTCCCGATGAACACTAACGGTCACCATGCGTAACCCAATCCCTGGACTGTAATGGTGCTGGACATACATGATAAAAAATGGACGTTCTACAATTCCATCCGTCCTAGGAAGAACACGACTGATCATTATTATAACGATGCCCTTACGGTGGTATATGATTTAACATGGAACTACTTTGACTGTCTGTAACTACACTCTGTTTTATTTGACTAACCTAAATTCTGAACAGAAAAAGTTTGTTGAACGACATATCAACATGGAAATATGGCCAGATTAGGGCGACGCACGTATAGAACAATGTCTTAATTCACCTGCAACAATGTGGGGTGTAAGTTCACCCGTCCGAAACTTGTGTACTAAAAATCGTATGTATTTGCAAATTTATCATTCTCATCTGTTTACCTTCCTCACCTCCCCCCTCCCCCCCCCCCCCCCCCCAGTTTGCAAGACTGATTGTGCCATTTTTGTTATGTACATCATGAAACAATATACTACAAATATGCCCGTCGCGAAAAAACTGTCGGTGGCGGATGTACAGGGTGTCCGGAAAGACGTAATACACGCTATACTCAACCATCCGCACTACAGTTGGGTCCCCGTGGTGGGCGGCAATGTTGAAAAAACCCAACCAGATCAGGGCACACCCTGACCTAAGGGCCGAGTTTATCAATGATACAAGACAAAAATTTGAGAAAATGTATATATCCCCCTGTTTAATTCATTTTTTGCGATAATGGATGCGTGTGTTTGATGGGTGGTTTAATGTGCAAACGGCGTTAATGTTAACTTACAAAAAAATGTGTTATCGTTAACTTGAAAAAAAATGTAATTAACTCTTATTTCATCCGTTGATTTATTGCGTTGAATGTTTTGCCTTTTGACTTTGCTGTTGGGTTTGTAATTGTGTTAATGTTAATGCAAGTAAGTAAATATGCTTGATTGTTAATGCGTTAACGCAATTAGTATTAGGGGTTTTTGCGATGGCGTTAATTTTAACGCAATTTGTAATTTTATATGTGCTGGCTGTAACCAAATGTGTTAACGTTAATGGGATTAGTTAATGTTTCGATTTGGTTTAGTTTGTTGATCTGGTTGAACAATTTTTACTAAAAAATGTTTTACCGTTAACGCAAATGACCTTAATTGCGTTGCTTGTCTTTGTTGCTGGGTTGTAGTTGTTTTAACGTTAATGCAAGTATGTTAAATAGGCTGGTTTTGTTAATGCGTTAACTTTAATGCAATTTGTACTTTCGTTCACGTTAACGTTAACGCAAAAAATGTAATTATTTTATTCTAGTCTGTAAAAACTGTGTTAACGTTAACAAGATTAATTAATGTTTAGATTTGGTTAGTTTGTTGGTTTGGTGAAATAATTTTTATTAAAAATATGTGTTACCGTTAACGAAATGACCTTAATTGCATTGCCTTTGACTTTGTTACTAGGTTGTATTTGCCTTAACGTTAACGCAATAAAGTTACATGTGATGGTTTCCTTACTGCATTAATGTTAACGCAATTAGTTACGTTCCTGGCTGTAATTTCATTCACGTTAACGTTAACGTAATTGTATTTTGCTTATACTGGTTTGTAATAAAAATGAGTTAATGTTTACGCGATTAGTTATTTGAGTTTTTGGTTGTAAATGCGTTCGCGTTAACATTAACGCAAACTGTGATTTGCTCTGTACTGGTTTGTAAAAAAAATACATTTAACGTTTACGCGATTAGTTATTGAGGTCGGTTTTGTAATTGCGTTAACGTTAACGCAATTAAATTATATACAAAAATTATGAAAACATTAAACGTTAAAATGTGCGAATCGTACTTGCGTTGACGTTAACACAAAAAAAAAAAAAAAAAAAAAAAAAAAAAAAAAGTTTGTGTGTATATAGTACCTGTTTACGCAAAACAAAAACATCATGTGAAAAGAACGAGGTTCCCCCCCTAACATTAAACACATAAAGTGTTGTTGTGTCAAAACTATATAAAAATAAATATTTGAGATGAATGTGTGCTTTAAATTGAAGCGATGCATGTCTTCCTGTTGTGGTGCTCATTCTTTTTGCATGTACCACGTCTTATTTCTGGGATCTCACCCCTTGATGGGATGTGTTTCTTCCACGATCGACTTGATTAATTTTTTGTGATCGGCGGGATAATTACAGCTTCCGATGCATTCCATTCCGACTTCTTGAACGTGGGTACACCATATATACTTTCCGAGTAGGTCATTCGGTAATTTTCCACCGAGAAAAATGACTCAACGAATGAATATATATTTTGGCCGCTTTTTTGCATCGCCGCACAAGCATGAACACACGGGAAACCGTTTCCCTACCACTCGAAACAGGAGCACATTTGTTTTATGTAAAACCCCGATTTATAGCACGTACGTCATTTTAAATTTCAATTGAGAGCATTTAGAAAATTTCGGGAAAAATTGAGTTAAATATATATATATATATATATATATATATATATATATATATATATATATATATATATATATATATATATATATAATAATAAAAAAAAAAATAAATAAAGATAAAATAAAAATGATTGGGTCAAATTTCAAATTTGGAAACTTATTCTAAATTTGAAATGCAAAATTTGTAGAATAAAAATTTTAGGGATCAGAATGCAATTTAAGAAATCCTAAAAGATGAATGGGATTAAATACAGACTTAATAGGAAATAGGGGGAGAAAAGTGAAATTAAACCAAATGTTTTTTTTTATAAAAAAATATATATGTATATATCCGTCAGTTTCGAATCCGGCCGGCCGACAGGGAGATCGGGAAGAGTGGGAATCGACATGGCGAGCAACCGATCGATTTCACACCACCAATTTCATGCATATATATACATGTGCCTACCATTTCAAACGCTACAAGGAAGAACGATCCAGAAATCTAGAGAGAGAAACGGAGGAGCGGAGCATCGGTGCTGCCGTGTAATCGCCGGCGTTCAGTCGCCGGCGTGTGTGCGACAGAGTATGCATGTGTTCCTCCTGTGTGCATGTATGAGGGTGGGGTTGTCCGATGTGTGTGTGTAGGTGATCGGCGATTGTCGTGTGAGTGGGTATTCCTCCGACGGTAGTGGTGGCGGTGGTGGGTGTGTGTTCTATTTACTATTTGATCAACTGGGGTAAACAACGGAGACAGTGGCTGTATGAGTTTGGCCGTTGGTGTATGTGTGGGTCGTTATGGTTGGGCATGTACGGTTTAGGTGGGTAGATGAGATCGGTGGGGGAAGTGGTCGGTGGTGGTTGGTGAACCGTGGTGGGGGATGTAGGGTCGGCGGTAAGAGCGACGGGGCGTGGGAGGTCTCGGGTGGACGGAAATAGTAGAGAGAGAGAGAGAGGGTGGCCAGCGATATTTTTGAACCGAAACAGAAACAGTGAATGCAAACAGAGAAGAAAGAAAAAGAAAAAAAAAAAAGGAAAAAAGGGAAAAATTGCAGAAACTACTCCAGGAAAATCCAAAACCCATCTTGTGGTCGCCGAACGGTTCGAATACAGGTGAAATCTCAATCGGTTATTAATTTTTTTAAATTAAATCGTATTTAGCGTTACAAATTCTAAAATCATAATAATTTCGTAACGATTAATTAATTTTAAGTACGTGGTACATAAAATAGTAACGATTTGAAATATAGGGTCTGTATTGTATGATTAGGATGTTTTAGATAAGATATTAATTTAGGCTCTGTCATTGTTAGGTTCGCAGGCACTGACGTCCAGATAAAGTATGATCAGTGTCAGTTTTGCAAAACAAATATCGAGGTGAGTGTACTGTCTTCTTACTAAATTATTTTTGTATGTATATATGATGAAATGTTGGTTTACTTAAACCGTACGATTTTATAAATTATATGGATCAAGCGGGAGGTGGGTGAGTTGGTAAACTGGATTTCCGGAAGATTTCGGTGGTTTTCGAAATGAAGTTGAAAATAAATTTTTGTTGGATTTGGTGAAATCAAATGGTGTTTTTAAAAGAAAATAGAAAACATCTGTTTTCTAGAAATGCCTGGTTTTCTAAAAATAAAGGGTGGAAAAGTGGTTTTAATAAAATCAGACGTTTTCTTTAAAAGAAAGTGTGATATATGATTTTTAGATTTAAAAGTTGGTTTTGAGACAAAGAGATAGACGTGGTAATTTGACGATGTTAGGTAGATGATATTTATTGAGTTGTGATTCGATGATGCTGTATTTGATTTTACTGATGCCATAGTATTTATCTGTTTTGATAGAGTGATGTTATCTGCTTCGGCGGAGTGATGTTATCCGCTTCGGCGGAGTGATATTTATCTGCTTCGGTAAAGTGATGTTAGACGTTTATACTGCGCAAGTGATTATCCGCTTCGGCGGAGTGATGGGTGTTCGTAGGAAGGCATATCCTACGAATGGTATGGTACCGTTGCAAACTCCTGATCGTGAGGTTAAAATGATCACTAAGGCTGGCCAGTGTGTGTGTTTGAGATGTGGTGTTTTACTTATATTGGGTAATTTATTATTTACTCTGGTAATTGATATGATTTTATAGTAGATAGATCTGGATGAAACTTATACTTATGGGTTTATTTCCACTTTTATATTATGGAGAATTTTATTAGTTACGCGTTGTTTACATACCTATGTTTGATCCATTTAGATGTTGTAGAGTGATTTATTATTACGAAATATTTTTACTAAGAAGGCAATACACTCGCAGGTAAAACAGTTAGGAGTCGGTCGGTCCCCTACTGGTGCTAGATAGAGTTTTGCGGGTCATGTGATGGAGTCATTTAAGAGGGATTTTGAGGCGAGGTGTCAGAAATTAATCTAAGTGAGATTCATGGGATTCGAATTTTGGTTATTCTTATAGTTCGGACAGTGTGTCCCTATCAATGAGAATTATGTATATGTTGTACATATCGTTTGTTTGTATATTTTTATTTATTATGGTTGTCTAGTCAGTTAGGTGAGGTCATGTCGACGTCACACCGGCCCCAGCGTGACAGGAGTCCGGGGTGGGGTGTGACATTTTATCTACATCAACCAGAACGGATGGGATCAAGTGCACTTCGTATACGCTGTTACCGCACTCAACAACATTCCACGTCCGCCCGTCACTTATCATCCGCGACAACATTTGATCGCGTACGGGGCATAGAAAACCCGTCATCAGGAGTAATTCGGCACGTCTCACTGACAACTGATTCATTACCTTGCACCTAATCTTGTGACCATTAATATGATTGGCAAGTGCCGTTAATCACGAATCCATGCGTTGAATGACTCCGCTAGGGTGGACGACATTTCCCTATATCTTTTGCCTTTGAAAAACATGTTATAGAAGTTGTCTGGCGGCACATCCTCTAGGAAATTCTCTACTCGTCCCATACCTTCTGTTCTTAATTCTTCCCTCAGCTGGTAGTATTTGTCAAGCGTCGTCGCGTATGCCATCATCGAATATTTGTGCACGAGCTTCTCCTTCCACGCTTGTTTCAAACCCGCTAATTTGTCCTTCATATTGTTCTTCAGGTGGTTCAAGCAATAAGAATGAAAACAATCCTGGGAACATCTTCTGGACCCCTTCAAGAATGCCACTATGTCGATCGGAAATGAAGGTTAGCACACGTTCTTTCGCCACAATTTTTTCTGAATTGGTCATGAACCAATACCAGTTGTCATCAGTTCTCCGCATCAACAACAGCGAATGCAACCGGAAAAAGACCTGTCCATTTATGAAAAACACAAAACAGATCAGCATGCGGTAAAAAAATACTGTATACACAGTCGTTTATATGCATTAACGTTAACGCATTTAACGTTAATGTTACAAAAGTTTCCATGTCTCATCCCCAAACATGATCAGCTTGTCTCATCAAAAACCCCCCTCACAAAACTGTTCAAAAAAATGTAAAAAAATATAAGAAAGCGTTAATTGCACCTAATGTGTTAACGTTAAATGTTATTGCGTTTATGTAATAAGTAATCAAACAATTTACTATTGTTTACATCCTTTGCACTGGCAGCCAACAAATACCCCTTGTACCTACCCCCCAGAAATATCCCGTCTAGAAACAGCATCGGCCTGCAGTATTTGAACCCGTGCGCAATCGCATAGAACGATACAAACAGTCTCTTGAAATGCCCAATTTCTTTATCATAATCCAATGCCAGGTGGCTGCCTGGATTCGTCTGCCTACATGCATCCAAGTACCAGCACAATTGATCATAAGATGATTCGTGGTCGTCGTACAAATCATCCCGAGCTTTTTCCATGCCATTCCATGCAATGTGATATGGGATCTCAATCCCATAGTCGTTCTTGAACGTGTGAACAACGTCAATTGGGCGAGTTGACGGAGTATTCCAAACTAAGTCTAAAAGACATGACTTCACAACACTACAAGTTCATCTTCTCATTCCTCGTTGTCCTATAAGCAGCGCCGCAACTATGATTTCTCTGGAACTCCCAAATATAAAAAAACCCATTCCTTTCATCTAGCCTACCATGCACTCTCCATTTGCATTCCCTCTCTTCCTTGAGTGAACATTCAGCTGTCACCCTTTTCTTGTCGTTCTTTATGTACTGAAATGTGAAACCCATTTGTACAGCATATTTCCTTAGTGATTCTCTAAATTCCGGTATTCCACCCTTAAAAATCTGCTCGAACTTCTTTAAGATCTTCAGCCCAATGATCGGACAAGAATGCCTTTTTAGGCAATGGGTAGAAAACGGACAACAAGTCGTCCTCCCCGTCCATGCCATCCCCCCCCCCCCCCCCCGGTCCTGTTGGATATTCAAATAACATCTTGTCCCGACTGCCACTTGGTCTACTACAGCTGTCCGCACACCTTTATCTCCAACCCCACATATTCAAGCTTCATTGCTCGTGCAAGGCTAACCATTACCTCTACGTCGTCCTGACACGATATTAGGCACTTGTCATGCCCTAGTATGGAATAACACATCTCGAATGAAACATCCCTCAATATGTCCCACCACGACAACACATTTTGAATAAGCACCGCTTGCGTGAAATCACATCCACCTTAACACCCAACGAGTAACCATCAAACTTGCACATAAAAAATATGTGTGTAGCCATTGACCACCCCAGTAAATCTGCAAGATCAAAAGAATGCAACCCCATTGTGCAAGAAAAAAACAGTAGATAAACATTAATAGGCATCAGGAAAGTTTAGATTTCAGTATGCTTATTGGTCTGTCAGAGTGCATACTACTAATTGCGTAAATGTTAACGCAATCAAGTTAACTTGTAAAAACAGGAGTTACATTAACGTTAACATTACGTTACTCTGGTCCAGCACTAGATTGATTGCGTAACCGTTAATGCATAAACTTAAAATGCGTTAATGTTAAACGCAGCTAAGCAGCTTTAACCCCCCCCCTAGTAAATCTGCGAAATCAGAAAAAATGCATCCCCAAAATTGTGCAAAAAAAACGAAAGTTTAGATTTCGTTATGCTTATTGGTCTGTTCAACGCTTATACTTATTACGTAAACGTTAACGAATGGACTTGATTGCGTTAACATTAACGCAATCAAGTTGCCTTTTGTAGACCATTGTAAATGTTACTGTTAACCTTACACGTTAGTGTCTCCAGCACTAGACTGATTGGGTAAACGTTAATGCATTAACCTAAATGTGTTAACGTTAACGCAAATAAGCAGCTTGTTAAACATGTTAACGTTAAACGTTTTATTGAATACAAACGAGTGCCTTTGTAGCTTGTAGCATCTTACTTTTCAGAAAAAAAACTGAAAAAACTGTGAGTTAACTAACTTTACCATGTACAAGCATTACATTAATGTAAACGCAAAAATAGTTATTGTTAAAATATGTTAACGTTAAGCATTTCATTGAATACAACCGAGAAATCTCTATTTTGTCGCTTACCATAACCGAGCATTTATATTTTGCCTTGTCTTCGTCGGAGGACTGAAATCTAAACCCATTGTACGGGATGTTCTAAGCCCTAAACGGTCTTATGAAAAGGGTTTTAGTCTAAGTGATCTCTCTATAAGGGACTATTTAATAAAAAAAAACTCTATATATAAATGCTCTCTCTCTCCAGGTTGAGATTTTTATGCTCTCTCTCTCTAACTCTCTCTCTCTCTAAGTTGAGATTTATTTGCGCTCTCTCTCTCTAGGTTGAGAAATTATTTGCTCTTTTTCTCTCTCTCTCTCTGATTTTGCTTGTGCTAGAAAGTTTGATAGAAGTAGGTGTCTGACTATATACACTTACACATTTATACATTAGTTGGTAAATTACACTTTATACCCTTAAATAATGGCTTAATTTTTAATTTAATCTTTCAATTATAACTTTTATCGATTTTATTTTTTTAGGGTGTTCTTGGGGCTCTCTCAACACCAAAAGTTAGCTCATGAAGTAAACTTTTCCTCATATTTATAATTTGATCACCAACCCCTTCTATGTCCGATGTAGGATAAACCCAACAATCTTCCCGTCACACATCGAGGAGATTGTTGGAGAGAAATTATTCACACGTCGTGTCTAGATTGTTTCTCTAGATTGTTGGAGAGAAATTATTCACACGTTGGTTAACCATTGACCAGTCTCTCCCTTTGTGGCTATTAGGCCTCCAATCCCTTTCACATTCGATGTGGGACAATTAAATCCAATAATCTTCTCCTTACACATTAGGCCTTTGGTCGGTTAACTCATATCTAGTCTCTTCCTTTGTGCCTATTAGGCTTCTAACCCCTTTCACATCCGATGTGGGATAAACCCAACAATCTCCCGCTCACACATCAGACCTTTGGTTGGTTAACCCTAGACTAGTCTCTCCCTTTATGGGTATTGGGTCTTCAGCCCCTTCAACATTCGATGTGAGATAAACCCAACAATCTCTCCCTCACACATCGGACCTTTGGTCTGTTAGCCATTGACCAGTCTCTCCATTTGTTACTATTGGGTTAGATTTGTTGTAACTTGGGGTCCAATATCAATGTAAGATAGTCTTAGGTCTCTTTCAACTCTAAAAACTAACTTGTGATATGAGGTTTTTCCTTACAATTATAACCTGACCACCAGTCTTTTCCATAAACCTAACATTTTTTGTTTTATTTTTTCAATGTAATATTTTCCATTTTACATGCAAAATGATCACATTTGCCTCTATTTAGTCCAATTTTTAACATTTTTCATAAGTTTTAAGGAAAAACTCATGACGGATTGAAATGCAAATTAATCCCTAATTTAGGGGTACAATACAAATTAACACATAGTTAAGGGTGTCTTTGTGTAAATCCATCATTCAGAAAATTCACAAGTGCAATCGTCATATTGACAACATTAATAGTTTGAATACTTGTAAATTTAAGCAATAATCGTTTACTTTTCATTTTTTTCTAAAATAAACCAATAATTTTTTTCTCCCCAAAATATAATTAATAATTTTTTATTTTTGCATCTGATGTGTGTAAAACTCCCGCCCCAAACCGACCTAGGTATGAAATTCTAAATGGGTCGGATTCATTATATGGGTTTCGATTTGGAGTCAGGTAAACCCGCTTGATAAGTGGGCTAGGGCAGTATAAGCTCATGATTCAAACACTGATTTAGTGATTTATATGAATATATGAGCATCCACATGATAAGGCCTATATTTGGGTATGTATAAGCCCAAGGTGTCAAAAACCAAAGAGGAAACTAGTCATTTCAGAGTTTCGGTCTTACCTGTATACGTTAGAATAAGTCCGAATTAACTGTAATAGCCCCTGATTAATGGAGATTGTTATAGATATTCTCCCATAAATACGGAAATAATGATTATTATATGAAATGGCAGAGAGATACGAGCAACTGAATGATATTTTCATTCAAGAAATAATAAGCAGATCACCTTATAAAAAGATAAGAAGGTAACTGGTAATAAAAACTCTGATTTTAAGTGTGCAATTTATTATCACTATATTTAGATTAATTTATTCTCACGCCGGAGGTTTTTTGCCTGACATCACACCGGTGTCCCACGGTTTTGCAGGTCAAGGAGGAAGACGAAAGATTTTTTGGTACGTGTGGAGATTGACAAGTGACTAAGAATTTTTTGACTACATCAGCATCCCCGAAGTTTGACTATTATTTCACTTCCGTCTCCATAGTTGTAATTTGAACAGATAACACCCTGAAATTCCGTAATCGTCTCACTTCATTCCAAATTAGTAAATCTGTTATAATTTTGAACAACTACCAGTCAACTACAGTGCACTTAACTATTTTTAAAGGGATTTATGGGCATTTTTAAAATATGTGTGTGTGTGTGTGTGTGTGTGTGTTTCTTTGGGCGGGGAAGAGAACACGAAGAAATGAGAAGGCTAGAATTATCCATAAAGCCTTTTAAAAACAGTTAAATGCATGATAGATGACCATTTTCTATTAAATATTGTAATGGGGATAATGATCTAGACTATAGTGAAATGATTAAAAAACTTTAAGGTTTTATATGTTCAAATTTAAACTATGGGGTCTGAAGTGTAATTTTTGGTCAAATCTTAGGGTTAGAAAATGTCAAAACCCTTTTTGAACTAATTTTAAAACCGACACAAAAAAGTGTATCCATATATGTGTATATAATATTTAAATTTTTAAAATACTCTTGAATAGCTAAAACATAAGTACAAATTAAACTATTTTATTTAGAAATAATAATTATCAGATGAGTCACCTCTCTCTTTGATTCTTCACAAATTGTTATTAAAAAAATATTAAATAATTTTTTTAAGAAGTTAGTGAAATAATAAAATAATCAAAATATTACTCTTAGAAAGTTAGTAAAACCTATTTTTCATTTGAAATCATTAACACTGTTTTTTATTTTACGAGATTATTATAAATGTGGAACTTGAGAATAAGTGTGGCAAGGTAAGGAGATAAAAACGCCGGTAGAGAGAAAAGTTATCTCTTGGGAAATGTGCCAGGGCCATTTTCAGTCCTATCCGTCGGCTCTAGCTTCGGCTATCCTTGTTGTTGAGACTTTGTTGGCGACCCTATCTCCACCTTCACATCTATTGCTTCTCTTATTCACTCCATCTCATGGTCGTAATTCTTACACTGCTAGATCTCTATTCTCAAAAGCCATACATAATGTGTTTTGTTCAATTCAAGTGTTTTATGTGGTGGCTAGGGTGGACTTGCATCTATTTTCAGGGTATGGCTTCGTGAGGTTCAGATGGCTTCCTGAGGTTCAAGAGAAAGAAAAGAAACATCGGATCTCTTTGCAACTCCATATAGTTCTAGATTTAGATCCTCCAGTGGGGTTTTGAGCAGGGGTTTTGCTTCGATTGCCGATGATACAACCTAATTTGGGTGATTCTTGTGAGCCAAAACCATAGCCCGAATCCTTCCCTTTTGGGTCGGTTGCGGGCGAGAAGGGATTCAACCCCCGGCACCGTGGTTCGTAGTCACGTGCTCTAATCCTTTGAGCTACAAGGCCCACTCTGTCTCCACTAGATTTGTTACCAAGAGTACTCTAAAAAAAAAACACTTTACCTCCCCCCAGTCAATTCGGGTTAAGAAGAGAAGATGTGAAAGTGTGTTTATTTCTAGTTTATCTCTATAAGAATGGTGTATTATGAGGTGTTAAGTGGGAGAAAAGGGCTGTCATAATTAGAGTTTTGAATAAGATGATCCGGTGATTGATTTTTGCTTTTTGTGTTACCTTCGAATCAATTTGATTTGATAAGTGGCAATGGAGATGCTTCGGCATGTAGCAAACTAAGGACCAGTGCTTCAGTACTTCTTACTAAGGTAGATTCACTTAGGTGAGCTATCCTTTTTCTCTGCTCAGGAATCGCTCGTCGTTTGTTGATTTCTCTGGTTCATAGCATGGAGTTAGTGTTCTTGTGAGTTGTGTGGACTTGTTTTTCTTAGATCTAATTCATCTCTTTAAATCAATATGGGTAGTAACATCGCTAATTGGAAGAGGAATTATAGGGAGTCAAAAGAACAATTAGTGTCGATTTTTGTGGATTTAATCCCGGAGATGATGGGTAGGAAAGATCTAAAATTCATGTTTCAATGGCATAGGGTGATATGTGATGTCTATATCCTAAAGCAAAGAAGATTAAAACAAATTCAAAGTATGGATTTGTTCGTTTTTCGACTTTGGTTGAAGCATTTGTTGCTATTTGAGATCTCAATGGAATTAGAGTAAAGAATAAAGTGATTCAAGCTTGTTTGGCTTCTCTAGTAAGAGATCTCAGGTATTCAGTGTGAAATGAAAGTGAGTCAGAAAAGGAGGGTTTGAAATTTGTGAACCCGTTGTTGTTTCTACTCCTTAGTTCAAGCCTAGTCTTGTCATAGTGGGTCGAGATTCTAGTTCTTTCATCTTCGCATCCTCTCTAGTCTTATGAATTTATCAGTGGATCATTTAGAAAATATTCTTGTGTGATATCTTCCACTAATAGGGATTTAGAGTAGAAAAAGTGATGGATTATGAGTAAATTTTTGGCTTGTTTATGATTTCGAATAGATTTGAGTTTACAGATTTGATTGTTAATATGATTCTTAAGGAATGAACTATGTGGGGTTGGAACAAGTGAGTGCAGTGAATTCCGAGTTAGATGGGGCCAAAACATCTCCTAATGTTGATCTAGGAGAGGATTTCTCAAGTCATGAAAGGGTTTTACACGGCTTGGAAGAGAGTGAGATAATTGCAGAGTACTTTTGTCAATGTAATTCAAATGAATCAAGTGCTACAAGTGATATTGATTTTTTGAGTCAAGAATGGTAATTTTATAGTGATTCGGTGGGTAGCTGTAACTCAAAATCAACTAATGAAATTAATGAAATTTTCTCCAAAATTGGTGGCAAACGTCGGTTGCAATTTAAAAAGAAACTAGTGTTTATACCTAAAAAAAATGAAAAAAGAACACATTGGCGGTTTGACTGTATTAGGGTAAATGTTTTAATTTTGGTTGGACAGGGTGGTAAAAAAGGAAAAGTGAAGTTTGGAGGAAGTTGGTCCTCATTGTTGTTACAAGTTGCTGGAATTAGTTAGGCTTTGGGATAGGCCTTAACACTAGCCCACCCAGCTATTCTCAGCCTACCTTATTAATATATATCCATCTGTTTATCGGGAAAAAAAAAATACAATGTGAAACTTGAGGGTTCTAATAAATTTTTCATGTTAAAAATTACAGTAACTTTTATATCATACAATGATTTTGAACTTTTAATAAAATTATTAAATTTTTCAAAAAATTATTACAATGTATAAATTGTATAGGTTAAAATTCTAATTTCATAAAATATTTATTTTGTGGTTTTTTAGTATCAAGTCTTAAAATAAAGTTTAAAGAGATTTTTATTGTTTAGCCCATATCTGAGTGTCTTTATAGTAGATTACCCAAAACAACAATTATGTTGTAAAATCATCCAAGCCGTACAATACACTTATTTTTTATCCTTTATCGTCGAAACTTTACCATAGATTGTCATGTATACCCTTTGCGTTAGTCGCGCTAATATCAAGATAATCACGACGCCGCTGATGAACGAGGGCGTTAGGGATGGTAAGCCGCGAGATCAGTTTCATTTATGGTAAGCTACGAATCATTTTATTTTTGGAAGATACCATTTACGCGTTCAATGATTATGGTAGACGAATCACTCGATATGAAACCCTTTTAACTAAAGCGACCGATTCACTTAATTTGTATTGGTGGGTTTAAAACGAGAGGTCTGCAAAGAGAAAGAGTTGCGAAGCTGAGAACACCGACCGAGAAGGGGCAATTCCCAGCCTTTGCCACAGTACCTGGTCTGAACACGATTTTCATTACGGTGAGTGTCTATTTTTGTGTGTTGTTATATGAAAAGAGGTATGACGAATGTGCATAAATGTTTTACGCAGTATAAAAACATTAACATTTATGCATGTCCATTAGAAGTTCACATACGCATATTATCACAACCCGTCCCGGACACCCGTCATCCCGGGCTGGCGTGACAACAACCCGACATCACCTATCACATTTCATCAACTAATATATTTTAAAATGCATATAACTCTATACAATCCTCTATACATAATCTCTCATATGGGGACACACCCGTCCCCAAATTTTCATTATAAAGGAACATAAATTTCTCATGAACCTCTCACTGGTTCACTTCTGACAGCTCATCTCAAAACCTCCCATATGACTCCATCGCATGACTCTACCTAGTGCCAGTAGGGGACCGACTCCTATCTGCTCCACCTGCGAGTGTATTGTCTTCTTAATAAAAATATTTTTAAATAATAATACATTCTAAATTATACAACATTTAAATGGATCAAGCTTAACGCGTGTAAACAAATACATTTTGAATAGTAGTATAAAAATCATATATCACGAGAAAACTCTTTCTTCCTACCATTCAAAATCATCATCAATATATATATATATATATATATATATATATATATATATATATATATATATATATATATATCAAATATATGAAATCCATCCAAACCATCAGCATAAAATAATGTGATAAAACACCAAAACGATATAATAAAATATCACATCACCATATATAACAAAACACCACACCTCAAACACCACACTACTCTCTTTCTAGCTAGCCATAGTGATCGTTTTAACCTCACGATTGGAAGTTGCAACAGTACCGTACCACCCGTAGGATTTGCCTTCCTAGCAGGACAAATGACCATCTGCCCGGACGCCCATCGGACAGGTCATAATATTGATATCCGCCTGCCGAACGCCCATCAGTAAGACATAATATCAATAACCATATGTCGGATCACCCATCGGCAGGACATCATATCAATAACCGCCTGCCGAACGCCCATTAGCAGGACATAACAACGCTCTGCTGTAGCAGATAAAAATCAATAGCATCGCCAAATCGATAACAACATCATCAAACTACAAATCAATAACATCGACCTCTATCTCCAAAACCGATTTAATCTAAATATCATTTTTTCCACCCTCTCTTAAAACCACCGAAATCCACATTTTCAAAACACCCAAATCCTCTTGATCCATATAATTTATAAAATCGTACAGTTTTAAATAACACATATTTCATCATATATATATATATAGATTTGCAAGAAGACAGTATACTCACTTGATAATTGGCTCTCAAAAGTTCCACCGACTCTCTGCTACCGATCCTCTGGAAATCGGGAACCTATTCTTAACAGGGTCTAAATTAATATTATAGAGAAAAATACCCTAATCGTGAAATGCACGCCCTACGCTCATTAATTTCCCATTCCCCACATTTTGTTATGAAATATAACTATTCAACTAGTATCGCTCAGTTATGGTTTGCTATATAAACTTTATTTACATAAGCGGTCACATCCTTTATTATCGCCATTTCAATATTTTAAAGCTAGAAAACTAATTTAACAATCATAAAAATAAATGAAAAACATTACCTGCCCCGAAACGGTTGTCGATCCCCTAAAAATTCCTTAATCTACTCCTGCCCCCATCGCCTCGGCGCAAAGCCCACCACCGCGGCGGAGCCACTCTCCTTTTTCTTTTTTCTGCATACTGCTCCCCTTCCACCTCAGCAAAGAATTCACCGCCTAGGCGAACCCGCAACAGATGACGTTCTTGCTTCACTGACTTCTCACTGCTGCGGTGATAGATCGCACCGCCGTGGCGATGGCCCCCTTTCTTTCTGTTCTACTCCTTAATCCTTCTCAACCCAGGCGAAGTTATCCACTACCTAGGCGGACTCACCACTACCTGTTCCTCTGTTTTTTCCTGTTGAACCTACTGACTCTCTCTCTCTCTCTCTTTCTCTCTCTCTCTTTCCTTCGACGATCACCCCCTATACCGACCACCAACAAAACCCACACCAAACAACCACCATCGGACCAACCGAATGACGGCACAAGACACACACACACACATGCGCACAACAGACACACACACACACACACTGTTTTCTCTCTCTAACTTACCGCTGACAAACTCCGGTGACACCAACAAAACCAAACCAAATGGTCACACACACACACAACCGACGCAAGACACACACACACACCCACTGCTCTCTTTCTCTCTTCGTTTCTATTTCTGCTTTCTGTTTTAACCAACCACCTTCCAGTTCTCTCTCTCTCTAACTCTCCACCGCTGGCGATGCTCAAACCACACACACACCCTCAACAAAACCCACACCGCCGACGACCAAATACATACACAAAACACGCACACACAGTAACAGAACACACACACACAGAGACACCGAACAGAAACAGAGAACACACACACACTCAGAGACAAAACGCACAAACTCACCGCCGAAACACACCCATCCATTTATATATATATATATATATATATATATATATAGAAATGTGTGATCAAACAGCCACGCCCATACCGACCTTACCCACCTTTCCATTGATCTTATCTCATCTCTCTCTCTCTCTCTCTCTCTCTCTATATATATATATATATATATATATATATATATAATTTACACAATCCCCCCCTTTACTTTAGTTAAGATATTAATTGAACCAATTTTTTATTTTAATGTTATATAAATTACAATTTAACCCCTAAACTTTTAAATCATATTATTAATAATACCATCCACCCCGTTATTTTTTTAATGTATTCAAATGTGACTCAAATTATATATATATATATAAGAAAAAATCGGGGTCTTACACATATAACTGCACGCTTGCAAATGATATGTTCTGTCTATCAGTTATTACATATATTTTTTGAATAAATTCAAAGCGCGAACAGTGCAAATAAGTAATAAAAAAACGTTAACATTTATGCATGTACATCAAAAGTAACATTCGCGTGCATTTATCATGAGTCCATGATGTGCTAAAACAAGGTAGTCAAAATAACGTTAACATTCATGCATGTATTTTTCAAATAAATTCAGAGCGCCAACAGTATAGATAGCTAAAAAAAAAAAGTTAGCATTTATGCATGTACATCAAAAGTTAGCATTCACGTACATTTGGCATAAATTCATAACACGAACAACCAAAGTAGTCAAAAGAACGTTAACATTCATGCATGTCCACCATAAAGTCAACATTCGCGTATATTTGACATGAATCCATATTGCGAATAACTAAGGTAGTCAAAATAACGTTAACATTTATGCATGTCCGTCATAAGTTAACATTCGCGTATATTTTGTACAATGTGAACTATCTATTCATTCCATCAGTTACTACACATGTGTTTCTCATTTGCGTGATGCAGAACACACAATGGTTGTGCTTGTGGTGTTGATGTGCAAGTATAATGGGTACTCATTGAGAGCAAAGGTTGACGTAGATTTCACATACGATATGTTAATACAAAGATTGATAACAATGTGGGATGTTTTGAGGGACGAATCATTTGAGTTGAAATATTCGTTACTGGGGCACGAAATGTGCTTGACGTCGTGTCAAGACAATTTAGAAGTGGTTGTTTGCCTTGCTTGTTCGATGAGACTGGAGTATGTTGGCCTGGACATCAAACTATGCGATGATGGAAGTGGGTCTGGGGGCAGCAGGCAGAACATGGCTGTTGAACAGCTGAGGGGACATGGTGGTAGAGGCGATGTGGATATAGATGAGGATATGCTGCCTATTTTTTGCCCTGTACCGCAAAAAACATTACTGTCTGATCATTAGGGTGACGGACTAAAAGAAATAGGACAGAGTTTTAAGGGTGGAGCATACTAATTTAGGGAGATGCTAAGAAAATAAGCTGTACAGGTAGGTTTTACCTTCAAATATAAAAAGAACGACAAAGAAAGGGTGATGGTTGAATGTGCATTGAAGGAAGAGACAGGATGTGTGTGGAGAGTGCACAGAAGAGTATATGAAAGGAATGGATTTTTTTACATATAGGAATTGGTAAAGGATCATTCTTGCGCTGCTATCTTGCGGACAACAAAAAATGACAACATGAACTCTAATGTTGTCAAATCTTGTTTGGTGGATTTGGTTCGCAACACACCAGTCACTCGTCCGATTGATGTTGTCCACACATTCAAGAATGATTACGGTATTGAGATTCCATACCACATCGCATGGAATGGAGTTGAAAAGGCTCGGGATGACTTGTACGACAACCACAAATCCCCATACGATCAACTACGTTGGTACATGGATGCTTGTTTGCGCACGAACCCTGGGAGTCACTTGGTTCTGGATTATGATCAAGAATCTAGACACTTTAGAAGATTGTTCATTGTGTTTAATGCATCAATCCACGGTTTCAAGTACTGTCGGCCGATGTTATTCCTTGACGGAACATTTTTGAATGGCAGATACAAAGGATGCTTGATGGCAGCTAACGCGAAGGATGGAAACATTGGTAATTTTTTATTTGTATTCATTTTTTATCAACTCTCATTTCACATTTGGTTGACATGCATTGTGTAATGCCCCGATTTGTTCTTTTTTTTTGCTCCCAATATAATGCGTTAACATCCACATAACAAAAAGTTGTATAGTCCAAAGTGAATGTTAACACACACACATATTCCAATTTGATATGTTTTTGGTGATGTTTTGTATGTACAGGGATGTTCCCACTTGCTTTTGCGGTGGTCGACGTGGAGAACGATGATAATTGGTATTGGTTTATGGAAAATCTGGAACAAATTGTCCCCCCTAAACGTGTGTTAACATTTATATCAGATAGACACAGCGGGATTCTCGAAGGCGTCCGTAGAATATTCCCGAAATATTTTCACTCTTTTTGCTTGAATCACTTGAAGAACAATTTGAGAGACAAGTTGGCTGGTATGAAACAAGGATTTTAGAAAGGTTGGTTTATAAATACACTTGTATGGCGCATGCGACGACGATGGGAAACTTTTATCAGATGTTGGGGAAAGTAAAGGCTGAAGGTTTTGGCCGGGTAGACAATTTCCTGTCAGACATGCCGTTTGAAAATTTCTGCAACATATTTTTCATAGGCAAAAGATACGATGAGATGTCTTCCAATTTAGCAAAGTCATTCAATGCCTAGATTTGTGAGTATCGACACTTTCCTATCATAATTATGATTGACAAGATTAGGTGCAAGTTAATGTCTCATTTGTCAGTTAGACACGCAAAATTATTGTCGGTGTCTACTGTTTTATGCCCTATTCGCGAGCAGAATCTTGGACAGATGATCAGAGATGGTCGGACTTGGATTGTGGTAGAGTGTGCAAACAACGTCTTCGAAATACACTCGAACCCAACCGTGAATATGGATGTGATAAAGAGAACGTGTACTTGTTTTAACTGGTAGGGGAATTGATTCCCGTGTGCACACACTCGTGCGGCCATTCAACACAGTGGTCATAATATATACAGTTTTATAGAGCCATTTTTTTTCGGTTGACTATTATCGTAAATGTTATTCGGAAGGTATATACGGAGTCCCGACGCTTGAGAAACCAAAGTGGGATAAATCGAAAGTCGTTATTATGTCACACCCTACCCCAGACACCCGTCACTGTGGGGCCGGCATGACGTCGACATGACTTCACCTGAGACACAATCACTATAAACGACAACATACACGCATTTATAAATATATCACGAAAACCAACATTAAATATATACAATTCCCTACCCAGGGACACTCTTGTCCCTACAAAATATTTAATAAGGTCCAAGGTACAAAACCCAAAAACCTCTCATTATATTTGTCTCAAGTAATACCTCCAAGAAATTCTTTCCCTAATCACACCTCCGGATCCAACCTATTGCCAGTAGGGGACAAACGCCTATATACAGCACCTGCGAGTGTACTGCCTTCTTAGTAAAAATATTTTATTAAAATAATAATGCATTCTAAATAATACACATTTAAATAGATCAAGCTTAACGCGTATAAATAAACACATTTTGAACAGTAGTATAAAAATCATATACCACGAAAAAACTCATTCTTCATACCATTCAGAATCATCATCAATATATATCAAATATAGGAAATCCATCCAAACCATCAGCATAAAATAATATGATAAAACACCAGAGACGATAAAATAAAATACCACATCACAAACATCACACCACCACACCACTCACTGGCTAGCTATAATGATCGTTTTAACCTCATGATCGGGAGTTGTAACGGTACCGTAACATCCGTAGGAATGCCTTCCTACGAAATATCCACACTCCTTTTAGGGAGAAATATAATCTGCACCCCATATGGGGAGAACTATCCACATCCCATGGGAAGAATCCAAACCCCTTACAGGGAGAAATATAATCCATACCCCTTTCGGGGAGAAATATAATGCACACCCCTTTCGGAGAGAACAACTATGGCATCGTCAAAATCATCAATATAGTTAAAAATTCACATCCCTTACGGGAAGAAATATATTTTCACACCACATCGTCAAAAATACACACCCCTCATGGGGAGAATATAAACCACACCCCTTTTGGGGAGAATTTCCAAAATTACGTTTTTCACTCTCTTTTAAAAAGCACCACCGATTGCAGTAAAAACTATTTTTCCACCTTTATACCACTGATTTTAGTAAAAATCATTTTTTTCCACTTTCTTTAATACCACCAAATCCAACAAATCATTTTTAATCCTTCTTTTTAGAAACCAACACAATTCATCGAAAATCCATTTTACCAACTCACCCAAAAACCTGCTTGATCCATGACATTTATAAAATCATACAGTTTTAAGTAAACACATTTTTCATCATATATATATATATATATATCAAAATAAATTTGGTAAGAAGACAGTACACTCACCTGATATCCGCTCTCAAAAGCTTCACCGACTCTACGCTACCGATCCTCTGGTAATTGCGAACCTATTTGTGACAGGGCCTAAATTAATATTAACACAAAAAAATAACCTAATCATGCAATGCAAACCCTACATTCTCCATGTTTTATTTATGAAAATTTATATTCGATTAATTTAGCTCTGTTACACAGTACACGTATACGATTTATTTAAAATTAACGGTTATGGAGATATTATTCCAATTACTCCGATTACAGAATTTTTTTATGTTAGAATTTAATTTAATTAATAATAATATTTAATGAAAAATATTATCCGTTCCGAAACGTTGTCGAGAGATGAGTTTGAATTTCGTTGGGTTATTTGTGCAAATTTTCCTTTTTCTTTTCTTCCCCCCCCCCCCCCCCCCCCCTCTTTTTTTTCTTCGATTCTCAGTTCTCCTCCAGACCCAACAGCCGGCCCTCCTCTCTCTCTCTACTATTGTCGATTACCAGCGGCCTTCCACGCCACACTGATTTCACCATCGGCCCTGTACCATCCACACTACCAATCAACAACCACCACCAGCCACCCCCACAACCAAACACGCCTACCCACAAGATCACCGATCACACACACACACACCTATACCCTTTGCAACACACACACACACACTGCCTGAGATTTTCATCTATCCAAACCCGAAACACACACATGCATACACACACTCACTGAAATGATCAAAGAATTTACACACAATTACTCACCAAATCGACGACGACGAACGACAACTATTTCACGATTGACGATTTCAACCCCACGGCCGTCGAGTGAACAACCGAAAACCCATACTCGCGAGGACCGGACTGAGCACTCCCACACGATCGTTTCAAAACAGAACAAACACATCAGCAGAAATGACAGCATACACACACATCAACGGGACACGCCCTGCTTGCCGAAGAAACACCTATCACGGAACTCCAAGAGCCCCTAGAACCGACGATGACAATCAACACATACCCATAATGATGAAATGAAACAGAACACACACTGATAACCCCACTGGAGAACTTACCACCACTGACGATCGCAAAATCCGACAACCCCGTTCTCCTCCAATCCCTTTCTCTCATCTTTCTCTCTCTCTCTTTCTTCCGATTTTTCTCTAGAACATTTGCGATCTCCCATAACCCATACCTGCCTATATATATATATAGATGAATTTGTGGAGTACACAACGCCACGTTGCCCCTCTCTCTCGTTTCCTTCTGTCTGATCGTAGGGCACACACACACTCATGCATAAATATATATATATATATATATATGTATAAAAATATCTTTAGTTAAATTACTCATTCATCCCCCTTAATTTCTAACTCTCTCTCCTTAGTCTTTTTAGCTTTTAAAAATTTTCAAAAATTTTCAATTGGGCCCTTAAACTTTTTAAATTTGAATTTTTAAATTTACTCAATTTCACCCAGATTTTCTCAATTATTCTAAATGCAACTAAAATGATGTACGATCTGAGTCGGGGTCTTACATATTATCCCTCCAATCACAAAAAAATAACCTGGTCGGCCAAGGAAAAAATGGATTCCATCGAAGGTAGAGGTAGCTGAGATAAAGTATGGTAGGTGCCACAAATATGGACACCACAACCGAAAATCATGCACCGCGCCAATATAATTTTTTTTTAATCAGTTTGCTTTGTTTCCTTTTGGACTATTTTTGACATTGTCGTTTTTTTATGGTCATGGCCACTTGATATTGTTAGACTTTGTTCTTTTTTTCCCCCAGAGAAGAAACTTATGGTGATCTACTTGTTTTATTTTTTGATATATTTTTCCAGTTTACGTAACATTTATTCGCTATGCGTTAACATCCACATGACAGAGAACTTGGGAACTTGGGAAACGAGGTTGAGTCTTCAGTAACATTCACTCATAGATGAACATGCACATGACAAAACGTGGCATGACCATCAAATGAATGTTACCGCACATATATAATCTAGATTAATATGTTTGGTTGAGTCTTCGTTAACATTCACTCAGATATGAATAGTACATATTTACGTTAATATCCACAGAACAAAAATGTGCATCTTAAAAGTGAATGTCAAAGTACATGCACATTCCACTCTTGATATTGTTTGGTTGAGTTGTTTGTTAACATTCAATTATACACAACCATACTTAGAACGGATGCAGTTTATTCAAGTATATATTACAACAGACATATTACGTTAATATTAACTTTTGAAACATATCAGGTAGCCGAACAAAACACCAAAAGAATTCATTCGTCGTAATTAAACAATAGATCTGTTTCAATATACACACACAAACTGATATATGCAAACTCGCTAATGGGATGTTAACATTCAATCATTAACAATCACACGTATCAAATTCATTCCTGATATGTTCGTTAAGAATCACATGTGCACTGACCCAAAAAAAAAAACTACGACAAATTATAAACCAACAGTTGTGTTCTTGGACCAAAAAAAAAAATAGAGAACAATGTATAGAGCAAAAATATTGCAACTGAGGGGCAGCTACAGATCAGTTTGTGGGGGGGTGGCTTTTCCTGACTCGGGACGATGATAATGGCCAACTTCTGATCGGATCATTCAGAAGATAATGTATGATGTTCTTGCACAGCTACTATACATCACCTGCCCCCAACTTTTCCACGATTGCGCTATTTTCAGCATACTGCTTCATGATATACATAACGTGTATCCCGCATGCAGTCTTGTAAAAAATTACGGACAAAATAGATTACCTTTTGGTCAGTAAAAGTACACTCCAAATCTTTACATATTATAAGTTTCTTAGTATACACAGGATGATATGTAATGTTACTTACGCTCCTCGTTGCTGCGGACATTTAAGACATAGCTCGATCAGTGTGACCCCCCAACCATGGAGTATCTTTGAATTGATATATTTCTCAACAAATATTTTCTGTCAACGACAAATTATTAGGTACAAGCAGAGACGGAAAATCAGGGAAAAAAAAATTCGTGTACGTCAAATGGGGACAGAGTATACCCTTGTCTGCGCGTCGTCGTAGTAACAATCAAACGATTGATCCTGTGGCATGATTGAATTGTAGAATACCCATTTATCCTCAAATATATTAAGTGACAACAGTGTCCAATGATTTGGAAATGCATGACAACCACTCGTATTCATCAGAAAGATAATGTACCTATAATTGTCGGTGAACGCATCCTTGATTGTTTCATAGATGTTGCGCAAAAGAACGCCATGTCCCCCCTTGATAACGATCTGTCAGAGACGATGATAGGTGTTAATTTAAAAATAAACTTGTATTGTATAAATGCACACGACATACCCATATCTGCGTAATAGAAAACTTTGTTTGATCTAAAATAACATCGAACGTCATGCTCCGGTGATCGTTGAATGATTGCATCTTGCATTCAAGATATTCACCAAAAGCATCGATGACCTTCAAAGTACGAAAATATTAGTACGAGTTTTATTCGCCACAGCCCATTCAAGTCATTAATCGCCATAACAGAGATATGTTTACACTAATTAAAAAAAGAAAAAAAAATATTAATTTTTGAAGCGTTTATAATGCTTACGTTATCCGCAATTTTCCGATCCTTCATGATGCATATAACATCCCCGCAAGTTACTGTGGCGAGTGGTTTTTCCCCGCTATATATGAATGCCCCAACCCTGTCTTCAGAATGTATTACCTGCAACTTTTCCCAGTCAGCATTGCTAAGCATCGCTACAACCTTACATTTCTTTCGGTTTTGCATCTTAGTGTTGTCCTCATATTCACGCGTAGGTAGAGTATCGACATCTATGGGCCCCTAATTGCTATTTTTTTTTTGCCCTTCCCTTTTGCCATTGTGTAGACATACTCACTGTCGTGCTTTGCCGGTTGCCTCACCTTGACCTTTAGTCGGTTAACCATAGAGCTAACGTCTGGTGTCCTCTGTGTTTGGACATGGGATGGGGGAACAGATGGAGGTGCGATCTGATACACAGGACTTTCACCAGGCATAACAACAGATATGGGTGTCACGTCCCATATCACGAGATCGGTGCAGGCATTTTTCGGTGTTTGGGTATGTGCACACGCTGCGCCCCTAGGGGGCGATGTATTAGCTGGCTGAACGGGGGTTTGGCGTGGCGATATGGCAACGACAGGAGTACTATGGGGCGCAGAACATGTGCAACCTTCAACCTTAGTATGCAAGTTTTGGATTTACAGTTTCAATCCGTTGATAACCCTCATGTATGCATTGCCAGTAGTAGTTTTTTTCTCATGCAACACCTTGATTGTTATTTTTTACTCCTCCAATTCACTGAAGAGATCATTGCATCTTTTTTTTAAATCTTCTTTCTCTTGAGAAACGAAAGATCTCGGTGTTGCTGGGTGATTTTGTGCACACTCATCTCTTCCAACAAGTGCCACTTCTCGCTTTCTATTTTCGTCAATCTCTTAGTGAGATCACTCACAACCTCTTCATAGTGTCCTTTTTGTGATGTGCATGCAGACTTCCACTCATTAATTTCTGTTTGGAGGTTGATATTTCTGGCCGTAATGTTGCCAAGGATCCTTCTCAACACCGTGATCGTCTCATCTTCCTCCATTTGCTTCCTATAGAATTCCTCTTGCATTTCGTCCAAACCATGATATATGTCACCAACGACGATGTCATGTGTGCTCGGACTGAGGGCTATCATATTTGGCTGTATGAACAATACACCCAAGTCAGGCGTTGGAGATGCGTGATCGGCTGACGGTTGACTAAGGAAGGGGGATAAATACTTTTCAATCATGTCATTTATCATTGAGTCATTTTTAAGATCGTCATCAATAACCGGACGCTTTCGCTTATCTACTTGCCCAAACCCTTCCGACGTGACTTGCGCTCTCGGAAGTTCTTCAGTAGGGGTTTCCTTTACAACCTCAATGTCGTCAACGTCGTCGTTGTCGACAATACCCAATTGCATTTCTTGCAACATCCATTCAATTGCGTGCTCTTTCACCTAACAAGCAAACTACCTCATCAACACAGGTAGAATACATTTTTTGAAAACAACTACAGGAGCGTGGTTGTATTTCAATAATACCTGGCCACTCAGGATTTGATTGATGGGCGTGGACCCGATTGCAGAGGCATGCGCAGTCAAGCACCAACGCTACATGCGTGGGACAGCAAATCCCCTGCCTTCCATTGGCGGTGCCAAAGTAGTGTGTTCGCAAAGCCAATACTGATACAAACAAACAAAATATGCTAAGAAATACGTTGAAGTATCGAGATGCACAGCGAAATGTTAACGTAAAGTTTAAACAAAACAGCCAACTAGCAAAACAGTCTAGACAAAATTAGATTACCTGCAGTGCTAGTACGCAACCTATTACAGACCTTGGGGCGGTGTATGTTCGTTTAAGACTTGTTTCCAAGTCTGTAAAAATTGCCTCTGGCCAATTATACATGGACATGCTATCAATATCCTCCATATACCGCACCAAGAACTTGGGTCGTTGTGAAGAAGCAGGTGGCTAGCAAGTGCAGACATAATAGACGGACAACGTCCCTGACAGATTCTCCATCCGTATTGTTGATCTCATTCTCCACCAACGATCTCAAGAATGCAACACTAAAATCCCGCGGCCCATAGGTGAACTTGTTAAGAAACGGGGAGTCAGTCTTTGTGTATCTGCTCGATACTATTCTAATTTCGCCGGCTGGCATCCTAAAGATCAATTGCAAGTCTAGGGCAGTCATCTTCACAAATTTGTTGCCGACCATGAACGCTGATCGTGTAGGATTGTAATTTCTGATTATTTTTTCTATTAAGTTATTGTTTTTATGTATATTTTCAAGCGACAGCCGCTGATTATAGAGTGTCTCGAACAAAAGTCCAAACGGTGTTTTTGCCAGCAATGTCTTGTGTTGGTCTTTTAAGTTTGCACTCCTTGAGAAGTTCATATGTCTGTTTCAAGTTGCTATAATACAAAAAAAAACCTATGTTGAGGTTGAGACTTCCCACTTTTTCGCTGTTTTCTAGCCTTTGGGGCTGCATCAATGAAAAGTTAATTGAAGTAACAAAGATTAACATTCACGTGAGTCCACTATCCACATAAACAAAAAAAACCTTTATGGGAGTGGATAACAACAACACGTGAACAATAATGAACTCGATATACACATAGTCTGTTCACGTTAACATCCACTTAATACAATATGAGTTAACATACACACAATCTAGAGTAAGAAATAAATCGAACGGACTATTGAATATAACGAGTTAACATGCACACAAACGCAAACAACGATTATTTTCTCTTACAAATCGCAAAATATAAAGTTAACATACACGCAATAGAAATTATGGGGGATTCACATTCACGTGAGTCCATTATCCACATAAATGAAAAACCCCTTTACGGGAGTGGATGACAACAATACGTGAACAATAATGAACTCGATATACACATAGTCTGTTCACGTTAACATCCACTTAATAAGGAAACAAACGGGTCCGATGTCGGGTGAAAGTTGTGTATTTTTCAGCTGTTCGGGTTTGCTCCACATTCAACCGCCCACACCCGAACCAACCGTAGACTGCCTTAAATACAATTTTTAGTAGGGTTTGACCGTTTAGGTTTCAGTCTTTCAATCGATCATCGTCTCCCGTCTCTCTCTCTTGTTCCTTTAGCATCTTCAGAGTTCATACTTCCAGGTTTCATTCCAGGCTTCCTCTGAATTGTTGTCTCGTCTTCCTCGATTTTGTGACTGTGACGCCGGCGTCTTCAGATCTATCTCATTCTTCTAGGCTTCAACAATAGCTCTTTGACGTCTTCCTTGATTCTCCTTCCAGACTTCAACAATAGCTCTTCGTTGTCTCATCTTCCTCGATTTTGTGATTGTGACGGTGAGTTCTTAATCTATTTGTTGTTTGAATTTGATGTTTTGGTAATTTGTTTTTTGATCTTCGATTTTGATTTCTGTATGGATTAGTTTTTTTGTTTTTGTTTTTTTCAATTAGGGTATTTTATTTCTGTTTCGTTAGTGTTTTGTTCATCGGAGTTGGAAATGCGATCGTAAAGGTTTTGTTAGGGTTTTGTTCATCCTTCTGCCTTAACAAACCCACCCGAACCCGACCAACTACCGACAAACCCGCCCAACATTGGTTTTCAGCCACCGATCGTTGGAAATCGGGCCACAAAACCTTCACCCAAATACTGTTTGGGTCGGGTGACCCTATTTTTTACTCCACCCGACCCGTGCACACCCCTAGCTATACGTGCTCATGAGTCTCAATTTTGTTTGCTTTTTTTTTATTTATTTTTATAATTTTTTTTAAATAGGTATAATAAAAAATTAATTTAAAAAATTTATATTGAAAACATAGCAATTTTTACCTAGTTCTGTTAAAAAAATTAGGAATAAAATTAAAATTGAAAAAAACTACCGAATATGACTATGTTGAAGTCGGAAATTGACTAACACTCACAGTTGATCCGGACAGAGTCTCGTTGTACAATTTTGTTATGTTCGGTGAACGTTCCTCACTCAAAGTTTTGGTAGTCCGTACAAGTAGTTATACAAAGATCCGTTGAGGTGTGTCCAATAAAGCCTCCCCGGCGTGAGAATAAGAACTCGTAGGAAAATATGTTCAAGTCTTAAGCAAGAAATCTATTCATTAACGGTTGTATTTATTATCCTGTAATTTATAGACGAGTGGTCAGATTAACCCTGGAAATTTAGGGTCCTTAGCTTGGATTAGTAACTAATCTAGTACGTGGCGAATCAGACGGCAAATGGTGTGATTAGACCTATTGGCCTTGGCTTTCATCTTATCAAATGAAGCCCATGAGCCTACCAGGGGCAATAGGAAAGGAGCCCAGCCCACGAGAGTGTGAAAAAACATTAAGTGACCAACGGACGTGCCCAGTCCTCGTTATACGGTGAGTAGACTGAGGCAGGACAGAGAACGTGGACAGACAATGGAGAAAACCCAATTAAACTGACCCTGATCGGTAGTAGGCAACCGCCTGGCGATCCCTGACCAATCCAATCGGTTAACACTAGACAGTCTAGTTGGACGGTGAACAGTGCCTTATTATTACATGGAGCGTTCCAGTTCTACTTTGTTTTCATTTGGGATATATCCACATACTTTAATAAAGGTGGTTCTAACAAATATATATATATATATATATATATATATATATATATATATATATATATATATATCACTCATCAGATTCAATTTTAATAATTTGATTATTTGTAGGGGATTTATTAAAATTTATTTTAAGTAATATTAGCCTCAAATAAATCAGAAAAATTAATAACAATTTAGGGAAAAAAGATCATTTATGTTAAAAATCACAATATTATTGAAAATGTCTTTTGACTAATAATACACATTGATTTTGATACAAATAAATAAAATCTTTATTTTACACTTCCATCGTATTTCTCTTTAAATTTTTATTTTAATTTATAAAATCATCTTCGACCAAACTTGATTAGCTTTAAAAAATACTAAATAAAAAATTAAATATACATACGACGATTTAATATCTCTTACAAACTAGAATTTTAGCCTAAAGATTTCACATTCCCGGTTGTAAGAGGGTTAAATTAAATTATATTTTATACCCTTTAAATTTTATATTTATATTTAATAAGTATTTTTTTTTTAATTTAAAAATTAATATAAATTACCTCGGATCTCTAGTTGTTATATGAAGCCCAATACTTGTTCCTAAATTCAGCCTATGGCCCAATGTTCTGGACTATCTCAAGTAATAGTATTTTCGTCAATACTCACACTTCCTATACTTCAGACTTAAGTGCAACAGTTAAAAATTTAACAAAATTAAGGGTAATTTCATCATTTCACTTTAAAATTAAAGGTAATTTCGTTATTTTTCTCCAAATAATTCAATGAGATTTATTTAATAGTCATCTAAATTTTAAGGGTCCAAATTTTTTTTCATTTACATCGTCTTCTTCTTTGCTCCTCTCAATTCCAACGACTATCTCCTCCTCGTTTTCATCACCTTCTCCGACACCGTTCCCTCCTCCGGGCCATCCACTCTCTCTCTCTCTCTCTCTCTCTCTCTCTCTCTATATATATATATATATATATATATATATATATATATAATAGAGAGAGGAGACGATAGTGGTGGTCATCCGTTGGTGTCGTGGTTTTTTTAGGTGGTGGCCGTCAGTGTTGTTTTGAGGAAGATGATGAAAAAATAAAATACAAAATACACTTTTGACCTTGAAATTTTATATGACAAATAATACAGAGAGAGAGTATAAAATTATATCTCACTCTGGCCTCCCTTTTGTCTCAAATAACATTCACAATAAATTTTAAAAAATTTACACTACAAAGTTTTTCTTAGTGTCTCCATGAATTAATGCAACCAGCATGTTCCGACCATCTAAACAATGATGTCTCATTGGCAGCAGACATCTTAAATCTCTTCCAATCACGAATCACAGTCGTCAGATCTTTCACTTTAGCTCTTATACTCCGACAACAGTTTGCGTGGACAGTTTTCACAACCCTAATATTTTTGCTATCCGTACAAAATCCACTAAAATGATTAGTGTCCAAAAACCTAACAGTGAGACCTAGTTTCCTGAATGTGCCTTGAAACTTTAAGTTTTCTAAGACATCCTGCTCTTTCAGTCCGCTACTATTGTCTTTTCTGTTGTACCATTCATCAAATAGAGCAGAGGTCCTATTGTTGGATCGAACCATGTAGAAACCGGTGTTAATAGGGTTTGATTCAGACCATTGTTGCCCGTTGAAACTATCAGTACTGATCTGAAGGTCAAGGGTTGCGTTGGCGCTCAACATTGGGAATGGGTTTCTCAGCCACAAAACGTCTGTGTCCTGTAGAACATAATTTTTCGAACATAAATTTTATTAAAAAAAAAAACATAATTTTAAAAGTTCTATTTTTTAGCTAATAGTCTTTTTAGCCCTATGTCTATCCCTAGATGACTTTCCTCCACTAGCAGGTTTTTCGAAAAACTCTATTTATTCTGATGTGGATGATAGATCGATCTATATTTCTTAGTTTTCATTGGACTCCTGCTAATAGTATGAGAGAGTCAAGTGCTAATTTCCTAAGCATCTAAATATAGGGGAGACCAAAGTGTACCAAAATGAATTAAGTAAGCCCTTGTATTTTTTTCAATTGTTTCAATTTGATCCTTATAATTTTTTTTCAACATGTTTTACGGTAACATGAAACCCTAACAGAAGGGATTCATCGAAATATTTTTGTGAAATATGAGGGCTCAATTAGAATATTTTAAATGCAAATCTTTTTCTTTTTTTTTCACTAATAAAATTAAAGAGGTTTAGTAGAAATACACACCAAATATAGGGGCCTCTATGATAATTTAGTCAAAATTTAAAAATGTCAAAAATCAAACTAAATTAAAGTGGCATCCTATTGGTTAGAAAATTCAACTCTCTCTCTCTCTCTCTCTCCAACTTTTCTCTCTAGATGGGTCCTAATTTCGTGGAGTACACGGCAATGCCCCTTCTTGGTTACCGGAATTCCAAATATGATCAAAATTCAACTATTTTGGTCAACTAAAAATATCTATAAAATATTTTACAGACGATTTTTTTTTATTTTTTTTTTAAATACCTTCTCATTAAAGTTGAGATTTATTTGAAAAAAATGGATGAGCGGAATTGAATCATAGAAGTATTTTGAAAAAAAAAAAATGTCAGTATAAAAATTTTACGCTCTCACAAGTCACCTTTTTTTTTAAACAATAAAGTTTATCAAAATCAGTTTATGCACATCTCGACTAACCACCTCTTCAAATGATTTTAAGGACACATTCTCCTATATCAGTCTGGTACATTTAGTATTAAATTTAAGATTTAATCTGTAAAGTGTTTTCCATGAGAGCCAACTTCTGGTTGAGAAGGAAATAAAGATCTCTCTTTGCCAACCGACTATTTTTTATTATTTACTATCTTTTTACATTATAAATTAGAAAATGAATGTAGTACTTTAGCCCGTTAGAAAATGAATGCAGTATTTTAGCCCGATATATTCTTAGTCTATATTAGAAAGTAGAATGTTTTTTAAAGAGAATGGATGGTTGGGATTGAATTATAAATTTTCTTGGGAAAAATTTCAGCGAAAAAATTTCAAACCCTCATTTTCAAGGCGGTTGAATTAAATTATATTTTGTAGCATTTTAATTTTACATTTCTATTTATTTGATCATTTTTTTTATCATTTATTATCCTTTTACACTCTTAAATTAAAAAATCAGTATACTGACGTTAGGCACGGGAAGTCCTAGCAAACTTAAAATATTTCCCTTTTCACCCTAAAACTTTTCATTGGAAAAAAAAAATGCCTAAATTGTCCAATTAACAAGACATAGCTTGATTTAAATGTTGCAATTTCAAAAATTAAAAGTGCGAAATTCAACTCCATGCAAAATTCAGGGTCACAAAGTGTAATTTAACAACACATACCGTGAAAATGAAGTTATAACCACGTTTGATCACATCCCCAAGAAACCGGGTTCTCCTCCACATCATCTTTATAAAATCTTCCGACATGAACACCTTTTCTCCGGCGAAGTCAACGCCGGCGGTCTTCAGCTTATAACAATGTAACCTCAAAAACCGGCACCGGTCGTAAGAGGTTTGATCCATCGCGACGATCAAGAGATGACCCGTTAACCCACGGGTATTTTTCCCCACCCAAAACCCGTCCAAGAACAAATCGAGCATTGACTTTTCGTCTCCCTCGACGTAGGCTCGGTTGACCATGGCGATTATTAGGGTTTTGTCATCAGTCGAAGCCTCGGCTAGGGTTTTGTCGAGGTCGTCTTTATAGATAGTCATGTTGAACTGCGCGAAAATCGAATTTAGATTCTCTTCGATCACTAGAAATACCGCTATCACGGGCGTTTATATAAAATTATCAGAGATTAGTGTGATTTTTTTGTTCATGCCATATTTTTTGGGGGTTTAGTGAATACTAGTTCACGAAATTAAAATTTTATCCCATACAACCTACCTACGCACTATAATAATTTTTTCAGAAATCCGAAATTAACGTAATACATAAAAGTTACTGTAATTTTTTCATGTAAAAATTTCAATAACTTTTATGCTGAATAGTCACTTTTGAATTTTTGACAATAATTTTGAAATTCTGAAGAAAAAAAATATCGTATTGCATAGACTGTGTGAATTAAAATTTTAATTTTGTGAACTGTTTACTAAGAAAATATATATTTTTTCAAAAAAAAAAACAATATATTTTAATTTCTTCATATTTTTACACTAAAAAAACATATTTGTGTCTAAATATATATGATATATTTAGTGAAAGAGTCTGAAATTTATCAGAGAGGGGCAAAATTATATCAAAAATATTATAATTAGCTAATTTAACATTTTTTGAAAAAAAAAAAAATCGAATCATAAATCTCCATCTATTTAACAAAGTTTAGACCTATATCAAAAAAAATAAAAAAATAATCAAGAATTTAGGAAAAATTATATTTTTTAAAATTTCAAAAAATATATTTAGGTTTATGTAGTTGCACTTTGCACCCGTCTTTTTTTTAACAAAATCAGTCCAAATCGGTAATTTCGTCGTTTTAATAAAATTCAAAATTTTCATCTACTACAAAGTCAGTACAAATCAGTAACTACGATTTTTTTTTTTACGAGGGAAAGCAGTCACATATCAGATATGGAATTACCCACAGGGATGAATTCCATCATAAAAATTACAGAAGGACTAACTTGAAGTATTATCCACATGGATAATACTTCAGTGTTCAATACATTCAAATTAAAAGGACATGCGCTAAAGTTTATGAAAAATTGATGAGGGGTTATATGAAATTCTATACGGTTTACAAAACATGAGGATACAATTGAATAAAATTAATAAAACATAGGGTAATAATAAAAATCTGAAAACCTTGGGGGGGGCTTGCCTCAATTTTTTTCCATATAGAATGACGTGTTATTATCCAACATAAATTTTGTTATATACAGTAAAATGGCATGGAATAGAAATTTTGTGATGTGACAAAATTAAAATATTTGGAGTGCAAATTGTAGTTTGATCCATACTCTGGGGGAGAAAAGTGTAATTACTAAAAGTAAAGATGGACGCGTACTTGATTTGATGGCTGGAATTTGGACTTGAGCAATGGGAGGGGTGCTTCTTCGTTGTTGTTGGATGCCAAAATATACAGAACGCCGACGAACAGAAGTGCCATTATGACGGAGTTGATTACCGGCCGGTTATCCGGAGAATCCATCCGGCGATCGAGCTGGGTTCGCCGTGAAGGATATATCAAAGCACTCTAATGGAGGTTGAGGTCTCTCTCTCTCTCTCTCTCTCTCTCTCTCTCTATATATATATATATATAAATATATATAAATGCTCTCTCTCTCTTTCTCCAGGTTGAGATTTTTATGCTCTCTCTCTAAGTTGAGATTTATTTGCTCTCTCTCTCTCTCTCTCTAAATTGAGAAATTAATTGCTCTCTCTCTCTCTAGCTCTCTCTCTATATATATATATCTGTGTCTGTCTCTCTCTAGGTTGAGAAACTATTTGCTCTTTCTCTCTCTCTCTCTGATTTTGATTGTGCTAGAAAGTTTGATAGAAGTAGGTGGCTGACTATATACACTTATACATTTATACATTAGTTGGTAAATTACATTTTATACCCTTAAATAATGGCTTAATTTTCAATTTAATCTTTCAATTATAACTTTTCTCGATTTTATTTTTTTAAAGTGGTCTTGGGCCTCTCTCAACACCAAAAGTTAGCTCATGAGGTGAGATTTTTCCTCACATTTATAATCTGATCATTAATCACTTCCACGTCCAATGTAAGATAAACCGAACAATCTTCCCGTCACACATCAAGGAGATTGTTGAAGAGAAATTATTCACACGTCGTGTCTAGATTGTTGCTCTAGATTGTTGGAGAGAAATTATTCACACATTGGTTAACCATTGACCAGTCTTTCCCTTTGTGGTTATTAGGCCTCCAGCTCCTTCCACATTCAATGTGAGATAATGAAACCCAACAATCTTTTCCTCACACATCGGGTCTTTGGTCGGTTAACTCTTGTCCAGTCTCTTCCTTCATGTCTATTGGGCCTCCAACTCCTTTCTCATCCGATGTGGGATAAACCTAACAATCTCCCCCTCACACATCGGGTCTTTGGTTAGTTAACCCTTGACCAGTCTCTCCCTTTATGGGTATTGGGTCTTCAGCCCCTTCAACATCTGATGTGAGATAAACCCAATAATCTCTCCTTCACACATCGGGTTTTTGATCTGTTAACCCTTGACCAGTCTCTCCCTTTGTGACTATTGGGTTAGATTTATTGTAACTTGGGATTCAATACCAATGTAAGATAGTATTAAATCTCTTTCAACTCCAAAAATTAACTTATGATGTAAGGTTTTCTTTCACAATTATAACCTGACTACCAGTCGTTTCCATAAACCTAACATTTTTTTTTTAATGTAATCTTTTCCATTTTACATGCAAACTGATCACATTTGCCACTATTTAGTCCAATTTTTAACATTTTTCGTAAATTTAAGGAAAAAACTTTTGCTGGATTGAAATGCAAATTAATCCCTAATTTAGGGGTGCAATACAAATTAACACATAGTTAAGGGTGTCTTTGTATAAATCAACCATTTGGAAAATTCGCGAGTGCGATTAGTTGTCATATCGACAACATTAATAGTTTGAATACTTGTAAATTTACGCAATAGTCGTTTACTTTTCATTTTTTTCTAAAATAAACTAATAAATTTTTTTTCTCCCCAAAATAAAATTAATATTTATTTTTTTTGCGTACCCAAAGTTTGACTATTATTTCACTTCCCTCTCCATAGTTGTAATTTGAACAGATAACACCCTGGAGTTCCATAATCATCTCACTTCAGTCCAAATCAGTAAATCCGTTATAATTTTGAACAACCACCAGTCAATTACAGTGCACTTAACTATTTTTAAAAGAATTTATGGGCATTTTTAATATATGTGTGTGTGTGTGTACGTGCGCGGGGAGGAGAATAGGAAGGAATGAGGAAGTTAGAATTATCCATAAAGTATCTTAAAAACAGTTAAGTGCATGATAGATGACCATTTTCTATTAAAAAAAAAAAATTGTAATGGGGATAATGATCTGGACTACAGTGGAATGATTAAAAAACTTTAAGGTTTTATATGTTCAAATTTAAACTATGGGGTCTGAAGTGTAATTTTTATCAAATCTTAGGGTTAGAAAATGTCAAAACCCTTTTTGAACGAATTTTAAAACCGACACAAAAAAGTGTACCCAGTGTATATAATATTTAAATTTTTAAAATACTCTTGAATAGCTAAAACATAAGTACAAATTAAACTATTTTATTTAGAAATAATAATTATCAGATGAGTCGCCTCTCTCTTTCGTTCTTCACAAATTGTTATTAAAAAAATATTAAATAATTTTTTAAGAAGTTAGTGACATAATAAAATAATCAAAATATTACTCTTAGAAAGTTAGTAAAACCTATTTTTCATTTAAAATCATTATTTGCAGGATTAAAAAAAAAATGTGAAACTTAAGAATAAGTGTGGCAAGGTAAGGAGATAAAAACGCCGGTAGAGAGAAAAGTTATCTCTTGGGAGGTGTGCCAGGGCCATTTTCGGTCCTATCCGTCGGCTCTAGCTTCGCCTATCATTGTCGTTGAGACTTCGTTGGTGACCCCATCTCCACCTTCACATCTATTGCGTCTCTTATTCGCTCCATCTCATCGTCGTAATTCTTACACTGCTAGATATCTATTCTCAAAAGCCATACATAATGTGTTTTGTTCGATTCAAGTGTTTTAGGTGGTGGCTAGGGTGGACTTGCATCTATTTTCAGGGTATGGCTTCGTGAGGTTCAGATGGCTTCGTGAGGTTCAGGAGGAGGAAAATAAGCATCGGATCTCTTTGCAACTCCATCTAGTTCCAGATTTAGATCCTCTAGTGGGGTTTTGAGCAGGGGTTTTGCTTCGATTGTCGATGATACTACCTAATTTGGGTGATTCTTGTGAGCCAAAACCATAGCCCGAATCCTTTCTTTTTGGGTCGGTTGTGGGCGAGAAGGGATTCAACCCCCGACATCGTGGTTCGTAGCCACGTGCTCTAATCCTCTGAGTTACAGGCCTCATCCCGTCTCCACTGGATCTGTTACCGGGAGTACTCTACAAAAAACTTTTTCTCCCCCCAGTTAATTCGGGTTAAGAAGAGAAGATGTGAAAGTGCGCTTATTTCTAGTTCATCTCTATAAGAATGGTGCATTCTGAGGTGTTAAGTGTAGGAGAGAAGGGCTGTCATAATTAGAGTTTTGAATAAGACGATCTGGTGATCGATTTCTGCTTTTTGTGTTGCCTTCGAATCGATTAGATTTGATGGGTGGCAATGGAAATGCTTGGGCATGTAGCAAACTAGGGGCCAGTGCTTCAGCACTGCTAACTAAGGTAGATTCAAATAGGTGAGCTATCATTTTTCTCTACTTAGGAATCGCTTGTAGTTTGTTAATTTCTCTGGTTCATAGCATGGAGTTAGTGTTCTTGTGAGTTGTGTGGACTTGTTTTTCTTAAATCTAATCCATCTCTTTACATCATTATGGGTAGTAACATCGCTAATTGGAAGAGGAATTATAGGGAGTCAAAAGAACAATTAGTGTCGATTTTTGTGGATTCAATCCCGAAGATGATGGGTTGGAAATATCTAAAATTCATGTTTAAGTGGCATATGGTGATATGTGATGTCTATATCCTAAAGCAAAGAAGATTAAAACAAATTCAAAGTATGGATTTCTTCGTTTTTAAACTTTGGTTGAAGCATTTGTTGCTATTCGAGTTCTCAATGGAATTAGACTTTGGTTGAAGCATTTGTTGCTATTCGAGTTCTCAATGGAATTAGAGTAAAGAATAAAGTGATTCAAACTTGTTTGGTTTCTCTAGTAAGAGATCTCAGGTATTCAGTGTGAAATGAAAGTGAGTCAAAAAAGGAAGGTTTGAAATTTGTGAACCCATTGTTGTTTCTACTCTTTAGTTCAAGCCTAGTCTTGCCATAATGGGTCGAGATTCTAGTTCTTTTATCTTCGCATCCTCTACTCTTATGAATTTATCAGTGGATCGTTTAGCAAATGTTCTTGTGTGATATCTTCCACTAATAGGGATTTAGAGTAGAAAAAGTGATGGATTATGGGTAAATTTTAGGCTTGTTTATGATTTCAAATAGATTTGAGTTTAGAGATTGGATTGTTAATATGATTCTTAAGGAATGAACTATGTGGGGTTGGAACAAGTAAGTGCAGTGAATCCCGAGTTAGATGGGGCCAAAACATCTCCTAATGTTGATCTAGGAGAGAATTTCTCAAGCCATGAAAGGGTTTTACACGGCTTGGAAGAGAGTGAGATAATTGCAGAGTGCTTTTGTCAATACAATTCAAATGAATCAAGTGCTACAAGTGATATTAATTTTTTGAGTCAAGAATGGTCATTTTCTAGTGATTCGGTGGGTAGTTGTAACTAAAAATCAAAGAATGAAATTAATGAAATTTTCTCCAAAATTAGTAGTAAACGTCGGTTGCAATTTAAAAAGAAACTAGTGTTTGTACCTAAAAAAAATGGAAAAAGAACACATTTGCGGTTTGACTGTATAAAGGTAAATATTTTAATTTTGGTTGGATAGGGTGGTAATAAAGGAAAAGTGAGAAGTTTGGAGGAAGTTGGTCCTCATTGTTGTTACAAGTTGATGGAATTAGTTAGGCTTTGGGTTGGCTTGTTAATATACGCTTGTAGGCTTTATTTGGGAAAGTAAGGTGGTGTACTACAGCCTACTCTTTCTTTCCTTTTTTTTAAACTCGTGCACTCACTCACACACCCGGTGAGAATCGAACCCTAGACCACTACCAGGGGAGGGATAGACCTTACCATTAGCCCACCCAGCTATTCTCAACCTACCTTATTAATATATATATCCATTTGTTTATTCAAAAAAAGAAATAAGAAATTTGAGGGTTCTGATAATTTTTTTCATCTTAAAAATTACAATAATTTTAAATTTTTAATAAAATTGTTAAAATATATAAATTCTCAGGGTTAAAATTTTAATTTCGTGAGGTATTTATTTTGATTTTTTTCCTATATCAAGTCTTAAATAAAGTTTCAACACTAAAAGGCTCTTTTATTTATCAATAAGATTAATTATAGTCAATCATGTAAAGGACTCGAGTAATATTTAATACATTGGGGCCCATGCCTCCAAGCAGGGCTCTGACTTTTTGATAGGGACTTGGGTTTGTTGACACGTGGATTTAATTAATTAAAAGGAAATAATGTATTATTGAGGTGATTCACATGAATTTTGCTTCCTAAATAGGGCTATACGTGCTCATGAGTCATGAGTCTCGATTTAGTTTGCCTCTTCTTTTTTTTTTTTTTTTTTTTAATAATTTTTTTTTTTAAATAGGTATAATAAAAAATTAATTTAAAAAATTTGTATTGAAAACATAGAAATTTTTTCCTAGTTCTATTAAAAAATTTAGGAATAAAATTAAAATTGAAAAAAACTACCGAATATGATTATGTTGGGGTCAGAAATTGATGAATACCCACAGTTGATCCGGTCAAAGTCTCAGCGTACAATTTTGTTATGTCCGGTGAACATTCCTCGGTCAAAGTTTTGGGAGTCCGAACAAGTACTTGCACAAAAATCCGTTGGGGGTGTACCCAATAAAATTTCTCCGACGTGAGAATAAGAGCTCAGAAAAAAATATGTTCAAGTCTTAAACAAGAAACATATTCATTAACGGGTGCATTTATTGTCCCGTAATTTATAGACAAGTGGTCAAATTAACACTTGAAATTTAGGGTCTTGAGCTTGGATTAGTAACTAATCCGACGTGTGACGAATCAGACGACGAATGGTGTGATTAGGCCTATTGGCCTTGGCTTTCATACTATCAAATGAAGCCCATGAGCCTACCAGGGGCAATAGGAGATGAGCCCATCCCACAGGAGTGTGGAAAACCATTGAGTGACCGAAAGACGTGCCCAGTCCTCATTGTGCGGTGAGTGGACCGAGGCAGGACAGAGCACGTGGACAGACGATGGAGAGAACCCGATTAAACTGGCCCTGATCGGTAGTCAGCAAGCGCTTGGCAATCCCCGACCAATCCAATCGGTCGACACTAGACAGTCTAGCTGGACGGTGAACAGTGCCTTGTTGTCACATGGAGCAATCCAGTTCTACATTTTTTTCCATTTGGGATGTATCCACATACTTTAATAAAAGTGGTTCTGATAAAAAAAAAAAAAAAAAAAAAAAAAATATTACTCATCAGATTCAATTTTAATAATTTGATTATTTGTAGGGGATTTATCAAAATTTATTTTTAGTAATATTAGTCTCAAATAAATCAAAAAAAATTAATAACAATTTAGGGAAAAAAGATAATTTATGTTAAAAATCACAATATTATCGAAAATGTATTTTGACTAATAATACAGATTGATTTTGATACAAATAAATAAAATCTCTATTTTTCACTTTCATCATATTTCTCTTTAAATTTTTATTTTAATTTATAGAATTATCTTCGACCAAACTTGATTAACTTTAAAAAATACTAAATAAATTTAATTAATTAATTAAATATACATAAGACGATTTAATATTTCTTAAAAACTAGAATTTTAGCCTAAAGATTACACATTCCCGGTGGTTAAATTAAATTATATTTTATACCCTTTAAATTTTATATTTTTATTTAATAATGTTAATATAAATTACCTCTAGTCATGGATCTCTAGTTGTTATACGAAGCCCAATACCTGTTCCTAAATTCAGCCTATGGCCCAATGTTCTAGACAATCTCAACTAATAGTCCATTTATATTATTCAATTACACTTTGTACCCCTGTAATTTGACCTAATTGTACTTTGTATATTTATAGTATTTTCATCAGCACTGACACCCCCTGTATTTCAGACTTAAATGCAACGGTTAAAAATTTAACAAAACTAAGGGTAATATTATCATTTTACTTTAAAATTAGGGGTAATTTCGTTATTTTTCTCCAACTAATTCAATGGGTCCAAAATATTTTTTTTTTCATTTACATCATCTTCTTCTTTGCTCCTCTCCATTCTAACGACCATCTCCTCCTCATTTTCATCACCTTCTCTAACACCGTTCCTTGTTCCGGGGCCATCCACTCTCTCTCTCTTTCTATATATATATATAGGGTTTATACCATTAACATTCCCTGTCTTTTTATATTATACCAGATACTTCTCTCGTCTTTTTACAAATACCAGTCATCCTCCTTGACTGATTTTTTGTGTGTGAAAATACCATTTTACCCTTTGCTTTTTACTAGATATTATACAATTAAAAAATATTATACATAAAATTACCAATTTACCCTTTTTTTTCCTAATTTTGCACAGCACATTTTCAACCCATTGCGTTAAGAGAGATGAAGACAGACGTTGTCGGAGGAAGATCGTCGTCGTCGATTTCTTGGTTGTAGACTTTGAAACTGATTCGTTGAAGAACACACCGTTCGATTGTGAAATCCGAAATCGGTTGCACGGTTCGCCATTGCCGGAGTAGGGAGGTGGTGGGGGTGGGGAGGAGAAATCACGAACAGGTGAGGGAAGGGGCCATGTGTTGGTGGTGGATGGAAGTGTGGTGGCCGTGTGTTGATGGTCGGAGTGGTGACCGTGTGTTGGTCGGAGAGAGAATCGGAAGGCCCATTTTAGAGAGAGAGTGTCCATCTCGATGTCGCCGTGAAATGGGCCTTCCGATTCTCTCTCTACTCTCTCTCTCTAAAACCATCGCGATGAATGGAGGTGGCTGTGTTCGGTGAAGAAGATGATGTCGTTCGGTGGCTGCCATGGTGAAAGAAAGGTGAAGAAGATGATGCCGTTGTCGCCGCTCCAATGAGAGAGGGAAATATAGGCAGAGAGAGAAACAGGGGATGGCGAGAAACAATGAAAGGAAAAATACATTTTGCACCTCACAATTTTGGATGTCTTGTAAATAAATCTTATAAAATTTATTAAAGTAAAATGACTAAATTACTCTTAATTTTTAATTGAAATGACAAAACTGTCCCTAATTTTAACATTTAAGATTAGGGGTAAAATTGTTTTTCACTTTGAAATTGAGGATAATTTAATTATTTTGTTCTAATTAATTCAAATGGATCTATTTGTAAATTTTTTTAAAACTAGAAGGGTCAAAATGTATTTTTTAAACCCATTTCTGTTTCCACACATTCTCAGTACTCCCATTACCACCTCCGACCAACACACGGCCACCACTCCGACCATCAACACACGGCCACCACACTTCCATCCACCACGAACACATGGCCACCACCTCCAACCACCAAAACTGTTTTGACATATCACTCCCAAGTTCCAAACCCCTTCCCTCACCTGTTCGTGATTTCTCCACCCCACACCTCCTCCCTACTCCGGCAACGGCGAACCGTGCAACCGATTTCTAATTTCACAATCGAATGGCGTGTTCTCCAACGAATCGGTTTCAAAGTCCGCAACCAAGAAATCGACAACGACGATCTTCCTCGGACAACGTCTGTCTTCGTATCTCTCAACTCAATGGGTTGAAAATATGCTGTGCAAAATCAGGAAAAAAAGGGTAAATTAGTAATTTTATTTAGAATACTTTTTAATTGTATAATATCTAGTAAAAAGCAAAGGGTAAAATAGTATTTTCACACAAAAAAAATTCAGTCAAGGGGAATAACTGGTACTTGTAAAAAGATAAAACAGGTATCTGGTATAGTGCAAAAAGACAGAGGAGATTAATGGTATGTGCGTGTGTGTGTATATATATATATATATAATAGAGAGAGGAGACGATAGTGATGGTTGGTGTCGTGGTTTTTTAGATGGTGGCCGCCAGTGTTGTTTTCAGGAATATGATGTAAAAATAAAATACAAAATACACTTTTGGCCTTGAAATTTTATATGACAAATAAAAGGATCCATATTCAATTAACTAAAAGATATAAATATCATTTAATATTAATTAATAAATTTTGCTCTTTGACCGTCAAGGTTAATAGAATAGTTAATAATTGCATTAAAATCTAAAAGACAGGAAGTATAAGTACGGGTGAAAATACTAGAGGGGTACAAATTAAGTGTAAGGCCCCGTTTGGTTATTGTTTTTGTTCCCTTATTCTTGTTTCCACTCCCAAAATTTTGGGATTTATGTACAAAAACGTGTTTAGTAAATATGTTTCTGTTCCAAAAATTTTAGAAGCAATTTGGGACTATTTCACGAATTCTTTAAGAATCTGAGAAACGAAAAAGAAATGTTGATTCATATTCACTCCCACAAAACTATTCTCACTACCATCCCATAGGCCACCACTACCCCCTAGCCATTGATCGCTCAAATATAATACCCTTTTAATGGTACCTTAATACTGATTGAGCACGGTTCAAGTAGGGTATCGAATCACAAAGATCGGTCTTGTAACTATTAATTCCAATTATTTTTCTTTCTTTAAGAACAAATGAGTTCTGATTTTTAATTTGAGTTTTGCAAATAAATAAATATTAGATTTAAATAATGGAGATAGATGACTGGGTTAGGAATTGTGGGTTTCATATTTTGGATTTATTATGCTATTTTGTATTTACTTTTTAATTGGAATTTGTGTAAACGAGTATTCTTAACTACAAGCCAGAACTATTCAGGAATATTTGATTTATTATTCTTCGGCATGTAATTCATATGTTAATCTAATCTAGGGTGAATTGAAATCTAAGTATAAATCATCTAAACTAATAATTAAATCCTAAGAATACGATTATATGATCGTTAGATCTAGATTACAAGTATTAGATCTAACGTTTTAGTAACAATTGAATCTAAATCAAAATCGCTACAAGAATATTTCGAGATTAAATTCAATCACGATTAAACTATATTTCAAGAACAATGGTCATCATCATATAATTGTTTACACATAAACTAGAATTAAACTGAAAATACAATATTATATAAATCAAAATACATATCACAATGAGATTAGCCACGCTTCAGTTTGTTTTCCATTTGCACAGTATATTCCACTACAGTTTTTTGTAGAGTCCCAAGCTGAAATCCAACAGAAAAATGCACCCCAAAAATTACAATGGATTTGAGGAATAAAAAGAGAAGAAAAAAATGAAAGTCTAAATGGAGGCATAGAGCAGACCCTATTGGCCGAAAAACAACATATGAGAAATTGAACAATCCTCTTTCTTTCCCTTTTTTTTTTTTTTTTTTTTTTAATCTATCCTCATTTCAAATCTACCCCCTCCTTCACCGAGGGTCCACCCCCAGAAGAAGGAAAAAATTGTCTTGGTCTTTCTGAAAGTTTGGGACTTTTTGATAAGGCTAAGGAAAAGGATATGAATATAATTCATTATGATACTAAAGATAATACAATACTACATCTCAATATAATACGATATAACACTTAACAATTACAGCCATATATATACATACAAAGATGAAGAAAGTCTTGAGAGTGTGAGTAACCATTTAATGAGGATGGAGAAAAAGGAGTGACAATGAGTAATATTGACAACTTGATATATTTGACAAGAAATGAATAAGTGAGGAGAGAGAGAGCGTAATAAATGAGGATAGGTGTGAAGGGAAGATGAAGATTAATTAATCTAATTAGTTAGATATGTTTATCACTTTTGTCCCATTTAAAAATTTTGGATATCTCTTTTAACTCGTTACAAGGTGACGTGTCTAAAATTCACTTATCCAATCTCACCCAACTTGTAAATCTAGATGCAAATGCGAATGCATTGGCATTAAAAACAAGTAGATTTTGGGTTCCTCAAGGTTTCAACTCAATGTTTTGAAATTGATAGAGCTTGATCTTCCATCAAACAAGTTCAAGGGTAACATACCCTCCGAGCTTTGTCGGTCTCAATTCTCTTAAGATTTTAGATCTTGCCCAAAACCACCTCTCTGGGACGGTACCAAGTTGCTTAAAAAATTTGAGTGCCATGGCGACAAAACAAAACTTAAGGAATCAAATAGAATATAACTTGAAGCTTGATACAATGAATGAGTATGCTTTTTTGGTGATCAAAGGACTAGAGGTCAAATATAGCAATACACTTAGGTTGGTAATCTTTCTAGCAACAATTTGTCGGAAAATATCTCCCAACCAAATCACACACCTCGTGGAATTGCAGTCATTCAATTTGTCGAATAATCATCTTACGGGACCAATCCCCGTGATGATTGGCTACATGCATGGGATCATTAGTGTCACACCCCACCCCGGGCACCCGTCACCATGGGGCCGGCGTGACGTCAACATGACAACATTTGACCAACTAACAACCAACTGTACGACAATATACAAACTTTCATCTATACATCATATACATAATTTGAAACTATTGGGATACACCCGTCCCAAATTATAATAACAAACAAATAAATCTCATGAACCTCCTTTAGGCTCGCCTCTGACAGCTCGTCTCAAAAAACACTCATATGACTCCAACGCATAACCCGTATAACTCTATCTAGCGCCAGTAGGAGACCGACCGACTCCTAGCTATTTCACATGTGAGTGTACTGCCTTCTTAGTAAAAATATTTTATAATAATAATTCATTTTACAACATTTAAATGGATCAAGCGTAAGTATATAAACACCATATAGCTCGTAAAATCTCCAGTATATATATAAGCACTGAAAGTAAAACGATATAAATAAGTTCCATTCAAATCCATCTAGTATAAAATCATACCAATCACCATAATAAATAATAAATCACCCAATATAAGTAAAACACCACATCTCAAACACAGATCTCAAACACAACACACACTGGTCAACCATAGTGATCGTTTTAACCTCACGATCGGGAGTTGCAACAGTACCGTAACATCCGTAGGAATGCCTTCCTACGAAATATCCACATCCCTTTTGGGGAGAAATATAATCCACACCCCTTACGGGGAGAACTATCCACATTCCATGGGAAGAATCCACACCCCTTGCGGGGAGAAATATAATCCATACCCCTTTCGGGGAGAAAACTATGGTATTGTCAAATCAATAACATCATCATCAAATCACAACTCAATAGTATCGTCTAATCAACATCGTCAAATCACCATATCCACCTCTCTTTCCCAAAACCGACTTTTAATCCGAAATTCATATTTCTCATTTTCTTTTAAAAGAAAACGTCTGATTTTACCAAAATCATTTTTCCATTCTTTATTTTTAGAAAACCAAATATTTTCCACTCTCCTTTAAAATCACCAAATCCAACAAAAATCATTCTCAACTTTCTTTCGAAAACCATCGAAATTTCATGAAAATCCATTTTTTTTACTCACTCACCCGAAAACCTACTTGATCCATATCGTCTATAAAATTATCTAGTCTCAGTAAGGCCATTTTACAGGCATATATATATATATATGAAAATAATTTGACAAGAAGATAGTACACTCACTTAATTATCCGTTTTCGAAGACTTTAACCGCCTATTCTCTACCAGTACTCCGGTGCCTGTAAACCTAATAACGACAGGGCCTAAATTAATATTTTATGTAGAAATAACCTAACCATGCCATGAAATCCAAATTTCCGAAATTTTCTATTCCCCGCGTTTTTTTTTTTTTTTTTTGAAATATTATCATTTAATTAACCTCGCTCCATTACGGTTTACTATATAAACTTTGTTCATATAAACGGTCTCATTATTTATTTTTCATCATTTCGACAATTTCAACGCTAGAAATTAAATTAACAAATCATGAAATTTTAACGAGAAACGTTACCCACTCCAAATCGTTTAATGACCACTCCAAATCGTTTAATGAGAAATGTTTTTTGAGTTGGCATGAAAATCTGTTTTCTGTGTTTGGGGGGAGGTAGGGGTAGGTTTGATTTTTCAAGTTCAATGTTTTATTGTCATATGCTTTCCTTATTTAACCGCTGGAGACCTAAATATTTGCAGTTTAGGGTTTCATTGCACTTGATTTGCTCAGAAATTATATTTATAGGTTTCGTTTGGTTAGTGTTTCTGTTTTTCTGTTTCTACTTCTAATAGACTAGGATGAGATGAGAATTTTGTTTTCATTTTGGAGTATTTCGGAAATAGAAACATGTTTGGTAAGTACCATTATTCTGAAATTGTTTCTTTTAATTTATGAGAACATAAACAAGAAACACATTTGATTGTAATATTTGTTTTTTTTTTCTCTTTAAGTATATGGGGTCGGCATGGTGGTAGTGGCCGGCAGGTGGTGGGGTGGGGGACCGGCGGGGTGGCGGCAGCAGCAGGAGTAATGGTGGCCGGTGGGATGGTAATGAAAAATAGTTTTTGGAAGTGAATAGGAATCAACTTTTTTTTGTTTCTCAAATTTTTAAGGTATTCCAGAAATAGTCCCAAATTACTTCCAAAATTTTAGAGAAAAAAAATGTGTTTATCAAACGCGTTTTTTTACATTAATCCTAAAAGTTTGGGTGCACGAACAAGAATCATGGAACGAAAACAATAACCACACGTGGCCATTGAGTCTGGGTTTACTGCTCATCTACTTCTTGTATTCAGCAAGTAACAAGGCTGACTAGGTCAAAAATTGCCTCTACTGTAAACACTAAACACTTATATATGGGATTCTATTTTAGTTGATTGATTTGTTGATTAAACATTGTATGCTTCAATCTTCTTTTTTATATTTTCTATTATTTTATATGAATTTTTTGCGGATACATCCTCGAAATTAGGGTTGTAAACGAGCCGAACTTATAATACAAGCACCATGGGTACCAGGTATTATCACCATGGGTATTGCCCTTGTTTGCCTATATCGTCTGATGACCAATATGCTCGGCATTCTAGCATCATTAGTGCAACTCCAACGGGCTCACTATCTTTCTCGCCAAAATGGTTAACGACCACTTTGCCTAATCAAAAGAAGAAAATACAGCTCCAACGCCCTCGCCAAATTGCCAAGCTCCTCTTGTAGAGCTATACCTGCCTAATCTCTACATGCTCGCCAAATTTTTAGTGTTCAAATTTCATGGCAATTTATCTTGGATCAGAAGTTTGATCTTCTCTTTCTTTCTCTCATTGCGTTTTTTTCCCCATTTTTTCATCAAAATGCCTAATCAAAATATTATTTGGGTTGGAATTGATTTCTAGGTTCAAGAGTCATTTTGGGATTTTGGCTCCTTTAAATGGCACTCACCATTGGAGTTGCCCTTAGGATCCATGGGGTTGTCTGGTTATCCTAGGGGTAATAAATAGTTTAGGTTTGGTTTGGGTCTATCGGGTGGGCTAGGAAACCCCCCGAAATCTCCCCTCTTATTTCTTGGTTCAAGTTAGGTGGGTCAAAAATTTTCAAAAATCGGTGCGTAGTCAACCAAAAAGGGTCGATTTGGGTCGGGGTCTTTGGGTTGGATCAAGTATTCGGTTGAAACTTATAGCGTTGGTCGCTGAAGACCGATGCTAAGTCTCGATCACTAGCAATACACAAGACCTTATAACATGGCATCATCTTCATTTTGTCAAGATTAACCGAGTCTGGATAACATGGCAAAGACATTGACTTGGACATCACATTAAAATCCCAGTCCAGGTCTTGTTTAACCTTCAAGGGGCTAATACCGATCCACAACCACCACTTCACATCTTCATCTCTCTCTCTCCCTCTCTCTCACACACACACACAATATAATCCCAGTTTAGTTGTAATGAAGACATTTTTTTTAATTTTATTTTGAAAAATTATAAAAATATTTTAAGAGTAATTATCGTTATCAAATACAATTTTGTTCTTAGAATACTACAGAATAAAAAATAAAATTTTAATTCTATTTTATTGAAAGTAAAAATAGAAAAACAAAAACGTTAATCAAATGTCATTTTAATTTACTGTTCATTCTTATAAGTAAAATTATCAAAGTAAGATATTTTATTTTATTTTGAGAAATTATAAAAATATTTTAAGAATGATTATCGCTATCAAATTGTTTTTCAAAATAATCCAAAATAAAAATAAATTTCTAATTCCATTTTATTGGAAGTAAAAAGAAAAAAACAAAAAGGTTAATCAAATGCCATTTTAATTTACTGTTTATTCCTATAAATAAAATTATTAAGGGATAAAAAAAATTTTGATTCCTGACAAATGTCTTGGGTGTCCAATTAGCTCCTAACTTTTGCAACTCGACAATTTGACTCTTAACATTTCAAAATAGTGTCCAATTGACCCCTAAAGCGAATTTTGTGAAGTCAATCTAACGGTCAACGTTAGTTTAAGGGTATTTTGGTCTTTCATTCATTAAGATTAGTTTAAAAAGTCATCTAAACTTTAAGGGGTCAAATTTTATTTTATTTTTTTATTTCTTGTGGATCATGCCCACTCAATATTTCTTTGCAACTTTTAAATATTATTCCTACTCCCATATTAATTGTTTATTCTTCATTTCCACTGTATATTTTTTTAATTATATATATTTTTTTTAAAAAAATACAGAACAATTAAAAAAAATTATTGACTATAATTACAAAATTTAGTATATTCAAACACTATATTAATCGATTCCAACACTGATCGGAAGAACTTTTTTTGTATTTTTGAACTATAAAAAAAAACTAAACAATATATTCATAAAAAAAAAAAAAAAAAAAAAAAAAACCAATTTTTTTATATTTTAGAAAACACAAACAATACATCATATTCTAAAAAATAAGAACAATACAATAAATCCTAAAAAAAACTGTACAATACATCAGGTCATTTTAAACAATCAGAACAATACAATAGGCAGTACAATACATCAGGTCATGATAAACAACCAAAAAATTACAAGTCTTAAAAAATAATACAATACATCAAGAACACCGCCGAACACTACCACTAAAACGACGAACACCGCCGAAATCGAACCTTAGGGTTTCGATTTCTATTTCGAAATCGATACAGGAAATCGATTACGATTTTGATTTTGAAATCGAAGAACACCGCCGAAATCGAACCTAGGGGTTTCCATTTCGAAATCGAAACCTAAATCGAAATCGATTTGGGATTCGATTTTGAAATCGAAACCCAAATCGAACCACGGTTTTGATTTTGAAATCGAAGAACACCGCCGAACATTGCCACCAAATCGCAAATTGTAAATTTTTCCATGTAGTCGATGTATAAAATTGTTATAGTTTAGTGTTTTGTGGTATAATTAAAAATAGAGGTTTTTTGCACTTTGCACCGCTGAAATTCTGAATTTTTTTTACTTCCTTTCTTGAATCAGAGAACAGTAACCAAACGAGACCTAAGCTTCTTGAATCATGTCTCTTCATGAAAGAGGGCTCTTGTTTTTGACTTATCAAAGAGTGCATCATCTTTTTTAACCAAACCTCTCAGTAACATGCATAAAGGGTAAATCACCAATCAAAAAGAACATTATGCTCATTTCATGGCCAAAATCTCAAAAAATAACGAACATATTTTGCATTCGGTTTTCTAATGCATTTGCACAAGTTATGCTCATTTCGTCGTGTTCGATAATCAAGTCGATTTTGATTTGATTACTTGACAAACACAGAAGATTCTAACTTCAATTTTTTTTTTGGGGGGGGGGGGGGGGGGAAATCTCTCCATGATTAACCAAAAATAAGGTTATGCACTCTACGCATACAGTGAAGGCTCCGGAGCTGCTGCATAAGCATGGGCATCATAACCTCCTTATCCACAACTACTGATAATTCAAAATCGCAGAATCATTCATAAGATTCAGAAATTTTCAGACCGAGATTGAAGATTAAAGGGTGAGGATGAGACTTACCTAGATCTGGGTCTCCGAAACCGTGCTTCAAAATTCCAATAATTGTCGGAAAAGCGGAGCCAGAGGGAGGGGATTTTAAGATCTAAGATCGGCGGCGACTGCTTCGTCTTCGTGACAGATCGAAAGTGTCGTCGCCTTTATCGAAGAGAGAGTAAGTTCAGCGGTGAGAACGACGCCTTTATCGGCGGCGAGGGCCGTCATCTTCGCGTTACGGACTTTATCGGCGGCGGAGAGGGAGGGAAAGTGAGATCGTGTGGGAATGAGAGTGAGGATGAGATGACAGAGAGAGAGAGAGATGGTAGAGGGGAGGCGGCGGTGGAGATGGTTGAACCCAGAAGAGAAGGACCGTGTTACAGACTTGTGAAGAGGACGAAGGAAAAACATTTTGACCCCTTAACTTTAACAAAATATACAAATAAATTCTATTAAATTAATAAGAGTGAAATGACGCATGTACCCTTGAACTAATAGTCATGTGTTTGTCACGTGCTATTTCCATCCATTTTCTCCTAATTTTGCTAACGGAAATCGCTTCAAAAACTAATTGGATACTATTTTGAAATGTTAAGAACCAAATTATTGAGTTACAAAAATTACAGACCAATTGGACACTCGAGATATTTGTCAGGAATCAAAAAAATATTTATTGCATTTAACAAAGTAACTTTAAATATTTTAAAAATAAATCCATTAAGGCACACATTTTAAAAAAAAAAAAAAAATCATTACGTATCCATTTATTAAAAATAATTACATATATGCACAAATATTTTTTTAATAAATAATATTTTAATTAAAAAAAATATTTTAATATATACATATATCAGTTAATAATATTTTAATATATACATAAATAATATTTTAATAATAGTTTTAAATTGTAATTTTAAGGGAAAAAAATAATTATTTTTTATTTTTAATTAATTTTTTATTTATCATATCACTTCTCTAGTGTCTGGTTGCTATTGAACGTTTTTTGCTCTCTCTCTCATGGCTACTGCAATCCATATCTGCGTCTCCGTTCCTCACTCTCTCTCTTCTCTCTCTCTACCGCCGGCCAATAACACACCGTTTCGCACTCACGGCCGGCCGCAATTCTCGCTCTTTGTCACTCGGAGTCGGACGCTGACCAAAACCCTCGCCGCCGCGGGCGGCGATTTGCTTGGCGATTTCGGCGGCAGAGATCCGTTTCCGGCGGAAGTAGAAAGTGAATTCGGAGACAAGGTGTTGGGAAACGTCGGCACGGAGCACAAAATCCTAATTCCCAACGTCGCCGCCCTCTCTTTGGCGCAGCAGGACTGCTCCCCGGTTTCTCCGATGCAGCCTCCCATGGCGGAGGAAGAGGCTCAGAAGCTACTAAGGAAGGTAAATTTCTTTAATAAGGAATAATCTTTGTTCCAATTTTTACCAAACGCGATTATGTTCTAAAAAAAAAAAACAAAATTCTCAATCCCCTTCCATCTCATTATGCAGTGGGATGAGCACGAAACAGTTACCAAATGGGCCCTAAATTGTGAAAATAATCCATGCCAATTAACTAATCAATACATCTTTGTAGTAAGTTTGGCTTGCAACTAAAATTACTTAATTATACAAAGAAGTAAATTAGAGAGGAATGAAATTTATGAAATAGATCGAAGAACATATGCATATGTCTATTCGGACTCTTTACAAATCTTATTTCAATTTAAATGATTTTCTACATTTTCATATTAAACTCAAAAAATTAATTTAGTATGCGGTGCGAGAAATTTACCTCACAAAAGTTGAGTAAGTGAATCACTCTTTATTTTCTTCAAAATTCAGAGGGTTCGTATCATATCACCGTATAATTCCAACAAGAAATGATTGATTTCTTTCTGCGAATCAATTCTTGATAGAATGATCATGTTCTCCAAAAGATCAAGTGAGCCCTCCATTTTTCGGTCTTGCAGTAATTTAAAAAAGAGTTCGTGATAGGAATGAGTAGAAACCAAATGTGCATTCTTGATATACCAAAGTAGATGTAATCTCCCATGTATGAATTAATTCAGTCGATTCCGTTACATGTGTATCAATTCAGCCGAACCCGATACATATGTAATAAACTCTTCGTTACTTGGAGCTATGAAATTTTCTTTCAGCCTTTTCACTCTCGGGAAAACACTTCTTAGTTTCACGATAACCATTTCAACCACTGTCTCGAAATCAACTTCAACTAACAACTCCATCCTTATTAAACAATATAACCGTACTAAAAACATTATTTCATTAAAAGCACCATATGATTGACCTGAATTACCGAAAATTTGTTTGAAATAATAAGAAAATTCACCCCTATCACACCTAATGCCTCGGGAACAACAAATATCTTTAGATCATTAGTTTTTTCAGTAACATTGAGAAGTATGTGATCAAACTTAATTTTAGGTGATAGCACGGACACTCCGCAGGAGGCGAAGTGTCTGTGTCCGACACGTGTCGGACACCGACACGCCTCGGACACGTGTCGGAAATTTTCATTGATTTTTATTACTTCCGACACGGCGCGGACACGCGAAGATAACCGTGTCGGACACGCGAAGGTAAACGTGTCGCCGTCGCTGAACATACCTTTGTAGATTTTGAAAATCAAAAAACTCTGCCGTCGCCGAACATAGCTCTCGCGTTGCAGTCGCCATCGCAGCTCCTCGATGCAGAGAGAGAGAGAGAGAAATCCATGTGCGATGTTGGTCTGGATTGCCATCGCAACTCCTCGATTTGGGTCTGGCTCAACCTCCTTCGATCGATTTCAGATTACATAGCAATGTTGTCTTCTTCCGGAGGAGGAAACCCATCGAAACCACCATCGAAACCTCTTCTTAGTTGTTCCCGAGGAGGAAACCCATCGAAACCCACCAAAACACATGAATTATTGTCTCACATTAGAACTCTCTCTATATTTACCTTTCCATTAGAGAATACACTTGACTTGGGCCCTTTTTGGCCCAAATCATTTCTTAATATTTCATTTGGATTTTAAAACATTTTAATATTAAATTATACATTTGTCCCCTTAACTTTTTAATAATTCATGTTAATATTACTTTGAAGGTGAATCTTAGGTACAAGATTAGATTATTCTGACTTTTTGTTTTATTTTTTATTTTTTAATATATTATATTTAGTAAATAGTAGAAATATCTTAATATTTTTTTTTTAAAAAAAATTGATATATAATTATCTTAATATTTTTTAAATGAATTTACTTAATGAAAATAAAATTATATTTTTATTTATTGGCATTTCCATGTCCTGTCCGTGTCGGGGTTTTTGGAAAATTGTCGTGTCGCTGTGTCCGTGTCGTGTCGTGTCCGTGTCGCGTGCCCGTGTCCGTGTCCGTGCTTCCTATTATTATCATCCTTACAAAGGAAATCGTCATTAGTGACACAACATTAAGAACTTTAATAATAGTTCCTATTTTGTGTGAAAACCTAGTTATGTTAGAAAACAATGTACCCACGTTATCATTCAAGCACACAAACTTCAAAAATATTTTTTAATTAACAACTTAATATGGGGGTCGAAAGTTCAAGTTTGACACCTAACATATATCTAATCTAATCTTAATATCTATCTAATAGAATAACTAAAATTGAAAGCTCTAACTGATAGACTTTAACATGGCGAAAACCCAACTATGAATTTTAGAAATTATTAAGTTTAAAACAAAATAGGTGTAATGGTCGTAGCGGTGGCTAGAGAGGGAAAGAGTATAATTTTTTGTATTAAAAGAATTATGCTAGTGAATCATGACGCAAGAACAAAATACTTGTAATGGTTGTAGCGGTGGGAGAGAAATAAGCGTATTCAGATGCATAGTTGTTAAAGGCTCTAGGCGCACCGAGGCACACAAGGTGTCACAGAGCCTAGGCACTAGCCTGAGTGACATTAGGCGCACGACATTTAAAAAAATATATATATATATATAGTACTAATATATTGCAAATCTAAAATCAAAAAGTAAAACTATGACTAAATTCCAATTATAAAATATAAAATATATTCGCAAGTCCCCCGAAACTCCAAATGGAAGTTTTTCAACATACACAAATAAAGAGCAAACAAAAATACAATCAATCAAAATCTAAATAATCAAATATCATCGTCATCATCCACCAAAGCAAAGTCGTCTACATCTTCACCATTGGACCCGTTATCCTCCCACTCACACTCTTCTTCTTCAGTCTCTTCTGAATTTGCTTCTTCCTCATCTAAATAGATTATTGGAGTAGGAGAACTTGCCACTTGCTTATTTCTAGCATTCACCCTTGAAGTCGATTTCGATCTAGAATTATATCGACTCTCCTCTACTCCAGCAGCAGTAGCTACATTTGTCCATGTCAATCCATCTTCTTCATTATGCACATACTCATCATCGAGCTCCCTATCAGAAGCTCCATCAACTCGACCAATTAACCATTCATTGCTATCATCAATGTCAGTCAACAAGATAGGATCAATGACATCGCGTGCTTGATATCGACAAATCAATACTCTATTATATTTCACAAACACCAAATCATTTAATCGCTTTTGCGCTAACCTATTTCTTTTCTTGCTGTGAATCTACAATAATTTATGTGCAATAGATCAAAAGATCATTATTTAAGGGGATTATATTTGGTAACTTTTAAATAAATTCAAATTAAATATATAACAAAAAAAAAAACTTACATGTTCAAAAACACTTCAATTTCTTTCGCAACCGGATGCACTACATGTAAGACTAAGGATTTTTACTGCAAATGCTTGCAAGTTAGGTGTCGAACCACCGTATGAAGTCCACAAGTCGACTGTAAAATATAATTACTAATTTAGAATCATTAAATTAAAGCAATAAGACAACAAAAATTAAAACAAAAAATTTACCAACTGATTTTGTGCTCCTATGTCTGACGGCCATAGGCATCCCAAAAAGGCCTTCGGATTTCTTGTACTTGTCCAATTCCATCAAAATTTTATCTTGTGCAGCAAAAGTTGGAACCAACCTTAGAACACAATCATAGAAGCTTTTTATAACTTCCTCGTCTTGGTGAATGTTTTTGTTTCCATGAAAGTATTCCGAATTCAGAAAGTGATCAGCTGCATGCAAAGAACGATGAAGTTGGATATTCCATCGACGATCGATAATTTCAAAAATTTTACTATACTTTTCCTCGTCCTCTTTGAATGCTTTAGCAATGGCTTCTTTGGCTCTATCCATAGCTTCATAAATATATCCCATTGGGGGTTTTCTCTCCCCATCAACCAAACGAAGCACTCGAACAAGAAGGCCTGATACCTTAAGACCAAAAACGACATTTTGTCAAAAGGTCGTCATTAGTACAATGTCTTTTGCCATCTTACCTTGTTGCTCCTTTGTCCACTTGCTAGTGGTCCATTCATCCGAAATAAACATCTTCCTCAAGTTATTCCTTTCTTGATGAAGTCTACACAACGTGTTGAAAGCGGTAGCAAATCGAGTTTTAGCCGGCCTTAGCAATTCCTTTTGATGAGTGAATCGTCTCATCATGTTAACTACACTGGGGCAGTTATAAATGTAACCATTTAGAAATACCGCTTTCACAAAGGTTCAATTCATATTTGGCAACTTGAAGATGTCTTCTAACATCAAATCCAAATAGTGGGCAGCACATGGTATCCAATATAAATGTTGGTATTTCGCCTCCAACAACCTCCCTATGAAGAATAAAAAATAATACTTAATTACTAATAAATTCGAAAAATGTATATTCTAATTAAAATATAATTATTAGAAATTAATATTTAAACTTACCGGTCATGACATTAGAAGAGGCACTATCTGTAACCATTTGCACCACATTAGATTCTCCAATCTTTTCCACAAAATGCTAAGTAACTCAAATATCTTCTCTCCAGTCTTTGCATAAGCGGAAGCATCAACGGATTCAATAAAAACACTTCCTCGAGGACTATTTACCAAGAAATTAATGAGAGTCCTCTCTCGCTTGTCTTTCCAACCATCCGCCATAATTGAGCATCCATGGGTTTCACATTCCTCCCTGTGCTTTTCAAGCATTTCGTTTGTCTTCTGCACCTCCTTCTTTAATAGAGGAACTCTAATCTCATGGTATGATGGCGCTTTCATACTGAGACCATATTGTCCGATACCCTCAATCATCGCTTGAAAACTATCATATTTCACTGCATTAAATGAAATTCCCGCATCGTACATCCATCTAGCAATGAGTATACATGCTCTGGACCTTAACTCTTTCTTCGCATGATCATTATCATCCAACTTAGTTTGTTTCCTTTTCCCTTTTCGGTTTTTCACAACCGTTTCTGGATCGGGAGTGTAATTCAAATTCAAAGGTCCTTTTTACTTTGGTCTTTTTGGAACAAATGTACTTGAATTTCTGCCTGAAGAAGGTGTTTGTCTTTTCAGGGATGTCACATCTCGAACATCATTCTCATCCTCATCCTCACTTCCGACCTCATAGTCATCAAAATCCGGAAGCAAATTAACTTGATCTTTTTCTTTCTTTTTGGACATGTAGTCTCGGATTTCATCTCTCACGTGAGATGGAGATTTTTTGCAAGCGGTGACATTTCTATATCCGCCAACAATGTGTTGTTTAGCCCGATATATACCTCCTTTCGTCACTTTTTTACAAAAATTGCATGTGACCGAATTTTTGTCTTGTGGATTCGCCAAATACGCATGGCTCCACGCGGGGTCCCTTGATCCTTCACTAGCCATTTAATTTGTTCTAACTTCTAACAAACAATTAAACGAACAAATAATAACAAAAATAAACTAAATAAATAATTAAATAATTAAGTTTTAACATAAACATAAACATAGATCATCAAAAATCAGAAACAGAAAATTAGAACACATTTTACAGATGAATCATGAAACAAACAGGTAAATCATAAATAAAATAACTAATTAAGTAATTATATAAATAAAATAAATAAAACATAAATAATTAATTAAGTAAATAAATAAATAAACGATTACCTGAGCACCTGGAGGACGAACAGCGATTGAACTGAACGACGAAAATCGAAGCAGCAGCAGCAGCAGTCGAAGGAGAAATCGAATGGCGAAGGAGAAGCAATCGGAGCAGCAGCAGTCAAAGGAGAGCAAATGTGACGAGCAGCGAACGAGAAATCGACAAAGGAGCAGCAGTCGGAGCAGCAGCAGCAATGAGCGACGAAATCGAACGAAATCGATTCCATTCTGTTCGAGATTCTGTTCGAGAGTCAATCAACGCCGATTTCCTTCCAATAGGGTTTCAGAAGCTCAGGTATGGGATCTGGGTATATATTGGGGACTTGGGCTAGGGCTAATTCGAGAGTCCATCAAGGCCACGATGGGAAAAAAAACGCCTTGTCCACCACAGGCGCGCCTCCGGCGACGCACACGACTCTCGCCCAGGCGGTAAAAGCAGTCGCTTCTTGTACCTTCAGCGCCTAGACCTGAGCGAAGCGCAGCACCTGCGCCTTGAGGAGCCTTGCACCTAGGCGAGCGCCTGGGCGCGACTTTGACAACTATGTTCAGATGATTAAATTGAAAGTAAAGCCATTAGATAAAATGCGAAGGCCTATTTATATTTGAGTTGAAGTGAAAGATTAAATTTTAATCTTTTGATCTTTACCTTGCATTTTCATACAAATTAATCTCACCCCTCCAAATTGGGTGCTTCTAGGAAATTCTTATAACTTTTATAAAATGAGTTAATTTATTAAAAACTAAGTGAATATTCCCTATTTAAAAGTAATATAGTTAATAACTACATTAATTATAGCTTTCTCCACTCAAAATAATATAATTTTTTTTCTACATATGATTTTCCCCCATTTTTGTTGTTTTATATATTTATTTATTGTATTTTTAGCAATTTCGCTACAATTATTTTTTTTTTCTTTTTTGAAATTCAAAAAATTTATAGTAGAATTTAACAAGGGGTATTGGACTAAAGTTGATACACTTTCTTTAATTATTAAAATTCTTGTTAAAAAAAAATAGGTGTAGTTAGTACAGTGAACAACTAGACCTGTCGCGCCATACCAAATTAACCTCTTTAGAGTAACTCCAACCCAAATAGTTATTTTTATTAGCTAAAATACCATTTTGCCTCATGAATAGTATTTTGCTTAATAGAAATTTAGAGTTGTACTCCGACCATGCAAACCAAATAAATTAGCTATTAACATTTTAATTTTGGTAAACAAACATATACCTAATTGGAGTAAATAACATTGATATTGAATAGACAAATTAGTGGTTAAAAGTTTGCACTAATTTTTAGCTAACCTCTCTACTTTATGTAGAAATGGCTCTTAAGTAAAACTATTAAGTAAAATGGTTATGATAATGGCTCTTGGATTGGAGCTTAATTTTTTAATTTGGTTAGCCAAAATGGTGATTATACCATTTGGTTCTGGATTAGCTCTTACTTTTAAAATGAATAATAGGCAAAGTAACATAAAATTAAGAAATTGATGACCAATAAACAAAATGGATGGAACTTTATTTTTTTTTTTTGGGGGGGGGGGGGGGGAGGATGATCGGCAATCAATCCTAAACTATTTAAAACATAAGTTTACAATTAGTGACTTAAATTGGTTTTTGATTCTGTATTAGTCTCGCGCGTGCTCACACATTGTATGTAGAGCGTAAAAAGAGTTTGGCAAGTTCCGTACTAAAGTGAATATTAGTTAAATATAACTAAAATTAGTTACAAGTTAATAATTACATGTACTTGTGTAGTATTAGTTATACGTAACTATTTTATGCAAAAAAAAAAAAAACTACAATAATCTATATCTCTCGGATTTAAAACCGAATCATTAATAGTTGTTACATGTAAATATGATTATTCACGAAAAACTGATAAAATAATGTAATTATTTAATATTATTACATCTAATAAATTTTTATGCACAAGTTATACATGTAACAAATTTGTTCACGCTGAAATGATGTTTTGTTCAGTACAATTGGGGGGGTGTAGGTGTGTGTATCAGGCCTTCCGTTTTTTTTAATGCGCGGGACTAAAACACAAGTTGCAATTTGGTAGGGGACTTTTTAAAAATTTAATGGTACCTGCCACCAAAACACCCAAGAAAATAAGAAGAAAAATGAATAATTTTCTAAGCAAATTTTTTTCCTCACTAGTTTGGGAGAAAAATAAAGAGAAAATTTTCAAGAGAAGAAGAAAATTACAATATACTCTTTATAATAGAATTTTTAATTTATTTTTACAATATACGAGGATAACATAATAAATTATATTAAAATGAATTATTTTTCTTTTTTTCTTTACTAACCAAATAACATTAGAGAAGATAATTTTTCTTTCACAATGAATCAAAATATTATTATCTCATTTTTGTTCCTTTTCTAACCAAATATACCCTCCAAGAGGAAGGAAAAGACGTTTTTCTCCTCGTTTTTTTTCTATTGTTTGGTAAGATAAATTGTGAGAAATTTTCATGAAAATGGTAAATATATTGTTTGGGAAATTGGAAATGACAAACAACACATTTTGAGAGGCTCTCAATAGATGAAAAAAAAAGAAGAGAAATTTAGGTGGCGTTTGGTTAGTTTTCCCACTTTTCTCAACCCAAGTAAGATGCGTTGGGTTGAGTTGAGTTGATAATTTTGTTTCTTTCTGGGAACAGAATTGCATTTGATAACGACAATTTTTTTTTTTTTAGTACTGAGAACAGAATCGTGTTTGATGACGATATTATGAATTGATTTCATAAAATTCAACCAAAATCCCCAAATTCAACCAAAATTTCTAAATCAAGAACCAACCTAGAATTGATTTCATGAAAATTAACCAAAAAATTAAGAACAAAATCGAAATCAAAATTCAGAACAAAATTGAAACGAAATCAAAATTGAGCAATGAAATCGTAATCAAAATCGATATCGATTCCAGTAACGAAATCGAAATCAAAACCCTAAACCAAAATCAAGAACAGAACCCTAAATCGATTTGAGCAATCGAAATCGAAACCTGTTCGATTTGAGCAATCGAAATCGAAACCTATTCGAAACCCTGTTCAGTGAAGATGTTGGCGACGAGATTGCGCAAGAGGCGATGGCGATGCAAAGTACGAGAAAGACAGCGGGGACGAATTCGGCGAAAACGATGCCGAGGAGGAGGTGGACGGGGAAGATGACAACGGGTAGGAGAGGATGAGGATGAGGAGGAACGATTGCGACGACGGGTAGAAGAGGAGGAGGAACGATTAGAAATGTCAAAAAATGAAGCTTCAAAAATGAGTGTGTTATAATTCAAACAGGAGGTCTCATTAACATTTCAAAAAATTCCGAGCGCGTCCCTAAAGTTGGGTTGGATTTTTTGGGCACAAAAAAAAAAAAAATGTTTCTCATTTCCTTAGGATTTTTAGAATCAATTTTTATTTTTTTGGTTAGGTTGGATTGAGTTTTGTGTTTGCCAAACGCATTCCCAAAAATCAATCCCAAAATTTTTGGGTTCAGTTGGGTTGAGTTTGGTTGGGAATACTATCCAAACGAGGCCTTACTCTCGAGTGTTTGGCTGGGCGAAATTTAAAACTTGAAAGTTTGAACGAAAATAAATGAGCGTGTAATTTTCTACATTTTTCACTCGATTTTTGTTTTGAATTTTGATTTCGAGACTCCAATTCCGTGCAACCAAACACCACATTTCTAAGGTTATGACTTACAATCTATATAATAAAACATGACGTACATAAACTCTCTAAATAAATCATAGCTGTGTTTTATCTCTTATAAAAAGAACGATCTAAATTGATATAAAATATTCATAAATATAAAAAATATATTTATGTCTAACCTTATATATATTATATTTAGTTGAGGAGAGATAATATATTTTTTTGTATAATTGAGAAGAAAGAATATGTTTTTCTATATATATAAATCTATAAAAATAATATATGTACATTAAAATTTTATAATAATATTAAAATATTAAATTGATGAAAAATAAATTAAAGAAATAATTTAAAAGAGAATATAATATACGAAAATTAAGAACATTAAATTAACGAAAATTATAGAAATAATATATGGACATTAAATTTAGTAATAATAAAAATATTAAATTTATAAAAATGATATAAATAATATATGCCCATTGAATTTAGTAGTAACACTTGAAACATTAAATTTTCGAAAATTTAAGTAAAAAAAAATAGTATAAAAGATAAAACATAATATACTGAAATCTTCGACGGAAAATTATAGAAATGATTTATGGACATTAAATTCAATAATAATACTCAAATATTAAATTTATAAAAATTAAACTAAAGAAATAATATAAAAGAAAAAAATTAATATACAGAAATTGTGGACATTAAATTTACAAAATTATATAAATAATATATTAAAATTAAATTTACTAATAATACTGAAATATTAAATTTATAAAAATCAAATTAAAAATAAAATAAAAGAGAAAATATAATACATGGAATTATGGAATATAATTTACGAAAATTATAAAAATAATATATGGACATTAAATTTAGAAATAATACAATAACATTAAACTAATGAAAATTAAATTTAAAAAATAATATAAAATACGGAAATTATGGATATTAACCTCACAGAAATTATAGAAATAATAAATGGATATTAAATTTAGTAATTATACTAAATCGTTTAATTTACAGAAATTAAATTAAAAAATAATATAAAAGAGAAAATATAACATACAAAAATTATATTAAAAAAATTATCAATTTAATATATTGATATTAAATTTAATAATAATACTGAAAGATTAAATTTATAAAATTAAATTAGAAAAATATATTAAAAAGAGAAAACATAATAGATGTGAATTATGGCCATTAAATCTAAAAAAAATTATAAAAATAATATATGAACTTTTGTAATAATAATGAAACATTAAATTTACAAAAATCAAATTAAAGAAGTAATATAAAGAGGAAATATAATATATCCAAATTATAGATACTAAATGTAAAAAAAATATATAGACATTAAAATAATAATATTAAAATATTAATTTATAAAAATTAATATTAAATTAGGTTTAATTTTTTTTTTATACGGCGGTACTTTCAGACCTGGGTAATTCGCTAGTGTATATGTATAGTAGCATTCTTAAGGCTTTGTTGTTGTTGTTTATAGGTTGTTGGGTGGAGATTGCTAAATGAAGGAGGACGACTTAGACTACAATGTCTATGGAAGCTAAGAGATTTCAAATGTGGAGTTGAATTAATCAATAGAATATACGACGTCGTAGCGGCTTCCGAACACTTCCCTGATCTTCACTTGGAAAACCCGAATCAAGTCAGAGCTGAACTATGGACTGCGTCTATCGGTAAGAAAATGGAGGTTTTGACACTTTATACCCCTGAAGTTTGACTGAAATCTCTCTTTGGTGCCAATCGTTTCAATTTGCACTCGATAAAGTTTCCAGGTCATTATCTGCATTACAATTTTGGACAGAAAACACATTTTCACGCACCTAGTTGTTTTTAAGAGGCTTTATGGGTAATTCTAGCCCCATCCTTCCCTTTCTCTTTTCCGCAATTCCGCCCAAATACTCAAAAATATACATATGACATTATATATATTAGTTTCTTATAAAAAAATTGAAAGGGAGAAGGGAAGAGATACGAAATGCCCATAAAATTCTCTTAAAAATAGTTGAGTATACGACAGTTGACTATTTGTTGTTAAAATTGTAATGGAGTCGTTGATTTGGACTGAAGCAAGATGATTATGGAATTTTCAAGGCATTAAATGTTCAAATTGGAACTATAGGGACCTAAGTGAAATAATGGTAAACTTCAGGGGTGCAAAGTGTCAACCCCCAACAAAATATATATTGATATATTTGTATTTATTTTGTTATGTTCCCAGGTTTTTAGAATCTAAGGAAATTGTTGTCAAATTTCTATTTTTATTTCAAGTTTTCTAGGACGGAAAGAAAAGAAATAGAATAAAAACACTAAACAAACGCCACATTAGGAACCCATCAAATAAATATAGTCGAGAGAACTACGATATTCTATTCATTCCTATGTTCGAATTTGTTAGGAAAATCGAGTTAATAAGTCTTTTTCTTCTAGGGAAATTTTATCAGCACGTGACATTTATTTTAATGAGAATATTTTCATCGTTTCATCACTGTACCAGTCTATAAACTTTTTTTTCCTAATTGCAATTTATGTTTCTCTTTTTGTTAGGAAAATATTAGGGAAAACATTTTGGATCTAGTGGAATGATGAAATGAAGAAATATTCTCATTAAAAAGGGTCATGTGCTGAGCACAACTCATTTTTTATCCAAAATTATTAACAGCGTTTTTAATTTTACGATATTAAAATAAGTGAAATTTGCAAAATCATGTATGCAATTTAGTAGATCTCATCATCTGCATAGATACCAACCTACAAAAAATGTAAGTGTCTCTTTTTTTTCTTTGAGTTGCTATGTAGCCTCTTGCATCAAACCTCGTAAGCACAAAACTATGAACATGTTATGGATAATATGTATTAAATATTAATGCATATTCAATTCAAAAGGTTAGGTGTTGGTTGGAATAAGGCCCGATGCGATCTAATGACCTAGTATTTTTTGGATTGAATTCATGCGATCCGAAATGCTTTAGTCAAGATACTAATAGTAGTTCACATGATACTTTATATATCAGACAATCTTTTCTAATACTTTCAATGTGTTGATTATTTTTTTTTAATTCATAAAATTTGTAATTTTTCATTGACTTGCATAAAAATCATATTCAACTTTTTATTTTTTATTGTAGGTGGCCTGAGTATGAATGATTTCATTGTGGCAACAAAAATAGATGAAATCAAAACATCTGATCTGCTCTCCAGAAAAAGAGTTTGGGCATAGTGTCATGGTCTGACCATTTTCTTACATGGCGGTACAGAAAGAGAATGCATGTTGGCTGGAGGATTGTAGTGTTGTTATGTGGTTCTCATCCAGGCGGGCGGACGCATTGGAGGTGCCGAATAGATAATTGCCGCTGGCGAAAATGTGAGCCTGTGACAATGGTCTTTTTTTTTCTTTTTCTTTTTCTTTTTTTTTTTTCGCATAATAATTTACTGAAGAAATTCATTTTGATACACTTTAGGCTTTTTAATTCATATTTTCATGATTCAAAATTTGTTGATCAATAATTTGATCTGTATACAATTTTGAAATTTAATATCTATTTTTACCCAAAGAAGGCATCACATACCTTCCCAAATCAAATTTACAAGGCAGCCTTTGGTTAGTGTTTTTATTTGGGTCAATTACACTTTGTCCCCCTTGCACCAGTGCAATTTAGTTCAAGTGCGGGACTACTAGAGAGAGAGGTAGACCTAAAAAGATTTGGGACGAAACTATTAGCACTGATTTGATGACATTAAACCTAAATGAAGGGATGACTCTTGATCGTTCATTATGGCGCAAATGGATTCATGCAGCCAACTCTATTTAAATGTGACAAAGACTTAGTTGTTATTGTATACTTTATCCCCTTGTTTGATCGAATTATATTTTATATTATTATAGTATTTTCGTCACCATTTAACCCTTGTGGTTCGGAATAAAATGTAATGATCACATTTTTTGTTGAAATTAAAGATCAAATTTCAAAAAAATCAAAATTATTTATTATTATTCAACATTTAAATCCAGAGTCAAGTCAGATAATATATCTAATTTTTCGCCCTATTTTTTCCCCCTTCACTTATTCTCACAGATTGGGTCGGAGTGTAAAGATATATTTATCATTTTACACAATTTTGTTAAAGATATCTTTAACAGTCACCCTTAAAATTCAATCAAACGGCAAAGCATAATACATTTTTATTTTTCAAGTTTTTGATACCCAAAAAATTAGGAGAAAAAAATATTAGTTTTTAATCAACAATTTACAAATTTAAGTTGATACATTCCACACATAACAATATTTTTTTCAGAAGTACTAAATTAACTAATACAACAACTTTGGACTTCGAAAAAATCACCGAAAATAAGCAAAAATTACAAAATTATCCTTGATTTCTATCTTATCCGCTGAGAGAAAAAAAAAAACACTAATCAAACGCCACCTAAACAGCAAAATTTACAAAATTATTTCATCCCAATTTATTGGAAATAGAAACATAAAAACAGAAATAGTAACCAAACGCCACCTAAACAAACAGGGTGCAAGAGCTCGAACGAACATTTTTCACTTGGGGTGTAAGAGCACGATATTAAAGCCATAAAATTAGAATTCAAAATTTGTTCTACCAAACGCGGCCTAAGAAACTTCACAAAGAAGGGGAAAAAAAGAAAATAAAATGAAGCAAGGGTACATATAAAGTATTTCTTTGACAAAATTACCCGTCAACAAAGAGGGAAAAAAAACAGATTTTTCGAAAGAGGGAAACTACATTGGACATAAAAACAAACCGGGAAACTTAAAATACCTAGGAGACAAAAAAATAACTTACTCAAACGCGATTTACTCTCGTCTCTCTAACTCGAACAATTCCTACAACGATGTAACTGGAAATAAACGATGGCGGTTCACGCCTTCGAAGTAGTAGTAGCAGCAGCCTCCTTTGCAATGTCGTTCTTGATCCGCTTTTGAATCGGTTTCACAATAAACAAATACTATCGGAAAAAAAATAACTTTGTCAATGAGATTCTTAGATTTGTTTGATCTCATGTTAAAGAGAGAACTATATCCAGAAAAGCTGTTTTCAAATAACTGATTGGAAAAAAAAAAAATTAAAAATTAAAAAGTGATTTCGCATTGATGCACATTGGGTATTAAGAGGCCCCGTTAGGTTACTGTTTTTGTTTCCTGATTTCTGTTACCGCTCCCAAAATTTTAAGATTAATGTACTGAAACACGTTTCTACTCTCAAAATTTTGGGAGTAATTTAGGAGTAATTCCCGAGTTCTTTGAGAATTTGAGAACAAAAAAATGTTGATTCCTACTCAGTCCCACAAAACTATTCCCACTACCACCCGGCCGGCCAGCCGCCACCACCCCGCCACCGCCAGCAGCCATATATTTAAAAAAAGAAGAAAAAAAAAAACAAATGTCGCAATGTTCTCATAAATTAAAAGAAACAATTTCAGGACAATGATCATTACCAAATATGTTTCTAATCCCGGAATACTCCAGAACAGAAACAGAATTCTTATCCCGGTTTATTCGAAGTAGAAACAAAAAAACACTAACCAAACGCCACCTAAAAGATAATGTGCCTTTGATTTCAATAATACTTTTTGTTTTCAAAAATAAAGACCTCAACTATTTTTCTTTTTAGAGTATGTGATTAAAAAACAATAAAACAATTTTCATAATTCTCAATCAACCATGTCACATCTTTTTCAATATTATACTTATTGTTAAATATTTTTTTTCAATATTTTTTTTCTTCTTTGCACCCCTGAAGATTCAGAAAAAATCCACTTTAGCCCATGTACTTTCAATTTGAATTCAAATTATGTCAAGTCAGTCCAAATTGGTAACTCCGTAATTTTTTATGACAAAAATCAAACACGTGTTAGACATGGAATCACCCAGAAGGGTGAATTCCATCATAAAAAATGACAAAAAGATTGATTTGCTGGATACTTTAGGATTTAATATGTTCAAATTGAAAGGACACGGACTAAAATGAAATTTCTCTAAAACTTCAGGGGTGCAAAGTGCAAAAAGCTCCTACATTTATATTTAAAACATCTCAATTATAAATCAGGAAGATGTGAGCTCGGCATATTATTTTTTGTTAATAGAACAATTGAAATTCGAAAAGATGTGAAATAAATCTCAACCATTCAAATTGAAGAGATATTTTCAACAAATTATATATTTGGAGAGATTTTAACATTTTTTTATATAGATTATACTATTTAAAACATTTACTTAATTTCATTTTAAGTTTATAATTTTAAATTACAACTTTTTACATAATAATATTAAAGTGTGTCTAGGCACGGGTAATTCTTAGTTATTAATAGAGAAGCTCTATTGGCAGTCCAAAAATATCTAATTGCACTTCGCTTTCATTATTTCTTTCTCGGGATAACTGTATAATTGGAACGCAACTAAACAATTGTCGAGTGCCAATAGCATTTGCCAATTAATAAAAAAAAATTGTTTAGAAAAAATTAATTCAACCAAACCCAAACAAGTTTCCCAATTTTCAAAAAGACTACTTCTGAAATCCATTTTCAAATTTTTTTGAGAACCGTATTCGAGTTGTAAACCCAACAGACCCTTAACAATTATGGAAGTGGAGAAACTTACTTGGATGGCTAAAATGAAAGGAATGAACATCTTGTATTTATCATTAGGATTTGGCCCCTCAATCAACTTCTTGTCGACCAGAATGCTATTGCTTCCGTTCAAAGCAACGTCAGTTATTGTTTTGACAAGATTTGGAATCCAAGCAATCCCATTTGGAAGAATCTGAACCCAATAGCACAAATTGATCTCAATACAAGTATATAATAAGAAAAAGGGTTAATTGCATTTTATTCCCTTGTACTTTGATTTTGTTTCACTCTGTCCCCTCTATACTTTAAAACCAACATTTTATACCCCCTTCTACTTATAACAAAATTGGAAAACTATTTTTATTCTTTTTGTTTAACATAACTGAATATGCCAAAAAATGGGGGAAATTAATTTTTTCATCCAAATTTTACATGAAATGAACAAAATCACCCTTTATTTTAATTTTTATTTTTTTCTGCCTCTGCTGAAAAAGGAAAAGAAAAATAAAAGTATAGAGAAAAGAGAGCAAGAGAGAGGAAATGTTAGTTTTTCTCGTTTATTACATTTAAATATTAATTTTAATCAAAAATAAAAAAAAAATAATACATTTTATATTTTTTTGAATAAAATGCGAGTTTCTCCCTTTAGTCAAGGACTCAAGAGTATAGGGGCTGATGTGCACATTTTTTAAGTAGAGGGGTTAAAATGAAACAAGACCAAGGTATAAGGGGGTAAAAGCAATTAACTCAGAGAAATAGTAAGGTAGTGTTTGGTAGTAAGGAATTGGAGCCTCAGAATCAGAATTAGACATGAGCTCATATGAATTTTCATTATTTTTTCATGCGTTCATTTCCAATTCCAATTCCAAGGCGGCAATTCCACAAAACCAAACACTGCCTAATAGTAATTAAAAAAAAACCTCAATTTATGAAGCGAAACAGATTTCAAACCTTTTCATCAGTCTCGTTCTTGTTGCATCTTCCACTGTTTTCAACCAAAACCACAGGAATGGTATCCTACAAGAACAGAAGAATAAGATATACAAGGGAAAATAACTCATTAGAATGATCACAATATAACAAGTGCGAGAACTTAAGGCCCTGTTTGTTTAGTGTTTCTGTTCCTAGATTTCTGTTTCTCTGCTGAGAAGAATAGGAATAGAAAGAGAAATATGGAAACAAAACAAATTTGTTTATATTTTACAAACAAATTTCTTAGTAGACAAAAGAAATTTTCATAGATTTTTGGTTCTATTCCAACAATTTTGGGAACACAAAAACACTAAACAAACGCCACCTAAAATTAGATACTATTTTACGAGAGATGATATAATTAATAAGTGACAATTAAGGTGAAAATGTCATCTAAACGAAGGAAAAAAGATAAAGAAAAATCCAGAAAGAGTAGGACACGAGGAACTCTACCTATTAGACTATAACTTTAATATATTTATTACACACACACACATATATAGTGTTCTTAATATATAGTCCTCTATTTAGCGTGTTTTACATTTTTTTCCCGTTTTTAGAGCTTATTTTTTAGTCCTTACTAACATATTTTAGTTGACTTTAACTATGATACCAATATAAATCCAACATCTACTTGATATTAAACAGAAAAATTCAATCCAGTTGAAAGTAAGAAAATGACACAAAACTTATTCTACGGATTAAACAAATAAACATAAAGAGAATGGGAATAAAAAATGATGAGTGAATTAATTTAACGATATTATAACAATTTTCCGATATATGTATGCATATATACCAGAATCTCTTTTTTCTTTAGGCGAGTTCCGGCCTGAACAACATTCAAAAGGGCCTCTGATCTTCTCGAAGAAAAATCATCGTAACTCAATCCATCTGGTGGTGAGAGCTGGGCATGTGTGAGCACAACCAACCCTCTACGCCATATATCTTTACCAAAACTATCAGTTATAGCTTTGACAACTTGCCTATCCAGGGTATCCACCCTATATGCATCCAAACGATCGACGTAGAGCAGAACATCTATTGTCTTGTTCAGAAGGAACCTGTTTAAAAGACGCCATCATTTAAATCAAATCCGAATAGATGAGTAAGGTGTCATGTGTTTGGTGTTTTTGTTCCCAAAAATTTGTTCTAAAAATTATGGCACAAAACATAAACATATTTCTTTCGTTCCCATATTTCTGTTTATGTTCTCCAAAAACTAGGATAAAACCTTAAAAAAAAAAAAAAAAAATCAAACGCCACCTAAGGAACCAAGTTGCAATGTTTTTTGGTGGCACTCATTCGGTTTTTCTTTCTGTTTCCAAAAATTTGTTCAAAAAATCAGGGAAAAAGGCATAAACATATTTTACACTAAACAAACGCCACCTAAGGAACTAAGTTTGCAATGTTTTTTGGTGGCGTTTGTTTCATGTTTCTGTTACGAAATTTGGTCTAACAATCAGGGAACAAAACATAAAAACATTTTTGTTCCATATTTCTGTTTCTGTTCCTTGAAAACTAGGGATTGAAAAAAAATATATAAAGAACCAAGTTTTCAATGTTCGGTGGCGTTTGTTTGGAGTTTCAGTTACCAAAATTTTGTTCTAAAAAACAGGGAATAAAACATAAACATATTTTTTTGTTCCCATATTTCTGTTTCCATTCAATGTGAACCGGGGATGGAACCAAATAAAAAAGAAAAAAGAAATAAAAATAATAAACAAACCAAAATTTCAATGTTCAAGATACTAAAGCCTCAAATTAATTTGGAGAGTACAATGTGAAGTTTCAATTTTGAGTTAACAACCACCTTTTGATGATCTCAAGTGACTGGTCATTAATGTATCCTCCTTCAACAATCCCAGGAGTGTCGATGATGTTCAGTGTAAATCCCGCCCGTGCCCGTGAAACCATCACCGGTCTCGGCCCCTCAGACTGAATAATTAAAAGTATAGAATGCATCATGACATGTATCAAAAGCACAGAATCTCTCTTAGGTGGCATTTGGTAGAACATAATTGAAGGCTTAGAATTGGAATGCATGTGAATTTGTAGGTGGTGTTTGGTTTAGTTTTCGAAAACCGTTTTGAAAATTGTTAGAAATTGTTTGGTTTAATTTGAAAAAAAAAATTATGAAAAAAATATTATTTCTTGATAGCATGTTCAAAATATAAAATTAAAGTGACATGTATGATTGACATTTGAGTAACAATGCAGGTTCGGTGAATTTGTAGTAGAGAGAATATACAGAGTAATAAAAAACAAAGATAACTCGGAAAAAATTAAATTGAATTTATAAAATATTAAAAGCAGGTGATGTGATGATCAAGACAATTATGAAACTAATTTTGTAAAATTGCATTTGAGTTATGTTGTTAAAAGAGTGGTAGTTAATTTTTTATTTTCAAAAATAGAAAATTGTTTTCAAAAAGGTAACCAAACATGCCCTTAGAATTTTACAGTTCCAAATAGAAAATTGATTCGGAAAACGTAACAAAACATGCCCTTAGAATTTTATAGTTCCAATTCTATGATCGTTCAATCAAGCACAGAGTTAGCTCCATTTTTCTCTTCAGAGAGAGAGGGATTTATACCTGGAAAGCACTGACAGAAACAGCTCTTTCCCCCACTATTGAGTTCACAGTGGAAGACTTCCCAACTCCACCTTTGCCCATCACAAGGATTGTCAAACTGTCCACATTCTGTATCGGTAAAAAGAACACCCATTTTTAGCAAAAATCTGAAGTTTGAATGAGTAATTTTACCGAAAATCTGGCGTTTGAATGAGTAATTTTCAGTAAGAACAAGAATTAGATCTATGCGGAATTAAAAATTGGATCGGATACGTACCTCCAGCCATTGTCATTCTCACTCGCTCAAGGTTATGGGAAGTATTGGTTTCGGGTTTGCTTGTGGCTTGCATGAATCCATGTTCTAGAACATGGGTTACAAAAAACGTGGCCATCACCCATGCATTCCATAGAACATGGGTTCATCATGCATGAACGTTCACTAGAGAGAGAGTGATCATGCATGGCCATGTGCAAGACGGTGGTTATGTAAGTTACAAAATGTGGGTTCATGCGTGGCCTAATTGCCCACTACTGTTGCATGTCCAAGAATGATTTTGTGATGAATGTGGACCACTTTCTTGAGAATTTTTAGGAAAAAATTCAACATTCTCCCACTTGGTCCATATATATATATTTCATCATTTACCACAGTAAGAAACGAAATACACGAATCATGGCGATAGGTCTTCTAAAACAAATATTATCTTCCATGTATTACAATGCACCTTGTTTCTCATTATAGCCCATATAACTTAATGAATAAACTCTATGTTTATTCTGGGTTCCAACTTCAATGATTTTTCCCAACAAATAAATAAATGTGTACGCAAAAGAAAGTCAAATATGAGAAAACATCACAAATCAAATTTCATTGAAAATAAAATTCGTTCTTATAACAAAAATCACATAAAGGAACCAAGTTTCATCCTATCTACATGATCCGTAAATTTTAATGGTGGCATGTCAAAGGATTAGCAATCATCAATTCAGTACTAATGTGTTCAATAACCACTGTCTTATCTTTAACACGTTCCTTTATGACTAGATACTTGATGTCGATGTGCTTGCTTCGACTGTCACTTTTGTTGTTTTTAGCCATAAAAACAATAGCTGAATTGTCACAATATATCCTCAATGGCCTAGAAACCGAATCCATAATTCTAAGCCCAGAAATGAAACTCTCCATCCGTGCACCATGCAAGGTAGCCTCAAAACAAGATACGGACTTGATCTCCGTAGTGGAAGTAGCAGTCAAAGTCTGTTTTGCGCTTCTCCAAGATACAGCTCCACTAGCTAGCATGAAAATATACCCTGAAGTTGATTTTTGCGAATCAATGCAACTAGCATAGTCTGAATCAGAGTAGCCACTCACTTCCAAATTTTCAGTCCGTCTGGTACATAAGCACGTTGTCTTTGGTCCCTTGAAGGTACCTCATCACCTTCTTTGCAACTCTCCAGTGGTCTATATCTAGATTACTCCGATATCTTCCCTACATCCCAACAGCAAATGCAATGTCAGGTCTAGTGCAAACCTGAGCATACATTGGGTTTCCAACGGTAGAAGCATAAGAAATGTTCTTCGTTTGTTCCCGCTCCAAATCGTTCTTCGAACACTGGTTTAAATTAAACCTGTGACACTTCACAATGGGAGCTATACTTGGTGAACAATCCTTCGTCCGAAATCTCTCTAAAACCTTGTTGATATAGGTCTCTTGAGACAAACCCAAAATCTCTTGAAATCTGTCTCTATATATCTTAATGTCAATAACATAAGAAGCATCACCCATATCTTTCATGTTAAAGTTTTCAGAGAGAAATTGTTTTACCTCATATAGCTATCCCTTGTCATTGGTTGTAAGTAAAACGTCATCCACATACAGAATAAGAAAACAAGTCTCACTCCCACTGATCTTCTGGTATACAAATTGATTCATAATGTTCTCCACATATCCAAATGAAGAGATAACATCATGTTACTTTCAATACCATTGACGAGAAGCATTTTTAATCCATATATCAATTTCTTGAGCTTGCACACCAAATGCTCACCACCACTAGAGGAAAATCCTTTTAGTTGTTTCATGTAAACCTCTTCCGCTAGATCTCCATTGAAAAAGGCCATTTTCACAAGTCCAAATTTCATGAAATTTATATCGTTGAACTCGTAATGAAACGTAGAATTTTTCTGTATAAAATTTTTCCAAAAATATTAAAATTTTCGGAAAAAATTATTTTCGACCATTAATGAAAAATCATGAAATTAAATGCAAGAACAGCAAGACAGAGGTAAAACCCAATCTAATACCAACTGTGGGATAAACTATAGCGATCTAAATATGCTCATACAAATAAAAACAACAATTAGATCAATGCCAAATTAAAAAAACAGATCGGATGCGTACCTCTGGCCATAGCCATTCTCACTCGCTCAAGGTTATGGGAAGTGTTGGTTTTGGGTTAAGGCTCTCCTAAACCTCACTCAATCTCTATTTGATGGTGTATTTTGTTTCTGAAACGAGATTGCAGGTTTAGGGAACCAAAACCGATCGCACAACCTTTTTTATAGATTCTGCTCATCACAGAATCATTCTTGGATGTGCAAAGGTAGTGGATAGTTAGGCCATGCATGAACCCATGTTTTGTAACTTACATAACCAACTTCTTGCACATGGCCATGCATGGACACTAGGGGAGAAATTCGGTCGGATCGGTCGGGGATGGAGGGATTTTGGGGCCGACCCGAACGTTTTTTGAGGGGACGAAAACCGACCGTTCCCGAGCCGAAACAGCTGGCCATCCGACCGGGTTCGGGTGCTTCGGGGGCGGGCGGTTTTCGGGTGGGAGCAACGGCGAAGAAGAGACGGACGGCAAAGCAGAGACAACAAAGTAGAGGCGAAGCAGAGCACAATAAATATACAGATCTAAAATTGAAACAATAAAAAAAATATATATCAAACAATTCTAACCTTAGCGGCAGCGACGGCGAAGCAGAGAGAGAAGTAGAGAGCAATTTGGTGAAGGACAGCGGTGATTAGGCGAAGGACGGCGGACGAGGATGAGGACAAGCACATGATCTTCGCTGGAGGAAAGCGACACACATCTTCGCCAGAGGATCGAAGGAGCTTAACCGGAGAAAGTGAGTGAGATTTGAGAGAGAACTGAACAATCACAAGGAGAGAGAGAGAGGAGGGAATGAGCGGCGGTCACAAATGAGATGCCAAGGTTTTATTTTTCGTATATATAGGGGGTGGTTTTGTAAAATGTCAAATTCATGGGGGGTATTTGGTAATTTACGTGCGATGTTAGTCGGGTTCGGGTATTTCAGGTTGGACATGTGGGTATCCGACCGTTTTCTCTCTATAATCGGGCGGGACGGGTTCGGGTATGGCCAATGGTTTTTTAGGTGTGTAGCCGACCGAAACCGGGCGGGTCGGAGAGGGGCGGTCGCGGATCGGGTAGGCAGGTATTCCTTTCACCCCTAATGGTCACTCTCTCTAGTGGCCATTCATTCATTATGAATCCATGTTCTATGGAATGCATGGGTGATGGCCACATTTTTTGTAACCAAAACATGGATTCATGCAAGCCACAAGCTAAATAGAAGTGGGTATACGCAAGGGGGCATGGGTTCATGGTGGTTGAAAATTGGAGGAGGTTGATCCACGTTCCTATAATGATGGATGAATGTGGACCACTTTCTTTTGAATTTTTAGGGAAAAATTCAACAACATGAACTATCACTTGGTTATTGAGATAGAAAAACGTTAGGAACAAGCAAAACCATACAACATTGACATTGATGATTCCCAAAATTTCAGCAAACAAACAAGACCTAACACAACAGGAGAGGAAGGGAGAGAGAGAGAGAGAGAGTTGAACCTCCTGCTTGAGTTTTCCCAACAATTCGAGCAGTTTGGTCTGGGTTGCAGGAGGAAACTGCTGAATTCCAGTCCATTCTCGAATCAATGGAGACGCCATTGTAGCTGCTCCACACAAGAACACAAGAAAAATAAAATAAAATAAAAATTAAAAAGAGAAAAAATTAAAAAAAGCGAAAATCAAACCTAAACAATGCATACACAAACATATAATGATAAGAGCTTTGAGGCGAACGCATAAAACTCCACTATTCACGAAACTGTTACTAAAACCTCGTTTTTTAGGGGTTTTGGAGCTCAATTATGGAGGATGAGAAATTGTAAATTATGAACACTAAACCTATATTCATTAAAATAAGTATAATTCCATAGCTTGAAGCTCGGAATCAGGAATCGAAGTCGAAAATCAAAAGTAAACAATATAATTAGACATCAAAAAGAAAAAAAGGGGGAGCAAATTGGCACTAATGTGAAGAACTCACCCATCTCTATCCGCAGCTCAGTCTTCAGAAACAGGAGAGAGAATCCTAGAGAGAGAGAAGGCGAAAATGCGAGAGACGAGACGAGGCGAGGCGGCCTTATCGTCTTTCGATTTTGGGAAGTGCCCCACTCACCCCCTCCACCGTTCTCTCTCTCTCTCTCTCGGGCATGAGGTGGACTTGCCCTGTGAATGTGATGGGCGTTAGGGAGGCCCAATTATACATAGCCCACGCAATATACCATGGGGCCCGAATATTATAGAAAAAATTGTTTTAGTTTAATAAAAAAAAAATTGTTTTAGTTTAAACCATCTAAATATTTACTCAATTCTAAATAGTTCTTTTGTTATATTTTCTATCCGATCTAATAGAAATAAATTGTAAAACGACCGTTTACTATTTTTTTTTATTATTCTTTTTTCCCTTTCTTTCTTTTTTCACCTCTCTCATCTCTCTCTCTCGCTCAACTCTTTCTTTCGCTTCCTCCCTCCCTCTCCCGGCATGGACATCAAAGGAGGGTGGTTCACCTTGTAACTGGGGTAAACAAATGGGAGTTCGCCAATGACAACTTTAGGCAAGGACAGTAAGAGTCCTCTGCGAAATTCGTTGCCGAAAATCTGTGACATCACCTACCGCCCCAAACCCAACCATCGAAAAACTCATCGGTCAGGCGTTGCTCTCTAATTCCAGCGACGGCCTCGATTTGACGTTGACCTCCAATCACAACTCGAAAAACCCTGGATCGGTGGACACTTCGAAGACAATGCAACTGAACGATCTGTCAGACGAGAACAAGAAATTGAAGCGAGACAACGAGATGCTTAGCTAGGAGCTGGCCCAGACCAAAAAGCAGTACAACGAGCTAGTCTTGTTTTTTACTCGGGGCCTCAACGTGGCGCCGGATCAGATCAGACGCATTATGAGCCAAGCAACTTGTGGGTCCAGCCTTGATGATTTGGTCGGTGTTAGCATCGGTGCAATAACGACGACGAAAGCAACGGGGGCGAACTACCCCTTGTAACCGGGGGTGGTTCACCCCCTATTACAGGGTGAATCACTCTCCTTGTGATGTCCGCGGAAAAAGGGAGATGGAGGGAGGAAGAGAGAGAGAGGTGAAGAAGAAAAAGAAAAAAGGGAAAAAAAAATAACAATAATAATACTATTTTACCCCTCTTTTTTGTTAAATTGGATGAAAAATATAACAGATTCACTATTTAAAACTAAGTGTATACTTAGAATGTTTAAACTGAAACGAAAAAAATTATTGAACTACGTAGAAACGTGTCAATAGCTAAAGGGTTTAAAATATAATTCTCTTATTTTTATTTTATTTACTTTAACCCAATTTTTTAAAAAATTTACATATCACTCTCTTTTACTTTTTATTAAAGGACTAAACTTGTTTATTGAAAATATATATAATTTAATTTATTTTTCGTCAATTTATTTGTATTTAAATTTAAGATTTCAACATAATAAATCTTTCTCCTCCTCCTTTTTTATTTTTACTTTTATTTAAAAAAAAAAAAAAGATAAATAAAACATAAATTGATGGTGGTGAATTTGGTCCTAGGCCACCTATTCAAAAAGCCCAGAGTGTCATTAGAAAAGAGGTCTAGGTCATGTCCAAAACTTCGGAGACCTAAACCCATCACCATTAGTGGACCAAACCCTTGGGGGAAGAGCAATGCCTTTGGAGAAGCCCAAGGCCCATTTACGACAGGGATCAGGTATGCGGGTATAACCGAAGTACGGTGCTAATTGCCAAATGATGAGTCACCACCAAATCGACACAGAACATTCAATTGGCGTGGAGGATGTGCGAATAACAAAGCAATCATCACGCCCAAACCGATTTGGTGACTAGGCATTCTATTCTCTCTCCAACCTAGGTGAAGGACCATATAAATACCCGAGTAGGTTATGAGCTTAATTATTTTAAGAGACAATACGTTACGATATACAACATTAAGTTATGTATAATTCGGCACTCTCATGTTGGAGGTCCTTCACCAGGATCAACCCTCTCCCCCTCTCCCCCAGCGCACTTTCGGTGTTAAGGATTTGTGCAAGGACCCCTTCGGAGGAAGCAAGACGGAGATGGTCAAGGGCAAACTCATAAATTCACTGAGGTGTCGTCTTTCAGCAACATCATGTATAAATAATATATTTTTTTCATTATGTATAAAAATCAAATTAAAATTTAATTTTATCTATTTTACAAAACCAAATAAAATTAAGGTGACGGTGATAAACAGACAGTTTAACCCTTATTCATTTTCTAAACAGTCGATCGTATTTTACCTCCCTGTACTTTATGTAAATTGTAATATATTCCTCTTAGTATCAACACATTTTTATCTATATAGTTCCATAAGTTTGATGACTTTTAGTTTAAACCTTATATGTTTTTAAGTTGTCCTTTTGTTAGTTTCCATAGTTGAACGAAAAATAGGATGTCCTTCCATCGGGTGGTTTTGGCAGTAAGCAGTGGTCATGGTGTTGGTTGAAGGCGGTGGTGTTGGTGGCTATTAGAGGCAGTAGACATGGTAGTGGCTGGAGGAGAAAAAACAAGAACTGGACAGGGGAGCAAAGAGATAGAGAAAATAAAAGAAAAACAATAAGGAAAAAAAAAAACAGAAAAGGTATGAAAAAATTAATTACATAATTATATTTCATTTTGTCTTTTAACCTTAAATTTGGTCATGTGCAGTCAGCATGACCATTTTTCGTTAACCATAGAAACTAACGAAAGGATAATTGTTGGTGTCTAAAATTGGTCAACAGCCCCAGTTGATTTGATCAACGTCCATGTGAAATTCTATTGTTGAGGTGGAGTTTAAGTCCCCAATGGATTGTGCGTTCTGTGCGATCCACGATCAACAGTCAACGATCAAAGTTCTCTTAGTCCAAGCATGTAAACACACTGAGGTGTACCCAGCGAAATTCCTTCGGTGTGAGAGTAAGAACTCGAAAAAAAAAAAAAAAAAAAAGGCCGATATTTACTTTAAGTGGGTAGTTGAGCATTATCTAGGGCATTGAATGCCCTACTATTTATAGGAAATGAGACTGATTAGCTCCGCAACATTAGGGCCCTAAGCGCTATTAATTACGGTAATCCGGCGTGTGACCAATGTGGAGGCACATGGTATGGATTAATTCATTGGTCCCGAACTTTCGGCCTATTAGAAGAAGCCCATGGGTTGGCTTAAATGAATCGGAAATAAACCGCAGGGCATGAGAAAGATGGAGCCTTATCTGGCGGTGTGGAGAGTCGTTGTCCTTTGGTTGCTGGTCGGAGATCAAACCACTTGTCATGGAGGATGACGCCTGAGTGCTGGTTGATGGTGGTCATCCAAATGATGTTGGCACATACTACACGTGGTTGGTTAATGAAGCTCGCTGATGGGAGTTTGATTTGATGGACATTTGCTGATAAGTGCGAAAATATTCATATATTTATTCCTTTATACTTAATATTTTATACTTATTTTGTGTCTAAATGTAATCACTAAACTTATATTTTAATTTAGGAAACAAATTAAGGCGTTTGGAGCAAAGCGGAATAAATCGCGCATTTTATGAAGTTTTGATACATGTTCGTAATCAGGCCATAACTTTCACCTATGAACTCCAATTGAGGTGATTCAAGATGATATGAAAAGAGAAGAAAAATATCTACAACTTTCATGTTTTGTATTTCTCCAGAATCAGATTATATCATGGTCGAAATGGAGCTTGAAGTGGTTGTACTTGCATTGCCGGTGGTCCAATTTTAAAGAAAAATGGAGATAACCAAAAACCCGACCCATGACCCAATCCAACCCGCGAAACTAACCCAGTTTTTTGATCAATCTAGAATCATTAAATAACCAGTGAAATCTATGGAACCAAGCCGTTACCAATGCAAGAATGGAGGGGTCAAAAGAATAAAAAAAAGTGAAGTTGATTCAAGGATTGATGATGTCATTTAAGGGGATCCAAACATATCATTTATTTCCTTTTTGGAGTGTGTATTCGGACAGAAGGTTGTGAGATGGATGATTTGATTCAAGAATTATTATATTGGGAGAATTTTTTTTGGAAAAGTCAAAGGTGTAAAATAGGAAAAGGGAAATCATTATGGGAGGCAACCATTATTTCATTCAAAATGGGATTCAAGCAATTAATGGATGGCTTTATATTGTGTACACCAACAGTGGGGAGTTCGTTTATTCATTTTTATTGGAGAGGCAGTAGGAAGCCGAACAGTACCTCTATCATTCTCTCCTCTAATCTTTTATCTTTTTCATCTTTGTAAAACTTCCATGACCTTGTGTGGCTAAACTTTTTCTCTTGATCGAAGGAAATTGAAGTCTCAGAATCAATAAAACTATGAGATCTAATTTATTTTCATTGTATAATTTATATTTTGAGTATTGAATGTTCTTTTGTACCTATTTTCATGATTGTTTCGTCTAATCACTAGGAGACCTACTAGTTTATTATTCATTACAATCTATTGCTAGTTTAGATGTCAAATTCGTAATTGTTTGATCCCTCTAATCTATGAAGCAACTAAGATTTAATGATTTGCTACGTCATAAATTATTAGATATTTGGAAGAATACTCAACTAAATTAAATACAACCGTTTGTGCTTGTGTTGATTAGTTTCATCGATCTTTTTAATTTTTAATGTTGTTACTAAATTAAACCTTTAACGCTTGTCTGAGGTTGTTTAGTAGTTAAAGTTAATTAGATCGCTTGTTTTCTAATTAACTACAAATAAGGAGAGATAGGAAAATAATTCTAACGGTGAATATTCAATGTGTGAATTGATTTATACTTGTATCGATGAATAGTTGTGAAATTCCGATGGTGGATGTTGACTTAGACTAAGGTGTGTTTTCTGATTGTATTCGGTATTGAGTTTGCGATTATTTTTCTTATTGATTTTATTAGTTTTGCTATCCTATAATCAACCCCCTCCTTGTTCATGTAGCACAAATTTAGGCTAGGCACTCTTTGTGAAAACGATACTTACTTACACTACTACAGTTCAAATTTAAGAGTAGAATTTTATTTTTGGTTGCCTACGACATCACACCATTCGCTGCTCGTTGAGCGGTGTTCGGTGACCATAGTGGTCCATCCAGATGGGTCCCAGGAGGTCCATTCAGCAGATGAGGTAGATTTTGGCTAGTCCACCGTCCTCTCTCTTTTGTGTCCTCACTCTGCTACGTGTTGGGTTGTGGTTGGAGATCAGTGGGTGATGGAAATACCCCACATCAATAATTTAAAAATATTATAAGACATTCATGGTTTAAAGTCAAACGCATCAAACTTATTAGATCACATAGAAATGTGTCAATACTTAGGGTATAAAATAAATTTTGCCATGTAAAATATAAGCAAAAGCATGTTTATTAAAAGTACAAGGAATGAAATGCAATTTGTAGAAACTACATGGGAGTAAACTGTCATTTACCGATTCCTAAAACCACTCTCTCTCTCACTCACTCTCTCAGAACCTCTATTGTCGGACGTAAATTCTCTGTGCGTGGCGCCATGGAGAAGCTGAAATCAGTAGTTCCCGAATCCCTCAAGCTGAGAATTGCAGAATCCACCCCCGATACCCTTCCTTCCGCTTGTTCTTCCCTTCTCGATTTCTTCCACCAATTACCCCAATTTCAGCAGGTTAGTGTTCTTTGCTTAATTTGATGTTGTGTTGGTTTTGTTGAGCTTCTTCTGCCGGAATTGGAAATGCTATGTCCAGGTCTATTGATTTATCATTTCATCTTCATCAGTTTGTTGATGATTTGACGGACGTAGAAACTGCTCTGTGTCGCAAGGACAGGGACGGTGCAATGGAGTCGAAGCGCGAGGGCAACGAGTGCTTCGTCAATGGGGATTACTCCAAGGCTTTGGATTTTTACTCACGGGTTACCTCTACTTACTATGAATCTATGATTTCTCCGTATTGTTATAATTTGTTGTGGTTGCCATTCGAATCAATAGGCGTAGTGAACATAATTAATCACGGTACGATAGCTCAGAATAATCATGAATGTTTGGGGAAAACAAGGATTTGCTAACGAAATTGTCAATATGGGAGAGATTTGTGATTCTAAAGGAGAGAGAAAGTGGAGTTTCCAAGAATTTGATTTCATAATTTCATGAAAAATATCTGGAAACTGTGTAAATTGTTCCGGGTGAGAACTTAATTATCTAAATAGCTTTCATTTTGCTCTATAAACTTGGATTTCGGAAACTGCAAGTACAAGATCATTCCTAAATCCTATCTGAGTCTCTGAATGATTTAAGCTAGCATTTTCCTTTAAAATTCCATCATTGCTCTCTATGACCATCACATGACTCTTCATTAAGATATTCAGGATGCCAATTGCAATTCAACTAATGTGACATGATTCGAAAAGTGCATAGTTCTATTTGTTTATATTTGGAACCCAAGGACGGTCACATTCAAAAAGTGCATAGTTATATTTGTTCATATTTGGAACCTAAGGACTAAAGTGGCAACATTCTAAAACTTTAAGGACCAAAAGTGTAAATTACATTATTCTTTTTGAAGTAGTAACTCTGGTAGATTTGCTTCAGTTGAATCCATTTTCAATCTCAGATTTGCTCCAATAGTTATTCTAATATATAGGAGTTGCTTTCATCAATTGCACATTATGTTTTTCCAATTATGCATCATCCCTGCCAACCTACCCGTTTTGTCAAATATATCATATGCAGGCATTGCGTGTTGCTCCAACAGATGCCGATGACATGGGCAAAAACCTGGTGGGAGTCTTATATGTGAATCGCGCATCTGCATTGAATGTGAGTTCTGCTCTTAAGTTAATGTTGAATCCCACATTGATGTTGGGCCTCCCGATATCCGTTCGCAATAGTTTGTCAAAGTCCACCCTGCGCATGAGGGGGCGTGTTGAATCCCACATCGCTTGTGTTGCCTGATCCTGAGCTATATATAAAGTTAAGGGCAATCCTCCTCTTACGAGGCGTCTTTTGAGAGTGAGTTAGGCCCATTAAAATTTCTACATGGTATCAGAGTCAGGCTTTTGTCTGATTTGGGCGTGTTAAATCCCACATCAATGATGGGTCTCCCGATATCCATTCGCAGTGGTTTGTCAAAGTCCACCCTGCGCATTAGGGGGCGTGTTGAATCCGACATTGATGTTGGGCCTCCCGATATCCGTTCGCAGTAGTTTGTCAAAGTCCACCCTATGCATGAGGGGGCGTGTTGAATCCCACATCGCTTGTGTTACCTGATCCTGAGCTATATATAAAGTTAAGGGCAATCCTCCTCTTACGAGGCGTCTTTTGAGAGTGAGTTAGGCCCATTAAAATTTCTACAGTTAATGTGTATCCTAACACATGCTGAATATATAAGGCCAATGCTTTCACCATTTTAAACGATCTGCTCAAAACTTTGCACAAGCGAACTGGAAACACCATGTTGGGGAATAAGCTCTAGAGGCTGAAAGAAGAGATAATTAAAAAAGTATGGGATTAGAGGTTGTTGGAGAAAGACATGAAAACTTTTGTCCTTTCTATTCCTCACATAGGAAGAAAAATATTATATGCAATGGTTTTAAAGATGTAGTGTCACCATCCAATCATATTCTCCTTGTATTCAAGTGGATCCCACCTATGACTAGTAACTACCCCCTGAGTGGGATCTCATGAAAAAAGAGGCATTTCATTGGTTGGTTATATCATGTGCTATACTGACATGGTGTAACCATTGCATCTAATATTTTTATCTCACGAGGAATAAATCTCTCTCGCCTTGATGGAGGATGTTACGTGAGAGAATTTTTTTTTTTGACTAATCAAAGAAAATAAAATGGAATTATTTATCTCAATATATTCAATAATAATACAATAATCCTTGTATGTATAATAGGCCTTCGACTTTGAACTAAAAATGGTGATAAATCAAATAATCCATTAAATTGAGTCGATTGATTATTGGGGAAAAACGAAGATATTTGAACTACCGAATTTGTTAAGCGAATGATTCTAGAGTTCAAAGTAGCATTGAAAGTTATATGACTTCTCTACTCTCAGTTGCAAAAATGCAAAATATGGTTGGTATAATGCATGGAAAAAATCATATTAATTGTGGCATTTGCCTGAACATTTTCTATGAGAGATTCATTATAGGTCAGTCTGATCTCTATTTGGCTATATGTATTAGCAATTGTCATGTAGATGATAATTTGACATGAGAATTAATTGTTGAACACTATCTAGCAGATGTCCCTATGATTTTGTTGGCATTTTTGTCTAGTTAGTGCCTTTCCTAGCTAAAACCTTCTTTAGACCATAAATTGACTATCACAATCTTTTATTTAATGTTCTCTCTCTTTCTCCCTATTTTTTTTTGTCTTTTGAAAGTCAACTTGGTTAACTACAATATTTATTAACTGAAGCAGATTTCATGGTGCTTAATCAGTAGAATTTAGATGGAATACATGCATTGCAACTTTGCTAATACTCGGAGACAATGACATGGTAAAAATTAGAGATTAGGAGGTCTCTAGGGTTGATCATATTAGATACTTAGGTTCTATAATTAAAGGGAATGGAGAAATCGAGTATGATATTACACATAGAGTCAAAACAGTTTGGTTAAAGTGGAGAAGTGTAACCAACTCTTTATGGTTCAAAATGTTGGTGGTAAACAAGAAGCATGTTCAGAAAGTAGGTGTAGCGAAGATGAGTATGTTAAGGCGGATGAGCGGTAAGACAAGGATGGATAAAGTTAGGAATAAGTTTATTAGGGAGAGGGTATGAATAGCACCTATAGAATATAAGATGAGAGAAAACTTGGGACAAGGCAATTAGGAATGAGCTGATTGCTTTGAACTTAAAACTGGGGGGATGGCTCTTGAATGAGCTGTATGGCACAAATGGATTCATGTATAGGTTGGACAAAGTTTTGTTTTTGTTTTTGTTGTCGTTGTTGGGTAAACAATGTTTTTATATTGATTGTGCATATGCTATAAAATTGACCTAGCTAGAACTCTTAGCAACCGTTATTCATGAAGCAACTACGTGAAGTCACTGTAGTTGCATTTTGAGACGTGGATGCGTAAGTTGCTAACATGTCTTCTACTGTACATTAGAATTTCTAAAAAAACAAGTTGTTGAATAAGAAAGCAAGTAAACCAGAGTTCTTATTTTCATTGTCAAAATTTGAGTGGATTTGTTTCACCTAACAAGTTGTTGAATAAGAAAGCAAGTAAACCGGAGTTCTTATTTTCATTGTCAAAATTTGAGTGGATTTGTTTCACCTACTAATTTATGCATGTTTTCTTTTCTTCAGAAAATGAAACTTCTAGTTGAGTGTCTTCGAGATTGCAATCGGGCTCTTGTAATTTCTCCAAGGTATGCAAAGGTGATTATCGATTTCTATTGCCCTCCGTCCCCCAATTCCTAAAAAGAATTACCATTTTGGTACTATCTGCTGGGAAACAACCTTTCACTGTTGTTTCCTGTAGTTGTGAACTTTCTGGAAGCAGTAATAATGTCAAAAGGATCTGAGTATTTTAACTTCTACCATTTTCACCTTGGGCCGGTTCCTAATTTTCTTTTCTTGGACTTACAGTTTTGTTGTTGTGAAGAATTTCTCTCTCATTATTTTTTTTGTTAACATAAAACTGCCCCAGGCATGGTATAGGAGAGGTAAAGTGAATGTTTCTTTGGAGAATTATGAAGATGCAGAACGGGACTTTGGTGTTGCACTGTACTTGGAAGTGTCTCCAAGTGGGAAGAAGCAGATAGAAAATGAACTGAAGTTATTGTCAGCTCAATGTAAAGGGACAAACACATCTTTGGATGAAACAAATGAGAAGAAATCGGTTACTTTTGGTATGGTATTTACCTCATCGAATATATACATTTTTTTCTTTAAAGAAATTCTTCATTAGTTTTCTGTTCACACAGTTCTGTCCTGGAAGCCCATTTTACTTGAGTCATCAATCACCCTAGAGCCATTGGATGATTTTTTAATAGATTAATTGTTTTCTTGTTTATGTACAGATTGATTATTTCTTCTTTTTGCTAAGCGTACGGATTAATTGTTAGTCAATTGGCAAGTAACATATTCAAACTTAAATCATCAAACTTGTAGTGGATATGTCAACCAATATAGTTATTAATTGGTTGTGCTGCTTATAGTAGTTGTGTTTAGAGCAATACAGAGCTCCATGTGTCAGGGAGGGAGAGTACTAGAGTAGTACCTTTTGCTTAATATTTATTTTACTTTTTGCCCAATTTTATCTAGAACATTAAATGGTCTGGTTCATGGAATGGAAATGGGAATGCAGTTCACTACTTACCAATAACATGGTGCAGTAGGGGTAGATTTCTCTTTTTTATGAAATTGATGATACCTAGTATGGCCAAATTTTAATGTGAGGAATATCTTAGCAAGAAAAGAACTTTAATGTGAGAAGTTTGGTGATAGATGGCATTAACTATAGAGCATACATATAATACATTATCCGGTCTTGTTCCTATAACATTTTTATATTCTAGTGAAAGGTTTTGGATCATTTATTTTAGAGTTTTGGAACATTAGTGAACTATGTTTTGGAAGCAATCTACCAATTTGCAGTTTATTTGGGTGTTAATTGTTAAGTGTATCTTGGTGACTATGGTTTTGCCTTTTTCTTATTGGTGACGGGCTGCTCTATTTTCGTGATTGCTGACAGTGTAGGGCTTTTATAACAGATGAGCCACAAGAAGTAAAACTGCAGTGTGTCTCAACACCAACAAAAGGAAGGGGCATGGTTTCTCTAACTGATATTCCGGAAGCTTCTCTAATGCATACTGAAGAACCTTATGCTGCAGTGAGGAAACATATTTCTTAGTGATTACATCAAATACACATCATTTTCAAGTATAACTTTTCTGTCATTCATGTGTCTGTACCCCGGATGTTGACTAACCCACTTTCTTACACATGTATATTGTTCCCAAAATATCAGAAAGATTGTGCGATGTTTATTATTTACCTTGTCTGCTTATTTCATTGATTAAAATGATTTTCGTTGATGATCTATCTGCGTATCATTTTCTTTTTCTAATGTTATCGTGAAATTCATGCTGGCGTGTATGCTAGAATATATTTGTGGGGAAACTAAGCCCTTGCATGGCATCAACTTGTACAAGGTGTCTCATTCTTTTAGATCGATTTTGAGCTTAGAAACAAGATGGCCAGGTCAGCCTCCTGATAGAACTTGCATATCAAACAGAACCAGACTTTTAAATTATCGGGCATGTTCTTGGGTACTGGAAATGGTGGAAGAGGAAAACACTCGTCTTCCTGTTCAGAACTGCTGTAGAATCGTATATTTGGCAGATCTTGATGATGGTTGTGGCTGAGAGACATTGCTTCATATATATATTTTTTAAATATTATTATTATTGGATAAGCCAAACTTCCTCATAGGCTTTCTAGAAGGAACTAAATAATCTAGCGGAACACTAGTCAACCCCTAATGCTTATCTGATTATAACTTGGGTTTAGACTTTAGAAACTTGACATATATAGCAAAATGCATGTATTAACCTTTCACCTTTAGGGTGACAGTTATTTCTCATCCCTACCTTGATACTAAATGGTAGGTAATACATGTTTTTACATAATTTAATACCTGAAAAGAAATATATTTTTGATTTTGTCGTCATTATAATCTATATCTGAAAATATCATGCATTTGATATGCTCGTATCTGCTAGATGCACACAAATCTTACATGGCACATTGGTTTTGCAGATCATACTGAAGCATTGTCGGGAAACTCACTGTCATTTCTGCTTCAATGAACTACCTGCAGATACAGTCCCATGTTCTTCATGCTCAATACCACTATATTGCTGTGAGGAATGCCGAGTACAAGCTGGAGGAGAACAGTTTGGGAATGATCTTAAAAATTATGGCATCGATTTACCAGGTGATCTTGAAAAATATATTGCAGATGTTACTTTAGCCAACGTTTCATGGTCATACCCTGAGAACATTGCTGAACATAGACACGAGTGTCGAGGGGTTCATTGGCCTGCAGTGTTGCCCTCTGAGATAGTTTTGGCTGGTCGTGTACTTGTGAAGTCTATAGAGCAGCAAAGACAATTTTGTGCTGTTTCTAGACTCACATGGAATCTGGTATTTCATGCAACTATCATTGTTTATTCTTTTTCTTACCTTGTTATTCTGGTATATTGGAAGGATGTGAATTTGACAGCTGGTGACCTTTGTTTCTTATAGGACCTTTGTCACAATTACATAGAACTGCATCCAGAAAGAAAACTGGAGTTGCAGATATATTCAATCATTTTGCTGTACTGTATTCAGCATTGTCGCGGTTCAGAAATTCCAATTGATGGGGTTGCTGTTTCAACGGTACTCCCCCCCAATTTGTCTTTGTTCTTTTGCAATTTACATTTGTATCCAACGTAAGCTACTTGTACTACTGCATGTCACTGTTAATGATTAAGATAATCTCCTAGAATTGTTTTCATCTCTCTACACTTGAAATCTTGTTCATCAACCAATTGCTTGTCTATCTAGATTCTCGGGTGCTTATAGCATCATAATCATCACCTCACTCTTTCTCTCTCTCATATATCTCGTGGTTGGGGTGGGGGTTGGCCCTTTATGCAGCATCATATGATATATCTGTCAAAAGGCACATCTTTAGGAACTCGAAAAAGTTGAAATTTTCCACTAGAAGTTTCTCCACAACATCAATTTAATTTGATCGCAAAGTTTATGTGCAAAAACCAGGATGTCATATGAATAATATGATATTCAGTTTTTTATTTGCACTGTTGTATATTCTTGTAAATTGATAGATTTGCAGTTTAAACTAATTGCCAGGAACGATATCAGGGTCTTTGAATTGCCAAAAGGATAATATAATAGCAATTGAATGTTATTGTTTAAATTATGGAGGCTCTTATCATGTGGTGGTTGCCTTCTCTTTTCTCCTCTCTGGTGCTTGAGACTCTCCTTGTCCAGATCTTTTATATCTTTAGGAGGTGGTGGTGGTGGTGGTCGGGGGGTGGGATGGGGGGTTGTAGTGTTCTCTTTTTTCGTCTAGCGCCTTTCAGACTTCATGTTTTTCTAATATGGCAATGCTTTATGTTTTATTTAATTAAATTAATCCTCTCTGTGCAAAAAGAAAAAGGGATTGAACTCAAGGAATATTTGTAGCAATAATGGGATCTAATATGGTTCATGTACCATAATCATTACATTCATCTGGATAACCTTTTTTCTTTTGGATGCAGTGTGTTATACTTCTATGTCAAATTGGGTTGAATGCTATGGCAATTGTTCGTATGAAGTCTCTTGATGTAGATCAGCGTTTGGATCAAGCAAGCACATTTTATTCTGTTGGAGATGTTTCAAAGAGTACAATGGAACAGGTTTGACATGGTACTTCTTGTTATCATATTCATATATATATATATGTATGCATGTATGTATGTATGTATATGGAGCGAGAGAGAGTAAATGTTTTAATATAGAATCTTAATAACTTGGGAAGAAACGGAAATTTTTCAGTTAGCTCTTCTTTAAGTAGCAAGTAGTATAGAAAAGTAACTGTATACTAGTATTTACCAATATGGCCATTGATTCCAGTACATCAGCTTGCGAAGTGGCTTTTCCGCATTTAATTTTTGGCTATGATTGATTATTCGTGCCTAGTTTTGTGAATTACCTTTATTTTTGTGTACTTCTATACTAGGCTTTAGGAAGAAATTTGTTGTGAAATACAAGGATAAAAGTAAAGCACGGCATCAAGTGCATATAATCGTATGTTATTGCCGAGTCATAAACCCTGGATATCTTCCTTATCCATTTTAAATTTGAAAAACTGGAAGTCCGTAGCATTTAACAGAAGAATCCATTGTAAAGAAGCTCAACTTGACACAAAATAAAATGGAATTGCAGTGTATCTGCTTGATGTGTCATCGCAATACTCCTATAATTTTAGTGCAAAGGATGAATTCGAGGCGTATAATTATGTGAAATCACCGCCATTGGGGTAGAGTTTCTCCGAGTGTCATTTTCTTATTCCTCCCATTTACACTGTTGCCTGGAATCACTATATGACTAATGTCATCAATTCTTTTATTCTTCCTTTAACAAAACCATGAAATATTAGGAGCAATAAGATAGTCCTAGACTAGATGATAAAAACAAAAAAAGCATAGTTAGTGTTGCTACTGAATGCAAGAAGATCTGGTCTTATTTGTTACTGACATGCATGGACAAATTTCTTTATTTGGTAAAATGGCATATTTCCCTCTTAAGTTGAAAGTAACAATTGTGGGCCCCTTTTGCAGTGTTCTTTAGGTCTAAATCTAATGTGCTTTTATAGATAAAACAGTGGATTATTGAATGTGATGGGCTTATCCTGCTAAGTGTTGAGGTGGAATGGGGTGGTGAGGATGCGGATACTTTATTTCTTATTCCGGTCATTGTCGTTAGGAGAAGAATCATGCAAATGAAGGAAACATCATCAGCATTAGGTAATTACTAAAAATGATTTGTTTTTAGTGCCATGCAATGTTGTAAAAGGCATTCGTGGGACTCACCCAGTGGCAGGGCGGTCCTAAATTGCCTCGAGGCAATGAGGGGGCCGATTTTCTAACTGGGCTTGCACCTGATGCCGTGGGTGACACCCAACTTCGCCTTGGGAGAAGGTCGACGGGGCTTATGCCCTGTGTTTCCATCACCAAAAAAATTAAAAGAGACAAAAGTTGATTTTGCACGTGTTTGGTGTGTTCTTCGCCGGTGACAAACCTCGAAGGCTGGAGGTGCAATCAAGGTTTGAGGTAGCAGAGGTTATCATTCAAATGGAAAATATAATTTTAATTAAATTACTATTTGTGATTCATAACTTTTGTCATCTTATGATTTTATTTATATTTGTTTTTCATACATATACTCTTTTTATTTGTTTTTCATATTTTTTTTAATTATATATATATTTTTTTAAATATTAAAAAATTATATATTGTGGGGTTTACGTCCCACGCCTCGCCTCAGACAGATCAAAACGCCCCTGTCTTTTACAACACTGGTGCCATGATAATACATTTACTATGCATCTAAGACAATAAAACCAATTGCTAATTGTGAAAAAGCAACCTAATGTTTTTGTTTGGAGAGAGACCTTATACTAATACGGGACTAGCTCCATCACCTTCCTCCAGTTGATGTTACCTTGAATCCATGAAGTGTAACTCATAGTCATCATATAACAATGTCATTCTTGGTCAGTACACGTAAGATATAATTGAACAAATAAAAAGCGACACTCTATTAGATGATACTTCCATGCATTGAAATGCAAGTTTGCTCCATGACAAAGCGTCTAATGGAAAATATTTGATGAATCAATTTAGAGGCGCATAAAGCTCATCTACTAGTTCGGTAGGAACTTGCAAACAACTCTAATGTGAGACAAGTTGTAATACATTCACGATATGTGCCTCTACATAGCTTAATAGTTGACAATAGACAAGTAAAATAGATATTTTTCATACAACCAAATGTTGGTATTTATGATCTCTAAACCTCCTGTTCTTGTTTTAACAATATTGATTTCTATCTGATTATGCTGTTTCCTCTTGACATTGTTGTATAGATTCGAGTCGGCCAAGCTATTTATACTGCTGGAAGTTTGTTTAACCATTCTTGCCAACCAAACATCAATGTGTATTTCCTTTCACGTACACTCTATGTACGATCAACAGAATTTGTGGCAGGAGGGTGCCCACTGGAACTATCTTATGGTCCACAGGTATGGCACGCAGAGTCTCAGATAGATTGTTTTTTTCCACTTTTTTTTTTCTCAGATCTATTTGTATGGGAATTCTGGATATTTAAATTGACACAACTTTCCCCTTGGATAAGTTGTGGTTGCCACAGCTTCAAAGAAACAACTCTAGGATCGGTTTAATATAATTTTTTTTTCTTTTTTAATATTCAGATTTGGTAATTTTTGTACCATTTTCTACATGCAATCTGGTTTGGTTTATTGAACTAGCCGTGTTTCAATGCACATTTCTGTGATAAATTTGAGTTCCATTTACAGTATTTCACAATTCTTCATCTGGAATCGAATTCATTTTGCAGGTAGGGCAGTGGGACTATAAAGATCGTCAACGATTTCTGGAGGATCATTACTTCTTTAGATGTCAGTGTAGTGGCTGTTCAGAATTAAATCTATCTGACCTGGTTCTGAATGCATTTCGGTGTGTTAAGCAAAGTTGCTCTGGCATTGTACTGGCCAACAGCGTGACCAAGTATGAGAAACAGAAGCTCAGCCATGTCTTTGATGTCTCCAGACTCTCCACAATTGACAGTTTGGTGCCTAATATGCAGGTATCAATCTTTTTTGGTCTATAACCGAGTTTTTGAGAGGTAAATCCAGAGTCGGCAACATGACTCGCGAAAAAGTGAAAATGACTGCGAGGGCTTAAATAAAACAGGTGGGTCCTCTAGTCATGGGTGGATCGAGGTAGTGCCCAGTGGGGGGCTTGCTCCACACTCTATTTTTTTTTTTTTTATTTCAATGGTATATTTAGAAATTTTGTGTAATTAATGCACTATAAATGTGTGCGTGCACGCGCATAACGCTCCACTGCACATAAAAAATGATTAAAAGGAATAATTTTTATGACAAAACAGATATTTCTAATTCAATTTAAATTTTGTTGACTTACGAAAATTGATAAATTCTCCTACTTTGTGATAATTTGGTTACTATTTTTTGTTAAATTATTAAAGTTAATTTGTACATGTATAATTTTATTTTTATGATTAGTTATTTAGTTTTTTATAATATTTTGTTTTGTTCTTCATAAAATGCCCCCACTTAGGAAAATTTATGCGTCAATCCCTGCCTCTACTTGCTTTAAGATCATAATAAAAGCCGAAATGATCAAATTATAAGTTATAACTACAATTGAGAAAAACGATCTATCATATACGCTAGTGTATGGGCTAATTTATTCAGAGTTTGCAGTAAGCATGGATGGACTGACTTATCCATTTGCCCTTTTTTTTCTCTCCCATTGACATGTCTGAAGCTTAGATTTTATCCCCATGAGCATAAATCACACTTTTGAAAACTACTCACAGAGAAATACACGGTTTTATGACTTCATCCATGCGACCTGTTTTCAATGTATGCAGTCGTTTTCATCTGTGAGTAGTTTTCAAAAGTGTGATTTATGCTCATGGGGATAAAATCTAAGCTTCAGACATGTCAATGGGAGAAAAAAAAAAGTGCAAATGGATAAGTCAGTCCATCCATGCTTACCGCAAACTCTGAATAAACTAGCCCATAAACTACTCACAGAGAAATAAACTGTTTTATGACTTCATCCATGCAACCTGTTTTCAATGTGTGCAGTCGTTTTCATAACTTTCCGCTATTTTTGAAGGCCGTCAAATTTAAAAATGATGACGTCAATGAAGTGGCAAGTAAGATATTCCAACAAATGGATCCCAGCAATCAATTAGAGCCTGGGCATTGTCTGAAGTGTGGTTCTCCTTGCAATCTGGAAGCATATGATGAAACTGTCAACAAAGCTGGGATATATATAAAAAGGTATATCTTATTTCGTTATAAAATTTCTGTGGTTTCACTCTTTTGTTTGTGCTTATTAAGACCACCAAACAAATCTTCTGATATTGGATATAGAAAATCAGTCTTAGCATGTACAAACTATGCACGATACTCACTATTGTATAAATCGGGACATATTTTATATTTGAGACATTTTTTACAATTGGATGGTTGGAAATATTTCCAACTGTTGATTTAGATTTTGTTGAGAAATTGAATAATAAACTCTCAACGAAATTTCTTTTCATGATTAACTGTATTTGAACTAATATAAAATATTCAAGGTTAATGTATTCAATTAAAATTAGTACTTCTAGGTACCAGGTATATACTTGTTTATTCAATAAGGACATTTTTAACTATTGGATGGTTGGAGATGTTTCCAACCGTTAATTTTGATTTTGATCTTGTTGAGAAACTAAACGGAAAATTCTCAACAAAATATATTTTCATGATTAATGTATTTGAACTAACTATGGGATATTCAAGATTAATGTATTAAATTAAAATTAGTGCCATTGGGCACGGAGTATATATTAGTATTTATATAAGTAAGAACTATAGACGTGGTATGCACATGTAAATATCTATGCATGATAAAAACGTGTTTTCACCGTTTTTTTTTTTTTTTTTCTGCATTGTATACATATGTTGCAGGTTAGTCGATGCAATAGTTTCTAATGAAGTGTCAAGGAATACCCTGTCGGATACCCTCAAAGCTCTTGGTCAGCTGAGATCAACACTACACGCATACAACAAGCGACTAGCGGAAGTGAGTTCTAGACACTCTACTTTCGATCAAGTGATCTTGTATATATATATATATATGTATGTATGTATATATTTTCCTGTTTGATAAATAATTAGGTTTGAAGTAAACTGCATGAGCACTTTGAGAATCCTTAGTTGGATCAGCAACTAAGGCTGATGGAATTGGCATTGATGTATTCAAATATGTCCAGGTGGAAGACAATCTTGCTCAGGCTTATTTCTTGTTTGAAGAGTTAGAATGTGCAAGGGATCACTGTAAAGCATCCATTAAGGTTAGTCTTTCATCTATATCTATATCTACATCTACATCTATATATATATATAGTACTAAAACAAACACCATTGATTTCAAACACATTGAAAATCTGAAAGGAATATATCTATCCTTGTAATTGCACCCCAATGTAGAACATTAAACCTTCTTGCGATGAAGAAAATATAGAACGACCCGTTTGTGACCCAACCTATCAAGGATCCCATATTCCCATTGTAGGTGAACAAATCTAACCCTTATGGGAGCCCTCATAGTACATTCGAATATGTCGTAGCCGTGTTCTCTTAAATACTAGGGATTCCCGGTGCCTAAAGGCAAGGCATTTGTTTTCTAATTTATAAATGTAAAAAAATAATAAATAATAATAAAAAAAATGGTGAATTAAATACAAATATAAAATTTAAAGGTTAAAAAATATAATTTAATTTAACCATCTTAGAAGTGAGAGTGAAATTTTTGGCCGGGAATTTCTCTCCCCGCCCAAAAATAAAATAAAATTATAATCCAATCTTAGCCATCCATCCCCCTCAAATGAATCCCAATCTTGACGAAAAGACATTTTAAAATAACCGTCCCAATTTATTATAGATTGTGTGTGTGTGTGTGTTACCTAAGCGCACATATTTTCTGGCAGCCTCATGCTATAAAAGAATATTTTGCATTAAACATCAAATCCTTGTGCACTTGATAACAATTTGATTTGAATAACTTTGCTTCTATTGAACGTACAGATCCTTGAAAAGCTCTATGATCCAAATCACATCGTCATCGGTAATGAATTGGTAAAACTTACCTCCATTCAGCTACCACTCGGTGATGTTTCCACTTCGGACAGCATAAAAAGGGCGACTGCCATATTTTTGCGGTATTATGGATCGCATATGGACATCATATTTCCACATCTACAGTCCCTTATGGAAGAAGCTTGCAAACTTGTTCGGTGAAGGCCTTAATTACTCGAATCTCCTCATTCTAGGCAGTGATCTAATGGTTGCTTGTGCCTATGTCGCCGCTGCTGCTCAATCCAGGTATTCACCTTACCTATATTGCATATATTATGTACTAGGGATTGAAAGGCGCCATATTGAATTTCTAAGTGTAAAAAGATAAATAATAAAAAAATGGTCAGTAAAATACTAATGTAAAACTTAAAGGATACAAAATATAATTTAATTTAACTGTCCTAGAGGTGGGGGGGTGAATTTTTTAGGCAGAAATTTCTCTCCCATAACTTTATAATTCAATTTCATCTATCTATTCTCTTGAAATCAATCTCAACCCTTAATTAAAAGACATAATAAGGGGATATTATATATATATATATATATATTCCTTGCACTTTGGATTTAGGCACTTAACCTCTAAAATATCTAACGATGATCCAACAATTCAAAATGTTCAAATTTCAAAATATAAAATATATTCTAATTTATAGAATAGACCAACGTATAACCTGTGTCTAAAGGAACATACTAAAAAAAATATTAATTTGAAAAAAAAAATTACTTTAATGTTTATGCAATTAAAAATGACTTTAACATTCAAGAGTATTGTATAAAAAACAATATTTTTTGAGATTATAGGTTGAATCTATACCCTTTCATATTCTATTCTATAGATTTGTAATAATCCATTTCGCTATTTGTTTTTTAAAAAATAACTATTCATAAAATATTTTGCAATTTATTAGGAGAAAAATAATAATTGTACATCAACACACAATAAGTGTCCAATATATATATATATATATATATTCCTTGTACTTTGGATTTAGGCACTTAACCTGTCAACCGTTAGATATAAAGTTGAACCAACGAGATTCAAAATGTCCAAAATATAAATATGTCATAATTTATAGAATAGACTAGCGTATAACCCGTGCCTTCAGGTGTTAAAAAATTAAACAAAAAATGACATAATTTCTTCTATTTACACAATATTCTCTACTTGTTTTTATTAAAAAATCAATAATAATTAACATGTAAATATTATCACCAACTAACAATGTTCATCATAAATACAACACAATCAGTTTTCAATAACATAGATATTCAGCTATTGAAATAATACCACAATTAAACATAGTTAAATCAGAACAAAATAAACAAATAGAAAAAGAAAAACTTCGCAATTTAAAATGGGAAAGAATCACATATTACTTATTGTATGACTCCAATTTTGTTCTTTACCAAAAAAAAGTTAGCTTTAACTTCTTTGATTCAACTACATTGGCACAATGAAGAAGAAGCAAGCCTATGAAAACATGTTAAAACAAAAAATATAGAAATTAATGAATAAATAAAAACAGAAAAATAATATTGCATAGAAAAGAAGCAATCGAACAATATGAAAACATTCCAGCAAGTCACTGAACTGTATTAGAAACAGTGGAAAAATGCATGTCACTGAAGTGTATTAGTTTTATCATTAACTAATACAAGAAAATGTGAGGAAGCCAAATGATATGAAACCTTCCAGCAATCAAAAGTTATGTAATACGAACTTACAAATTACATCTCATGCTTTTGGTTGCCAAAAAAATTCACGAAGCCAAGGACACAAATTATCTTCTCTCATCCAGTTAAACCAATGATCAAGTTGTTCCTATAGATAATTATGGGATCAAATTTACAAATAACATCCCTTTTCAACTTCTCAAACCACTCCGTGGTCAATATAAGGCTACCTTGTGAAGAAACTTTAGGAAGTAATAAACTGTGTCATTTGGAGCATTGGGTGGATTACCTTGTGAAGAAGCATGACCACACACGATCAACCGACTGCCGGCGAAGTCAAAACAACAATTGCCCATCAACGCCACCCAAGATAATCGAAATCCAATATGCTACTTGATCGAAATCCAAATTTTAATCCATAACGAAATCAAAATTGAAATCTTAAATCTAAAACTCTAAACAAATTAAATTTGAAAATAGAATTCGCACATGAATAAGAAAAACACGGCTTCGTTAGGGTAGGACTATCCATGATTGAGTCGATGGTGGTGGTTTCAATACTAATGCCATGGTGGTGGTGGTGGTGGTGGTGCCGGGTGAGCATAGAGTGGTGGCTGGTGTGATTCGGATGTGGCTTGCAAATGGATATAAAGGAAGAGCGAGAGATACGATGAATTGGAAGAAAGAGATGTTTGTGAAAGAGAATGGAGGATGTACCTTCTTGCATTTTCGGTGACCTTGATCCCACTCCAATCAGACTTCCCAATGTTGAAATCAACGGATGTAATCAAACTTCAATATACCAATAATCTAAATAAAAATCAAATAGAAAGAAAAACATGCATAGTAATCTTTTCGTACCCATTAGCAACACATGAACGAGAAGATATTTTATAATGTTGTTAATAGAGGGAAACAATGTGATTGATGCCAACATATGGATCACCTAGGCATGAAAGAATAGAAGGTGGTATTTGATTAGCGAGTCGTTTGTTTAGTGTTTCTATTCCCAAGATTGTGTTTCTGATCTGATCCCAGAATTCTTAGAAAGAACATGAATGTTTCAAGGTTCCATGAATAATCTGTCTGGGAAGTGGGAACAAAAACACCAAACAAACGACACCAAGTGTCTTTGTTTTTGTTAATTTGTTTCAACTCCAGAAACTTGTTGGAATAAAATTACAAAAACTGGTAAGAAAAAACTAAGGTGCTAATTCATTATTTTATAAACAGAAAAATCATTAACTTCATCCTATGTAGACCAACAGATACGATGAATTTGAAGGGAAAAAAAAAAAAAAACAGAGCCAAGCAGAGCAAATTGGAGTTAGATTTAGTAAAATTGAACTCGGATCTTGCTAAATAAGAAACATAAGTTAGTTTTCGATGGTGCATGGCATGTATTCAAGCGAGATCGGCGGTTGTGCTTGTAGGGTCTTAGAGCAGGAGTTGTAGATCTGGCATATCTGGGCAACCCAAGCCCAAATCGTTAAGGATTGCCTAAAATTGAGAGAGAGAGTCTTACCTTCGACTCGTGAAGGGATATTGAGGGAAGACATCGATTGAAGCTGAAGAGAGGTGGGGTGGAGGATATAAAATGATATAATTGAATAAGAATTTGGACAAAAATACATACCTAGAAACTGAACAATGGATAAACAATTCTATTCTAAATCCTCTTCGAATCCAATTCAAAACAATCTTGAGAAGATTCCAATCAAGGCCAAATCACAATTTTCAGATCTGGAAAATATGACAGTGGAAGAGAGAGAGAGAGAGAGAGAGAACTTGTGGGAGAGGGCGATGGTGTGGTGGCGACGTGACAGCAACGTGACGGAGAGGCGGCGTGTCAGTGGCAGAGGAAGTGAGGAAGAGGCATCTGCGAAAATGAAAACGGTGACGATGAAGAAGAAGCCGGCGGTGATGGGGAGGAGAACAAGCCGGCGAAGAAGAGGAGCAACAGAAGACGTTGGGTAAGGATTTCGCCGAAGAGAGTGGGGATCAATGGTGACCTGGTGTTGTGCATGTCTAATTTCTTGGAGGATAGTTGATCTGCGATGATATCTGGTAAGGTGCTGCGATGATGTTGGCTGATGGTGCGATGGTGCTAACTAGTGAGGAGAGGATCGATGGGAACTGGGAAGTAGAGGATCAATCGATGAAGGATTAGAGGAACGAATGAGATACAGTGGTAAAGTGGTTGAATTAACCTAATCCAACCCTATGAAGAAATGGAGCCAATGTGAAGATTCGAAGTGAAAAATCAAATCAAATGGCAAAGCTTGAGAAATCTCACTTGTGCCAATGAAGAGGAGAAGAAGAAGCTTGAGAAATTTCTAAATCGGCTGGTGCGTGGAGATCAAAGGCTGAGAGGAGGGATTAGGAAGAGGAGCCGGAGGATTGCGAAGGGGGCTGGTTAGATACGACAATGGATATGGAGAATGATTAGGTCAGGAGAGAATATGGAGATTTGTTAGAGATATTGAGAAATTTGGGGAGAATTTTTAGGTATTTTTCAGAATGGATTTGATCTTGACCATCCAATGAAAACTGATCAAATGGTTAACAATATCTCTTAATATTATTCAATCTCGACTGTTGGATATTCGATCTAACGGTCTAAAATATCTTAAATATATAATTTGTTCATATTCAATCTCAATCGTCAGATATTCAATCCGACGGTTTAAAATGTTTCAAAACGTAAATATGTTGTGATTTATAAATAGAATATGCACATTATGGGAGGTACTGTTGTTTAATCTGGCATATTATATATGGAAAGTGGGAAAAAGAAAAAGGAATTTGTCATGAATGACCTATTTACCTTTTTTGTTGGTAACAGAATCTCGTCAATGGTGAAGAACAAATTGCTTAGTAGTGTGCAATTTGGAGGGCTTAGATCGGATTTGACCTACTTTTTCAAGGTTTGCTTCTTCTTCTTCTTCCTTTCTTTTTTTTTTTTTTTTTTTTTTTTTTTTTTTTTTTTTTTTTGTTGTAAGATGGAATTGTTTCTTTTTGGCAATGCATTTTGTTAAGATTTTACTATTTAGTTTTCCACTAAATTTAAATCAACAGTTGAAAATGTTTTTAATCAATAAAATTTAAATCAATAGTTAAAAATGTAAAAAATGTCTCAAATGTAAAATACGTTGTATTAATTTAAATATTTTATAGTTGGTTTCAATACATTAATCATAAAAAAAAAATATTTTTACGGTTTATTATTTAATTTCTCAATAAATTTTCAATCAGTGATTGAAAATGTTTTCAATTATTCGATGGTAAAAAATGTCTCAAATATAGAATATGTCATGATTTATAAAATACAATCTTCGTGTCTAAAGACAGTATATTGATTTTCTTATTTATAAGTATGGTAAATAATAAAAAATTGACGAATTAAAATATCAAACTTGAAGGGTATAAAATATATTTTTATTTAATTGTCTTACAGGTGAGAATAAGAAATTTTTGTGAGATATTTTGGGATAAGATGTTAGTCTGTTAGAGATATTATATTATACAAGATTATAAGGGCTAAAAATATTGTTTGATCTTAATTGTTAGATGTAAAATTGATTCAATGGTTCAAAATGTCTAAAATATAAAATATGGTATGATCCAATGGTTTAAGATGTCTAAAATATAAAATATGATCTGATTTATGGAATAGATGTTATTCGACTTTACCAAAAAGGAAATATACATGTATGCACGAAAGAGACGGGAAATCAATACATATAAAAGAACGTCAGATAGGGATTTAAGATGGGGAAGTTGTGCCCCATTTGTTTAGATGGCATTTGGTTGGTGTTTTTGTTTTTCTGTTTCTACTTCCAATAAATTAGGATGAGAATTTTGTTTCCGTTCTACAGTATTTCAAGAATAGAAACATGTTTGATAAAGACCATTATTCTAAAATTTGTCTTTTAATTTATGAAAACAGAAACAAGAAACACGTTTGGTTGCAATATTTGTTCTTTTTTTATTTCTCTAAATGTATAATTACCGGTGAGGTGGTAGTAGGAATAATTCTGTAGGTCTAGAAGCAAAAAAGAATTAATATTTTTTTATTTCTCAAATTCTCTAGAATTAGGAATTCAAGAATCTCTCAAATTATTCTAAAAAATTTGAGAATCGTATTTATGAAATGCGCTTCTTTACATCAATTTCAAAATTTTAGGAGTGAGAACCAAAATCAGGGAACGGATACAGTAACCAATGTTTTCTAGCTTTGCTCCAAATACATATTATTGATAAATATATATGTTATCGCTACTACAATTATAAAGACATTTTAGGGTTAAAAAAACAAAATTACATACAAAGAAACACATTTATATCAACAACGGAACCCCACTCGGTGATGTATGAAACATAAAAAGATCAGTATCCTTCCCCCCCCCCCCCCCCCCCCCCCCCCAAAAAAAAAAAAAAAAAAAGAGGTCGAAACAGGACATAACTTTAACTTCTACACAATAATCATACCAAAAAATAGAATAGAAAAAGAAAACCTGTCGCTAAAGATACACTAATCTACAAACACAGATTCATGTTGTAATAACATAAGGTAGTGTTTGGTTGCATGGAATTGGAGCCTCGGAATTGGAATTCAAAAATTCCAATTCGATGGCTTCAATTCCATGTTCCCAAACACTACCCGAACGGTAAAAATACTCTACACAACTCCTCTTCATAGTTTTTGCATATAATTATATCCTTTTAGAGCCGTCTCATATTTGTTTGTTGCCCCTAAATGCCGATAGTGAGAAGAACGATCTTGTTCCTGTCAAATGAAAAAAAGAAAAAAAGAAAAAAAAGCCATAAGAAGAAATGGCGGACAAAATTAAGCAGCGTTTGGTTTCATGGAATTGGAGGAAATTTGAAAATTTTATTTCTAATTCCAATTCCTTACAACCAAACACTACCTAAGGAGTTTATTAAAAACAGAAGGAAGAATGTTTGTTTTTGGGGTGGGGTGGGGGGGGTTAACCTTTGGTGGTGGATGCTGAACTAAAGACATGGCCTTCCTGCAACTTGTGAGAGGAACTTTGAGCAGCAAACCTACTCATATTTGATTGAGCTGCAGCCAAACATTCCATTAATAAGTGTACTATAATCTTAAGCAAGCTCCAAGACTTAGTTGAGAGAGAGAGAGAGAGAGAGGGGGGGGGGGGGGGGGGGAAGAGTGCATCATGGAAGCTCAAGCTTTGTCATGCTTACAATTTTTTGGACTCCTAAATTGGAGTATGTGTTTGTGTGTGTATATATCTTGTACATATATATGTTATATATATATGAACTCGCATATGGTTGTATATATCCCGTGCCTAAAGGTACTATTTTTAGCTTAATGCATTAATTTTGAATATTCTATAGTTAGTTTAAATATATTAAATCATGAAAAGACATTTTGTTGACAATATATTATTTAATTTCTCAACAAAATCTAAATCAACGGTTGAAAACATCTCCAATAATCCAATGATTAAAAATATCTCAAATGTAAAACATGCTCTCCTTTACGATATATATATTATATATATGATTTTTTATTTTATTCTTTTCTTTTTTTCTTTTAAAAGATTGTCACGTCAAAGAAAATTGGAGGCATAGGAGTCCACAGTACTCCCTTGACTAAAGGGAGTAACTCACATTTTATTCAAAAAGAATATAAAATATAACTTATATTTTTTTAATTTGATATTTAAAATTAAGAAAAAGAAAAAATCTATTTTTCTTAATAAAGACAATAAATTAAATGGTAGTTTTATCCATTTCATGTAAAATTTAAATGAAAAAAACTAATTTCACCCATTTTTTAAGCATATTTCGTTGTTTTAAAAAAAAACGTTAGTTTTTCAATCTATATTAAGCAGAAAGGGGTAATAAAGTGTGGTTTTCTGAAGTGATGGGACCTAAATAAAATATATTCAAAGTATAGGGAGATAAAAGGTAATTAACACAAAAAGAGAATATACCTGATAGTAGTTCATGAGCAGCTGAATCCTTCTCATAAGCTTCAGAAAACGGCATCTTCAGCTGGCCGTGAAGAGCAGCCTTCCTCATTAAATTGTCGGCGTTTTTCTTACTGACACCTTTAGCTTCCTCAGCATCATCCTCCCCTTCGGAAAACACAGACGGGCTAGACCAACCGCTTGAATTTCCATCTCCTTTACTCTTTCGAGCGAACTTCAACAGCCTCTTCAGCCCTTTTGGCGCGTCTTTCTGATAGACCATCGCCGGAGGAATCTCTGCATTCCCCCACTCGATGATATCGGGTTCGTTGCTCTCCTCTAGCAGCATTTGCGAAAGAGAGTGACGAACACGTGGACTCGACATTCCGGCGGCTGGAGCTGTAGACAATACTTGGAAACCGGTATCATCATCACAAGGAACAAGCTCGTCTTGGTGTTCTTCAATTTCCACCCATGCACTTGGCGAGATGCTTGATTCTTCTTCAACCTCGTTTTCTAATGCAGAGTGTATGATCCCCGGAGCTTCAATGGAGGTGGAGATTTCTTTATCTTCGAAATTCTCAGCGATATTTACAGGAGGTTCAGGCTCTAAACCAGCCACAACTTCGGTAGTTTCAACGTTTTCTTCTTTCAACAAACTGACCATCACATTAGGAGGGTCTGAAACCGAAACTGAAACCGCCTCATTCTCGTCAGCTTGAACCATTTCTTGAGAATTTCTCAACGGTTCTTCAGGTTGAGAGGGCACTTTAGTCTTTACAGTTGAAGCTACACTGGGGCTCATTCGCGACCCCTTGCGGAGGAAAGGCTTGGATTCGAGCGGCACCACGCTGCTTTTCTTGGTAACCTTGTTGTAGAAACTGGGTTTCGCCGTGGACGGATTATCAACAGCAGGTGGAGTTTGAATTTTGGGTTTGGTTGTTTTTGCGGTTTTGGTCACCTTTGGCTGCTGCCGCTGTTGCTGATTTTTTTCACCCACCGCACCTTTCACGCTCTTATTTGTTGACTTAACAGTCTTTGGCATCGTCTGCGATCGCTCTACCACCTTTGGGTTCAAACGAGGAGCTGATGATGACACTGGTTTTCGACGTGGTGTGCTGCCTGTAGGTGTTGTTGTTGCCCCTCCTGAAGGAGTTTTAGCCGGTGATACCCCTGTAGCAGCTCTTGGTGAAGGTGCTGATGGCCATGATTTTCGTGTAGATGGCAGCGACGATGTTTTGGACGAAGCTTTCTTCACTGGAGTTGGTTTTGAGGCGTCTTTTTTGGGATTCAATACTTGTAGAGGCGAATTTTTGTCTGTTTTTTGGGGTTTGCTCGCTGTCTTTTTCCTACCAACATCAATTTCGGTTTTTTTTCTCAACGACCCGTTTTTGAACAGCCTCTCCCCTTAATTTTTCATCCCTTTTTTCCTTGTAGTGGTTGTAAAAACCACCTTTTTTCTCTGAGGGAATATTATCAGGTGGAGGAGGAGGAGGAGGAGGAGCCACGTTTCCATACTTGGTTTTTGCCGGTTTACTTTCCATCATTTTCATCAGTAACTGGTTTAACTCTGCCTCCTTCTGCCTACTCCATTCAGCCGATGTCAATTTCTCACCACCACTACTGCTTTCCTCCTCTTTCGCCAAATTAGAATCTATTTCCCTACCGGTATTTGCTTCACCAATCTCGCCTGATACAACTTCACTCGACTCCTGTTTCACTTCAGAAGAACTGTCCAAGACTTCTTCATCACCGTTATTTTCGACCATTAAATCAGAGCTTTGAGGAACACTGTTTTCCCCCATGCCTGAACTCCATCTTCTCAAAACAGATTTATTAGCACCAATTGAGGCATTTAGTAGCGTTTTCGACTTCTGAATATCCAAATTTTGATCCCTCTGTTTGCTCTCGAAGAGATTGATCGCGTCTTGGACGCTCATTCTTCTTACATGGCCTTCGAATTTTTTGGGTGGTGGATCAGATTTTTCTTCTTGTTCTTCATCATCATCTTCTTCACTATGGGAGGCTACTATTTTTTCCCTAGTCGGGAAATAGCTGAGGCTTTTGACAGTTAATGCGGTTGTTCTTCGCGACCCGGTTCGTCCTATTTGGATCCTCCGCATTGGGGAAGCGGATCTTCTTGGGGATGCGGATCTTATTAGGGTTCGGCTTCTTTCTACGAGTGGTTGTTTTTGGTGTTCTTGTTCATTGTCATCTTCTTCTTCATCGCTTGAGTGAGAGGATTCGGATGAGGTTTGCCTCTCTGCTTCAGCTGCTTTTGCTGGGGAGACGCCATATATTACTGGTGAGTCTGTGTTTGATGGTTTGATGTTGGGTCTGTTCTTCGTGGAGGGAGAGATGGTGTTGGGATTGGCTTTCTCGTTCTTTTGGCTCAGTTCAATCAACTTCAGAAATGAATTCCTGAAAATAGATGTTAGAATGTGATTAGATCATGGCAAGTGTTTTGATTTTTCTTTTAATGTTTTTTGAATGTTTCTTTAACGTTTTTTGGATGTTTCTGCTATGATCCTATAAATTGTTCTCTTTATTTATTTATTTTTCTTTCTCTTTGGGGTCAGGAACATATTTTTTTTCCCTATTTTTATTTCTAGTTTTCTGGGAACGGAAACAAAAAAACAGAAAGTTACCAAACTCCAACTGAATAAAATTAATTTAAAAAAAAAAATGTTTTAGCACTTTCCAAAAACTGTTTTGGGAAATCGTTGTCAAACTTTTCTAGGAACTGTTTTTTAATTCTAAAACAAACAAACCCTTAATGTATCAATGCATGAATATGTTTTTTTTTTTCCCTCAGGTGTTTATTATCCTATATTGTTTTTTTTTTTTGGGGGGGGGGGGGGGGGGGGGGGTCGGAACATATTTTTTCTTCCTGCTTTTTATTTTAGTTCCTATTTTTCTGGGAACAGAAATTTAAAAACAGAAACAGTTACCACACCCCACCTAAAATCTTCTTCTACAAAAAAGATGGAATAGGGCATGAGAAAAACAGTGCCCCAAAAGTTTTGAGAAATTTTTCTTCTCCTATTTCTGTTTCTGGTAGAACTGAAACGGTCGAACACCACCTGAAAAGATTATATTTGCAAAAATTCCCCAAAGACGTTCTTCACAATTTCCAAAAACTGTTTTCAAAAATTGCTTTCAAACATTTTTCTAAGAAATGTTTTGAAATTCTAAACCAAACAGCCCCTTAACATTTCAATTTGAGTGCTTGGAGATTTCTTTTAGTTGGTTCTATAGAGAAGAATGTGTTTGATGTTCTGCATGCAGGTGCACCTTAATTTAAATTTTTTAAAAAAAAAAGTGCTGATACTGTAGAACATAACAATTATCCCTGCATATATTTAAAAATAAATTAATTAATTAAAATCAAATTTAATTTACTAGTTTGGCTTACCTCAAGTCTGTGGCTCCAAAATGATGACAAAATTGTTCCAAGCCAGTGATCTCCTTAGAAGACAACATGGAACCAGCAGCTTTGCTTAAAGCGGCTATTAACTCCTCTCTTAATGCTATAAACCTCGAGTCCATTGCCCGAAGCAATTCATTCCTGTAAGTATTTAGATCAAAAGGTTAGCCGCCAATAAAATTTTGGTTAGACACTGTTTGATAACGTTTTTTTTTTTCAAATACTATTTACAATTAAAAAATAATGAACAAAAAAGTACTTAATTTAAATCTTAGTATTATGAATTATGAAACAATTTCTTAATCCATAAAAATTTCTTGGAGGGTTGGTAAGATTTAGGGCGACGTTTAATTAGTGTTTATATTTTTCTGTGTCTACTTCCAATAAATTGAGATGGGAAGGGATGGGAGATATGTTTCCGTTCTAGAGTATTCTAGAAATAGAAACATGTTTGGTAACGACCAGTATCCTGAAATTGTTTCTTTTAATTTGTGAGAACAAAAACAAGAAACACGTTTAGTTGCAACATTAGTTCTTTGTTTTCTTTAAATGTATGGTGGCCGACGTGGTGCTGATGGCCGGCAAGATGGTAGTGGGAATAGTTTTGTCGGAGTGAATAGAAATCAACATTTTTTTGTTTCTCAAATTCTGAAAGAATTCAGGAAATAGTCCTAAATTACTTCCAAAATTTTGGGAACAAAAACGTGTTTTATCAAATGCATTTTTGTACATTAATCCCAAAATTTTGGAAACGGGAACAAGAATCAGGGAACAAAAACAATAACCAAACGGGGCCTAGGTGGAGAGGTGACAATCCACCAATCCCTTAAAATATATAAAAATTTTAAAAAATAATTTCTTCAAAGTACTTTACTTTCTACGTTTTTAAAAATTACGTTAAAAACTATTGATATTTTTATTTTTATGTACTTTTTGGTTTAAAAGCTAAAAAAAGACGAGCATTATCAAAGGAAACTTAATTTAAAACGAAATGATAAAGAGAACATACTTTGTCGCATCTGAAGATATAACGTCGACTTCCGCTTCTGTAATATAGAAGAATCAACAAGAGTTACATTTTCCAACACGTGAGTAAGGAGGTAAAAACGCATATCATGGTTACGATAATAAGAAAGTGGAACATACTGGAGAGATTATATGACATTCAATAAACTCAGAGCATAAATTTAAGCCGCTATGGTGATTAAATCATCAAGTGAGTCTTTGATTTTTCACTCTATATCCAAGAGGCAGCCCGTTATGAAGAATTAGCAAATTGATGAAGCCATGGCAAACGAAAAAGGTAAAAAACATGTGTGTATAACTGTATATATATCCAAGCTGACCCTACTTAAGTAGGACCAAGGCTTAGTAGTTGTTGTGTATATATATGTATGTATATGTAGTATCTCTTGAATTTACATTGCTTTTATAAAGTGTGCCCAAGTTGCAATTATAAGAAACAACCCAATATAACATAAAACTATATGGTGCATACTTCATATATATATATATATATATATATAAAGGTTATCATATCCATTGAAGTCGTAGCGCTAAAAGCTAATGCAACTCCATTCGGTGCTCTTATTGATCTTTCAAAAAAGAAAAAGAAAAAAAATCATCAGACTAACCTGTTTCTCCATTTCCAGAAGTATTTTTCTGACCCTGAGAAGGAGAGAAAAGGGGGGGGAGCACGGCGGTGCTGATGGTTTTAGCTCCGAAGGTAAAAAAAAAATGATGACTGGAGAAAAAAAAATACAAACTGCAAGAGTACCTTTGAATATAAAGACAGATGAAATCTCCTGGCTTCCTCTAGTTGATGTAACTCATTTTCAATCGCACTGGTGCTATTAAGAATGTCCGGGGAGCTAATAATGTGTAGGAACCTGAACAATAAAAAGGTTGTAGTTGTTAGGATGATCCAGCTTAAAATAATATGATGTTAAGTGGAGTAACTCCTTTCATATATAGACTACTTTGGGAAGTCTCACAAATTTGATGTGGGATTCTGACACCGACACTCACGTGCAACCCCGCCTTACACGTGATACAATCAAACAATAGAAAAGATAAAACAAACATTCAAATAATCGGGGACAAACAAACGAGACTTCCCAAACCTAAGTCTAATACCGTGTTAGGAAGTTCCAACTTAAAACCATATGGTTTTAGGTTGGAACCTCCTAACAAATGAAAGGAGTTACTCCACTTGTCACCATATGGTTTTAAGTTGGAACCTCCTAACAATTGTGACAAAGAGAACAATCGAATTGATTCACAGTCCATGAAAACAAGAAAGCTGAAGAAAGATAAATACCTCAATAATGTTGATTTTGTAAACCATTCAGCACCATTAAGATTTTCTGGCAGTTGAAGTTTGAAAATAGCATTGGACCTACTGGAGTCCAATTTTTTTGCTTGAGGTAGATGCAGCAGAAGTTGTTCCAGTGGTCCACATGTTAGGTTTTCTAATTTGTTGCAAACGGATGCATGTGCCTCAAACCTATAAAGTAGAAAATGAAGATATGAATAACCAATGAAGCACAAACATGGATAAGCGACACAGACACCACGACACCACAATTTCTCAAAAATCCCGTCACGGACACGGTGGGGACACATCGATAAGAAAATATAAATTTTTATACATGTTAGCCTAATAAAAAAATGCACGTGCTATTAAAAGAATTCATTCAACAAAAACATTAGCCCAATAATCATATATATTCAAAGTTCAAACCAACATCCACATTTAAAAAAATTCATAAACAAAAGCAAGAAAGACAAGAAAAATCACTCGAGATCGATTTATTGATTATCATCTTCACATCCTTCATTGTGAATAAGACGGTTGACTTTCTGCCTTTGTTCTTGCTTGTTTCTCCGATTGTTAGAGGCAAACTTAATAAGGCTATTTAATATCAAATTACAAGATACACCCCTTAAATAACAATGTAATTACATTAAGTTAATAAAAAATTACAAAACTGACCTGTCCCAAAAAAAATCATGACAAGGGCTTACGAAGTGTCTGACACGTTCATCTCACGTGTCAGCGCCGTGTCGAAATCTAAAAGTAAAAATTTTAAAAATGGACACGCCTCAACATGTGTCGGAGCCGTGTCGGACGCATGTCGGTGTCCGAAGCATGTCGGACACTGACACTCCGCCTGTCAGTGCTTCATAGTGAATAACAATTGTTTAGTGATTCCAAAAGCCTCATCCATAAGATAAAGGAAACGCTCAAGAACACGGATATGTGAAATTACCACAAGGTCCTATGTACCACCAAATGTGTCTTTTTCAAACCGATGATTGGAACAGAATTACATCCAGGTCTTATAGTAAAATCATTTGAGATCAGAAATTCCATCAACCAACAAATTCATTCTGAAATACTAGTGTTTACTTGATATTCATTGAATGTGATTTGGCTATGCATAATATTTTCGAAGTCAGATTCTTACAGGGGTCTACTCCTAAGATAGCTTGGGATGAGATGAGAAAGACAGGACTGATCTGACTGTTTTGGACTTAACTGAGAGCATCACCCTTAAACGATCTGATGGCGCAAATGGAATGCAACAAACCCTATTTAGGTGGGACAAAACCTTTGTTGTTCTTGTAGTATTTTTATAGGGCCCTAACCCAAATTTTCCAATGCCAATTCTCATATGACATATGAAGTGATTTAAATACAAAAAACTCAACTGGCGCTGACACTTTACACCCTAAAAGTTTGATTATTATTTCACTTTGGTCCATTTGGTTTCAATTTGAACACATGACACCCTAAAACTTCGTAATGATCTTACTTGAGTCCAAATTCCAAATCAATAATTCCTTTACTATTTTGGATGGCAAGCCTATTAAACCTCTCTTTATTTCACTTTGGTCCACGTAGTTTCAATTTGAACACATGACACCCTAAAGCTTTGCAATGATCTTACTTCAGCCCAAATTCCAAATCAATAACTCCTTTACTTTTTTGGATGGCAAGCCTATTAAACCTCTCTTCATCTCATATCAGTTATAAATCTAAATTCATTTCATATCAGTATGAATCTGTATTTAGCTATTTAGGAATCATTTCATACCAGTTACAAATCTATAATTTAGAAACAGTTACAACATAACTCTTATATAAATAGGATCATTGTCTATAATGAAAAATATATAAAATCTTGATTACTTACAAAGCCATCACCTGCTGCGCACCCAACTAATGTTAAAAGGACCTTAAGGGCATTTCCATCATCTTCCTTTATGCTTTACAAAATACATCTATATATGTGTATATATTACGTAATATCTAAATTTTTGACTTTTGTGTATTTGGGCAGGAAGGAGAATGGGAGGAGAAAAAGAAGGTTGAAAATGCTCATAAAGCACCTTAAAAACAGGCACATGCCTGGCAAGTGACCTATTGTTTGTCCAAAATTGTAATGGGGATAATGACTTAAACTGTACTGGGATGATTAGGAAACTTCAAGATGTTACAAGTTCAAATCGAAATCATCGGGACCAAAAAGAGATTTTGGTAAAACTTTAGGGGGTACAAAGTGTCAAAACCCCAAACTCAATGATTTTGTATAGAACTTTGGTACTTGGTGGATACTTTGGAAATTCTTCGTTAAGACTTGAGAGTAACCTATGATTTCTAACTAACATGAAAACTTCACCTCAAGTCCACTGGAGATGTCATAAGGCCAAGCTAGTCCAGAGATTAGTTTTTCAGATGATTTGCTATGGTGTACTTTCTAAGGAAGGAGAGGAATTCTAGCAACTTTAAAGACATACTATGGCGTCATTTGCATACTCTAATGACACAGCTTTTTCAGACTTTTCCAATCTATACGGATTAGAGGCTATGGTGTACTTTCCAAGGAAGGAGAAGAATTCTAGCAACTTTAAAAATTCAAATGAAGAGGTTGATATGATCCAAAGGAGAACTTTCTGGCTCAATGCAGAATTGGGAGTCAAGTTGCTTAGTGGTGACCTGCAATTATATGCATTTCTATGTTTCTTCAAATAAATTGGGATGGGAATTATGTTTCCATTCTGGAATGTTCTGGGAATAGAAACGTGTTCGGTAACGACCATTGTACTAAAATTAATTCTTTTCATTCATGAGAACAGCAACAAGAAACACGTTCGGTTGCAATCTTTGTTTTTTTTTGTCTTTAAACGTATGATGGACAAGGGTTGGTGGTGGCTCGGGGGGAGGGGTTGGCTGACGTGGTAGTGGTGGCTGCTGGTGGCCTTGGGGGGTGGGGGGTGATGTGGTGGTGGTGACCGGCGAGGTGGTGGTGACCGGCGAGGTGGTGGTGGGAATAGTTTTGTGGGAATGAAAAGGAATCAACATTTTTTTTGTTTCTCAAATTCTTAAGGAATTTAAGAAATAGTCCCAAATTACACCCAAAATTTTGAGAACAGAAATGTGTTTACCATACGCATTTCTATACCTTAATCTCAAAATTTTGAGAGTAAAAACAAGAATCAGGGAATAGAAACAATAACAAAACGGGGTCTCCATAACTTTGTTTTGGCCTGGCTATAGTTTTGGCCAGTGCGTCTAATTTAAACATTTACCATTTTGGGGGATAAAAAGAAGAAGATAGAACTTCACTTGAGATGAAACAATTAATTTACACGAGCAGCAGAATAAAGTTTATGTAATTCTATCGCACACTAATTAATTCAAGGGAGAAAACCTACAGCAGGTGTACATAGACAGAGAGACGCGGATAACGAAAAATTGCAGAGAAAATAATCTGCCATGCAATCACAGACACCCGTGATAAATTTACCCAGTCAAATTAGCATCAATTATTGAGAAGGGGGAGAGATAGATAGAGGAAGAACCATAACCTGCTTTGGCTTGGGAAAACATGGAATTCAGCATAATCAAGTACAGCATCAGCGTCAATGCCTCCATCCATGGCCGCCTATCTCTGAAGCAAGAACCTGATGGATAAAAACGAGCATGTTGAACTGAATGTTCTCTGGAAATAATCTCACATCCATTTAGGAAGACCATATAAAATGTTCAATGCATCCACAAATCCATGTTCAATTCAATGAAAACAAAAAATTCTTAGCTCCATTAAGATTACTACAAACTCTTAGAGGTGAAGAACTTAGATAACGAAGGAATCATAATCAGAACCTCCGAATCAACTTTCTGGCTTTTACAGGAAAAGAAACCCCCCAAAAAGAACAAAATCCTTCAAAATTCCAACTAACACCATTGCTTAAATGCAACGTCACCAGTTCAGATCGATTTACCCTATCACTAGTGTCGGTGGGTAGGTAATTATGACTAACAAAACTAACCGGTAGACCGACCGTCCCGGATCAGATCTGGCCGGAGAAAAGCCCTATCTCCGATAAATGCAGTACCGCGCGCACTCGCCGACGCAGGAACCGCGATTTATAGCGCAATCCGAAGCTCGCGAACTTCAAATCTCAAGCATTGTGCTACTTAATCGTCTCCGCTTCAAAAATCAAAGAGTAAAACACACAGCATTCTGTGTGAATTTAAGTAAAATTTGCGCTCTAAGCAAATGCCAATCGTAATAAAGAATTAGAACAAACAAAGCTCCAACAAATATAGAGAGAGAGAGAGAGATGACTGTAGATAGTGATTACCTGGTGGAGATCTCAAATGCGAAAGCCCAAGCGCCAAATGCTGCTCCCTCTCTCTCACACACAACACACACTGTTCTTATTCCTTTCAATGCGAGTGAATGTGGTGTTGTAGATACGTATAGAGAGAGAGAGGAGAGAGGAGAGAGGAGAGAGAAAAGCGAAGAGACCTTTGAGTGTGAGAGAGAAAGGAGATAAAGCAGATAGAGAGAGGAGAGAGAGAAGCGGTAGAACTTGGATTGCGGTGTGTTGTACAAAAACTTACAATAAAAGACAAGGGGAAATACATAATCATGCTTATATAATTGCAATCGATAATGGGGCGCGTGATGTCACGACCATATTCAAATTTTAGGCAAAATTATATTTTTCGCCCTAAAGTATAGGATGTGTGTCTACGCCCCGTTTTGTTACTGTTTCCGTTCCCTGATTTTTGTTCTGTTTCCAAAATTTAAACACGTTTGGTAAATATGTTTTTATTTTCAATTTTCGAAAAATATTTCCTAAATTATTCCTAGTGAATAACACACTCTTGGTAAATATCTTATTAATTATAATTTAATATTTTTTTCTCAATTATATATATATATATATAAATTATATGTGTGTGATTTTTACTGTTTAGTCGAACCTATTCATTTGTGTAACCGCCGAGAATCATTTATTAAGAGTTTTGTATAAAATGTCTAATTGACAACTAAACTGTTTAATTGATTTTATTTTTGAAATAACTCTTAAATAAAATTTAAATAATAAAATATAAGTACATACATACATATATATATATATATATATATAACTTTTTCACAACACCAACTCAACCTAGGAGTATATATAAAGTAGTTAAGGAGAGTGAATTTTTCATTCTTGGTCCCTCAAGTATGAATTTTCGCCAATTGATCCTTTAAATTTCAATTAGAGGTGTGATATTTTAATTTTTACTTTTCATAATTAGTGTCTCTATTTACTTTATCACCTAATTTAGGGTTAATAACACTTTACTCCTTATAATTTGACCAAATTGTATTTTACACCCATATAATATTTTTATAAGTACTTATTTCCCCTTTAATTCAGACTGAAGTGCAACAATATATAAAAAATAATTGTTTAATAACTAAGTGAACAAATTGAAAAAAAAAATATTTCTTACAATTTTGAGAAATTTTTTTATAAGTACTTACCTCTCATGTGATTCAGACTAAAGTGCATTGATACATAAAAAATAATTGTTCAATAACCAAGTGAACAAATTGAAAAATAAAATAAAAAATAATATGTATTACGAAATTGGGAAAAAAATAAAAAAAATTCTTATCTATACACCACCATAAATTTGTGTAATTAATCGATTAACCCCCCCCCCCCCCCACACACACAAAAAAAAATGATTTATCAGGCTAACATCTATTTTTGCCAAACATATTAAAATGGACCCCAATGAACAAAGCTTATACCAACTAAAACCCATTGATTTATTTAAATTTTAAGAAAACACCATGAAATAACTTTCACAAAAATTATTATGCATCAACTTTTACCGAATACGTATTCTTTCACTACATCAATAGCAATATAATAAATGGGGGATGCAAATGTTACTGTCTGACAATAATATTAATAACAACATAATGAAGGGGGATGCAAAATATTGCTCTACAACAATAATGTCAACAATAACATAATGAATGTGGGAGGTAAATGTTATTGTACAACAAATAATTATCATATGCCAATTGAATTTTTCTCGAAATTTAAATGATTACATGGGTATAAAAATAAATTAGTAATGGGTCTTGGGGTCCATTATACAATACCCAAAACAAAGAAGGGTTAGTTAGACATTGACTCCTTGTGGATTAACAAATTCCACTTTACACCCCTATAATTATTTTGGGAAATTCCTCTAAATATCCCATAAGTACTTATGGGAGTCCCATCCAAGGGATCTTTTTACTCTTGAGATAAGACCTAGAAAATAATGCTTTTCACTCATGGGACCTCTCACCAAGTTACACTAATATTTTTGTCAACACTTACCCTTATGGTTCAAACTTAAGTGCCACGGTTAAATGACTAATAAAGTTGTACAAAATATCAAATTTACTTGTATACTCGACCCGATCCGATTGGACCACCCAACCTATGCAATAATAAAAAAAAAAAGAATAAAAAACAGATATTACCCGACTCACTCAAACTAATCTGGGGATATAAATATTAATTAATATTAAATAATATATTAATTGTGTCCTTTTGAGGTTTAAATCTTGATTTTAAGAGAAAATACAACTGTTGCTATAGTTTAGTCTGAACTATTGAAAGGTAAGTGTTTACAAAAATATTATAGCGGATAAAGTGAAATTCGGTTTAACTATATGGGAATAAATTGTCATTAACCCAAAAGAAAACACAATCAATTGTCGGTGGCATGCAATGTGGATTTCAAATCACAACCTAAAAGTGAAAGAGAAATCATAATGACGAAAAATCAATGCAAATAGTTTAGTGGGGGTCTAATGGTGATAAGTATGGGCTTAAAAATGGGATTATTGCTTCAATTTGTCAACAAAGATAAGTACAACTCAACCAAGTAAGCTTTTTAAGAAACCAATCGAATAATTTTTTTTATTGAACCGACCTAAAAATTTCGAAATTGAACTGCCTATGAAAGAATTGCGTGGTTCAATTCTGTCTTAGAAAAAAATTGATCGCTGCGATGCGATTTTCAGTTACAAATAACCAAGGGTTACGTTCAAACCGAATCGAACCACTCAAAATGACATCGCTTTGAGTGGTTGTGTGTAATTTCCAAAACCCTAGTCAGATCCAGACCCTTCCTTCGCGCCGTCACACCCTTCGTTCCATACCAGATCCTTCCTCGGTAAACCATTAGCAACCATCGTTCAATCACAGATCGTTGGCCATCCGTCGCCGTTGAAGATATCTACGATTTTTACATCTGAAGCATTCAGGTAATCACATCTATTTTCATATTTATTTATATGTTTAGATATGTTTATGTACATATTTATACATAATTTGATCGTGATTTCGTTTTTGTTGGTTTGAGATTGCTAAACAGTATATGGATCTGCTCTAGTTCATTGATAATGTTTTGTTTTAGGATTTTGTTTTCGTTTTCATTGATCTTCAGTCCTAAACTAAAATCGGCCCTCAAACAGAATTGAACCGAATGGCCTCACTCAAACCAAACCAATCAGTTTCGATTTTCAGATATGCCAAACCAAAACCCTCGATTTTATCACAATTTTTCATTGAACCGCACCGCGCACACTGACACACCCCTACCAAAGGAGAAAAAGTGATCATCCTCCATTTTAAATTGGTATTTTTCTCATAACCCCCATTCAATTTGAAAATCAATACTTTTGTGGATTGGAGACTAATGTTGGTGACACTTTGCACCCCAGAAATTTGATCAAAATCTCACTTTGGTAACCATGGTATTAATTTGAACATGTAACACCTCAAAGTTTTTTTATCATTCCGCTACCATCCTAGTCATTATTATCATTACAATTTTAGATGGAAGAAAGTCACTTATCGCATATGTGACTATTTTTAAAGAGTTTTATGACCATTTACACTCTCCTCCTTTCCTCTCTCCCATTCTCTTTCTTACCCAAATACTCAGAAATATACATAATAGATGCATAATATATATATACACACACACACACACACACACACATTTTTTTTCATTTTAAAAAATATATAATTGAGAAAAGGAAGAGATTGGAAAGGCCTGTAAGATTCTCTTAAAATAATTATGTGCGAGACAGGGGACTGATTGCTATCAAAAAAATAAAATGGATTGATTTATTTGGACTGAAGTTGGATGATTACGAAATCTCAGGGTGTCATGTGTTCAAAATATAACTATGAGAACCAAATTGATATAATAGTTAAACTTTAAGAGTACAAAATGTCAAAACCCCAAATTCAAACTATAGAGCTTAGGTGTAACCATATAAGGTAAAAAATCTTGTTGTGAATTAATTTTTTGTTATAAAGTATAAGAAAATATAGACGATGTTATGATATCCATTGAATTTCATTCCTACTTAATTTCATCGGGATGCCACTATAGGTAAGGACGACCCTTGGACAAGGCGACCAAAGGAATTACTTAGGCCCCGTTTGGTAACCATTCCCATCTAAAAAATGTCCATCCCATTCCAAAATTTTTGGGATTTCTATTTGCGTATAACGTTTAGTAAAATTGTTTATGTTCCAATTCCCATTCCAAAAGCTAGAATTGATTTTTGTTTTCTTAAGAGATTGAGAAACATAAAAAATATTCAATTCCAAAAAAGTCATCCCATTCCATCCTTACAAATGCGACATGATCAAAATTGTCAATTTTTTTAATGAAATGCACGCATCAAACCCCCTTGCCTGCAGTGATTTTTTTTTTTCTTTTCTTCTATTGCTTTTCAGGTTTACATTTTCTTCTTCATTTCGCCATCGTCTTCTTCCTCTTTTCTTCTTAATTTCATGATTGTCTCTTCAAACCTCCATATCCAACCATCGCTGTCGTCCTCCTCTGGTTCGTCATCCTCCTCCGTCCTTCTTCTTCTTTAACCGTGTTCATCGCCATTGTCTTCGCCTCATCACGTCCTTATCTTCGTCGTCTTCTTAGGGTTTCGATTCGACCTTGAAGAAAGTAGTATGTTAGGTTGCAAACCTGAAAAATCTCCTATAGAAGCTAATTACCGCCTTTGTGGTGATATTGGTGGTGGTGTTTACAAGGAAAGGTTTTAGCGATTGGTGAGGAAGTTGTTGTTTTTTCATCATGATCTCGGTTTCGATTTCGAAATCTCGATTTCGATCGAAATTTAGGGTTTGATTGCTTGATGATTTCTTGATTGTTATTTAGGGTTTATTCTTGATTTCTTGTATAAAATCGTTACCAAACGCGATGTTCCTAGATCCAAAAAAAAAAATTGTCATTACCAAACACGATTCTACTTTCAAGAAGAAAACAAAATTCTCATCTCATCTCATCCCACTACATGGGATGGACACGAAACAGTTAACAAACGGGCCCTTAAGATCTCTGAATTTTGGGGACTCCTTCAAATTGATACCTATTTTTTATTTATTTTTAATTTCAAAATATTTTTATTAATATTAATTCAAATAAAAAAAATCTCAACTTTAATTCAATTAGTCAAGCAACTATAGGCCCCGTTTGGTAACCATTTCCATTCTAGAAATTCCCATTCCATTCCCAAATTTTTGGGAATTCTGTTTGGGAATAGCGTTTGGTAATTTTTGTTTCCGTTTCCATTTCATTTCCATTTGAGAATTGTGCTCACTTTTTTCTTAAGAAATGAGAAACAAAAAAAAGTTGTTTCTCATTATTCCCAAAACACATTGTCACTGTTTATCTGCCGGCCGACCACCGCTCGCCGTCGCCGCCGGTCATCTCCGGCGACCGTCGCAGATCACCGTCCGGCCGGAAATTTCCTGGCCACATCCGGTCGTCGGCCATTGTCACCCACCTGCCGTCGCTGGCCACTGTCACCCACCCGCCGTCGCCGACGACGGCGCCATTGCCTTCCGCCCAGTGTCACTGGTGCCGGCGCCACCGCCGTCCGGTCGTCTCCAGCTGGCGTCACCACCGTCCGGTCATCGCCGGAGCCACCGCCGGACAGCCGGCAGGCCGGTGACGGCGCCACCGCCGTCCGGCCAAAATAGAAAAAAAAAAAAAAAAAAAAAGATTTTAGAATAAAATCGTTACCAAACACATTCCCTTCCCAAAACAAAAAAAAATAATTATCGTTACCAAACACGATTCTACTCTCAAGAAGAAAACATCCCATCTCATCCCATTGCTGGAATAGAAACAGAAACGGTTACCAAACGTCACCTATATTTTCTTTTAATATTTAAAATTTATAAAAAAAAATATTAATATTTTTCAAAAAATAAATTAAACATTAAGGAATCTTGTTTTTTAAATTTCGCTTAGGGTTTCTGATTTTTCTGGGACAATCGTGACTATTAGGTCGCAAAACATAAAAGCAAAGAGTATAACATGAGGCAAATAATTGTAATAATTTGGCAAAAATGAAAAATGAAAGTTTTTTTGGGGGTAGGGGAGCCACTTTGAAGTAATGGTCTTCAAGTCTTGGCTTACAAGGAGAGGAGAATGATGGATAGAGACTTGGTAAACCGTGAAGCAAGGAGTACTATTTGATAGTTGTCATCCACGGCACCCTCCATCATGGGTTCCAACCCTACAAACCCCCCCCAACCCTACTCACCCTGTGAACGGCTCAATTGAGGTCTTTGAACTTGAGCTTTTTGCACTTTACACCTCTAAAGTTTCAGAGAAATTTCACTTCACCCGTTATCCTTTCAATTTTAACACATTAAAGTACTAAAATATCCAAATCGTATCAAATGAGTCCTTCAATCATTTTTATGACGGAATTTACCCACGTGGGAGATTTCGTATTTGACACGTGGTTAATTTATGTCATAGAAAATGACGAAGTTATCAATTTGAACCAACTTATTTAAATACTTCAAGGTTTAATATGTTCTCCAAAACATCAGGAGTACAAAGTGTAAAAATCTCTTTGAACTATTTATAAGCCCAAATTCTTACCATTGTTGTATCCCCATCAATTGTATACTCTCTCTCTCAAACACACGGAGACGACTTTTTTTTACCATTCGAAGGCCTCAATTGAGATCCTTAAACCATATATAAGTCCAAATCCTTCTCATTATCGTATTCATGTGAAATACAAACTCTCTTTCTCAAACACACCTTTTTTTATTATGTGGAAAGTTCAATTGAGATCCATGAACGACATATACGCCTAAATCCTTCCCTTTGTCGCATCCATGTGAAATACATGTTCTCTCTCTCTCACACACACATACAACAAAACCTTTTTTACCCTTTGAGGGGGCTAATTAAGGTTAATCCTTCTCATTGTCGTATGTGTGTGAAATGCATAATTTCTTTGATATGTACGCATGATTTTTTTTATACTTTGAAGGGCTCAATTGAAGTCGTTGAATCATATATAAGCCTAAATCCTTGTCATTGCGGCATTCGCACAAAATGTCTCTCACACACACATACACAACTTTTTTTTTACCCTTTGAAGGGTTCAATTGAATCTTTCCCATTGCAACATCCATTTGAAATACTCTCTTTTTCTCTCTCTCTCACACACACATGTTTTTCACCCTCAATTGAATCTTTCCCATTACAACATCTAACATCCATGTGAAATATTCACTCTCTCTCTCACACACACACACTCTTTTTCACCCTCAATTGAATCTTTCCCATTACAACATCCATGTGAAATACTCTCACTCACACACGTACACACACTCAATTGAATCTTTCCCATTGCAACATCTTGTTTCATTCGATCTTTTAGGTCTCGACCTCACCCCGACGGTTATGCTGGCCCACGATGCCCTTGAAGCCTATATGCTATGGATAGACTCTATTAGGAACTTTGATATCGTTGTACCAATTCTTCATCTGATTGCATCATTGGCTTGAAATACTCTCTCTCACACACACGCGCGCGAGTGTACACACTTGTTCACCCTCAATAGAATCTTTCGCATTGCACCATCCATGTTAAATACACACTCTCTCTCTCTCACACACACACACAAACATGGTTTTCATCTTAATACTTTCTGTACACTACTAGTCCAAAAATACAAGAGAATAATAAAAGGAAAGCTCAACAACAAGACGATGCTTCGTAAATGAGGTAGCTTAGCTCACCTAAATGGGAGGTACTCACTATTAAAGCAAAAAAACAAAAGGACTCCAATAGGGTGTACCAATTTTCTGTATAGCCTAGGTGACCACAACACCAACTCATCAAAGTAACTGTGACTATAGCCCACAAATATTTAAACAAAAAAAGGGTTAATTGCCTTTTACTCCCTTTACTTTAAACTTGTTTCATTCTCTCCCCTCTACTTTAAAAAACCTACGCTTTACCCCCTTTTACTTATAGTAAATTGAAAAATTAACCTTATTTGTTGTTTAATTTTACAAAAAATGGATAAAACTACTATTTATTTTATTTTGTAATTATAAAAAAAGAAAAAAAAAATAGAAGTAGAAAGAGAAAAAGAGCAAACGAATGTCCTTTTTTCTTTTTTATTACCTTTAAATATTAAATTTAAATCAAAAAAATAAAGGACAATTAATTTTCTATATATATATATATATATATATATTTTTTTTTACATAGAATGTAAGTAAAGTGTGAGTCTCCCTGTAGTCATAAATGGAACAAAGACTTAGTTATTATTATTTAAGACTAATTGCTTTTTACCTCCTCGTACTCAATTACTACTTACTCCACACTAAGAACCTTAGGTAGTGTTTGGCCATAAGGAAATTTGAGAATTCCAATACTCTAAATTCATGAAACCAAACACTACCTTGCTAAGATTTTAAAAAATAATAATAATAATAATTCACAAGCAAAACATACATAACCTCCCCCCACCCCCTATTTCATTCCAATGCCTCAGTTTATACATCAAATCTATTAAGGCAGCGTTTGGCAACGCGGAATTAAAGCCATGAAATTGGAATACAACACAAAGGTTTCTAATTCCAATTCCATGCAACCAAACGCTACCTAAGGGTAAACACCCAACATCACAGCATTTTGAAAGCAAATCGGGAAGCTACATATAAGACCGTGTATATTTGACTTTCTCTAGATCCTGCATTGCTAGAATCGCATAGACTGGGTTTTGCCCCTTATGTTTTGGGGGATGTTGGGTGGGGAGGGGGGGGAGGGGAGGGGGAGGGGGGGGAAGGGTCACGAAAGAACAAGTGGACTACTAGGAAGCATGTCTAATGGTACAATTTGAAGGAGAGGCTTACTTTTTTAGTTAGACCATACATGGACAAGGCCAAGCCTATTTCCAGTGTAGATTTCATTGCGTTCTTCGTCGTAAAAGAGAGCGGTTATGTCTTCTAACGCTTCTGCAACGCTGCTCCTCAGCCCGCCGGAGGATTGGATCCTCTTCCTTTTGCAGCTTCTGCTGCCACAGTTAGTGCTGCTGCCGCTACCACAAGGGCATTCGTCCATGGGAAGGCCGTCGGTTGCTTTTATTTTGGCAAGGCATTTGCCTGTCATGATATTGCTGATGTTGATGGATCCGGCTAAAATTCAGCAACCGAAAAGTTTTAGAATCGTTAAAATAAAATGAGGTTGTTTGACTTTGCACCCCTGAAGTTTTGGAAAAATTTCACTTTGGCCCCTGTACTTTCAATTTAAAAACATTAAACCCTAAAATATCCAAATTGTGTCAAGTCAGTCCAAATCGATTACTCTTTTAATTTTTATAACGAAAATAAGCCATGTGTCAGAAATGGAATCACACACATGGGTGAATTCCGTCATAAAAAATTACGAAAAAACTGGTTGGACACGATTTTATATTTCAAGGTTTCATGTGTTCAAATTGAAAAGATAAAGGTTAAAGTGGGATTTCCTTGAAACTTCATAGGTTCAAAGTGCAAAAAGCTCTAATAAAATTCAAAATAAATGTTAGATTCATGTCCCAAATAGATCATTTGAAAGTTCTCAAACCACCATAAAAGTCAAAGGAGTTACTCAACTTAATATCATATGCTTTTAAGTTGGAACCTCCTAATATTGTATCAGTACCAAGTAAGTTTATGGAAAGTAGTCTCTCATTCCATCATAGTCAAATCATCCGTGCAAGCCGGCGGTTGTATATGTCTCATCATTCCCTCGTAATTAAATTATCCGTGCAAACCGAGAATTACACTTAAAGGCTATTATTAGATTCTTATCCCACATTGATCACCTAACAGTTACCTAACTACTATATAAGTCAAATGAGTTACTCCATTTCACACCATATGGTTTTAAGTTAAAATCTCCTAATATGGTATCAAAATCAAATTTATGAAAATTCTTCTTTCATTCTGCCATATAGTCAAATCATCCATGCAAACTCGGGGTTGCACATTTCTCATAATTCTCTCGTAATCAAATCATTAGTATAAACCAAGGGTTACATTTAAAGGCAATTGTTAGATTCCTGTCCCACAATGATCACTTAAGAGTTCCCAAACAACTAGAGCGAAAGAGTTACTCCACTTAACACCATATGATTTTAAAGTTGGAACCTCCTAATACGGTTAGAACCAAAGTACTGGAAATCCAATTCTCATTCCGTCATAGTCAAATCGTCCGTGCAAACTGAGCGTTGCACATTTATCACCAAAATTAACTATTGCCTGTTGCTCACCCTTTATACACACACACACATATACATATATATAATAGATTTATAGGTGTATGTGTAATGTGGAAAAAATCTATTAAAATATATGTATTGATCGACTGACTAGTGTATTTTACCTGTTCCTTCCAACAAGGGATCATCGGAATCGGCTTTGCAATAAGAAATGATAAGGTCCTGATTACTGGTGATGTATATGTTGTTGGTGTTGCAGTCGGGATGCCACAAAAGGTGATCCTCGAATGAAGTGACAAGCTCCCCTCGGAAGTTCCATACAGCCACCGTTCGGTTTCTGAACGTTAAAAATAATTGATTTTCATACAGAAATATGAATGCCGAGGGGGTCATGAATTCAGTTCTGCTAACTTCCCTTAGCTCAGCATTCCGAACCTATACGACGCAATACTTGTCAGATTTGAATCCTAAACCAACATGTAAAAAAAAAGGTGGGAAAATTATCGTCTTTCCCTTGAAACAACTTTTAAAAAAAAAAATTATCCCCATTTTCTCTCTTTAAAAAATGTAAAACAAACACGATTTTAAATATTTTTTTTTAAAAACGAAAAAATAGCTGCTTTTGTTTTTCTATTTTTATATATTATAAGAGATCAAAGGAAATCATTGGATTAAGACCTCTCCACCAATTTTTTTCCGATCATCCATAATTTTTTTTAATTACGTAATCACTTAAGAGGGATAATAGTGAATTATAATATGTACACTATCAAAATACACTTTCGATTTTTTGCTTTGCTTTTACATAAAAATATTTTTTTGCTTTTAGAAAAGTCATTAAAAAATGTTACCCAACGATGCCTTGTTTTTTAGTAGATCATTCAATATCAACAACTAGATTGAATCCATGTAGTTGACATATGTTGAATTTGTATTTGAAGTGAACTACAAAATCTATAAGCTTCTCTAAAAACATGATAAAAAAAAATACAGAAACTAAAAATATAGGACTATATAATAAAAGCCATAGCTTTTTGCACATTGCACCCTTGAAGTTTTAGAGAAATCTTACTTTAGCCCCCTCCTTTTCAATTTGAACACATTAAACCCTAAAGTATCCAGATCGTATCAATTTAGTCATTTCGTCATTTTTTATGACGAAATTCACCAGCGTATGTGATTCGTGTTTGACATGTGGCTTATTTTAGTCATAAAAAATGACGGAGTCATCAATTTGGACTGACTTGACACGATTTGGATACTTCAGGGTTTAATGTGTTCAAATTAAAAATACAGAGGCTAAAGTGGAATTTCTACGAAATTTCAGGGGGGCCAAGTGCCAAAACCATAAAGAAAAAATTTGTAATTATTTAGGAAATATCCTTACGTCAAGGATCTGGAGATTCTCATTTTCTTGCTTGACAAGAAGCTTCTCGTTGAACTGTTCGATGAAATCCACCTTCTTATTCCGATGAAGGAGATGCTTGAAAGATTTAAGAACAGTTCCGTCTTCTATGGAAAGAATCTTGAGAGGAACATGACCGCTTGCTTTTGTGAAAATTAACAACATGATTCCTGGACTGTTCGAAGCAAAGCAAAACAAAAAAAAAAAAAGGGATAAAGAAACATGAACATAAAGCAGCAGCCTGGATTGTTATATCGGCAGATCATTATAACCTACTTCTTCCCCTTCAAACTAAGGGGTGGATTTGTTTTATATTGCAGGGCTATATTCAATGACATGAATTTGTTCTGAATAGTCCAAACATAATTATGTGCCATTGTTGCGTTGAAATCGAACTATTTCCTCTATAAGAATTATGAATTAATTTTGCCAAGATTTCTCCGCATATTGTCCGTACAGGAGAGGTCGCAAGAGTTTAAAATGTAAGATAAAGAGCTTTATGCACTTTGTACCCTTGAAGTTTTAGAGAAATCTCATTTTAGCTCCTGTCCTTTCAATTTGAACATATTAAACCCTGAAGTATCCAAATCGTATCAAGTCGATCCTTCCGTCATTTTTTATGACGGAATTCACCACGTGGGTGATTCTGTGTTTGACACGTGACTGATTTTTATTATAAAAAACAAAGGAGAAACCAATTTGAACTGACTTGACTTGGATACTTCGAAGTTTAATATGTTCAAATTGAAAGAACAGAGACTAAAGTGAGATTTCTCCGAAGCTTAGGAGGTGCTCTGAATCCCCAAAGATAAGTGTAAAGTTGTGCATATCTTGTGCCTTTTTGACAGATTGCTTCCAAGAAAAAATAATGGCAAAAGGGCAGATCATATACAACTTTACCCTTTTTCTGTTTTTATAAACGATGTCCCTTTTAATTGACAGATAAATGACATCAGTTGCAGGATAAAAATAAAATAAAGGTTTAATTGCCTTTTACACCTTTCTACTTTAAAAATCTACATTTTATCCCCTTTTACTTCTAATAAATTGGAAAACTAAATCTTTTTAAAGAAAAGGAAAATAGAAATAGAGACGAAAATAGAGCTAGAGAAAGCAAAAATTAGTTTTTCTTGTTTATTAGCTTTAAATATTAAATTCCAATTAAAAAATAAAGGAAATTTATTTATTTTATATTTTTCTCAATAAAATATGAGTTTCTTCCTTTAGTCCAGAGTATAATGGGTAATGTGTAGGTTTTTTAAAATAGAGGGATTAATATGAAACAAGATCAAAGTACAAAGGGTTAAAAAGCAACTAACCCTGAAATAAAAAACCAAATTCACATATGTAGAAACTCAATGGGCCTAACTCACTCTCAAAAAAAGCCTTGTAAGAGGAGATTGCCTTAGGCTTTATATATAACATAGGATCAGGTAACACAAGCGCAATGTGGGATCCAGCAACATACATCTCATGATCTCAATTAAGACAAATTCATGCATACTTATGTTCCAACACATGCATGCAGCTGTAAGTACAAATTTACTAACTAAATCATGCAGGCGAAAAAACATGTTTTGCAAGTAAAATTACCTGATCTTAATCTCTTGAACATTTTTATCTGATACCGAGTATAACATTGTATAGTTTTTCAAGTCAAACACCTTGTATATGCTGGAAAGGAACCAAGAGGATATCTACATATTAGAATCAAGGAACAGGTTGTAGAGATTAACAAGAATCGACAAATAAAAAGGGGGAAAAAATAAGAATAAATGGTTGCTCACCTATCTTGCGCTGAATAAGTGAGTACCTTCCCGTTTACATCATCGAACTCTACAAAACCAGGCCATTTCAATGACTCGGACTCAAAAAGAGCAAAACCAGCATCAGGCTTACCCCTCTTTATGTATCTGAAGCCACAAAAAAACATGAGCCTCTAGCAAGAAAAAAAAAAGAAAAGAAAAGGGGGGGGGGGGGGGGGGAGAAGGGGGCGCATTTTAAATAGTCCTACATATAATGATTTAAAAGGGCAATCCAGTGCATGAAGGCTCCTGCCATTGCGGGGCTTGGGGAGGATTAAGGATCAGATGTACACAGCCTTACTGTTATATACAGAGAGATTATTTTCAAGACTTGAACCTAGGACCTCCAGGTCACAATAGAACAACTTTACCATTGTACCCAAGGCTCACCCTCAACCCTACATATAATTGCTTAATTTTTTTAAAACAATTTTTTTTCGTAATCCAAAATTTTCATGCCACAAGTGCCCTGATAACAGGGAGAGCACTTTACTAAAATACCCTTAATTTTGTCTTCATCCCCATGGTTTCAACCGGCAAAAGGAAGTCCCATCATTAGTCTCTTTTTTGGCGCAAAAACTAATCTCTTACTCAATCAAGATTAGTAGAACTTCCATACATAAAAAAAATAACATACGTACAAAAATGATATCCAACTCTATACTTTTTTACATCCGTTACTATTTTAGTTGAACTCTACCGCCTAAATAAATTGACTTCAACTTATACTTTTAGTTGATCTCCACCGTTGGGGTTACCTTATGACTCAGCTAAACTAATGATTTTAGTTGAATACAACTATCTAGTGTTGAGTTCAACTTATTTGAACTCTACTAGTAGAAATCACGTTAGTTGAACTCTATCTGTATTTATTTAGTTGAGTTCAACTTTTGGCACACTAACTAAACTTCAAAAAAAAAAATGTCTACTTACGTTATTTTTTTCTGTCTACCCTAGTCATACGACTAATTAAGTCATTTTTTCTTCTCGTTAGATTAGTTTGTTTGTTTCCTTTCTTTTCAGAGGTTAGACTTTGCCCCCCTCTGAGATTTGTAGTCTTTGCATTTGTCGATATAGCTCTCCTCACTCCGCCGAAGTTTTTTTTAAACAATATATATATATAGCACTAAATAAGTCACAATTTGAAGATGAAAGGATAAACAAAATTCAAAAGTCGCCATGACAAAATAAGTTAGTCAAATCATTTTTAGGACTAAACAATCAACCCCCCCCCCCCCCCCAAAAAAAAAAAAAAAAAAAAACACCACCTAAAAGATAAAAAAGATGTGTGACAAATGACAGTAAAGACAATTTCACATACTCAATCCTTGTGGTTCTGCATTTCAAGCAGCTAAAATTGTCCGATGCATAAACTGAAACCGTAATGAGTGAATCATTGTTCTTGTTAAAAAACAAGCTTCTTATAACTTCATCAGGGCTAACATTGAGAAAGCATATCCTCTGGTTGGTCTCTGCATCAAACAGACGCATGTTAAACCACAATAAAGAAGTTCGGGAAGCATCACTGAACAAGAACAAAAGAAGTGGATGATGATTATTCCTTATGACTCTACCTCTACTAAACGCTGCACAGACACCAGACTGCGCTAGAGCAAAGACAATGTCACGGGCAGCAACTATTTCAATTACTTTTGATCTCTTTTTGAGAAACGGCAGCACAATGTTAAAATGGCCCTTTGGATCATGGGTATCATATTCCTCCTGAAGTCAAAATTAGTTCAATAAACCGTCACATGCAGGGAAAAAAAAAATCCAACACTTGTATATGAAAATGAGATTGCAATTCCAATTTGAAAATAGTCAAATGTCGACTTCTTACTATTTGAAAGATTATCCAGGAAAAACATTGCCCCCGGGAAGTTACTATTTTTCTAACTAAAAAGTTTATTGAAAAACGACCCAAGACTCATTAAGTGATGTTTCCTGAAAGGGGAAAGCCCGTAGACAAAAACAAGGTAAGGTACCAGGAAGACTGGTTAAGTAAAAAGGATAAATATGGAGACACAATCACGAGTGTACCGATTCCACTCTAACCAGATACACCAAGAAAGGTCTAACAGAATCATCTTCCATCTCCAATGAAGGCTCATCTGACTACCATGAGTTCCAGTAATGAAGGAGCTCTTTTTAAGATTGGGGCATCCACCAAGAAGTACATATAAAAAATAAGGCCATATCCCAAAAATCACTGGCAATAGGAAAGAAGAGAAGAAGGTGCACAACTGTTTCCGCTTCACAAAAGCACATCCAGCATCTATTAAGAAAATGAAACCCTTTTTTGTTGAAGATTGTCAATGGAGAGGATGATTCCAACAAACGGACCAGCTAAAGAAGGCGGCTATAGTGGGAACTCTGGTACAAGTACAATCTGTCTCGGCCTGGAGAGGGAGGAAAAAACTACTTCACTATCCTATCGCCTAACCAACTTCCTTGTCTTCCCTTTATGTGGCAACCTAAGTAGTACACTAGAGGGTTGCAAACAGCACAGTGAGGTCAAGAATTGTTCGCAAAAAAGTGTTCACCCACCGACACCAAATGACTCATAAATCACTGGAAAATCCACTTGAATCTATATTTTATTGATTAAAAAAAAAACCATCCACATTATCTCTCCCAGTCGAGGAGGCCAATCTACAACCAAATTGAGTGTTTAAAAGATCTATGATTCCTCCCTATGTCCCAATTGCATCCAAGGCACACAAATCCACCTGGGTGCATCACCAAATCCTCCTCCCTCACCACCTGATAAGACAAGCACATTTTGGACACTTGAAGACAAACATGGACACCTCAACCATACTGCTCTACCCCTTAACTTCTACCATCATAGTTAGATACAAATTTTATTTTTCTTATTCTAAAGAAAGAAGATTAGCAAGAGTTTACTTGGGCAGCGACATAAGCAGTTGTCTATAATTTTATCCATTAGGCTGCGGAAGTTGATGGACGGACTTATTTTTCCAGCATGCATTCGTTGGTGGCAGATAAATTCCAAATGGAATGCTCATTGATAACGAGTGTGTGGAAATGAGGTTGAGATCAGGATTACTTGACAAGCTTTCTAAGCTTGACATTGAGAATACGTTTGATCCTTTGAACGAAGGCCTTCGGAAATTCATGTGTGGTCTACGGGTTATGGCAAGAGGTGGATAGATTCTGTTGGCATTTCTTTGGAGTCTGGTGAAAGAACAGGTTGTGTTTTTAGACAGTTCTACAAGTTTTCCAGAACGAAATTCCCAAAACCGCTGCGATGCAACACCACGACCAAATAAAGAATTGGCCTCCAGGTATTTAAATAATAAATACATACCAAACAACATGCAAAAGCAGGTACTGTTCGAGCATATCTATTTGTGAATTCAAAATTCCAAATTTAAAAATTCAAATTTCAATCTAACCCATAAACTTAGAAATCATGAAAATATGCGATCGGTGTTCATCTAAGGGGGTTAAGAAGGTTGACTTAAGGATGAATTTCCAAATTCAAAATTCAAAATTCAATTTTCAATCTAAATCATAAACTGAGAAATCATCAAAATATGCGATCAGTGTTCATCTAAGGAGCCTAAGAAGGATGACTTGAGGATGAATTTCAAATTTCAAAATGCAATCTAACCCATAAATTTAGAAATCAAGAAAATATGAAATCATTGTTCGTCTAGGGGGACTAAGAAGGATGACATGAGGATGAATTTCAACTTTCAAAATTCAAATTTCAATCTAATCCTTAAACTTAGAAATCATGAAAATATGCAATTGGTGTTCATCTAGGGGGCCCAAAAAGGATGACTTAAGAATAAAAAAAACCCTAGTTTTTCCCTCAGATGCGTCGATCACTCAATCTAATTCAAAATTCAATTTAAATTTCTGGCAAATACGTTTCGTCATAATCACAATCAGGCAAATATACGACTACAAAAACCAATTCTCAAACAAACCTGCAACTGAATGTTTCTGAACCTCTCCTTCGCGTAGGTCGAAGTAAAAGCACGGTCGCGCTTCGCACAAATCTCTCTTCTCATAAGCTTCCTGACGCTGTTCACGATGCCATCATTGATGCCGCGAGGCCGCTTCTTCGCCACCACCCGGCGCCCAGAGCACGGTCGCGGACTGGCGGTTATTCTCCTCCCGTCCATTCCGACAACCACCATAACTACCACTAATTCGAAGTCCAATCCCAAATCATGCGCGAAAATCCCACAATCACCTTTGGGTCAGTAAGTATCAAATTAACTACTCAAGGCCTCAAGGCGGCAAATCCGACCGTTTCCGGCCGAGAAAAGTTGCAAATGAATTCAGATTCAATCTGTTGCAGTATGGAAAAACCCTAAGTATCAGAAATCCACCAAGAACAAAGCAAAACGAAGATAAATTAGGGCTTTTCTCGCAACAAAAATTGATTCTCTCTCCCTCTCCCGCTCCCGCTCCCGCTCTTCCTTGATTTGACAGTCGATGCTCTTGATACCCAGCGGCACTATAGAAATTTCCAGCGGGGTGGTTTCGCAAAGGTCACATTCTTGGAGGTGGTTTTGTAAATAAACAAGTGTAATAAATAAAAATTATCTTAATTTAAATTATTAATAATAATAATAAACTAGCATTGTGTTTCGAGGAGGGATTTCATATCTTCAAAAAATTTCAAAATATTTTTTAGCAAATTTTTTGTTTGGATACTATTAGGAGAGAATAAAAAAAAAAAAAAGGCATGCACCATTAACTCCAAAAATGCGAAAGAAATTACTTATTAAGCCTATCACATTTTTTTTTGCACTAATAACTCATTTTGTTTTTTCTGACCAAAATACCCTTTATATGGATGTTGAACATAACATTCAATATATGTGGGTGTTGAATGTAATATCAATTATTTTTTTTTTCTTTTTTACGATGTTACATTCAACACCTATAGATGTTGAATATAACATCGATTGTTATCTTGTTTCATGTATACAGAATAAAATCCACATGATGTCACATTCAACACCTGTGGATGTTGAATGTAACATCAATTGTTCTTATATTTTTACGGATCGTATTATGCATGGATATTAACATCAACTGTTCTTTTGTTTTATATATCTACAGTTAAAAACCATATGATGTTATATTCAACACATGTGGATATTTAATGTAACATTAACAGTAAACACAAACAATAAAAACACCATTGATTTTATCACAAAATTAACTATAAATTGCAGGGTGCAAAGTATAATTTGACAAGATATTTTCGTAAGTAAGTTGTCTCCCATTTTGGGTATTCTGAAACTCCCTCATTTTGGGACCTTGCGTAGCTCTCTCTCTCTTTCTCCGTTCTTCTCTCTTGTCAAATCCACTAGTGTAATTGTCGTTTTGCTTCTCTTAAGCAAACCAAATGACGATGTCGGAGCTTCGATAGGATCTAGATTTTCGTCGATGCCCTTTTCTGACTGTGGATTTCCTCTTTTAACAGCGACTTTTTGTCCCGTCGTTGATTTCTTCTATGTAGACGTTTCCGAAACCGCCGACGTCGATGATTGCAGAGGGATCCCAATTCTTCGTCGCTTTTTGGAGCTCGGCGAACGAGAAGTACTGGCCGATGGAGAAGAAGTCGGATCTAGACGGCAACGGTGGGAGGGCATTTCGGTAATCTCGTCCCTCGCTGTTTTTGGAAATGGGAGTTTTCGGTGCAAGAAAAGGCCGCGATAGGAGTTTTCAGTGCAAGAAAAGGCCGATGATGGGAGTTTTCGGTGCAAGAAAAGACAGACGGGCTTGATTGGTAAACAATAAGTGTTTTGGGATTAATCGGTAATTTTTTCCTAAAAAAATTCATTTCTAAAATAAGAGAATAAGAGGAATTTGTAAATCCCTTCAAAACATATGTCATTTCTAAATCCTTCCAAAATTGTAATTTGTTATTTTTCTCAATTTCTCATCCATTTTACCTCAGTGTCATTTTTTATTTTGTAATTGTATGAATTTCAAAAAAAAAAATCTCTCTCTATATTATATAATAAAATTATATTTGTAAAATATGTATAAAAATTATATTGCTAAAATAGTGATATATAATTAAAGTTATATTATTAAAATTATATTACTAAAATAGGTATAAAAATTATATTATTAAGTTACTAAATAGAAATGTTGAATCCAATGTTTTGATGGACAATTGATATTTTATGGGACTAATGTTTTTATTAAGTGATTTCAGATTTAAAGTTTCATGTAATATGATTAAGAAGAGGAATCGTTGAAAATATATTGTGGGTGCAAAATAAAAATGGTGAAGACTTGAAGAGTATTGAAGACAGATAAATGAAAACAATTTTTACTTATATACTCTTAATACTACCCAAATTAGGATCACGCACGATACTTTAAAATAAATTAATCTTATGTGTATTGTGATAATGTTAGGGGTCTAAAGTGTGTTTTATAATGTGCCAAGTATTTGGAATGATTTTGGCTAAGGACCAAATAGAAAAAATGGTTTTAATGATTAAAATTGTGTTTTTTCGGATCAATTCGGTCAACTGGCAAAAATGGTCGGTCGACTAACCAAAACAATGTGTTTAGGAAGTGAAATAGGTGATCTACTACTCACTAGTCAATTCGGTAAATTGATAAGTTGGGTCAGTCGACTAACAAGTTCAGCAGTCGAAATAGAAAAAAATTAGGGCCTTTTGGTCCCATCGGTCAACCAATCGGACCAGCACAACGGTTAAATTAATGACTGTTGTGAGGGGTCGGTCAATCAACGATGAAGGGCCAGTCGATCGACATGGTCAGTCAAAAATTTGATTGATTTATTTTTGGTTAATCCAATTCAGTTTTGATGACTCCAAGGGAGATTTTTAAGGGAATTTGAAATATTTTTGTTATATATCATGAAATATGGGATTTCTATTTAATTGGTCCATTTAACTAAATATTCTTTTAATCAAAGTAATTAAATACTTCCTATTTTTATGGATTTCGAATTGAATTTTTTTTTGTAAAGATCAACGAATAAACATTAAAGTCTAGAGAGAAAAGAGAAATGGAGGCTAGGGTTTATTATCTTTGAATAAACAAATATAAAAATGCAATAGAAAACCTAGAATAGAGAGACTTATATAAGTGTATAATGGAAAGATCTAGAAAGCAAATAAAAGACTATTCTACCCTTAACACTAAATAATAATAATAACTCTAATATCCCCCCTCAAACTCATGATGTTACTGCAAGAAATATCGAGAGTTTTCCTACCAAAAAAAAAAAACACGAAATAAAATGCGACTTTGTGAACAAGTTGACAATTTGCATGGTTGATGACATGAAAGGCAAAGTAATAGTCCCGTGTTGAAGGTGATGACGAGTGAGATGACAATCGATCTCGATGTTCTTAGTTCATTCATAAAAGACTGAATTGTGAGTAATCTGAATTGCAGTCTTATTGTCACAGTACATGTGAGTGAGATGAGAAAAAGAAACACCCATATCTGCAAGTAACCAATGCAACAAAATTATTTCAGTGGTAGTGGATGCTATCGCACGGTACTTAGCTTTTGTGGAAAATTTAGAAACAATGGTCTACTTTTTGCTCTTCCATGATGTTGATCCTAAGATTTTGATGAACAATTAAGTGTTGATGTTTTGGTGGAACTAATGTTTTAATTGAGTGTTTCAGTGATTTAAAATTCCAGTGATGAAGTTGCAAATTAAATGGATGCTAAACGATGATGTTGAAGATATTGAAGAATTAAGAGTTTGAAGAAATTAGGAAAAATAACCCAGGTAAATGTCAACTCTTAATATCCCAATTAGGAACACACACACGACACAAAAAATATTTATTATTTATATGTGTTTTGATTAAGTGAAATTATTTGTTCTAATATGTGATTTGAAAATAAATCATTTTAAATGACTAAATGGGTGAAAACGTAAAAGAAAATAAGTTAAAAATGAGTTCAGAACAGAGATCCAGAAGACACAAGTCGACCGGACCAATCAGCATGAAGTCTCTGTATCTATGAGTCGATAGGTAGGTCGATCGACCAAGAGAAGGTAAACTCTCTGAATCTACAAGTCGACAGGTAGGTCGATCAGTGAAGGCAAAACGAACTCTCTGAATCTACAAGTCGACAGACAGGTCGATCGATGAACGCCCTTAGCTACAACCTGAATCTACCAATCGACTAGACGCGTTGTTTTAGGAAGCTGTTTATTCCGAGATTTTATCCAAAAGTAGCCGTTTTTAGTTAGGATTTGAGAGAGATTTCGGGGATATTTTTATATTTAAGATATGCTTCACCTGAAATATAAATCCTATTGATTTGGTTCATTAATTTTTAATGTTTCTCAAATTGGTACGTAAAATTGTTTATATTTTATCTAATTGAGTTTGACAAATATTTGGGGGACTTAATTAAAAGATTTGAAAGCTGTTATTAAGTGAATTGAACCAAAATGAAGTCATTATGATATAAGGGGTCTATAAGTGCTATTAATTATCATGACACATGTGAACTAGCCATTAGAAGGCTGTTTTCATTCTCCCTCAAATAGACCTGCGAATTTCTTATATCATTAAGGAAGAGAAACCATATCACATCATAAGAGTGAACTTTTCTAACAGTTATCTTTCTAAGAGTTTGTGAGCTATTCTAAGAGTGATCTTGAGAATCAATTGCGATTAATCTTTGTTGCTATCGAATTTGAAGTACTAACATCGATCTATTTATTCTTTCTGTGGATTTCAGGTGAGATCTTTCCAATTATATTCTATCATTGCATTACTTGTTTATATTTTGAAAATTGATCTTAAAAATTATTTTTGTTTTTTATTGAAGAAAAATATTTTACAAATAATTTCTTGAATCTGATTACATGCTCAAATATTTTTTACCCATATCTTATTAAAATCAGATTTTCTATCTCACGTTTTTTTATCACTAGTTGGGATATTAATTGAGTTATTATTTATCTGGGGTGGTAGAAGCTCCGAGTGAGATTTTTTGCTTATCAATTTGTATTGGTGAGTAGTGTGACGGATTAAATACTATTGGGGGTATTTAATCAGGGGTAGCTGATTTTCAGTCTCTTATTGTAAAGAGATTGAGGTAGTGATTCTTTCTGGATAGAATTGTGATTTTTGAGTGAAATTTGTAACGGTTCAATCTTTACCAGGTAAAAGGATATTTGGAGTATTTGGTGAGGTTTTGATTATTTGTCCTTAGTGTTAAAAAGAATTATGTTATTCTTTAACTTGTAAAAAGTAGAGGTTCTTCCTTAGCCTGAGAAAATGATATTGTAAAGGTTGATTCTAAGCCTGTAAAAGAATCGGTGTAAGGGTTTAGTTTCTACATTTAAAGGGATCTTGAGTATTAGTGGGTGCGAATCTCCATGAGGCTTGGAGGACTGGAATAGCCAAGAGTAGCTTGGTGAACCAGGATATATCTTGGTGTGCTGCAATATTTACTTTGCTATTTTTGTTGTTTAGGTGTGCACCTAGTTAATTATTTAATTCCGCTGTCATATAAAGATAATAATTAATTTAGGATTAAAATTAATTATTTAATTTATTCAAGTTTTATTCTGATAATTTTTAAATTACCCAATTCACCCCCCTTCTTGGGTATTCCACTGGGCCAATAATTGGCATCAGAGCTAGTTTAGCTCGAAATTTTTAGCTAACAAAGATCATATGAAGTGTTTTGATTCTGAAATTATGTGTGCTACTGTTAATTCTGCCTCTCTTAATAGTCATTGTTTTGATCATGAGTCTGATATAATTTGCAATAATGAGAATGCAGGTAAAGCTATTGAGACGCTTATTGCTCTTACTTATGTTTTTGGAAAAGATAATTTTAAACTAGAGTAAAAAATTGCAACTCTTGAAAATAAGAAATTTAATACTATCAAATCTCTCAAGAAAAAAAAAATTGGACAAATATTTTGAAACTATTGAGTTTAAAAATGCTTTATCTGAAATCAGTAAGTTGTATGATAAAGTTGAGTCTCTTGAGGATGAGACTGAGGTTTTGAAAAATGATTTTTATGATCTTCAACATAATGAGTTTAAAAGAAAAAAATCTTGAAACCTTGAATAAGACCTTGAGTATTGAATTGGACAATACAAGGTGTGAGCTTGATAGAGCTCGTGTGAAAATCCATTCTGTTGAAAATAAGTATCAAATTCTTAAGAATGATCTTGAATTTATGCATAAAAAGAATTTTGGTCTACAGGTAAACGTTAGAACCAATGAACGGTTACTTGAGAAGACTTAAAAGGAGATTAGAGAAGCAATGGATAAATTCAAGGATGTTGAGAGTACTAAATGTTTTGAAAAACTAATAGTTACTAAAGCTGCTTTTCAAAATTGCAGAAAACATTATGCTCTTGTAAGAAACATTGACTATTCGAAGAGGCGTACTAACAGTATTAAATGTTTTTATTGTGGTAAATTTGGTCATTATAAAAACTCTTATTATTTATTACATGATTACCCTGTCGGATCCAGAAATAAATGGATACCAAAAAGAGAAAATTTGAGTGCAGGTACAAATCAGAGATTTAGACAAAAGTACAATGAATACTACGTACTGACAAGGAGATTTGAAAAGATAAGAAGGTACAATGAATATGCCATGTCAAAGAGGGAACTAAGGTTCAATGTACCTAATAAGAAGAATCAGCACGTGCTAAATACAAGAGTACAGAAGCAATAAGCTCAATATGTGAGAGTTGACAAAGCTTATCCACAACAAATAGCGAGATACCAACACAAGAAAAGATTCATTTACAAAGTTGTGCCAAAGCAACATGAAGCACCAAACAAAGGTAAAGAAGTTCTTACTTAATCAACTCAAAGAATTGTTGTTCCTAAGAAGGAAGAAATTAAGTTGAAAAATCAAGCATTGGTGGAATCAAAGGATGCAAAATCAGAAATTAGTAATCCACCTAAGGTACACGCACCACTTGCTCCTAAAGATGATTCAGGTATGTCAAAATTTTTAAAGTTTAAGTTTATTAATTTTGTTAGGGAGACTGGGCCTGCTCCTTTTAAAATTTAGATGTTTGCAATATGTGTGTGTGTGTGTGTGTTTAAGTGTGTGAGTAAATATTTAAAAAAAATATATATGTGGATTAAAATAAGAGGTAAAAATTGAGCTAAGAGGATCAAATTAGGTTTAAATGCACAAAATCGAACAAAACAGAAGTGAGCAGTCGACTCATGAGTCGATCGACGGTTTTCGGTTGGAATACCGAGAGTCAGTCTGAGTTCATCAGTCAACTGGGTGGTCGACCGATCCTGTCGGGATATAAATACTATGACTTTGTTATTTCATTTCATCCGAACCCTAAAACCCGTATTCTCTTAAAACCCTTCATCTCCCAAGTTCGTCCAAGCCTAAATCTCATGAAATCAGTCCGTTTTGGATCAGATTTGAAGAATTTTTGGTTGAATCAACAAGACTAAGGCTCGGATCTGTGTATTGGAAGTGTTCTCTCTTGCGAAACAGGTTGGTCCTCTCCTATTCTAGGGTTTCGGTTGGTTTTTTCTGTTTGGCCTTAGTTTGTTTGGCTATCTTTGGTTGATTGGTCTTAAGATTCATGTGAAATAATGCCTAGAATCAAGAATCGTGCAAATAGGCCTAAGTTTGACAATGTTTTCTTTCGAAGTGAAGAGGATGAGAAAAAATACAATGAGGAATTTGTTAATCGTAGAGTGTTAGGTTTCAAACCCATTGATTTTGTTGAGTTAAAAAAGAGAAAAACATTGATATTGAAGCATATTTTAGGAATTTGGGATGGGTTGATTTTGCCACCCAAAGACATGAGTGGATGCCGGTGTGGATACAGATGTTTTACAGTAATATGACCTATAATAATCATCAGATTAAATATTTTGTTAAAGAAAAAATGATTCGTTTCAATGCGATATTATTAAGCCACATTTTTGGAAATACCTAGAGGAGACGTATTTCCAGACAATACCCCTTACTGGCTTTCAATAAATTTCAATAGAAGGATAACTGCTGAAAAATTTGATCTAGAGGGAGACAAAGCAGGATCATTATCCATTGAGCATCGATTTCTTCACTTGGTGCTAACCTATTTGGTTGTACCTAGAGGGTAAAGTCATGCTAATGTGAATGACTTTGATTTATACTTGATGAATGAGATTGTGGAAGGGAGAAAGTTGAATTTGGCTCATATCATGATGGAGCACATGAAGTATCATGTTCATAAACCCTCGGAAATACTACCATATGCTGATGCACTCTAGAGGATATTTAAACACTTTGGAGTTATGGTTGATCCTGATGAGCAGATGTTTTTGACAACCATACCTAGATGGATCAATGTTCAAAATGCTTCTCATAAAAGGCAGAGAGTGCAGGCTGCAGATGAGGAAGAAGAAAATGAAAGAGAGATGAGCATGGATCAGAAAATGGACTTTCTTCATGATCAGATTGATGATCTGAGAATACATGCGGATTTTATGGATGAGATGATGATTGGGCTAGAAAATAAAGTGGTCTAGATGAATATGAACATAGAAGTTGGGTTCGGAAAAATCATAGGAAATTTGGAACAAAATGTTTTAGTATATGCAGTCATCTCATCATAACTGTCATCAGCAATATAGTGCTCAGCCACATTTTTCCGGACATTCTATGCTTGGAGCACAACAGTCTTTTGGAGGACCAACTGTAGCCGGACCATCAGGAGCAGGACCATCTGGAGTAGTACTGTCAACACCATTTCATCAGCAGATGACTCCAGGACCAATCATTCAGCCAGGTGTTCCGTATCCACAACAACTAACCACTAGTCCGATGGGACTTTACTATCACTTCTCTGGATAAAGCTCTCATTAGATTTTATTTTTGTGTTGTTATTCAGACAAGATCCACAGTTACTCTTTTGGTCTGTAATAGTTAATCCATGTTATTTGGTTTACCTTGACTGCTAGTGTTTAGATTTTGATGAATTACCTAGATTTGATCTAATTGGTTAGATTTTTTTGTCTCTAATAATGATCCACATCGTATTTGTTGAAAATGGTTTTATTATATAAAAACTTGATGTGTTAAATGGATCTTATTTCTTTCAAAGATTGAGTTGATTTGATATTTATCTATAGTGTTAATGTTTTGTGCTTAAAAAGAAATTTATTCAAATGAGTTTTATTTCTTAAAAGTTGATTCAATAAGCTTTTATAATATGATTGCCTAGAGTGAGTTACTTGTGTGTTCCTTCTCCCTAAATTTTGTTTTTGAAGATGACAAAGGGGGAGAAATTAGTGATGTTTTATTAAGGGAAAGTATTTTTTAATTTGTGCTTTATTGATAATATTATTTTTTTAATTTGTGCATTATTGATTATATTTATGAAATCTTCATTATGATGCTTTAACGAGTTAAAGAACCCGTCCTCGGATTCAGGGGGAGTGTGGTTATATTTTTGTTTTGAAGAAAATATCAAAATTAATTGTCATCATAAAAAAATGTGAGATTGTTGATCCTAAGATTTTGATGAACAATTAAGTGTTGATATTTTGGTGGAACTAATATTTTAATTGAGTGTTTCAGTGATTTAAAGTTTCAGTGATGAAGATGCAAATTAAATGGATGCTAAACGATGATGTTGAAGATATTAAAGAATTAAGAGTTTGAAAAAATTAGGAAAAATAATCTAGGTAAATGTCAACTCTTAATATCTCAATTAGAAACACACACATGACACAAAACGTATTTATTATTTATATGTGTTTTGATTAAGTGAAATTTTTTGTTCCAATATGTGATTTGAAAAGAAATAATTTTAAATGACTAAAATAGAATATAAGAAGATTAGTGGAGCTTATTTAAAAGAGAAAATGGTTAAAGGGGTGAAAACGTAAAAGAGAATAAGTTAAAAACGAATTCAAAACAAAGATCTAGAAGACACAAGTTGACTGGTAAGTCTACCGGACCAATTAGCATGAAGTCTCTGTATCTATGAGTCGATAGGTAGGTCGACCGATCAAGAAAAACTGAACTCTCTGAATTTACAAGTCGACAGGTAGGTCGACTGGTGAAGGCAAAACGAACTCTTTGAATCTACAAGTCGACAGACAGGTCGACCGATGAACGCCCTTGGCTACAACCTGAATCTACCAGTATACTGGTCGGTCGACTAGACGTGCTGTTTCAGGAAACTATTTATTCCAAGATTATATCCAAAAGTAGCCGTTTTTAGTTAGAATTTGAGAGAGATTCCATGGATATTTTTATATTTAGGATATGCTTCACTCGAAATATAAATCCTATTGATTTGGTTTATTAATTTTTAATGTTTCTCAAATTGGTATGTAAAATTGTTTCTATTTTATCTAATCGAGTATGAGAAATATTTGGGGGATTTAATTGAAAGATTTGAAAGCTATTATTAAGTGAATTGAACCAAAATAAGTCATTATGATATAAGGGGTCTATAAGTATTATTAATTGTCTTGACACATATGAACTAGCCGTTAGAAGACTGTTTTCATTCTCCCTTAAATAGACCTGCGAATTTCTTATATCATTTAGGAAGAGAAATCATATCATATCATAAGAGTAAACTTTTCTAAGAGTTATCTTTTTAAGAGTTTGTGTATTATTCTAAGAGTGATCTTGAGAATCAATTGCGATTAATCTTTGTTACTATCGAATTTGAAGTTACATCGATCTATTTATTCTTTCTGTGGATTCCGGGTGAGATCTTTCCAATTATATTCTATCATTGCATTACTTGTTTATATTTTGAAAATTGATCTTAGAAATTATTTCTGTTTTTTATTGAAGAAAAATATTTTGCAAACAATTTCTTGAATTTGATTACGTACTCAAATATTTGTTACCCATATCTTGTTAAAATCAGATTTTCTATCTCACGTTTTTCTATCACTAGTTGGGATATTAATTGAGTTATTATTTATCTGGGGTGGTAGAAGCTCCGAGTGATATTTTTTGCTTATCAATTTATATTGGTAAGTAGTGTGACGGGTTAAATACTATTAGGAGTATTTAATCAGGGGTAGTTAGTTTTCAGTCTCTTCCTGTAAAGAAATTGAGGTAGTAATTCTTCCTGAATAGAATTGTGATTTTTGAGTAAAATTTGTAACGGTTCAATCCTTATCGAGTAAAACGATATTTGGAGTATTTGGTGAGGTTTTGATTCTTTAGCCTTAGTGTTAAAAAGAATTAGGTTATTCTTTAACCTGTAAAAAGTAGAGGTTCTTTCTCAACTTGAGAAAATGATATTGTAAAGGTTGATTCTGAGCCTGTAAAAAAATCGGTGTGAGGGTTTGATTCCCACCTTTAAAGGTATCTTGAGTATTAGTGGGTGCGAATCTCCGTAGGGCTCGGAGGATTGGACTAGCCAAGATTAGCTTGGTGAACCAGGATATATCTTAGTGTGCTGCAATATTTACTTTGCTATTTTTGTTGTTTGGGTGTGCACCTAGTTAATTATTTAATTCCGCTGTGATATAAAGATAATAATTAATTTTAGATTAAAATTAATTATTTGATTTATTCAAGTTTTATTCTGATAATTTTTAAATTACCCAATTCAACCCCTACTTGGGTATTCCACTGGGCCAACACATGATGTAAGACCTCGATTCATGCTCGTGCGTCATTTAGTTGCATTTTAGAGTAATTGGGGAAAATTCAGGGTGAAATGGGGTCAATTAAAAATTCAAATTTAAAAGTTTAGGGGTCAAATTTCAAAGTTAGAAAATATTCTATCCAAAATTGGCATTTAACTTTTGAATTGAAACTTTTTGTAGGTGAAATTGCAATTTAGAAAAATCTTAAATGTGAAAATTGGACTAAAAAGAAGATTTTAAAGAAATTAGGGGGGAGAAAGGAGAAACTAACCAAAAGATTATTTATATATATATATATATATATATATATATAGTGTATGTGTGTGCTATGAGATCCGCCAGAGACAGAGCTACATCAGGAAGCAGGAGACGTGGCCTCATTAGATCAATTCCCATCCACTAATTTCATGCATATAAATGACCATGCAGAGATTGTGATAAAAAAATGGGAGAGAAAGATCGAGAAATCAGAGAAACCGAGAAGAGAGAAAAATTGGGTTTCAGTTGTGGATGTGTTTGGGCGACGGTGAGCAGTTGGTGAGGGGGATGTTCATTCAGTGATTTTGTGAGGGTATCCTGTCCTGTCCATCCAGTAGCCGTGTGAGGTTGATAAAGAAAAAGAGAAAGGAGTCGGTCGACGATGGTTCGGACGGTCGTGATCTTGTGTTTGGTATGTGTGAGTTGTTCAGCCGACGATCATCGGTGGTGTGGGTAGTATGAGTATTATCGTTGATTTCGTGCGGTTGGGCGTTGTCGGTCGGCTGAGACGAAACGGAAACAGAGACGGTGATTGTGGGTATGTGGATTGCATGTGTGATCGTCACCGTTCGTCGTCGTGTGCTATGGGTGTATTGTCGACTACGATTGTGTGTGTTGTGCATGTGTTATATTTGTGTATGTATGCTCCGTTCTGATCAGTGTGTGTGTGTTGTTCATGGGTCGACGGTGGTGTGTAGGTATATGATCGTCGACGGGGTGACGTGTTCGGTTAGTCGTCGGTGGAGTGGGGAGTCACCGGTGGGTTTCTATATTCAGTTCGGTCACTGAGTGTGTGTCCACAGTCCCTCATTGCTGCTGTGCGTGTGTGTCCTTCGTCAGACAGTGTGTGTGTGTGAGTCAACCTATGTGTGTACGCCGGCGATTTGCGTAGGTGGGTGCTCTGTTTTCTTTCTGCCAACTGTGTGTATGTGGGTGTGTGTTTGTGTATGCAAATGAGTGTCCAGTCAATTAGATGAAGTGCGGTGTAGGTGTTTCGATGTGTGAGTGGGTGGTCGTTTCGGTAGGTGTGCGTGATTGGTGGTTGGCTGTCGGCGGAGAGGGTGAGGACGTGGTAAGGGTGTCGGCTGTATTCGGCGAAGCAACAGAAGGAAGAAGAAGAAGAAGAAAAGGGAAAAGAAGAAAGGAAAAAAGAGGGAATTAGACAAATAACCCCAACAAAAGTCAAAATTCATCCGCGGCCCGTGAACGATTCGGAACGGGTAACGTTTTTCGTTAAGTTTATTAAATCAAATTCTAGCATCAAAATTTTATAACTGGAATAATAAATTTGAGACCGTCGTATTATTAAATTTTTATGCAGTAATTAAAGGAATGAAATTTACCGAATAATAAGGGTTATAAATAAAATGTGGGGAATGGGAAATTACGGAACTTAAGGCCTGCATTACATGATTAGGCTATTTTTGCATAAAATATTAATTTAGGCCCTGTTATTATTAGGTTCGTATGCACTGGAGTATCGGTAGAGGGTAGTCAGTGAAAACTATTCGGAGCGGATAACCAGGTGAGTGTACTGTCTTTTTGCCAAACTATTTATATATATATATATATATATATATATATATGATTAAATATGGGTTTACTTAAACTGTACGATTTTATAAATTATATGGATCAAGCAAATATTTGGGAAAGTTGGTAAAATGAATTTCCGGGGTATTGTGTTGGTTTCTAAAAAGAAAGTTGGAAAATGAGTTTCGTTGGATTTGGTGGTTTTAAAAGAGAGTGGAAAATATCTGGTTTTCTAAAAATGTTTGGTTTTGTAAAAACAAAGGTAGGAAAAATGGTTTTTATTGAAATCGGTGATACAAAGGTGGAAAAATGGGTTTTACTGAAATTGGTGGTACTTTTAAAAAAAAGAGTGAAAAACATAATTTTAGAAATTCTCCCCGAAAGGGGTGTGGTTTATATTCTCCTCATAAGGGGTGTAGATTTTTAACGATGTGGTGTGAAAATTTATTTCTCCCCGTAAGGAATGTGGATTTTTAACTATACTGATGATTTTGACGATTCCATAATTGTTCTCCCCGAAAGGGGTGTGGTTTCTCCCTAAAAAAGGGTGTGGATTATATTTCTCCCCGTAAGGGGTGTGGATTCTTCCAATGGAATGTGGATAGTTCGCCCTGTAAGGGGTGTGGATTATATTTCTCTCCAAAAGAGGTGTGGATATTTCGTAGGAAGGCATTCCTACGGATGTTATGGTATCGTTGCAACTCCCGATCGTGAGGTTAAAACGATCACTATGGCTAACCAGTGTGTGTTGTGGTGGAGTGGTGGTTTGAGATGTGTGTTTGATATGTAGTGTTTTACTTATATTGGGTGATTTATTATGGTGATTGGTATGATCTTATACTAAATGGATTTGGATGAAACTTATCTATATCGCTTTATTTTCACTGCTTATATACTGGAGATTTTACGAGCTATGTGGTGTTTATACACTTACGCTTGATCCATTTAGATGTTGTAGAATGATTTATTATTATAAAATATTTTTACTAAGAAGGTAGTACACTCGCAGGTGCTGTAAATAGGCGTTTGTCCCCTACTGGCAATAGGTCAGTTCCGGAGGTACGATAGGGAAGGAGTTTCTTGGGGCTATTACTTGAGGCGAATCAAATGAGAGATTTTGGGTTTTGTATCTTAGATGTTATTAAGAAATTTTATAGGGATAAGAGTGTCCCCGAGTAGAGAATGTATATATATATATATATATATATATATATATATATATATATATATATATATATATATATATATATATATATATATATTGGTTGGCTTTTGTGATATATATTTATGCGTGTATGTTGTCGTCTATAGTGTTTATCATTCAGGTGAGGTCATATCGACGTCACGCCGGCCCCACAGTGACGGGTGTCCGGGGTGGGGTGTGACACATGAAATAAGAAAATCACCAAAAAATACACAAAAACTATGATAGACTCGCGATCTGTGGGATCACTAGCCCAATTAGCATTAGAGTAGGCATGTAACTCCAAAGACGAGGTCGATGGAAGTAAGAGACTCTAAAAGAGAGTACCCCGAAGATACTGAAGGATACAAAGAACAACAACCCAATGAACTGTAGTAGGAGAAGTGACAAAGTGGCTGACGATATGAACAACATGGGCAATATCCAGGTGAGTAATGGTTAGATAGACCAAACTGCCAACAATAGTACGATATAAGGTAGGATCTGACAAAGGGGCACTATTAGAAGGTGAATAACGAAAATTTACCTCTAGAAGAGTATCAACGGTCCTAATATCAGTAAGACGAGCCCGCTTAAGAATGTCACCTGCATATTTAGACTGAGAAAGAAGATAGCATTTTGGAGAAAAAACTACTTCAATACCCAGAAAGTAGCGTAATGCCCCCAAGTCCTTCATTTCAAGCTGAGAAGATAATTCTGACTTCAAGATTGGAATCCCATCAACATCATCACCGATAATAATCATGTCATCTATATATAAAGAAAGTATAATACCGCCTGCAGTAGTACACTTTATAAACAGAACGGAATCATGATTACTTGGATGAAAACCAAGCGAAGTAATCACCATAGAGATCTTCTCAAACTAGGCTTGAGGGGCTTGTTAAAAACGATATAGAGCTTTCTTGAGTTTGCAGACTTTTCCAGACTTATGAGCAACACCTAGAGGAGGAGTCATGTAAACTTCCTCTTGAAGATTGCCATTTATGAAGGCATTCTGAACATCCATCTAAGAAATATGCCACTAATGAGCAGGTGCAACGACAATAAGAGTATGAACAGCTGTCATTTTTACAACTGGAGCGAAAGTCTCCTGATAATCCATACCATATTGCTGAGAAAATCTCTTAGCAACCAAATGAGCTTTGTACCGCTCAACTAAACCATCAGACTTAGTTTTAATTTTGTAGACCTAACGAAAACCAATTGGATTTTTACCAGGATGTAAAGGTACCAAATCCCATGTATCTGTCTTGTGTAAAGCACAAAGTTCCTCAACCATAGCCTGTGGTGAAAAAAGGATTAAGTGATTCCTCTTTATAGGATAAAGGCTTAGGGAGACAATGAATAGAGACTAAAAATGAAGCAAAAGAATTTGAATAGCAAGAATAAACAAAATTTGGCATATGAGTGGACTTACGAATATACTGAGGATAGCGAAGAAGAGGATCCACAATCTAAGAAGATTCTCGATCGGCCGTTAGAGGGGAGGAAATGCTAGAAATATCAGTAATTATAGAACTACCAGTGTGAACATGAGGTCTAGATGCATGAAGTAGATCAATATTTGTAGTGCATGATGTTGGCACAAAGAGCTACCTAGGAGGAGGTGAATTGGGTAGTTACTAGAATTAAACAATTAATTTTTTTTAAACACTTAATGTCAAATAATCAATTTCTTAAATAGATTATTATCTTTATACGCAGCAGATATGTGTTTAACACTAAGTGCACACCCAAACACAATATAATAAAATAAACAATGCAGCACACAACGATATATTTTGGTTCGTCTAAGCTAGTCTTGCTTACATCCAGTCCTCCGAGCTCCACGGAGATTCGCAATCCACTAAACCATTTGATCCCTTTACCACGTAGGAATCAAACTCTTAAAACAATTCTTTTATAGGCACAAAATCAACCTTTACAAATTACCATTTTCCTATCTCCTTAAGCTTATTTATTATTTAATATTCTTTTCTTTCGAAAAATTGGGGCGCGTCAGCTAGAAACTCCACTGGGTATAATTAGAGGGTGAGCCTGATATGTCCAAATAAGTCTAACTATTTCATGTCCGAATGTTATATTTTATTTCGTTATCTTTTCCTTCTATTTTTGGAAATAAGTTGTGATGTTTATTTCTTTTCTTCTTTTTTTCCTTTTCTCTCGGACTCTTATAATTGTTGTAAACCCTCCGACACAAGTATAGTCATCTTGTATCCATAGTATCCCTACAGGATTCAACGAATACAAGGCGTGGAAATGGGTTTTTACTTGATGGATTAATGATGTCTTAGGAAGTCTTAAAAACCAAACGAGTTCAAAGATTCCAATACCGATTAAGTAACGAAATAATTTCATAAATCATTATTTGTTTTGATCTATCATTATCGGAATTGAAAAGCTTTAAACTCGAATGGGTTTTAAGGCTACTTAAAACCCACGTAGACTAACAAATGAGTTTGTTATAAGAACACGACGAGACAGGTAAATTGGTCCCAGAAAAGCAAATCTGGTTCCCCCCATCTGAAGCCCGATACTCGCAGTCGAGCCCAGACTCATTCCAGGATGACATCAGAAGGCAATCCTAAATCTCCTCGTACAGCCCAGATGGCTCAGATGCAAGAAACCATCGATATGCTGAGGGAAAGGATTAACGAACTTAGCCGACCCCAAGAGGTGCATGTTCCCATATCTAGTAGAACTCATGTGACTAAATCACCAAATGGAAACCTTCCAAGTATAGGGATGGGGAACTCAGTGTCGAATTCAAATCACATCGGCCCGAACTTCGTGGTACCGGTCTATTACAGACCCCAGATGGGCCCTCATCCTTTCGCCTATGGAGCATTGGCATGCCCTAGCTAGAGGTATATCTATTAGACATTACCTGATGGCCCAACCCCCTTTGCACTATAGATCCTCATTCACCTAGAGATGGTCGTTGCTCCATCCAATTATCCGAATACCAATTGACCGGCCCTGACCGTCGAAATGAAGATAATGGACCCCCTTCGGCCAGGGTTCTGAAAATAGAAAAATTGGAGAGAACAATGGAAGAACTAAAAAGGGAGAAGCCATAAAAAAAATGGCATACAAGAAGCTATCAGCACCAACCCGGGTGGTATACTCGGAAAACTTTGTAGTTACGAAGTTCACAAAGTATGATAGTATTGGCCCTCCAAAGTGGCATATCAGCATTTATAAGGAGGAATTGGGAATCTATGCCCAAAATAAATATCTCTGCCTAAAGATTTTCCAGAGATCATTGAAAGGACTAGCTCTCAACTGGTATATGACCCTGGACGTATCGCATATCAAAACCTTCGAGGATCTGGTAGAGGCCTTCTATGAGCAGTACGTGTACAACAAAGATGCCACACCCAACCGCAATACCCTCTCCCAAATACTGAAGAAGAAAGATGAAAGCTTCCGGAGGTGCACTGCTCGTTGGAGGGAGAAAGCTACCAAACTTGTCCCTAGGCTGAGCGATGAGGCTCAGTTCAAGTCGATTCATACACCGTCGTTCTATCGAGATATCTCAAGCATAGCAGTGACTTCCTTTGGCAATACGATCAAGCAAGCCGAGGAGACAGAAGAAGGAATAAGGAGTGAAAAGATTGAAGGGGCCTCGCCTGATCCGACAAAAAGGTCAGCCCCGCCAAAGAAAAAAGAAGATGAGGTAGGTGTCGTCATTTCTCCATAACAAACCCTTCAACAAAATAACCCCCGAGCCTCCTATCCCCAAAATTACCCAAATCAAAACAACCAATATAGTAACCACCTCTCTCAAAATCGATTAAACCAATCTTACCCCCAAAACCAGCCATATTCTCAAAGTCGTCCCTGCTACTACCAGAATGTACCTCCACTTACCAAAACCACACTTCCCAATACCACCCTCAATCCTACCAAACACCCACTTACTATATACCCTTATATCAGCCAAACCAAAACCCCCTACCTCAAATTCCTAACTACACCCTAAAACCAGGAACCCAATACCACCCAGGTTATCCACATTGCACTACTAGGGGGAACTTTCAAAATGATGACAAGGAACTGCTAGACCTTCCGGTCTCAATCACCGAGCTATACCGCAGTTGTTTGAAGCAAGAGATATTGACATCCCTTCTATCCTACGAGCCTAAGACTGAAAGTAAAGTCGTGAATATTTTTTGTGAGTATTACTCAGGATCTAAGGACATACGACCGAGTAATGCTATCAATTGAAAGACAAGATCCGAGAGTTCATACGAACATAAGCCATTATATTTCCAAAAAATCCTGAGATCGATGTGCCAAACTGTCAGCAAAATCCGCTACCTGAGCATGTACCTTTAGGGAGTGGCGAAGTCAATATTTACCAAAACGTTGGGGGATATGGGAGCGAGTCATGTGCCCGAGGCTCGATTTAAAAAATCTAAAGGCTACAAAACTGGATTTTCTTGTTTACTTTCAATTTACTAGAAGTTTTGATTAAATCTGGACGTTTTTGTGTACTCACCTCTCCATCCTGTTGGTCTTTTGGAAAGAAAAGGATTTTGCTATGTAATGGGTTTTAAATTTCAATAAATGCAATACTGTTTTATCCGAAACTGTGGTCTAATATTTGAATATTACGTTTTCAGGTACCCAAAATTGCCTGCATATGTTTTATGTGATATAACTGAGCGAGGATGTGAATATATGATTTCAATACAGAGCTAGACCACGATTCAATAGGGATAGAAACAAAGAAAGATTATGTTCTGTCAGACGATGGTGAGATTCGAAAGGCCCCTGACCAAATTTAACAGTAATTCCTGAGTTTCGGAGGATTTGAAAGTCAACATTGGTATCCATTTACCCTAATGATACTTTGATATATTGTTACAAGTTGATCAAGTTGTCTCCGATGGCCCTTTAGTGATTCGATAAAATCGGGTGTAAACATCCTGATTCGCTTGCTGTCGGACCCAATGGAAAAAATGGAGCACAACCATTCTAGGCCAATGATCCCAATGAAAAACTCTCAAATGTTGTAAGAAGGTCTCAATTCACAAAAAATATTAAGTTCATTTCTAAGCTCAGCTGCCCCCGAACCATTGTAAGTTCAATCATCTAATTCCAAAAAAAAAAAAAAAAAAAATGAAAGGGGGTAACATAGCAACAAGCGTTGGTGCAAATGTAGAAGATATTTGAAGAGAAAAAAAAAAGAATAGATTGTTTCGTTCAAATTTTTTACCTCGAGTCAATTTGGCAGGTAAACGACGTTTTTCAGGATCAGACCTTGATGGATTTGAATGGAATCAAAATTTGTAAAAAGAAATATTGTTCGTGGTCTGAAAGTATATTGGAATCATATTCTTTTGCAATTTGACTTAAGATCTCACAGAAAATTATATCTGGCATTGACGGTGCTCCTTTTAGTAATTTTTGACATTTACCCATTTTTGGACTAAATCAGTTTTGCAAGATTTGAGAAAACACAAAGCACGCAGGAGTATTAAAACCCCAAGTATTGAAGCACCTAGAAATTTGAAAAGATAATAATTCATTCGAACAAGTCAATGAGACCTTGATGAGGCATATTAGGCTTTCCCATGAGTTGAAAAGTAAAATATTGAAAAAAAATCTCATCGAATCACCCTGAGGCATGTCGAGCCCTGAGTTGGAAAGAGAAACTTCTAAATTCAAATGGAACAATCTCCCGATACTACTCTGATCCGAGTATCATTAGTTGAGCGATTGCAGCTACAAGGAGGAACATAATTTCTAGTCATTAAAGGTAACAATTTTTCAAACTAAGACTTTGTTTTGGAAGTGTTATCTTATAGGGATCTCAAAAGGATTGGGAGTGTAGATTTCTCTATCACTGAGATCTTTCACCTTCGTGCCGACTCGAATTAGAAACCGTTATTGCTGAAATTCAAAAGATCTAAAATGAGCGTCCAGGTAGGTGTTTTACCCTAAAAGGTTCGATTGTTGAAGTGTCAGCCCCAACTGCGGGATGTGACACATTTTATATCTTTGTCTATCATTTTTCCCTAGTCTCAGGTTGGGGCACATTATATGAAATTTGTCTATTTCTATATCTAAGGAGTTTTAACCTTGGCAGCCCTAGTTGCAGACTGTGGCACATTTTATATCTTACCATTATTTCACACTTGTCTCTTCGTGACGGCATCTCATGTTGCATTCAACCTTTCCGTGATGGTTCTTTTATTGTTGCCTCTCTGTGATAGTATTTCATGTTACATTCAGTCTCTCCATGATGACATTTCATGTTCCATTCAGCCTTTCCATGATGGCTTTTCATTTTTACATTATACCTCTCAATGATGGCTTTTCATCTTTGTATTATGCCTCTCCGTGATGGCTTTTCATATTGCATTTTGCCTCTCTGTAATGACTTTTCATTTTTGCGTTATGTCTCTCAGTGATGGCTTTTTCTTTTTGCATTATGTCTCTCCGTGATGGCTTCTTCATTTGTATTCTGCTTCTCCGTGATAGCATCTCATTTTTGTATTTTGTCTCTCTGTGATGACATTTTATTTTTGTATTATGCCTCTCCATGATTGTTTTTCATCTTTGTATTTTGTCTCTCTGTGATGGCTTTTCATGTTGCATTTTGCCTCTCCGTAATCGCTTTTTCATTTTTGCATTATGTCTCTTCGTGATGACTTTTTCTTTTTACATTATACCTCTCCGTGATAGCTTCTTCATTTGCATTTTGTCTCTCCGTGATAACATCACATTTTTGTATTTTGCCTCTCTGTGATAGTATTTTATTTTGCATTTATGCCTCTCCGTAATGACTTTTTCACCTTTGCATTATGTCTCTTCGTGATGCCTTTTCATGTTGCATTTTGTCTCTCCGTGATGACTTTTTCATTTGCATTCTGCCTCTCCGTGATGACACTTTATTTTGCATTTTTGCCTTTCCGTGATGGCTTTTTTATTTTGCATTTGCCTCTTCGTGATGGCTTTTTATATTTTTGCATTGCCTCTCTGTGTGTGCCACTTCATTTTTGTATTTTTTTTCCTCGCTCTGCCTGAGGCATATGTTGAACTACGTGTGACCTGATTCTTGGCATTATCGAGATACGTAAGAAACCATTGTAGGGTTCGATCGCAATTCATTTGTATTCCATTCCCATCCCTTTTCCATCACGCCCTGAAAAAGGGTCGTTTTTTATCTTTTTTTTTTTTTTTTTTTTTTTTTTTTAATTTCGTCTTTTGTTATAAAATTTCAATAAAAAAATGCTTTGAAAAATTCAGAAAATGGGACGATCAAAATGACATGGTCTCCTATTTTTGTCAAGCAAGTAGAAATCGTATGACAAAGAGGGACAACTGTAGACACGACATTTTGACCGCCCCACTAAATTTTTATATTTTATTTTATAGTTAACTTTGTTTTATTTTATTTTATTTCCAAAAAGAAAGTAAAATTGAAATTAAAAAATATAGAAATAAGAAAATAAAGAAAACGAAATAAAAAGAAAAAAAGAAGAAATAAAGAAAAATGGGAGAGAGAGCAATCGTGAGAATAAGAAAGAGATAAAGGAAGAAAGAGAAAGAGGTCAAAGAGCATGGGACCCTTATTTTAGCTATTGTTATGTGTGTGTATGAGCAATGTGTATGTGTATGAAAAAATCAGTGGGCCCTACTATTTTAGTCATACTTATGTGTGTGGGGGGGAGTCGTGTGTGTATGAGAGAGAACCAACGGACCCCTCTTTATTGTCATGTGTGTGTGTGCACATGAGAGAGAGAGAAAAAAAAAGGCAATGGGCACCCGCCACGTGTCGCCTGCTAGAAGAGGTGGTGAAAAAACCCTAAAATTCAGAAAAATTCAATTTTTTTACTTTTTTCAATTTTACCCTTTCCCAATCCAACTTGAACTAGGTTTAGGCGGTTAGACCTAATTTTTAGAGTTTCCAAAATGATTTTCACGTCCCATCTTTTCCTATAAATAGGACAATTCTCTTCCTAATTTATTTATTCATAAATTGAGAGAAAAATTCTTTAGAGAGTGATTCTCATCGTAAACCTTTTCGGGAAACTGTCTGCGAGAGAAAAAAGTCCGAGTATCGGGATTTTTGGCCTATAACAGGTATCTTTTCTTATTTTTAATTTTTTTTTAGTTTATTTTATTCTCTTCGCAATTTAAATTCCTGCAAACTTTATTTTTTTAATTGTCCAATGACTCGATGAAAAACGCCGGAATTAGGTTCCCTATTCTCAATCTGAACCTTTAAGCGTTTAGACGAGAACGTCTGCTGTTTTTTTTTTTATTATTTTATTTTATTTCTATATTTTTTTATTTTTTTATTTTGTTCGTAATTCATAAAGAGAAAAAACTAAAAAAATAAGTCGTCCGATGATCCGATGAAAACGCCGGAGTGGGTTTCTCGTGTTGCACTTAACTCCAAGCGTTAGGTGAAGGATGGCTCATTATTTATTTTTCTGTATTTTTTATTTTATTTTATTCTTGTTATCAAACCCCTAAAAAATAAAAATAAAATACAAAAATCCAAAAATAATAAAATCTTTGTTTCCGTTCCCCAACTCGAGTGGAATTTAGAAATGAATGGTTTTAGGAAATCCCTTCCCTCGGTAAATTTTCGTGGGATTCCGCTTAAGTTTCGGAATATTAATTTCAACAAAATTATTTCCGCGAACCTCCCATTGATTCTCATATCCATAGAATTCAAGGAAATTTTAAAACAGGATTTTTTTAAATTAATCGAGCAAACTTAAAATAGATTTTTTTGCATCCACTTATCACGTTTATTTCTCGTATCATTTAGACAGCATGTTTAGGATACTCTCACTACTTACACTTTTTATACATATAATTTAGTTTTTTTTCTTCATGAATCCATGTTATTTTTCACATTTAGTCATGACACGTGCACCATTTATATTTTTATTAAATAATTAAATTATTACCACGCATAATTACGTTAATTCACGTAGCGTTTCCTATTCAATTCTCATATTCATATCAAGTTTACATCGACATATTTAAACCAAAACCTTTAGTTTTTTTTAGGTCGCTTTTACATAAAAAAAAATATCATATAGATGTTAGTTTTGCATTCATGTTTTCATTCTTATTCACCTATTTTTAGTTTGCCTATTTAAATTAAATAAATCTCTCGGAAACATATATAAAAAACCCCCGGGGACCATCCTTATCGAATCTTTAATATTCAATAAAAGCTTATAGTAGGGGAACATTTTCAAAAATACAAAAATTTGTCCCACCGTATTTGTGAAAATACCAAAAGGATTTTATAACAAGGGAATGATTTAAAAAAAAATAAAAAAATATTCGGACTAAACTAATTGGAATTAATCGAACATAAGGTACCATTTTCGGATGGGCGTCTTGGGGTGCCTACCACTTTCCCTGAGCGTAATTGACCCCGAACCTTTAAATGAATTTTTGGTTTGACCGTATTTTTGGAGTCAATTTTTACTTAGGCATTTTAAATTTATTTTCTAAAATTTGGTGACCTAGCACACTATTTAAATCCAATGTTAAGTGGTGACTCCTTATTTTTAAAGTTGCCTAAGTATATTTTTTAAGAAAATCGGAGCTTTAAAAACCCCTCTCTCCTTAAGCTTATTTATTATTTAATATTCTTTTCCTTTCAGAAAATCGGGACACATCAGTAACGCCATTAAAAATTGGACCAAACGTTGTTATTCTCTAAGGACAATGTACGAAGTACATTCTCGTAATTCTGCAATTCCATAAAGGCTAATTGATCCCAAAGATCTGTCATAGCGGAGTAAAATTCTTGAATACTCATATCATTATGTTTCAGTGCTCGAATATCAGATTCCAATTGGTATTATTTTGCAAAGTTAGACTATATGTACAGCCTTAATAGATGATCTCAAACCTCTTTGGCATACTCCCCGTGAGATTATTCCAAGTTCTTTTTTATTGCTTTCCTAGATTAATATTGATTAATTTCTTGGATAAGGTGTTTTAAAAAAATTATTTTTGAACTTAATTTTGAGAAAATCTTTTAAACGATTTTTATTTGAGAAATCTGATTACGTGTTACCTATGTGTTAATTGCTTCAAATCAGATTTGTTTGTCTCACATTGAATTTACCACATAGTTTTATTCGGGACATTAATTGAGTATATTTGTATTGAGGTGGTAAAAGCCACTTATAGGAAGAAACTTGCTATTTTTTGTATTTACGAGTTTGAGCGGATTAGACACGTTTGAGTGAGTGTCTAATTAGGGTAGTTAGGTTTCAATCTTTGGCCTGCAAAAGGATTAGGTTAGTCTTTTCCCTTAAAAATATGAGGTTTTAATTCTTCCTGTAATAGAATTAAGTGTGATTGTAAAGGTTCTTGCTAAGCCTGTGAAAATGACAAGTGTAATAGTGGTAGGTTGATTTTTAGCCTGTAAAAGAATCAGGTGTATAAAGGTTGATTTTAAGCCTGTGAAAATAATCGAGATTGTAAAGATTTGGTAATTTCTACCTGTAAAAGGAATCAAGGGTTTAGTGAATTACGAATTTTCGTGAAACTCGGGGGACTAGACGTAGGTAAGATTAGTTTACCGAATCAAGATAAATCTTTGTATGTTGTATTGTTTATTCTTTTTTGATTGTTTGGGTGTGCATTTAGATTAAACACATTTTCGATGCTAATCAAGTTAATAATCAATTTAGGATAATTGAGATATTATATTTAAGTATTTAATTGTTTAAATTTTGACTACCCAATTTGTCCCCCTCTTGGGTAGCTCTTTGGACCAACAAAAAATTATATTATGAGATATATTTTCACATTTTTTATTATTAAATTTAATAGATTTCAAAATTTTACGTACAAATATTTGTCTATCCCAACAAGTGAATTACAAAATTACACAACCAAAATCTCCATTTTGAAAAACTTACCTAAACAAAGAATTTGTAAAAATGGGATTTCAAAATTCTGGGTTTTGAAATTCCATCATTTACAAATTCCATGAATTTATCAAATCCCTTACTGAAACGCAACCTAATAGAATAGAAGCGAAAGACATTTTAACGGATCAAATATAACTTTAAAAAATGAATGGTTTGATTATACTTTTCATAAAATTTATTAAATATTTTTTTTTAAATTTATAATTATTAATTTAAAAATAGTACTTTGAGTACAGAGAATTTTTGGAAAAATATTTTAGTTGTTCAAATCTAATTTTAAAGTATGAATTATTGATATTGAACTTGTGTAAGGTTTTAGCCCACTAATTTCAAACTTCTCTATGACACTCAACCCACTTAACCACTCAATGTTTTAGATGAAGAGATTAAATATTTTAGAGGAAATTCCTGTTTAAATTTTTCACACTTTCACTTTCAAAAATTTCGAATTTAATTAAATTGTGGATCCTTCAAATTTTTTATATATGTATTTTATTAACTAATTTTTTTATTATTTTTTTTAGATGCATGTAAATTTTAAAATTGATATAGTTCAAGGAATCCTTGGTAAAGAGATGAAAAAAACAAAAAAAAACAAAAAAAGGGTGGTTTTTGTATTTTTTTTTTTTGCTTTTTTATATATAATTAAATATTATTTAGTTTAATTAAGTAATTATATTCATTATTTTTTAAAAAAAAAAGTGTATTTAGTTATTAATTAAAATAGAATAAGTAATTTCTTTACTAATGATGTTTATTGTTTTGTATTTAAAATAGATAATTGTTATTTATAATTAAGTAATTGTTGTTATATATAAAAGGTGAAGTGACTATTTATAATTTATAATTAAGAAAATAAGAAAATAAATATTAATTAATTATAATTAACTAGTTGTCTTCATAAATTATAGTAAAAAGAAATATTTTGAGTGATTAATCTTCTTAAAATATTAAATTACCAGGGTAAATTACAACTAATTTTGACTTTGTTAAGAGTCCAATCTAATCATACTACAAGTTAATTTAACCCTTGTTGTAATTGGCTAAGTATTAAATATTAATCATGTACCAAAAAATTAATAATCACCAAGTATGGTTGCATCTTTATATAATGTTGTTACAATTGGGTAATGTATTATTAGGAAAAATAGTTGCAACATAATATGGCAATGTTCCTAGAGAAAAGTGCATTTTTGGTCACTCAAGAAGGAGATGGGTGTTTAAATGACCCCTGAGATTTTTTAAATGACACAATTTGTACTTCAAGTTACAATTTTATATTGTTTTGGTTCAATTGAAATTTTCGCTAAAAAAATAACCAGAATCCGATAATTAAGGAGTATTTCATTAATGATGTCCAAATCTGGATCGTCAATGAAATAGTAAGCCCCCGATCCTAATTGAGGGTGAACAATGCAGAAGCGAGTAGAACTGTCGACGTTGCACATTTGATGGGAGATATTTTTTAGTCTTAAATTATAAGTGAGTTGGGTCTCAAAATTATTGACACATGAAATGAGTGCTCTAAGATGCCGTAGTGAGTTATTTCAACAAATCAAAAATGTAATAATCTGAATTATTTATAATTATAAAGATACGAAACATTATATTTTATCTGAACCACCTTCAAATTTTAAAGTATAGTAAAAGGTGTAATTGGAGGTCACACTATATTATATGTTAATGTTAACGTAATATTCACTCAATATTTCAATTTTTATTCGAATATTCTGTGTGATTGTTTATTCAATATTTCAAAATAATATTTCAATTCACTCAATTTTCATTCAAATATTCTTTGTAAATATTTACTCAATATTTTAAAATACTATTTCAATTAACTCAAATTTATGTTCACTCAATGTACTACATAAATGTTCACTCAGAAAAATTCAAAACAATTATTTACTCAAATGTTAACCCAACGAACATAGTTTACACATTTGTGTTAACGTTTACGTATCATGTTCGAAATAGAAAAATATACACATTAACATTTACAAAGAAAACAACAGATCAAAATCAAAATACTATTTCATTTAACTCAAATTTATGTTTACTCAATATATTGCATGAATGTTTACTCTAAAAAATTTAAAACAATTGGTCACTTAACACGTTAACTCAACGAACTTAGTTTACACATTTGCGTCAACGTTTACATATTATGTTCGAATGTAGAAAGCATACACATTAACATGCACGTAATTTAACCAAGTAAAAAATCCAGATTTGAATTTTCGGCACACAGTAAAATTATCAGATCTGAAAATCCAGATCTAAATTTTCACAAAAAAAAAAAAAAAAACAGATCAAACAAGAGAAAAATTAAACATAATTGGAAAGACTTATTTGAAATTTCAAATCTGAAAATCCAAATATGATATATATATATAAATATATATAGAGAGAGAGAGGCAGACATAAAGACAAAAATAGAACAAAGATGAGCAGATCTGGGTTTCTAGATATAGAAACCCAGATCTGCTAGAAAGAAAGAAAAAGAGAGCAAGAGGGAGAGAGACGAGGAGAGAGAAGCGGTAACCAGCGAAGACGAACAGACGATGGCGATTTCGACGATGGCATAGCGAACGGCGATTTCAGCAATAGCGATGGCGCGACGACAGATGAATAGACGAACAGCGATTTCGACAATAGCGCGATGAATGGCACGGAGATGCAGACGATCATTTTCGTTTGTAGCTGGCAACATCTTCATCTATAGCCAAGATTACTCGCTTCGCCGCCTATCTTCACAGTCGACGGTGGCGCCGATACCATTGTTGTTGTCAATCAACCACGAATTGACACCACTGAAAACTATGTTAAGAATAAGAGTCGCACGATATAGAGAAATAAGAAAATTGGAGAACAATCAACACAATCACACAACACAAGAATTTAAGTGGAAATTCCAAAATCGGAGAAAAACCACTATTGTCAAAGACAACCCAAGAAAATTCACTATGTGAAGAATATTATTACAAATCCTCATACTCTCAGGAATTTTTTCACGCCCCAAAACAAAGATAATTACACCCTAGAGAATTTTCCACACAAATCCTCTAAGTTGAATTGATACACACTTTTTATTTTGGGGTCTCTCCAACCCTTTCTCTGCAATATGTAGAGAAGGTTGATTATCTTTTCCTTACTCCATCTTCTCTATTTATAGAGGAGATTTGAGCTCCTTCTTCTGTCTGAACAAGAGTCATGAACCTTCAATAAACTATGCGCAACCTCATCATTTGTCAAACAATGTGAGCTATTCTCAATTCTTTTAGGTGAGATGTTCGTTTTACCTTTTGCCTTTTTTACTTTGCTTTTGGCCTTTTGTCTCTTTGTGAGTAGGTTTTGATTTGTAGAATCATCCCCCACAATTGGGAGTGAATTATTAACCCAATTGTTGGGAATTTCGCACTAATTTTCAAATTTCCTCCCAGGATCCAATTAGTAGAATATTAAGAATAAATGAAAAATTAGAAAATACAACAATCACATAATACAAGAATTATAGTGGAAACTCCAAAATCAGAGAAAAACCACTGTCGTTGTCAAAAGGTAACCCGAGAAAAATTCACTATGTGGAAAATTGTTACAACCACACTCTCAGTAATTTTTTCTCACACCCAAAACCCATAGAATACAAAATTTCCAAGAACACACTTCTTACAAAGCATACCCAAAGCTCATATTGGAAAGCCAAATGCTCTCCAATATTTACATGCTTAAGAGCATTTACATTTCTCTTCACCTTGTAGATTTCTCTCTATTTTTGGATCTCTCTTCCCCTATCTCTACGATATACAAGGAAGGTTATTTTTCTCAATTGATCATCTCATTTATTTATAGAGGAGACTTGTGCCCTGTTTTCTGTCTGAACACAAATCAAGAAGCATCGTGAATTGCAGGCGCAGAAAAAAAGACTCCAACTTCTAGTGAGCTTTCTGGATCATTCTGTCTTTTTATGCTTCTTCTTCTGATGTTTCTTCCATCTTCAATTAGGTGAGAATCCTTTACTTTTTTCTCACCTTTTTCATTTGCCACTTTTTCATTTTTGTTTGCTTGTGGCCAATCACTTTTCCCAAATTGGAAGTGAAATTATTAACCCAACAAATCTCCCCCTCATGACTAATTTAGGGTTGAAGTCAAGCCTGTAACTTCTTTGCAAATTTTGACTTTTTTCTTTGGGTAGAGCTTTCGTCATCATAACACTGTCTTCATCAACAGTCATAATTCTTAGTACAGAGAATTATCATACTCCACCATAAAGAGTATACACACTAAGAATAAATCATTCTAAGAATTTCACCTCGGCTCATGTTGAAAAATTATGGTGCAACTCCCATGCTTGATCTCCCCGAGAGTTCCTCAGCCATCGACATCTTTTCCACCATACACCTTGCATCAATGCCAACCAATGCTCATGTGCAAACTTGTGTACCTGCTAGCAGTAATACTTCTTCTTCTGTGACATCTTAGAGATCAACAACATGCCAAAAGGACCACCACAACCTCTTATGGAGAAAAGAGACTCACTGCTGGCGAAAATATCAGTATTTCCATTTACTGATTTGGAGTAATTCGCTGATCTCGCTCCACCTCCTTGAAAATTTCCTTCAAATTCTTGTGTAAACCGGATTGACTATCTTTGATTTCATTTGCAGCAAGCCAATATCAATCCACCCATCAAATTTCTCCACCTCAAACTGGACACAGTTTGAAATAACTTCTTGATAAATCTGCTCCGTACTACAAATTTGGCTTCTCTGGATCATTGTAAGTCATTCCTGCAAACCATCGTATCATAGAACAACCTTTTTGTCAGAACAACAACACTGCCAAAAAAAAAACTATTCACCGATAATTACTATTCACCTAAGCTTTGATACTACTTATTGTGCGGAAGCATGTTGAGTGGACCCAAAACACAACAAATATTAGGGAGATGAAATGAAAACACACACTCACAAACAACACAAGGTTTAACGAGATTCGACAACTTCGCCTACTCCTCGGGAGCAACAATGAAACTTCTTTATTTGACAATGGAATATAAATAAAGAATACAAATGAATGCCTTAAAAAAACTTAAGACACTTGAGCAAAAAAAATTCAACTGTAGTTATTGAGGTATTAATCTCTCATCTCTCACCTATTGGAAGAGAGTTGGAGCATCTCTCATTTGTAGTAGGTATATCCCACAAACTGGAGTGAGGTAAATATCTCACAAATGGAAGAGGGTGTATCCCTCAAATTGGAGAGAGGGTGTATTCCTCAAATTGGATAGAACAATCTCAAATTGAAGTAGTGAGAATGAGAGATCAATTCCTCAATAGCCACAATTGAGTAAATTTTTGCTCAAGCGTCTTAAGTTGTTTTAAGGTATTGATTTGTATTCTTTATTTGTATTCCATTGTCAAATAAAGAAATTTTATTGTTGCTCCCGAAGAGTAGGTGAAATTATCGAACCTCGTAAAACCTTGTGTTGTTTGTGAGTGTGTGTTTTCATTTCATCTCCCTAATATTTGTTGTGTTTTGGGTCCACTCAACACGCTTCCACACAACAAGTGGTATCAGAGTTCAAGTTGAGAGCTTGGGATTATGGAGGAGATCTAATCGAAAACAAATGAGATTGAATCGCCATCAACCTCTTCCAGTTCACAAACAAAATTGTCGATATCAAATGCCAAATTTGATATTGAAAAATTTGATGAAACAAACAGTTTCGGCATGTGGCAATGTGAGATGATGGATATGCTGGTTCAACAAGGTTTGGATATAACCTTAGAGGAAAAACCAAATTTTATGGAAAAAGCAGAATGGTTGAAGATCAACAAAATGGCGTGCAGTTCTATTCGTCTCTGTCTTACAAAGAACGTCAAATACTTTGTAATGAGAGAGACGATGGCGAAGGACTTATGGAAGGTACTTGAAGAAAAGTAAATAACGAAGAGTATTGAGAATCGATTGTATCTGAAGCGAAAGCTTTTCCGATTTCAATGCCAAGAAGGTACATCTATGATGGACCATTTGAATGACTTCAACAAGTTGATTGTCCATCTATTGAACCTAGATGAAGAGACCAAAGATGAGGACAAAGCCCTTGTGTTGTTGAATTCATTATCGGATTCATACGAACACTTGGCAACCACTTTGATCTACGAAAAAGACTCGGTGAAATTCAAGGATGTATCAGACGCGTTGATAAATAACAAAGCTCGTAGACATGATGACGAGGGGCAGATCGGAGACCAAAATGCACAACAAAGGTAGAAACAACTCTCGTTCCAAGTTGAGAGGAGTTTCATCAAATGGCAGGAAAATTCCGACGAAGGATAAATGTGTTTTTTGCCGCGAGAAGGGCCATTGGAAGAAGGGTTGCCCCAAGCTGAAAAACAGGGGTGATACAAATGCAAACGTGGCCCAAATTGAAGATGATGATTCAAATTTTGCTTTGGCTACTACAGCTGGAGTTGGCTCAGACGAGTAGATTCTTGACTCTGCATACTCCTATCATATGTGTCCTGATAGGGATTATTTTACCAGTTTGGATCTCGGTAGTAGTGGAGCAGTTCTTATGGAAAATGATCATGCGTGTGAAAGGAAATGAGTTGGCGTGATCCGATTGAACCTGCACAATGGAACCACGAGGGATCTGACCAATGTCTGGTATGTACCAGATTTGAAAAGGAATCTAATTTCTTTGGGTGCTTTGAAATCAAATGGTTTCAAAGTCACCATGGAAGCCAAATCCTTGAAAGTCACACAAGGTACTATGGTTGTCTTGAAAGGCCTAAGAAGAAATAATTTATATTTCTTACAAGGAAATACCGTTATCGGTGGAGCTGCCACTGTAGAAACTATTATTGATATAACCAAGTTTTGGCACATGAGACTTGGGCATGTTGGAGAAAAGGCCATGCACAGCCTAATGAAGCAGGGTCATTTGAAAAGTGCCAAAACTTGTAAGATGGACTTCTGTGAGCATTGTGTGCTTGGCGAGCAAACCAAAGTTAAATTTGGCACAACCATCCACAAAACAAAAGGGATCTTAGACTATGTGCATACTGATGTTTTAGGTCCAACGAAGACTGCATCTTTGAGTAGAAGGCACTGGTTTGTTACATTTGTAAATGACTTCTCAAGAAGACTCTGGGTGTATACTATAAAACACAAGTATCAAGTCTTAGAGATTTTCTTGGCTTGGAAGAAGATGGTGGAGAATCAAACTGGAAGGAAGATTAAGGTGTTGAGATCGGACAACGGCGGCGAATACACGTCCGATCCATTTTATTCCCTGTGCAAACAAGAAGGAATAGTGAGGTATTTTTCTGTGAAAAAGACTCCATAGCTGAATGGTGTAGCGGAACGTATGAATCGGACTTCACTTGAAAAAGTAAGGTGCATGCTATCCAATTCCGATTTGACGAAGATTTTTTGGGCAGAAGCGATTACTTATGCATGTCATCTAATTAATCATCTGCCTTCTACTGCAATTGATGGAAAAACTCCTATTGAAGTATGGTCAGGATCACCTGCGTCAGATTATGATTATTTGCGTATCTTCGGTTGATCGGCGTTCTTTCACGTGACCGAAGATAGCAAACTTGACCCAAGGGCGAAGGAGGCCATATTTCTTGGCTTCAGCAGTGGAGTGAAAGGATTCAGATTATGGTGCCCTACATTGAAGAAAATGATCTTGAGTAGGGATGTTACTTTCAACAAAAGTAAATTTATGAAGAAGAAAGTATCCAATGAAGAGAATAAAAAAAACAGTCTAGTGTAGCAGGTGGAGATTCAAAGTCCAGCAGATTCTCTTTCAGAAGACACTTCTTCAAATGATGAAAATGGCAGGAATGTGGAAGATAGAATTGAGGTGGAGCCTTCTCCTCAAAGGCCTCCACAAATCGAAAAATCAATAGCAGCTAGCAAACCAAAAAGGACAATTCAGAGACTAGCCACATTTGCGGATATGGTTGTTTATGCCCTACCAATTGTTAGTGAAGATATTCCAATCACCTACAAAGAAGTTGTGCAAAGTTCTGAAAGTGTAGAATAGAATAAGGCCATGAATGAAGAATTGGATTCTCTCCATAAGAATATGACTTGGGAACTTGTAGAGTTACTAAAGGAGAAAAAGGCAATTGGATGTAAATAGGTGTATGCAAAGAAGAAAGATTCTCATGAGAAAAACAGTGTGAGATTCAAGACAAGACTAGTTGCAAAAGGGTATGCTCAAAAGGAATGGATTGACTACAATGAAGTTTTCTCACTGGTAGTGAAGCATTCCTCCATTCGAATTTTACTTGCCATGGTCGCACAATTTAACTTGGAGTTGGCATAGCTTGATGTGAAAACTGCTTTTCTACATGGAGATTTAGATGAGGAAATTTATATGTCGCAACCTGATGATTACAAAGCTGCTGGCAAAAAACAAACGGTGTGCAAGTTGTAGAGGTCCCTGTATAGTTTGAAACAATCTCCACGACAGTGATATTTGAGATTAGACAAATTTATGAAGGTACATAACTTTATGCGAAGTCAATACGATCATTGTGTGTACTTCCGTAAATAAAAAAAATGGTACTTTCATTTATTTGCTATTATATGTTGATGACATGTTAATCACATCTAAGAATTCGGTGGAGATTGAGAAGTTGAAAGCCCAACTTTGGAAGAAATTCGAATAAATGATCTTGGTGAAGCCAAGAAAATTTTTGGCATGGAAATTACTCGTGACATAACGGTTGGGACTGTGTGGCTGACCCAGAAACAATATTTGAAAAATGTACTAAATCGATTTGGTATAGATAAAAATACAAAACCGATTAGTACACCTTTGACTCCTCACTTTAAATTAAGTGCGAAGCTGTCACCGAGTACAAATGAAGAAATGATGTATATGGCTCAAGTGTCGTATGCAAGTTTGATTGGAAGCCTCATGTGCGCAATGGTATGCACGAGACCTGATATTTCTCAAGCTGTTAGTATGGTTAGCAGATATATGCATGATCCAGGAAAGAAGCATTGGGAAACTGCAAAATGGGTTTTGAAGTATATCAAAGCAACTGAGGATGTGGGTTTAAAATTTGTGAGAAATCAAAAGGAAATCGAAAGATTTCTCATTGGATATGTGGATTCGGACTACGCTGGTGATTTGGATAAGCGATAGTCTACTACTGGATATTTATTTACCATGGCTAGTGGTCCAATTAGTTGGAGGTTTACTTTAAAGTCTACTATAGCGTTGTCTACCACAGAGGCTGAATATATGGTTACTGGAGAAGCCATAAAGGAAGCCATTTGGATACATGGACTAATTTCAGACTTGGGTCTTCATCAGAAACAGGTGGAGATATATTGCGACAGTTAAAGCGCAATACATCTAGCGAAGAACCAAGTTCATCATGCTCGAACCAAACATATTGATGTTCGATTCCACTTTGTTCGAGAAATTATTGATGCAGGTATTATTCTTCTTACGAAGATTGAGACAGCCGATAACCCTACAAATATGTTGACGAAAGTCGTTGGAAGTGCCAAGTGCCAAGTTTCAACACTGTCTAAACTTGGCCAATATTATTCCAACATAGTATGATTTCGGAGGAGCAACTATTGGGCCTATTGGATGTGTAGTATGAGAATTCACACTAATGTCGAAATGACAGTGGCATTTGAAAATCTTGCCTAGGTGGATATTGATGGAAAGTAGGCTTTTTTTTCATCAATAGTGGATCATATTTTATTTGACAAAAATATAAGGTATTTTGGCATAACATGGCTCATTTATCAATGGCCATCTACTTTCTTTTGAAAAAGAAAAAAAAACAAATGTTTTGTTTGAAAAACAAAATCGGCAGATGTCATTTGAAGAACAAATAGGAAGCAGCAACCTTCTCTCTTCATTTGTCAAACTTTCGGCTGCAGCTAATATTGAAGAACGCAGTGGAAAAAACTGGAAAGTCAGCGGCAGATTTTGTAGAAATTCGACAGCTTTAAATTTTCAATTCAGTCGGCGGCTGTTTTAAAGAAAAATTGGAGAAGATGAAGAAAAAAAAAAGTTTTCTTCATCTCATCCTCTGCCAAATAAATGGCAGAGTTCTGAAGTTAATATTAGTGATCTCACAATTGTAGAACGAGAAGAGAGGGAGAGATCAAATTTCTCAATAGTCACAATTGAGTGAATTTTTTGCTCAAGTGTCTTAAGTTGTTTTAAGGTCTTGATTTGTATTCTTTATTTGTATTTCATCATCAAATAAAGAAGTTCCATAGTTACTCTCGAGGAGAAGGCAAAATTGCGGAACCTCGTTAAATCTTGTGTTATTGTTTGTGAGTGTGTATGTGTATTTTCATTTCATCTCCGTAACATTTGTTCTGTTTTGGGTCCAAATCAGTAAGAGGTTGTGGTGGTCTTTTTGGCATGTTGTCGATCTCCAAGATGCCACAGAAGAAAAAGTGTTACTGCTAACGGGTCCACAAGTTTGCACACGGGCATTGGTTGGCATTGATGCAAGGTGTGTAGTGGAAAAGATGTCGATGGTTGAGGAACTCTCGGGGAGATCAAGCATAGGAGTTGCACCATAATTTTTCAGCAGGATTGTTCGACATGAGCCGAGGTGAAATTCTTAGAATGGTTTATTCTTAGTGTGTATACTCTTTATGGTGGAGTATAATAATTCTCTGTACTGAGAATTATGACTGTTGATGAAGACAGTGTTATGATGATGAAAGCTTTACCCAAAGAAAAAAGTCCAAATTTGCAAGGAAGTTGCAGGCTTGACTTCAACCCTAAATTGGTCGTGATGGGGAGATTTTTTGGGTTAATAATTTCACTTCCAATTTGGGAAAAGTGATTGGCCACAAACAAATAAAAATGAAAAAGTGGCAAATGAAAAAAGTGAGAAAAAAGTCAAGGATTCTCACCTAATTGAAGATTGAAGAAGCATAAAAAAAAAAAGTAGAAAAAGGCAGAAGGATCCAGAGAGCTCACTGGAAGTTGGAGTCTTTTTTTTCTGCGTCTGCAATTCATGATGCTTCTTGATTTGTGTTCAAACAGAAAACAGGGCACGAGTTTCCTGTATAAATAAAGGAGATGATCAATTGAGAAAAATAACCTTCTCTGCATATCGCAGAGATAAGGGGAGAGAGATTCAAAAATAGAGAGAAATCCACAAGGTGAAGAGAAATGTAAATGTTCTTAAGCATGTAAATATTGGGGAGCAGCTAGCTCTCCAATATGAGCTATGGGTATGCTTTGTAAGAAGTGTGTTCTTGGGAATTTTGTATTCTATGGATTTTGGGTGTGAGAAAAAATTACTGAGGGTGTGGTTGTAACAATTTTTCACATAGTGAATTTATCTCGGGTTGCCTTTTGACAACGACAGTGATTTTTCTCCGATTTTGGAGTTTCCACTATAATTCTTGTGTTATGTGATTGTTGTATTTTCTAATTTCTCATTTATTCTTGATATTTTGCTAATTGGATCCTGGGAGGAAATTTAGAAATTAGTGCGAAATTCAATCTGGGTTACACATGGCGTTGAAGGGCTGACCATCCCCGGATACTAGCAAAGAAGGTTCGAAATCCAATATAAGCGATGAAGAATGGGAAGACTTCGATTTGAGAGTCGAAAGTTCGATCCGCTTGTCTTTGGCAAAAAATGTTCTTGCTAATGTGCAAGGAATTAAAACTGCCAAGAAACTTTGGGAGAAGCTCGAAGAAACGTATCAAGCAAAAGGTGTCTCTAATCGGGTGTATCTCAATGAGCAGTTTCATACTTTGCATATGAATGAAGGCACAACCATTTTTGACCATCTGAGTGTCTTAAATAGTATCGTCTCTGAACTGGAAGCCATTGGAGTGAAGATTAATGATGAGGATAAAGTGTTGAGGCTCATCTGGTCTTTTCCACATTCTTATGAACACATGCAGCCAATTTTGATTCATATGAAGGATAAGATTTTGTTCTCGGAAGTCACCAGTAATCTTTTCTCTGAAGAGAAGAGGCTAGGTGGTGGATATAATGCTCCACCTAAAAACTCGGCTTTGGTGGCAACCGGAAGTTGAAAAAAGAACTCCATGAACAAAAAAATCCATTTGTTGGAGCTGTGGACAATCCGGGCACCTCAAAAGAAATTGTCCGAAAGGTGGAGCCGATTCGGCAAGCAACTCAAGGTCAAATACCGCCGATGAAGCTAACAGTGTGTCTGTTTCCGAAGACTACGGTGATGCTCTTTGAAAAGAGCATGTACATCCTCATGTCATGTCGCTAGTTATTAAAGTTGCCATGAAAGAAGATGTGTCACTACTAGCGGGTTCTTTGCACATGGGCATTGGTTGGCATTAATGTAAGATGTGTGGTAAAATGATGTCGATTGCTGATGAACTTCCAAGAGAGCCAACATGGAAGTTGCAGCATAATTTTTCAGCAGGATTATTCGACATAATCTGAGGTAAAATTCTTAGAATGGTTTATTCTAAGTGTGTATACTCTTTATGGTGGAGTATGGTAATTTTCTATACCGAGAATTATGATTGTTGATGAAGACAATGTTATAATGATAAGGAAGTTGCAGACTTGATTTCAACCCCAAATTAGTCGTGAGATGGAGATTTCTTGTTGGGTTCGAAGGCGATAAAAATATGAAAATTGAGAATATGCGAAAAACGGAGAAAATGGTAAATACAAAAAGAGACACAAGATATAACGTGGTTTAGCACAACTTGCCTACTCTACGGGCGAAGAATAACAAATGGTTTCACTAATATAAAGAAAATTACACAAAAGGAAATAAGTTCTTGAACTCAAGAACTAACAACAAAATATCCCCAAAAACTTCTTTCAACAAATATATCTCTGAGAATGGGCACACAAAATTCCTAATTGGAATTTCCGAAACACCTCACAAGAGATACTCTCTACATCTTGAGAGAGCTCTACTCTCTACATCATGAGAGTTCTCTACTCTCTACATCTTGAGAGAGCTCTATTTCTCTGCAACAAATCCCCTGTCATTTTATAGGCAAAGGATGAGAGGTCATCTTCTTCAATTTCTTAAAAAAAAAAGGCTAACTGCAATTTCTTTTCAAAAAACATGTGTTAAATGTCTCACTTTTTCATTCTTCAAAATCGGTCGCTTGCAAATGTTGATTTTTTGCTATTGCTTTGTTAAAAAACAACAACAAAAGTTTTCCCATTTCAAACCAAAAACAAATGTGTTGCCATTTTCTCTTTCCAAAAAATAGGCTTGGCACACAAAAGCTTGACACACAAAGAGGAGACAAATTAGGTGGCCCCCATACTTTGAAATGGAGCCATATATAAATAATCTCCACCTTGGCGAGATTTTCAACTAAACAAATTTTTCTTCATACATAAAGACATTCTTCCTCATACTGTCTTCTCCAATAAAATCTCAATTTTAGAAATTAACTCCAACCAAGTCCAAGAGCTCTTTTGAACTTATCCACAAACATCAACTCGATGTATCAAAATCCACCGAACAAACTCACTTATTTTGACAAATCTAGAATATGGAACCCCATGTTCCCTACCAAAATAAGTGCTTCACAAATCTGTGTTTTTCATCCGAGAACGACCAACCTGTCTTCCCTAAAAATTCTCTTCCACGAACTGAAAGAGTACGAACTCACACTCCACCAAATTATCTTATCCGAAGCTCCACCTGCTTCTGAGATCCAAAGTATCTATAGTACCAACTGTACCACCTTGAAAAACATAAAAGTCCCCAAACTTTTCCCTGTTAATGAACAAGCTTGCAGCCTGATCATCACTATCTTCGCCATTCAACTGAGTCCTCAACTCTTTCAAGTTCAAGGATGCCTTAACATTAACCAAGAAAATGAATCTCATCCATATAACATGGAATTAACAAATGAATCATACGAAATTGGTAGTGAACACAAAAGGATAAGAGTTTGGTCCTCCTCGTCAACCTTGACATCAAAATTCTTCAAATCCATGATAATTCGATTAAAATTATCAAGGTGTTGTGTATAGACATACCCGCCTCCATCCTGAGAGTATATAACCGTTGTTTCAAATACAACCGGTTCGTGAGAGATTTCTTCATATACAAGCTTTCTAACTTGTCCCAAAGCCCCTTAGCTGGTTCTTCAAGTAGCAACTGTTGTCGCAAAAGTGTGCATATTTTTATACGTCACAAACTGAAATCATTCTCTCCATCAAACTTATTTATTTCATATTTCACGGAAGTTATTGAACCTTGGGTTCTGATACCACTTGTTGGATTCGAAGGCGACAAAAATATGAAAATAGAGAATATGCAGAAAGCGGAGAAAATGGTAAATACAAAAAGAGACACAAGATATAATGTGATTTGACACAATTTGCCTACTCTACAGGCGAAGAACAACGAATGGTTTCACTAATATGAAGAAAATTACACAAAAGGAAACAAATTCTTGAACTCAAGAACTAACAACAAAATCTCCCCAAAAACTTCTCTCAACAAATATACTCTCTCTGAGAATAGGCACACAAAATTCCTAATTGCAATTTTCAAAACACCTCACAAGAGATACTCTCTACATCTTGATAGAGCTCTACTCTCTAAATCATGAGAGTTCTCTACTCTCTACATCTTGAGAGAGCTCTATTTCTCTGCAACAAATCTCCTGCCATTTTATAGGCAAATTATGAGAGGTCATCTTTTTCAATTTCTTAAAAAAAAGGCCAGCTGCAATTTCTTTTCAAAAAAACATGTGTTAAATGTCTCACTTTTTCATTTTTCAAAATCGGCTGCTTGCAAATGCTGATTTTATGCTATTGCTTTGTCAAAAAACAACAAAAGTTTTCCCAATTCAAACGAAAAACAAATGTGTTGCCATTTTCTCTTTTCAAAACGTAGGCTTGGCACATAAAGGCTTGACACACAAAGAGAAGAGACAAATTGGGTGGCTTTTGCCTTTTTAACTTTGCTTTTGGCCTTTTGTCTCTTTGTGGGTAGGTTTTGATTTGTAGAATCATCCCCCATAATTGGGAGTGAATTATTAACCCAACAAATCTCCACCTCATGATCAATTTGGGATTGAAGTCAAGTCTGCAACTTCCTTATCGTCATAACATTGTCTTCATCAACAATCATAATTTTCAGTATAGAAAATTACCATACTCCACCATATAGAGTATACACACTTAGAATAAATCATTCTAAGAATTTCACCTCGGATCATGTCGAACAATCTTGCTGAAAAATTATGGTGCAACTTCCATGTTGGCTCTCTTAGAAGTTCATCAGCAATTGACATTATTTTACCACACACTTTGCATTAATGCCAACCAATGCCCGTGCGCAAAGAACCCGCTAGTAGTGACACATCCTCTTTCATGGCAATTTTAATAACTTGAGGCATCCAATGAGAATGTACATGTTCTTTTCAAAGAGTATCACCGTAGTCTTCGGAAACAGACACACTGTTAGCTTCATCGGCGGTATTTGACCTTGAGCTGCTTGCCAAATCAGCTCCACCTTTTCGGCAATTTCTTTTGAGGTGCCCGGATTGTCCACACCTCCAACAAACCGATTTTTTGTTCATGGAGTTCTTCTTCCAACTTCCGGTTGCCACCAAAGTCGAGTTTTCAAGTGGAGAATTATATCCACCACCTAGCCTCTTCTCTTCGGAGAAAAGCTTGCTAGTGACTTCCAAGAACACAATCTTATTTTTCCCATGAATCAAAATTGGCTTCATGTGTTCATAAGAATGTGGAAGAGACTAGATAAGCCTCAACACTTTATCATCATCATCAATCTTCACTCCAATGGCTTCCACTTCAGAGACGATACCATTTAAGACACTCAGATGATCAGAAATGATTGTGCCTTCATTCATATGCAAAATATGAAACTGCTCCTTGAGATACACCCGATTAAAGACACCTTTTGCTTGATATATTTCTTCGAGCTTCTTCCAAAATTTCTTGGCAGTTTTAATTCCTTGCACATTAGCAAGAACATTTTTTGCCAAAGACAAACGAATCGCACTGTTGGCTCTCAAATCGAAGTCTTCCCATTCTTCATCGCTCATATTGGATTTCGAACCTTCTTTGCTAGTGTTTGGGGACGGTCTCCCCTTCAAAACCTTGTGTAACCCAAATTGAATCATCAAATCCCTGACTTGTACTTGCCACAAGCCAAAGTTGATTCTCCCATTGAATTTCTCTACATCGAATTTCACGCTCGACATGCTCGACATTTTCTTTCAATAACCAAACTCTCATACCAATTGTTAAGAATAAGAATCGCACGATATAGAGAAATAAGAAAATTGGAGAATAATAAACACAATCACACAACACAAGAATTTAAGTGGAAACTCTAAAACCGGAGAAAAATCACTGTCGTTGTCAAAGTCAACCTGAGAAAATTCACTATGTCAAGAATATTATTACAAACCATCACACTCTTAGGAATTTTCTCACACCCCAAAACAAAGATAATTACACCCTAGAGAATTTTCCACATAAATCCTCTAAGTTGAATTGATACACACTCTCTATTTTGGGATCTCTCAAACCCTTTCTCTGCAATATGTAGAGAAGGTTGATTATCTTTTCCTTTCTTCATCTCCTCTATTTATAGAAGAGATCTGAGCTCCTTCTTCTGTCTGAACAAGAGTCATAAACCTTCAAGAAATTATGTGCAACCTCATCCTTTGTCAAACAATGTGAGTTATTCTCAATTCTTTTAGGTGAGATGTTCCTTTAACCTTTTACCTTTTTTACTTTGCTTTTGGCCTTTTGTCTCTTTGTGGGTAAGTTTTGATTTGTAGAATCATCCCCTACAATTTGGAGTGAATTATTAACCCAATAAATAGCAGAATATTAAGAATAAATGAGAAATTAGAAAATACAACAATCACATAACACAAGAATTACAGTGGAAACTCCAAAATCGGAGAAAGACCACTGTTATTGTCAAAAGGCAACCCGAGAAAAATTCACTATGTGAAAAATTGTTACAACCACACTCTCAGTAATTTTTTCTCACACCCAAAACCTATAGAATACAAAATCCCCAAGAACACACTTCTTACAAAGCATACCCATAGCTCATATTGGAGAGCCAAATGCTCCCCAATATTTACATGTTTAAGAGCATTTATATTTCTCTTCACCTTGTAGATTTCTCTCTATTTTTGAATCTCTCTCCCCCTATCTTTGTGATATGCAGAGAATGTTGTTTTTCTCAATTGATCATCTCCTTTATTTATAGAGGAGATTTGTGCCTTGTTTTCTGTCTAAACACAAATCAAGAAGCATCATGAATTGCAGGCGCAGAAAAAGAAGACTCCAACTTCTAGTGAGCTCTCTGGATCCTTCTGCCTTTTTCTGCTTCTTCTTCTGATGCTTCTTGCATCTTCAATTAGGTGAGAATCCTTGACTTTTTTCTCACCTTTTTCATTTACCACTTTTTCATTTTTGTTTGCTGATAGCCAATCACTTTCCCCAAATTGGAAGTGAAATTATTAACCCAACAAATCTCCCCCTCACGACCAATTTGGGGTTGAAGTCAAGCTTACAACTTCCTTGCAAATTTGGATTTTTTTTTCTTTGGGTAGAGTTTTCGTCATCATAACACTGTCTTCATCAACAGTCATAATTCTCAGTACAGAGAATTATCATACTCCACCATAAAGAGTATACACACTAAGAATAAACCATTCTAAGAATTTCACCTCGGCTCATGTCAAACAATCCTGCTGAAAAATTATGGTGCAACTCCCATGCTTGATCTCCCTGAGAGTTCCTCAGCCATCAACATCTTTTCCACCACATACCTTGCATCAATGCCAACCAATGCTCGTGTGCAAACTTGTGGACCCGCTAGCAATAACACTTCTTCTTTTGTGGCATCTTGGAGATCAACAACATGCCAAAAGGACTACCTCAACCTCTTACGGAGAAAAGAGACTCACTGCTGGCGACAATATTAGTATTTTCATTTATTGATTTGGAGCAATTCGTCAAGCCCGCTCCACCTCCTTGACAATTTCCTTCAAGTTCTTGTGTAAACCGGATTGACTATCATTGACTTCACTTCCAGCAAGCCAATATCAATCCACCCATCAAATTTCTCCACCTCAAACTAGACACAGTTTGAAATAACTTCTTGATAAATCTGCTCCATACTTCAAATTTGGCTTCTGTGGATCATTGTAAGTCATTCTTGCAAACCATCGTATCACATAACAACCTTTTTGTTGGAACAACACCACCGACAAAAAAAAAAACTATTCACCGATAATTACTATTCACATGAATAGTAATTCCGTAACGACTTCAAGATCCAATTAGTAGAATATCAATAATAAATGAGAAATTAGAAAATACAGCAATCACATAACACAAGAATTATAGTGGAAACTCCAAAATCAGAAAAAATCCACTGTCGTTGTCAAAAGGCAACCCGAGAAAAATTCACTATGTGGAAAATTGTTACAACCACACTTTCAGTAATTTTTTCTCACACCCAAAACCCATAGAATATAAAATCCCTAAGAACACAATTCTTACAAAGCATACCTATAGCTCATATTGGAGATCTAGAGAGCTCATTGGAAGTTGGAGTCTTCTTTTTCTGCGCCTGCAATTCATGATGTTTCTTGATTTGTGTTCAGGCAGAAAATAGGGCACAAGTCTCCTCTATAAATAAAGGAGATGATCAATTGAGAAAAACAACATTCTCTGCATATCGCAGAGATAGAGGGAGAGAGATCCAAAAATATAGAGAAATCCACAAGGTGAAGAGAAATATAAATGCTCTTAAGCATGTAAATATTGGGGAGCATTTGGCTCTCCAATATGAGCTATGGATATATGATAGGTGTAAATTACCTACGTATTTCCAATCCGAATTTGTTAGTTTTCGAGTACGTTTATAGTTATTTTTATGTGTTTTAATTAGTTTTCATACTTTTTGTATAAATCAGGTATGTGGGGCAAAAATATAGGAAACTGGAGCTAAAACGATGAGATCGAACCAAAGTGATTCGAAGTTACGGTGGATAAACAAGCTCGGAGGCTAAAATATGAAATAGGCCCACCGCCTAGGCGTCCAGACCACTGCCTAGGCAGTGAAAAAGCTGAGAAAAGAGCAAAATGTCACTGACGGACGACTGCCTAGGTGAAGATTTCATCGCCTAGGCGAAAATCCAACAGAAAACGAAGATGGGTTACTAACAGCCGCTCGCCTAGGCGAAGTTTTCTTCGCCTAGGCGAAGTTTTCTTCGCCTAGGCAAAAATCCAACAGAATGTTCTCCAAGTCCACCGCCTACTCCATCGCCTAAGCAGTCAGCCGAACCGACCTAACTCTGCCTAGGCGAAGTCTTCGCCTAGGCGGATTTCCCCTGCACAGTCTTGAGATATTTTTAGATATTTTTAGGATATTTTGGCTATAAATACCCCATCTCCTCTCCTCTCTCCAGTATCTCTTGGTCTTTTTAGCACCTTAGGCTATATTTAAGTCTAGGTTTAGGAGTTTTAGAAGTAGAGCTCACATTCCGAAGTGGAGAAGACGGCGAATCGATCGTTGAGCGTTCTTAACGGTTTATCTTCGGACGAGACTAAGTTCTTCGATTGTTTTTTCTTATTTCTTTATCTCAGGATCATGTGAGTATGTTTAGCTCGATTTATATGTTTATGCGACTATGGCCACGAGTTAAATATGGATTGTAGTAGGGATTAATGGTATATTTATAAATATGTTGTTTGGATGATTTCGGTGTTGCGTTTATGTTTGTTCTTCGTAGTTTGATTGTGTTTATCGTATTATTTGTTTATTATGCTTAGAATGGTAAATGAAGAATACGGGATTTTGAAAAATTCCGGATTCAGATTAGGGTAAACAAACGCCACGATTCTATAACCCGGTCGGGGTTTGAATCGTGGACAATTGATGACGTAGGGCAAGACACACGCGACCTAGGATCGTTAAGACGTTGAGGGGGACTTCTTCATTGGCTCGAAGTTGCGTTATATCCCTTGTCTTACACTTGGGAGAGGTGGCGAGGGAGTTTCAAAACAGAGATTGTCGATAGGGTAAATACAACGCGACGATCCAATAACCCGGAAGAGAGTTGGATTGTGTGCAATCAATGACGTTGGGCGAGACTCACGTGACCTAGGGTCGTTAAGACGTTAAAGGGGACTTCTTCGTTGACTCGAAATCATGTATTCCCCCGTCTTACACTCGGGAGAGGTGGCGGTGGAGTTTACGTACCGAGATTGTCAAATAGGTCGAACACCGTAAACGTGAGTAAATCGAAATCGAACACGTATTTGTAAACACGTTAATCCCTAGGCAATTCTTCACCCTAAAACATATTAGCATATTAGTGTATTTAATTTAGGTTATATTAGTATTAGTTTAATTAATTAATTACATTTGTTTTTCGCCTAGATAAAATTAGGTCACGACAAACGCGGTATTCGATAGTAACGACACCAATCCCTGTGAATACGATAACCCAATCTTTCACGATCACACTATACTAAAACTTAGACCTCGTATACTTGGGAGTGTAAATAGCTGCGTATTTTACGCCCTACCAGTATACTTTGTAAGAAGTGTGTTCTTGGGGATTTTGTATTCTATGGGTTTTGGGTGTGAGAAAAAATTACTGAGAGTATGGTTGTAACAATTTTGCATATAGTGAATTTTTCTCAGGTTGCCTTTCGACAACGACAGTGATTTTTCTCCGATTTTGGAGTTTCCACTATAATTCTTGTGTTATGTGATTGTTGTACTTTCTAATTTCTCATTTTTTCTTGATATTTTGCTAATTGGATCATGGGAGAGAATTTGGAAATTAGTGCGTAGCAGTGACGCGTCTCCGTCTTCTTCATCGACATCAATAATAACAGTCGTCGTCATTGTAGTTTCTTCAATTGTAGTATCCGCCTCAATCTACCTCCTCCTCTGCTTCATCTCTCGTCAGTGATTCGCTAAGGAATAGCGTTAAAGAGGATAGAGAGAGAGATAGTGAATTTGTCTTGTGAATTTGTCTTTAGGGGTTTGTAATTATATATACAGGGGTATATTTATCTTTTCGTGATTTTTTCTTAGCTATCAAGGATTAAAAACTAAACTATTTGTATGGTAGAATTAAGAGTTAAGACAACTCTTTGTTTGGATTTTTTTTATATTATCCTTTAAAAATAGACTATATGATAAAAAGTTCTTTTTTATAGTATGGGTGCTTCCAAATGTATATCACTTTTGGTTAGGGCTACATCCCTTAACACAAAAAAATAAAATAAAATTAAGTCAATTACTATTTTACCATTTAAATTAATAACGTATGCCATTTTGATTTATCTTTTATTTTTTTATTTTTTTTAACAATTTCATCCTCTCTTTTTTTTCTCTCTCTCTCATCCTTCTTCTCCAACGAGTACCACCGATGATCGACCGCCATAACCGGTGTAGGGGTGTTAGGGGTGACTAGCATAGGGTGTTAGTGGGGGGAGGGTAGTGATTTTTTTTTTTACAAAGGGGTAAAAGAAATATATATATATATATATATATATATAAGGGTAAAATAGTAATTTTAAAATTGTTTATTTATTTTTTAAACAGAGATATACATTTAAAAAAAATAAAAATAAAGGTGCAAATATAGAATTACACCTCTTCTATAAACAATAGCCACCTCCCCCATGGGCTATGATCATGCTCTAGTTATAAGCCCATTTCAAAATTGGGCTACATATCTCATGATCATGGCTTTGATTTAGTAGATGAATTCAACGTTTTTTTGGCATAATATATGAGGTCAAAAAAAGTGAAATTCTACCCTTTGAATGAATAATAGTCATAAATTTAATTTAACTTTCAAAAAGTTGTTAGGGTTTGTTTGGCATGCAAAACGAACTCAGTGGAAATATAATAAACGAAATATGAAAGTCAGAAACAATGTCAGTTTAACGTAAAATTCAAGTTGTATATTATTTAATCGTTAAATACTGAATGTCACGTATCAGTATGGTAGACAATTATCGAAAATTAACAAAAAAAAAATTGTCATACATTTTCTCAATTTCAAATAAAGATGCATTAAGGGACAAACAAGTGAAAAGACAAAACATAGGATAATACTGGTTTTGTATTTTATTGACGTATGAGTACGAAAGTTTTTTGGTTTTAGAATTTAGCTTCAAAACAAGATTTAATATTTCAAAAACAATCAATTTCTGATTAGTTGTCGCATGTCATATCAACATCAAGTCCCCAGACTTGTAGCCTAGTAAATATTTAATTTATCTCCCTTGTGAAAAATCTAGAGTTCAACCCCCTTTCCCAATATATGTACCAAAAAATATATCATTTACTCTATTAAAATTGATACTTGAAGGGTATGTTTGGTTGGATAGAAAATAGGGTAAATGGAAAAATGAAAAAATAAATAAATTTATGTTTGGTCAAGAAGGAAAATAGAAAAGGGTGGGAAAAAAAAAAAAAAAAAAAAAACTCATTTTCTTTCTCTCTTTTTGTTTCCTCTCAAATTTGGGATAAAATGGAAGAAAAATGATTGGATTTTGAGAAAAAAAAAATATAAAAATACAATTATACACCTAATAATAGATTTTTTTTTAATTTTTTTTTTATAATAAATGACAATAAAATAGTAAATTATATTAAAGTAGATTATTTTCTTTTCTTTCATTTTCTTTTTTAACCAAACAACATTAGGAAAAAAAAAATCATAATGGATAAAAATATTATCCTCTCATTTTTCTTTTCATTTTTCTTTTCCATTTTTCCAACTAAACGTATCCTAAAACAAATGTAGTCTGATTATAATTGCATTAGATAACATTTTGCATTAAAATTTGTATTATAAATTAGGATAATTTTCGAGAATATATTTTTGTTAAGAGCTGAAATTAATTTGAGGAGAATGAATCGACGAGATTAGATTATAAAAAAATTGAAGGAAAATCCTCGTCCAAAAATTTCACAAACACATTTCTAAAAAGATTAAATTAAATTATATTTTGTATTTTAAATTTTATATTTGTAATTGTATTGAATTGGTCAAATTTATTTATTTATAATTATAAATTTTAAAAAATGGGAATTCCTAGTTATCATGAGATAGGGCCAGGAAACAGTTGATCTCATCAAGGGGATTGTCCGGAAACTCACCTCTTGAAGGGATGGATTATGGAGTGCAAACATATCATTGAGACTCACAAGCTAGAAATCCAAGCCATCAAGAGAATAGGTAATCTTTGTGCAGACTACCTCACCTGGATGGGGGACCAACAGCAAATCAGACATACAATATCTTGAGGAGCCCTCAGAAGGCCTTGAGAGATTTTTGATTGCAAAAAAGCACGCAGAGTGCGCTCCGCCTGGCGTCTAGTTTTTGTTGTTTTGTCTTTTTTCTACCAAAAAAAAAAATGAGATAGGGCCATATGGGTGTGATCATATAGGGACACGTGGCAATTTGTGGTCCCCTCCCCTCCATTTCAGACATTATTATTATAGTATACCTTGTCCACCTCTTTGGCTTAGGTAAATCAAGAAAGCTTTGGTCCAAACGTTTCAATTATATGCATCCAATTCAATTACATTTTTAACCCCCTTAAAAAATTTATTTTAATGTCCAAGTTTCCAAACCTTGAATTTTTTTAACCAATTTTATATTCTTTACATACAAATTAATTTTTTTTGTCTATACAATCCAAAACGCTACACTAATTTTTTCAAAAAATCAAAATTATTGCACTACACGAAAATCACTATAATTTTTATTTTCACATAGTATAATAACTTTAAAATTCTAAAAAAAATTAGTGTAGCGTGTGGAGTACAACATTAACTAACTATCTTCATAAATTATAGTAAAAAAATATTTTGAGTGATTAACCCTCTTAAAATATTAAATTCCCAGGATAAATTACAACTAATTTTGACTCTGTTAAGAGTCAAATATAATCATCCTACAAGTTAATTTAACCCTTGTTGCAATTGGCTGAGTATTAAATATTAATCATGTACCAAAAAAAAATAATCACCAAGTATGGCTGCATCTTTATATAATGTTGTTACAATTGGGTAATGTATTATTAGGAAAAATAGTTGCAACATAATATGGCAATGTTACTAGAGAAAAGTGCATTTTTGGTCACTCAAGAATGAGATGGGTGTTTCAGGGGGTTTGGTAACTACTCCCATCTTATTCTCAGATTTTTATTGGGCATGGCATTTGGTAATCACTCCCATTTTTTTGTTTCCATTCTCATACCATTCTAAAATGGGAATTGTGTCCATTTTTTCTTAAGATTTGAGAAATTTCTAAAAATTCTCATCCCATTTCCAAAAATTAAAGAGGGCCGCCGCTGCCGTTAGTCGCCGGCTGGCCACCACCATGCACCACCGGTCGGCCACCGTCACTGCCGGCCGCCATCTCCGGTAACCATCGCAGGGCACCTCCAGCATCGCCGGCCAACGCTGCCGTTGCCGTTGCTGCCGGCCAAAACAAAAAAAAAATGTTCCCAAAACAAAAACAAAAAACAAATCTTGATTTTAGGATAAAATCGTTACCAAATGCGATTCTGTTCCCAAAAAAAAAAATATTATCGTTACCAAATGCGATTCTACTCTTAAGAAGAAAACAAAATTCTTATCTCATTCCCATCCCACTGCATGGGATGCGAACAGAAATGGTTACCAAACGGGCTTTGAATGACCAAATTTTTTAAATAACACAATTTGTCCTTCAAATTACAATTTTATATTGTTTTGGTTCAATCGAAATTTTCGCTAAAAAAATAAGCAGAATCCGATAATTAAGGGTATTTCATTGACGATGTCCAAATCTAGATCGTCAAAGAAATAGTAAGCCCCTGATCCTAATTGGGGGTGAACAATGAGTAGAATTATCGGCGTTGCATATTTGATGAGAGATATTTTTTAGTCTTAAATTATAAGAATTTACAGGCGTGAGGTGATTTGGGCCCTTCGACATCCTTTGTAAAAAGGGAGGCTTTAGTCTGCCTATTTATTCACTATGGTATCTTAAAACACTCACTTCACGTGTCAATAATTTTGTGTAGAAAATTTACAGACATTGACAAATTAATTTAAAGTGACAAAATTGTAAACGATCAGTATGTTGTACAAGACAGTAAAGTGATATTTCAACAAATCAAAAAATGTAATAATCTGAATTATTTATAATTATAACATTATATTTCATCTGAACAACCTTCTAATTTTAAAGTACTGTAGAAGGTGTAATTTGGAGGACACACTAGGGGTGGTCATGGACCCGGGGCCCGCCCAGTCCAACCCTATTTGTTTAGGGCTTGGGCATTAGATTTAAGCCATGAGCAGGGCTTGGGTTTCGATTTTCAGGCCCAATCAAATTTAGTTCATTTTATTTCTTCCTCACCACTACCGTCTATCACGTTCTTTCGCCGTCGATCGCTTCTATTCGCCGATTTCGTTCGTCGTTCTTCGCCGCGAGTCTCTCCTTATTGTTGATCGCTTTTATTTTTTAGTATTTATGCTTATTTTTAAAATTAAAAAAAAAAAATCATAGGGCTAGGCCGGCCTTAGGGCTTGATTTTTTTGGTAGAGCCGAGCTTAGGCATGAAAGTAAGGCCCAATCATATGGTCAAGCCGGGCTAAAACCTAGTATTTTTTTGTAATATCCTAACTAAAGCCCGGCCCATGACCACCCCTAGGTCACACTACATAAACCTATGATTGGATGAAAGCCACTTGATTTTTTTGCCACAATATTTTCTCTTGGGGATTAAGTATTCTTTTTTAAAGGGTAATTAATTATATAGTCTCCCAAAGATAGTGAAATGAGAAAAGAAACCTTTAACCCAATTATTTAAGTTTTTAATCCTCATAGAGTTTGTAGAGAAAGATCCATAATATTACTCCCAATTGTTCACTCATATTTACGGATTCTACCATTTTGTCATTTGATACAAGACAAAAGTAATTGAACTTCTTTGCAACAAAAATATCACAATTGCAAAATCTCTTCTTATAAGCATAAAATAAATCAAAAAATTCAGGAAAAAAAAAATCAAAATAACCTGCAAAAAAAAATCCACACAATGACATAATCAGATTTATTTTTTGTCCACTTTAAATGATACATAATTGTTAATGTAAACCTTAATTAGTTGAAGTGAAGGACGTTAACGTTAGCATAAATGTTTAAGTAATATACATTGCCTATATTACAATTATGATTTGAATTTCACATTTTAATAATATGTAAACCTTCAAGTAAATATAGTTTTCAAACGCTTAAATGTTTGATTAAGATACGTTTCTATTATGTGCGTAAATGTCCAAGTAATACGTCTTTATAAATAAACTTTCCAATCTCTTAAAAATGTTATGTTTGGTCTCATTTGTATTATGTGCATAAATGTTCAAGCAATACGTATGTTCCTATATTATTTGTTCGATTTGAATCTCACCAACAATTATCTTTTAACTGTGTGTAAACGCTCAAGTAAAATATATTTAACTCTCGAACAATATTAAATTTGAATCTCATAGTCATATTATACTTAAAAATTAATTAAAGTAATACAAATTTCATTATGTTAACGTTGATGTAATATTCACTCAATATTCCAATTTTTATTTGAATATTATGTATGATTGTTTATTCAATATTTCAAAACAGTTTTTCAATTCACTCAATTTTCATTCAAATATTATGTGTGAATATTTACTCAATATTTCAAAATACTATTTCAGTTAACTCAAATTTATGTTCACTCAATATATTACATGAATGTTCACTCAGAAAAAATCAAAACAATTACTTACTCAAATATTAACTCAGCGAACACAGTTTACATATTTGCGTCAATATTTACGTATTATGTTCGAACATAGAAAAATATACACGTTAACATTTACAAAAAAACAACAGATCAAAATCAAAATACTATTTCAGTTAATTCAAATTTATGTTCAATCAATATATTGCATGAATGTTCACTCTAAAAAATTTAAAACAATTGTTCACTCAACACGTTAACTCCACGAACTTAGTTTACACATTTACATCAACGTTTACATATCATGTTTGAACATAGAAAGCATACACATTAATATTCACGTAATTTAACCAAGAAAAAAATTCAGATCTGAATTTTCATCATGCAGTAAAATTATCAGATCTAAAAGTCCAGATCTAAATTTTCACCAAAAAAAAAAAACCCCAAATCAAATAAGAGAAAAATCGAACATAATTGGAAAGATTTATTTGAAATTTCAGATCTGGAAATCCAAGTATGAGATATATATATATATATATATATATAGAGAGAGAGAGAGAGAGAGAGAGAGAGAAAAAGGCAAACCGAAAGACAAAAATAGAATGAAGAAGAGCAGATCTCGGTTTCCAAATCAAGAAACCCAAATCTGCTAGAAAGAAGGAGAGAGAGCAAAAGGGAGAGAGACAAGGAAAGAGAGGCGGCAATCAGCGAAGACGAACAGACGATGGCGATTTCGACGATGGCATGGCGAACGGCGATTTCAGCGATAACGATGGCGCCGCAAAAGATGAACAGACGAAAAACGATTTCAGCAATATCACAATGAATGGAACAGCGATGCAGATGATCGTTTTCATTTGTAGCTAGCGATGTCTTCGTCTATAGCTAAGATTACTCGCTCCGACGCCTCTCCTCACAGTCGACGGTGGCACCACTACCATCGTTGTTGTCAATAAACCTCGAATCGACACCACTGACAACTACTGTACCCCGATTTCTTAGACACAAATAGTTTTGGTTGCATTTTTATAATATTTCGAAAATAGCAGGGAGAATTTTGAAATCAAAGATGTGATTTAAAAGTTTAGGGGACCAAATTGTAAATTTTCAAAAAAAACATTAAAATAAAACTCGTTTTAATTTATAAACTTAACTAAAATGAAAGGGGTTTAAGTACAATTATATATATATATATATATATATATATATATATATACACATGCATTCATTTATATATCCACACACATCAGAGAGAGGAGAAGGATCGAGAAGAATAAAGAAAACGGAGAAGGGGAGTCGGTGGCCCAATTTCCAACAATATATATATATATATATATATATATATATATATATATATATATAGAGAGAGAGAGAGAGAGAGATAGCAAATCAGAGAGGGAGAAAACGAAACAGAAACAGAAACAGAATCAGAGAAGACGAAATAGAGAGAGAGGAGAACCGGAGGAGAGAGATAGAGGATCAACGGGTGTGTCTCGTCGTCGGCATGGGTATTTGGGTGATCGTCGCCGCCATCAGTAAGTGTGTGTGTGTGATTCTTCTGTTTGTTTTAGTGTGGGTATATGTGTGGGTGGGGTTGTTCCGTCGCCGGTGGTGACGATGATCGTGTATATGATTGTGTGTATGTGTGTGTCTCTGAGCGTGATTATGTGTGTATGTTTCATTATGTATATGATGTGTGTGTGCTGTCCGTCCAATCGACGGTGTGGTCTTCCACTCCGGTGGGATGTCGCCAGTGGTAGGTTAGAGAGATAAAACTCACCGGTGGTGTGGGTTTTAGTTGGTGATGTGTGTGTATGTGATCATCGCCGGGGGTGGGTGTGTTGTATGCATGCGTGTATGTGTGAGTGTGCGCTCCGGAGTATGTGTATGTGTGTCGCCGTCGGTTATTTTGGCCGGCAGTAAGTGAGAAATAGAGAGAGAAGAAATGGGTGTTTCGTGTGTGCCGTGATCAGTGTGTGTTGTATGTGCCGTGTGTGTGTTCGGGTCGGCGGTAAAGATCGGCAAAAGGAGGGAGTGTTGGCCGGTGTTGAGGTGGTGCGGCGGGAGTTCCAAACTGAAACAGATACCGTAAAGCAGAAACCGAAACAGAGAAAGAGGAAAAAAAAAAAAAAAAGGAAAAAAGGGAAAAACAGAAATTATGCAAACCCCCCAGTAGAATCCAAAAATCCATCTCGCGGCAGACGGAAAATTCGGGAGAGGTAGAATTCTGAACTTTCTTAATATATGAATTTAATTGTCTCGTGGGTGATTATGAAACTAATTATTAACATTGAAACGTCAAAAACGAAGATAATAAATAATGAGACCGTTAATATGAACAAAGTTTATATAGTAAACCGAAACGGAGCAATGTTAATTTAATGATAATATTTCAAAAGAAAAGACGGGAAATAGGAAATTAAGAAAATTAGGGTTGCATGGCATGATTTGGTTTTTTTTTACAAAATAGTAATTTAGGCCTTATCGCTATTAGGGTCGCAGGTACCGGAGTACCAGTAGGGAATAAGCGGTCAAGTCTATGAAAATGGATATTCAGGTGAGTGAACTGTCTTCTTGCTAAACTATATATATATATATATATGATGAAATATGGGTTTACTTAAACTGTACGATTTTAAAAATGATATGGATCAAGCAGGTTTTTGGATGAGTTGGTAAAATGAATTTTTGGGGTATTGTGTTAGTTTTTAAAAAGAAAGTTGAAAAATGAGTTTCGTTGGATTTGGTGGTTTTAAAAGAGAGTGAAAAATATCTGGTTTTCTAAAAATGCTTGGTTTTCTAAAAACAAAGGTGGGATAAATGGTTTTTATTGAAATCGGTGGTACAAAGGTGGAAAAATGAGTTTTACTGCAATCGGTGGTATTTTTAAAAAGAGAGTGAAAAATGTGATTTTTGAAAATTCTCCCCGAAAGGAGTGTGGTTTATATTCTCCCCATGAGAGGTGTGGATTTTGACGAGGTGGTGTGAAATGTATTTCTTCCCGTAAGGAATGTGAATTTTTAACTATACTGATGATTTTAACGATACCATAGTTGTTCTCCCCAAAAGGGTGTAGTTTCTCCCCGAAAGGGGTGTGGATTATATTTTTCCCCGTAAGGGGTGTGGATTCTTCCCATGGGATGTGGATATTTCTCCTCGTAAGGGATGTGGATTATATTTCTCCCCAGAAGGGGTGTGGATATTTCGTAGGAAGGCATTCCTACGGATGTTACGGTACCGTTGCAACTTCCAATCGTGAGGTTAAAATGATCACTATGGCTAGCCAATGTGCGTTGTGGTGGAGTGGTGTTTTGAGATGTGGGATTTTACTTATATTTTGTGATTTATTATTTATCATGGGGATTGGTATTATTTTATACTAGATGAGTTTGGATGAAACTTATACTTATTACTTTATTTTCACTGCTTATATTATGGGGATTTTTACTCGCTATTTAGATGTTTATATACTTGCGCTTGATCCATTTAGATATTTGTAAAATGAATTATTATTTAAAAAAAAATAAAAAAATTACTAAGAATGCAGTACACTCACAAGTGAAACAGTTAGGAGTCGGTCCTCTACTGGCACTAGGTAGAGCTATGTGATAGAGTCATATGGGCGATTGAGAGAAGTTGTCAAAAGAGAACCTATAAAAGGTTCATGGATAAATACTTTTAGTTAGAAAAATTTCGAGACGGGTGTGTCCCCCATAATAGATGTTTGTATTATGAAGTGTGTGTATATTGTCATTCATTAGTTTATTTGGAGTTTTGGTGATATCATGTTGTAATCACGCCAGCCTCGGGATGACGGGTGTCCAGGACGGGTTGTGACAACTACAACAGTGACGCATCTTCGTCTTCATCATCGACATCAATAATAATAGTCATCGTCATTGTAGTTTCTTCAATTGTCGTATCCGCCTCAATCTACCTCCTCCTCCGCTTCATCTCTCGTCGGTGATTCGCTGAGAGAGAGAGAGAGAATTTGTCTTTAGGAGTTTGTAATTATATATACAGAGATATATTTATCTTTTTATGATTTTTCTTAGCTGTCAAGAATTAAAAACTAAACTATTTATATGGAAAAATTAAGGGTTAAAACAACACTTTGTTTGAATTTTTTTTATATTATCTTTTAAAAATGGACTATATAATAAAAAGTTCTTTTTTAAAGTATGGGTGCTTTCAAATGTATATCACTTTTGGTTAGGGCTACATCCCTTAACACAAACAAATAAAATAAAATTAACTCAGTTACTATTTTACCATTTAAATTAATAACATATGCCATTTTGATTTTTATTTATTTATTTATTTATTTAACAATTTCATCTTTGTTTTTTTCTTTCTCTCATCCTTCTTCTCCAACGAGTACCACCGATGATTGACCGCCATAACCGTTTTAGGGGTGTTAGGGGTGACTAGCATAGGGTGTTAGTGGGGGGAGGGTAGTGATTTTTTTTTTTACAAAGGGGTAAAAGAAAAAAAAAATAAAAAATAAAAAATAATATATATATATATATATATATAAAAGGGTAAAATAGTAATTTTAAAATTATTTATTTATTTTTTAAATAGAGGTATACATTTAAAAAAATAAAAATAAAGGTGTAAATATAGAATTACACCTCTTCCATAAACAATAGCCACCTTCCCCATGGGCATATGATAATGCTCTAGTTATAAGCCCATTTCAAAATTGGGCTACATATCTCATGATCATGGCTTTGATTTAGTAGATGAATTCAATGTTTTTTGGGCATAATACATGAGGTAAAAAAAAGTGAAATTCCACCCTTTGAATGAATAATAGTCATAAATTTAATTTAAATTTCAAAAAGTTGATAGGGTTTGTTTGGCATGCAAAACCAACTCGGTCTAAATATAATAAGCAAAATATGAAAGTAAGAAACAATGTCAGTTTAACATTAAAATTCAAGTTGTATATTATTTAATCGTTAAATACCGAATACCACGTATCAATATGGTAGACAATTATCGAAAACTCAAAAAAAAAAAAAAAAATGTGTCATACATTTTCTCAATTTCAAATAAAGATGCATTAAGGGACAAACAAGTGGAAAGATAAAACATAGGATAATACAGGCTTTGTATTTTATTGACGTACGAGTACGAAAGTTTTTTGGTTTTAGAATTTAGCTTCAAAACAAGATTTAATATTTCAAAAACAATCAATTTCTAATTAGTTGTCGCATGCCATATCAACATCAAGTCTCCAGACTTGTAGCTTAGTAAATATCTAATTTATCTCCCTTGTGAAAGATTTAGAGTTCAACCCTCTTCCCCAATATATGTACCAAAAAAAATATCATTTACTTTGTTAAAATTGACACTTGAAGAGTATGTTTGGTTGGATAGAAAATAGGGTAAATGGAAAAATGAAAAGGAAAATGAAAAAAAAAATAAAAAAAATTGTGTTTGGTCAAGAAGTAAAATAGAAAAGGATGGAAAAAAAAAAAACTCATTTTCTTTCTCTCTTTTTTTTTTCCCCTCTCAAATTTGGGATAAAATGGAAGAAAAATGATTGGATTTTGAGGAAAAAATATATATATGTATATATAAATACAATTATACATCTAATAATAGATTATTTTTTTTTAATTTATTTTTATAATATATAAGAGTAAAATAGTAAATTATATTAAAGTAAATTATTTTCTTTCCTTTCATTTTCTTTCTTAACCAAACAACATTAGGGGAAAAAAAAAATCATAATGGATAAAAATATTATCCTCATTTTTCTTTTCCATTTTTTCAACCAAACGTATCCTAAAACAAATACAGTCTGATTATAACAAATTGCATTAGATAACATTTTGCATTAAAATTTGTATTATAAATTAGGATAATTTTCGAGAATATATTTTTGTTAAGAGCTTAAATTAATTTGAGGAGAATGAATCGACGAGATTAGATTATAAAAAAATTTGAAGGAAAAATCCTCGTCCAAAAATTTCGCAAACACATTTATAAAAAGATTAAATTAATATTTTGTATTTTAAATTTTAAATTTTATATTTGTAATTGTATTGAATTGGTCAAATTTATTTATTTATAATTATAAATTTTAAAAAATGGGAATTCCTAGTTGTCATGAGATAGGGTCAGGAAACAATTGATCTCATTAAAGGGGACTGCCCGAAGACTCACCTCTTGAGGGGATGTGTTATGGAGTGCAAACATATCATTGAGACTCACGAGCTAGAAATCCAAGTCATTAAGAGAATGAGTAATCACTGTGCAGACTATCTCGCCTGGATGGGAGCCAACAGCAAATCAGACATACATTATCTTGAGGAGCCCCCAGAAAGCCTCAGAGAGATTTTTTTTTTGCGAACAAGCACGCGGAGTGCGCTCCGCCTCGCGTCTAGTTTTTGTTGTTTTGTCTTTTTCCTACCAAAAAAAAATGAGATAGGGCCATATGGGTGTGATCATATAGGGACACGTGGCAATTTGTGGTCCCCTCCCCCATCCATTTCAGACATTATTATTATAGTATACTTGGTCCACCTCTTTGGCTTAGGTAAATCAAGAAAGCTTGGTCCAAATGTTTCCATTATATGAATCCAATTCAATTACATTTTTAACCCCCTTAAAATTTTTATTTTAATTTCCAAGTTTCCAAACCTTCATTTTTTTTAACCAATTTTATATTCTTTACATACAAATTAATTTTTTTTTTGTCTATAGAATCCACACGCTACACTAATTTTTTCAAAAAATCAAAATTATTACACTATACGAAAATTACTATAATTTTTATTTTTATATAGTATAGTAACTTTAAAATTCTGAAAAAAATTAATGTAGTGCGTAGAGTACAACATTACACAAAAATAATAGTTATTATATTACACAAAAGTCACTGTAATTTTTTATATTATAGTAATTTTGAACTTCTGAAAAAATTACTGTAATGTGTGAATTATAAGTACAAAAAAAATACTGTAACTTTTACAATATGCGGTAACTTTTTATTTTTGACAGAATTATTAGATTTCTAAAAAAATTATTGTACATAGTGATGGATGAATAATGAGTTTTAAAATTTAAAATTATAATGAAAAAAAAAAAAAACTAAAATTTAAAATAAATAGATTTTAATTGATGTCAGATGCAATTGAAATTTTTTTTAAAAAAAGTCAATTATCAATTTGTTAGATTATCATTTGTTAAACCTAAAACTTTAGAGGCCCATAAGAACAAAACCTTAAATTAAAGGGTGAAAACTGTAATTTTTTTGCATGGCCCCCCAACCACAATTGTTGGAACGGTATGTTGCAGACCATGTGTCACGTGACAACCTGACAGCTCAGAACGTAACTTCATTTAAGGGTCTGTTTGGCTGGAACCATTAATTTGGGTTTTTGAAAAATTGTTTTTTTTTTTTTTTTTTTTAAATATAGTTTTATTTGTTTGTTTAAATAAATTAACAAAATATTGACCGAAAATAAAGATTTGGTCTCATTTAAAACATAAGTTTTTATTTAATTTTTTAAATTAATTTTTGTTTGCGTATTAATTTTGTATGTGCTCTTTTTAGCATTAGTTACATATACTTGTCTAATATTTGTTACATCTAACAAATATTTTATATACAAGTTAGATATATGTGGTTACGAAAATGAACGCGTGTATTGGATCTTTCGTATTTTTTCATGTGCGAGACTAAAACATAAAATACAATCGCGTATGAGATTTTTTTTTTAAATTAAAAATAAAATAAAAGATTTATCACAGAAACACACATAAAAATAATTATATATATAAATATAATTAAGGACGAAAAATACCTATTTTTTAAATTAGAAAGTTTGTATATATTTTTTATTATTTGATTATGGTAAACAGGCTGAAACGTGAAAAAAAATTAATAATTTATTTTAAGTGTTTTTATGATTTTAAATAAAAATAGAGTTTGTTTATATATATATATATATATATATATATATATATATTTGTGTGTGTGTATACATTTATATTCTCATTTCTTTTTATTTTTAATTAATTCAACTATTGAATTTGTATAAGATGTTATAGTTAAAATTAATTAAAATTTAATATAATTAAAAAAATTAATTATTCCTTAGCAAATTTTAAAATACTTAAGCGTAGTAATTTTTTTTTTAAAATTATATTCTTAAATAAACACATTGTAAAAAAAAAAAAAGCACCAAAACATAATGTATAAGATCCGTTTGAGTTAAAATTGTTGAGAGATCTCTGCAAGGTCGAGAACTCGAGTCTGCGAAAAAACACTTGTTATGAGAGAAAACCACGAACCCCGAACGATATTAATTCCACACCTTGTATGAGTATGGGACACTCGTGATCGTAAGTATACAAACAAAAAAAAATCATCAAATGGTGGAAAAAATTCATTTTTATTTATTTATTTTATTTTATTCAATTATACAGTAAGGTGTCCGGATCAATTTACACATACTTTAACTAAATACCTTCAGTTGCAAAGCGCTAATTGCACCACTTATAAGTTGAATACCTTCTCAAATGATCTTAAGAATGCATTTCCTTACATCGGCCTGATACATTTTAGATTTTATTATTGTAGTGTTTCTTAGTAAAATCAAATTTTTGTTGATAAGAAAAGACGTATCACGTCCTATCAACCAGACTAGTCCTCTTACATTTATTTCATTTATTTTTAATAATATTTATATATTTTGGGTATACTCATGAGTGTCCTCACAATAAGTATTTTTTTATAGGCTCGAATTTTTAATCTTATAATTTTTTTTTAATTAATTTAATTCAAATGTGTGTAGTCACTATATTTTATATATAAAATATAGTCCTTTTTAACATTAAATTCTAAGTGCAAATATTGAATTTAGGGATAGGGGGTTACTGACTCGCTGACACCATGAATTCTTTTAGGTCAAACTGTCGACATTTAATCATCCCATGTGAGTAGCAAAAATAACTTAAATCTTTGACTTTGACCAAATTACTAAACAAATTTTAAACTAATAAAATAAAATACAATACCAATTATTTAAAATAATATTAATAAATAAAGACAAAAAAGACAGTTTAACCGAGATCTAATTTTAAAAAATAAATGGTTAAGATTGAACTACGGTAATCGCTCAACCCACCAAGTTTAAACTTATTTACATCATTTTTTTTTAGGTTTTACAGTAAGATGTGTTCAGATCAGTTTACGCGCTCCTCGATTAATCACTTCACCGGACGATGTTAAGGGTGCACTCCCTCCACATTGCTTGGTACATTCAAAATTAAATTCAAGATTTAATTGCAGAGTGTTCTCCAAGAGAGTCGAACCCTGGTTGACAAGAAAGAGAATTACCTCCCCTTCTCAATCGGACTAACATGAAAAAAGGACACCTACCCTTGTCTACATCACTCAACTCACTCAATAATTTAAATGAAGAGATGAAATATTTGATTGGAAAAAAATCACTTAAAAATTTCATAATTTCACTTCCAAAGAGGTTAAATTTAATTATACTCTGTACTCTTCATGTTTCTAGAGAAACTCTGATCTATTAATAATCGTGATGAGAAAACATTTTAACGATCTAGATTTAAGTTTAAAAAATTAATGGTTGAGATTGAACTTGTGACATCTTTCAGTCCACTAATTTTAATTTTTTTTACACCACTTACCCCATTCAACTCATTCAAAGACTTAACTATACTTTTTACCCTTCAGGTTTAATATATGTGTACTTTATTAGTTATTTTTTTACATTTATAAAATTAAAAAAAAATCGATATATTACTTTTAGGTACAGGAAATCCGTAGTTTATTAATAAATCAGATGATTTTTTTAAAAATATTTTTTATTAAAGATTTGGATTAATTTAAGAGAATTCAATGGTTGAGACGAGTTGATAAAATATTTAAAAGAAAAAAAAAATTGCCTCAAAATTTCACACTCTTACTCTCAAAGCGGTTGAATAAAATTATATTTTGTACCATTTGAATTACGTATATGTGCTTTATTAGCTATTTTTAATTATTTATTATTTTTTCATAACTACAAGTTTAAAAATCGTTATCGTATATCTTTAGGCACGTGGAATCCTTAATTTATTAATAAATCGAGACGCTATTTTAAAAAGTCTCTTAATAGAGGATTGAGATTGATTTGGTGAATTAAGGACTTAGAAGAGAGGACGAGTTTAAACTTTTCACTCCCCTGTTTACAAAGTAGTTAAGTTTAGTTATATTTTGTACCCTTTAAGTTTTTTATCGTTCTCGAATTATACGCTCAAAACTATAATTTTGATGTTATTTTAATCCATTCTTATACATTAATAATTCGGTTTAATGATTCTTGCAAAAATAATGTTTAGAGCTTAAAACATAGGTTTTAATATTTTTCAAGTGCAAGTAGTGGTGTACGCGTGAACAGTGCCATAGTGCCATGGTTCCCCTGACACCCAACAATGAAATACGCGTGAATAGTGAATTCCACGTAAATAGTAAATCGTGTACGCGTGAATAGTACGTGTTTCCACTAACTGTAAACAGTGGAATACGCGTGAATAGTAAATTATGTGTGAATAGTAAATCGCATACGCGTGAACAGTATACCGCGTATATGTAAACAACAAAACGTGTTTTGAATTTTTCATAATACGCATTTTGCCCTTTTCGGAGATTATAAACAGATGAACTAAAACCAAGGAAAGTTAGGAGAAGAGAGCATAAAAGAAAAGGAGAAAATCAAGAGCAAAGGCTTGTGATTCAATGGAGGGCTAAGCATCTAAAGCAATTTAGGGAATGTATTTTGTTTTAGATTTTCTAATGTAGTTCTATTTAATCTGTGTAAGGTTGTATAACAAGAAATTTAAATTTTGATATCGTTTATCGAATTAGTTTATGTTTTATCATTTTATAAATGTTAGAAATAAGCAATTGGTATTTATAGATTAGATTTAATACCTGTAATTTAGATTTAACCGTTATACAACTCATTTTCACTGAAATCGATACGAGTTAATAAGATGTATTGTGTTAAAAGATTGATTTACAATAGATTAGTTAATATAGAAATCGAATCTCGAAAATAGTTCATGCTAATTAAATGATCAATTAATTGATACGGTTTAATAGGATGGATTATGCTAAAGGATTGGTTCATCGTAGATTATTATGTATTTTTTATGATTCCAAGTTGATTAGGGTATAATTGGCATTTTACAACTAACATGCAACCATAGAGAGGTAGTCTTTGTAATTTCTTGCAAAATTAGAGGGGTCCAAGTGTCATATAAATCTATTTACATATTATTTTATTTGGAAAAATTAGATCATTGATTTTGAAAGCCATTATAATGAGATAATGACCAAAGAATAGGATTTTTCATATTCAATCACTTATGTCCCCATCTCTATTGCACAATTTTGGCATTTATTGAGTTTGTATTTATTACTTTTTTATTTTACCCATAATTTTTTTTTTGGAATTTAAAATCCACTTGACAATGAAAAATTTGATTTTTTATTCATGAAAAAACAAAGAACAAAAATAAAAAAATAATAATAACACAAAATTATTGTTATCTCATCTCTAAAATTTATATTAAAAATTCGGAAGGTTTTTAAAAATTCTATTTTAATTAACAATTGAGATTGATTTTTTTAAAAATAAATGGATAAAATCGTTTAACAAATTTTTGGAAGGAAAATCTGTATTATAAATAAAGATGGTATTTGAAAATGTCTGTTAAAATTTTGGAGGGAAATACGTATTGTAAATTGGGGTAGTATTTAAAAATATCTTTTAATTAATGGTTGGTAATTATTTTGATAAAAACAAACGAATAAGACCATTTTAAGAAATTTTAGAGGGAAAATTAATATTATAAATCAATACAATATTTGAAAATGTCTTTCAATAAATAATCGAGATTGATTTTGATAAAAATAAATGGATAAATCGTTTTACAAAATTTTAGAGGAAAAATAAATATTGTAAATCAAGACGGTATTTGAAATTATTTTCTAATAATGATCGAGATTGATTTTGATAAAAATAAATGAATAAAGTCATTTGACGAAATCTTTGGACAAAAAAATCTATATTATAACTTAGTACAATATTTAAATATATATTTTTATTAATGGGTGAAATTAATTTTGATAAAAATAAACAGATATAATCGTTTTACAATTTTTTTTAAAGAAAAATTCACGTCCAATTATTTCCCATGCGGTTGAATTAAATTATATTTTTTATCCTATAAATTTTATATTCGTATTTAAATAGTTTATTTTTTTTATATATTTATAAATTTAAAAATCGATACAACAATCAGAAACCTAGCTATATATAGTAATAAATAAATATCTAAGGTCTAAATACATACATATATTATATTTGTTATATATTTTTTTGAATTATTTATTATTAAATATTATTTGGGGTCCTATCTTCATAAAATGATTAAAAAGAATTATGATAGGTCGGTGCACTATTTTACAATCATACCCCCCAATAATACAAGTGTTAGGCTATTGCCCACTTTTTGTACATTAATCATAAAAACAAGTGACGTCATGGATGCCCCCTCATCTTTCAAAAATTATATTAGGACCCCTAATAATTTTTTTACATTACCAATCTCAATTTTTAAAAATGGGAAATTACAAAATTGACCTTGATTAAGTCGAATGCAATATTTTTTTTTTCCATATTTTTAGTTCATTAGTTAATTTTAATTATGTTAATGTCACAATTAACATTAATTAAAATATAAACACTAAAAATATTTGGGTTTTTTTTTATGAAATCAAAATTTTATCTCAGACAGTCCACGCTCTACAATAAATTTTCCAAAAGTTCAAAATTATTGTAAATTTTTTATGTAAAAATTGCAGTAATTTTTATGATATACACTGAATTTTAGACTTTTGACAGTAATTTTTGTAGCATCTGAGAGTTAAATTTTTAATTTCGTGGACTATTCACAACCCTCAAAATAAATAACCTTTGAAAAATCAAACAATTTATTACCTTAAAAATTCCATGAGCCACATATAAAAATATTGGGGACCGATTTGAAATTATCCAAAAATTGAAGGACCAACTATATAATTTCATTGACAAACTTTTTCTTAAAGCCCAATTTTTCTCGCAAAACACTGAAAAGAAAATACACGTGAAAGAGTGCAAGCGTCACGTGACACATGAAAACTTAAATTACCAAAATACCCCTAACTTTTGTGTGTGATTATTTTTTTATTTCAATTTTAGCCCTTTTTTTCTTGTCCATTTGTAAATTAATTGTACAAATTAGGTTAAAATACCAATTAAAATAATCCCAAGATTCAAACTAGAAATAGTAAATTATTATTTAATGTTGCCAATTATCTTCCTAGATTTCTAAATATAGATCTAATATGTATTTTTTTTAAAAAAAATTTACTATTATTTTGCCCTTCTGGAGAGACTAGTTTATAGTAGAGATCGGGCTCCCCACATACAATACATCAAGGTGTAGCTTAATTGGCGAGATACACTTGAATTAAAGCAGTCAAGGAGCCTCTGCAAAGTTAAAGGTTCGAAGGTGTGGAAATACACTTGTTGGGAGGGGGATGACGAACCCCAAACGAGAATGTCTCACACTCTGTGTGGGTATAGGGACACTTGTGGATATACCAAAGAAAAAAAAATACAATACACTAGGAGAAAGAGAGAGTATGATTTAGTTTGCAAAGTTCAAATCTTAGGGACTCAATTGAAAATAACAAAAACTTCAAGGGCCAATAGTGTAATATACCCTTATTACCCCTATATATATATATATATAGCCATTTCCCACTTCAATCCTTAGAAGAATCATGAAGCCTCATTTTCTTCTTCTTCTTCTTCTTCTATCTAGTGTTCTTATGGTTGAAGTAAGAAAGCTTTCTTCATTAGTACTTTTAGTACTATTTTGCCCTTTGATCTATCTTTTGAATATAGTGTGGATTAGGCCACAAAGGGTGAGGCGGAAGCTATGGAGACAAGGTATAAGGGGGCCAAAGCCTGGTTTTGTGTATGGGAATGTTGGTGAGATGCAGAGGATCCAAGCTTCAGCTGTGAAGTCTGCAAATTATGGGGAGTTTGTAGCACATGATTATACTCACACTCTCTTCCCTTATTTTGAGCAATGGAGGAAACAATATGGTAACCCTCTCTCTCTCTCTCTAACTTATTCTGTTCTGTCCTGGTTAGATTTTTATCTCACATCGATTATTTGAATTATTCCACTTAAAATCATATGATTTTAAGTTGACGCCTCCTAATATGATATTAGAGTCGAAGTTATAGGAATTTGTCTCTTATTTTCTCGCAATTAAATCATCCGTACAATTTGAGATTATATATTTTTTATCATTTTCTTGTAGTCGAATTGCAATCTGGGATTGAACATTTTTTTATCATTTCTTAATTTGACTCCTTATATTTTGATGTGAGTGTGATTTTTTTGTACTTGCGTAATAAACACGTAACCAACTTTAACTACACCGTTAAAATTCGGTTAAAAAATTCAAAAAGACGAATATACCCTTAATGTAAATTAAAAGAAAAATACCATTTTTTTTTTAATTTATTTTCTAGGTTGTTAATCATTATCCTTGTGACCAGCTTGGAAGATGGACTACATACCATGCATCACAAAATGGTATTAATTTTCATATAATAAATATGAATATAGGGTTAAATTATATTTTATTCCCTTTTATTTTGTTTAATTATCACTTTATCCCCTCCACTTATAAATCTACGTTTTACTCCCTTCTACTTTAAACAAAATGAAAAATTAATAACTTTTTTTGTGGAGTTGGTGATCAAAAGTAGGACGGGAAACGGTGGTAGGGTTAGAGAATGCTTATAACAAAAAATTAAAAGAACAACTCTTTTTTTTAATGTTCATGAGAAAGTTAATTTCATCTATTCGAAGTATATTTTGTTAATACAGAAAAAGTTAGTTTCTTAATTTATTAAGTAAAAGTAGGTGAAATGCAATTTTTTGAGGTAGAGGGAGTAAAGTGATAAGAAGACAAAGTAGTGGGATATAAAAGGCAATTTACCCATACATATACATATACATACATATACATATGCATATACATATATATGATTGTAATGAATTGGAACTATACAAAAGGCATAAAAATGACTTCATTTATTTGGGACAACTCATTTTCTTGGAAAGGGGGTTGGTTTTCTAGGGGAGGGGTACAATTTAATTATTTTATATTGAATATATTGATTTAATTAATATATATATATATATATATATATATATATATATATATATATATATATATATATATATTTAAAAATAGTATATAATCTTCTATTTTTATTTTTTATTTATTTATTTTTTAATCTATTTATATAAAAAAATATTTTTTAGTACTTATTTAATACTATGATATCAAATAAAATTTTTATGTTTATTTAATATTAATTTGATAAATTTAATTAAAAAATCAAAATAAAAAAAAATAAAATTATAAATTACTTGAAACTCCAAGGACAGTCTCCTTTAAAATTAATTAGATCATATATATTGAAGTACTATCCATATACTCAATAATTTGCATTATAGATAAGGATGAAAACATTTAAAATTAAAATACAAAAAAAAAGGACAACTTTTTTTTGTTTCATTCTATTCAATTGCATAGTTTTATTTATCTATCTATATATAGATATATATACACATACACATTATGTATATTAATATTTATTTCTTTTTGTCTTTTTCACACTTGGTGTGATTTGAAAATGAACCAAAATAATAATAATAAAAAAAAATAATAAAATAAAAGTTCGATCCTTTTACCCTGCTCACACTCACACAGGGTATAAGACTAATCTCGTTCAAAGTGTGTGGTTGTCCCTCCCAATAAATATTTTTTTGCAGGCTCGAACTCTTAATTTTATAGAGATCTCTTAACTGTTTTAACTCAAAGAGCACTTGAGCCACCTTATTGATAGTTCAATCCATTTCATTCATTAATTTAAACTAGTTAATAATTCTTTATTTTTTTATCCTTTCTAAACAAATATTATTTCATCCTATTGCATCCTCCAAATGGTTCATTCCTAAATAACACCCGAAAGTTTACGTATAGTTACACATTGCCCTTTAATATTTTATTTATTCGACTAATTTTCTCTCACGTGCAAGCCAAGTGACTAACTTCACCAAATTAAATTGACCGGAATCAATCAACTAGACCAATATGATACGAAAAATAGATTTCAAGGAGTCATTTGCAAAAAAATAAAACTTAAAAGAAAAAAAATGCAATTTTACTCAAACTTTAGGGGTACAAAGTGAAATTTCACATTTGATTAATTTATTACATGATGGTGATATTTATTACGTGACCACAATGATGTGGGGATATGCATATTATTTTTTTAAAATAAATATGAATTAATATAAATATTTTTATATTCATAAAAAAATTCTCAAAATTATTGGGGGTAGTAACATCACAACTTGGATATAATATCCAAATTGAAATATATTATTACTATATTTGGCTCTAAATATTTTTTAACTCGAATATTTTTATACAAAAAATATTTTATATTTCTTTTTTGGAATAACTTTTGATCAATATAAAAATGAAAAATAAGTAAAAAATAAATAAATCTTATTTATATAATATTTTGTTAATTTTTCTAGTTTATTATCTTTAAAAATTAAATTAAAATTAAACTTATAAAAAAATTTATTTATTTATTTTTGAATAAAATGTGAATTTTAAGAGTAAAAAATGGGTCATGTGTAGTTTTTTAAAGTAGAGGGATTAAAATGAAACAAGGCCAAAATACAGGGGGAGCAAAAGGCAATTAACCATACTGAGTATTTATTTTTTAAAAAATAAAAATATTTAAAAAGTTTATTTTCTATATATTTGCTGATATGTCCATTCACTAGTAATTTCAAACACAACACAAATATTTTTTTTTACAAAACACAAATTTTGAAATACAAAAATTTGTATTTTTTTATTCTACCACGTGTGTGTTTGGTTGGGTGAAAAATAGATGAAAAAGAAAATAAAAAGACAAATAGAATGAAAAATAAAAATAAAAAGTTGTTTAGTCAGGATGAAAAATATACAATTTTCGAAGCAATTTTTTTCCTCACAAATTTAGGAAGAAAATGAAGGAAAATAGTAAAAAATGATTTTTTTTTTTACAATTATACCATTGATAATACAATTTTTAATTATTTTTGTAATATACGAGGGTGAAATAATATATTTTATTAAAGTAAATTATTTTTTTTCCTTTCATTTTTTTTCCCAAACCAAACAACATTACGGATTTTTTTTTTTTTTTTTTATAATGGATAAAAATATTATTCTCTGATTTTTTTTTTTTCATCATTCCAACCAAACGTAACCTAAGCGTTTCTTGCAATAAAGGGTCACTTTTATTATGTATTTATTTATTTTTTGGGGCATAATTGTTTAAAATAGTGGGGGACACTTTTTTTTTTCTTCTTCTTTCATCATTCATAGTTTCTCTGTTAGTACATTTTTGTTTTTCCCCCCCTGTTTTTTAGGGGTTTTTTTGGTACCAAGTTTGATCATACCCATTGAGAAAAAACCCTAAAAAAGCACAAAAGTACTTAATTTTAAAAATAATATTTTCTTTGTGTTTTAAAAAATACATATATTAAAAAAATATGAAAAAGTAAAAACATGAGTATAAGTAATTTTATTTTTTGAAAAACAAAAATATATTTTTTTTCTTCTTCAAATTTTATGCCATAAGAAATCAATGAACATCAATCAACGCATAAAATCTTTTCACCCATTTTTTTCAATTATATATATATATATATATATATATATATATATATATATATATTATTTATCATAATCTTAAATTTTGTAATTACTATTCCTCCAATCCAATTGATATGATATTTTTTTGAGAAGAACAATAATTCTGTTAAAAATTCAAAATCACTATACGTCATAAAAGTTACTGCAATTTTTTACACAAAACAAATTACAGTAACTTTTATATATTTAAAATTACAGTATTATTGATAACAACAACTAAGTCTTTATCCCACATCTGTTTACGCTGTAACGAACGATTAAGGGTCATCCCCTCAATCAAATTCAATGTCATTAAATCATTTTTAATAATCTCGTTTTAAGTCTTTTTAGGCCTACCTCTCTCACCAGTAATTCCTCACATTTGAACTAAATCACATTTTCTAATTAATGCTTTTAAGAGTCGTCTGTGCACATGTCAAAATCACATGTGCTATGAGAGAAAATGGTCACAAGGCTAGAACTATTGATGGGTATGTTGAATTGAAATGTACTTTGAAAGGGGTGTTACATTTTGTATCCAACATGTCTCCACTAAAAACCAAGTACTAGAGTTTAGAAACTAGTGATGGACAAGACTAGGGAAGAGGCCTTTGTGTGTAACGGTCTATTTTCGAATCTATTAGGGTTGGAAATTGGTGATAAAAAGGGTGTGGTGGAGTTATAATAGTCATGTGACAAATTGGAGGTTATTTTGGGAATTTCACTTAATATTTTTTTTGAAATTTTGTGTAGACTTTTCGAGAAACGAGTATTTTTTGTTTGAATTAGGTTGAGTAGAGTTCAATTTAGCTATTAAACTTTAGAGTTTTTTTGCATTTTGAACTGCTGAAGTTTATGAGAAATTATACTTTAGGTCATGTTCTTTTAATTTGAACACATTAATTAAACCTGAAGTAACCAAATCGTATCAGGTTAGTCTTTATGTTATTTGTTATGACGGAATTCATCTACGTATGTGATTTCGAGTATGGCACATGATTGATTTGCGTTATTAAAAATAACGGAGTTATCGATTTGGACTAACTTGACACAATTTGTATACTTCATGGTTTAATTTATTCAAATTGAAAGTATAGAGGCTAAACTCGAATTTCTCCAAAACTTCAGGGGTGCAAAGTGCAAAAACCTTAAGTATAATTTATTTAGGTGACCTTTTTTTTTTTTTTTTTTTTGTTAATTTAACAAAAAAAAAAAAAAAAAATACTCACTTACAATAAAATAAAATAAAATGGGTGTTTGATAGTTTTTTTTTAAAGACACTTTTGTAAGTATTTTTTAAAAAGGAAAGAAATAATTTAACAAAAAAATTACTCACTTAAAATAAAAATAAAATAAAAAACGTGTCTATAGTATAATATTTATATTTTATTATTATCCTTCTAATTTATCTCTTAATTCGAAAAAAAATTAATAGATGACTCAAAAAAAGTAGGTCAATATTTTTAATCCATTAATCTCCTTCAATCTTTTATAATATATAAAAAAAATCAATTATTTTTAATTTTTTGAAAAAAATACTTATATTTTATTTTAATTTTTTATTTCTGAAAAGTAGAAGACAAAAAAAAAAAACATTTTTTTTAAAGAAACTTAAAAAATCGCTTTTTTTTTTTTTTTTAATATATATATGTTTTCTCGTGTAAACAGACGGTTTTTTTTTAAAAAGCGTTACCAAACAGCGTTTGATTTGAAATTGCAGGTCCAATATATACATATTCAACAGGAAACAAACAACATTTATATGTGAACCAACCTGATTTAGTGAAGGAGATGAACCAAAGCCTTAGTTTGGATTTGGGTAAGCCTTCATATGTCACCAAGAGGCTTGCTCCCATGCTTGGCAATGGCATTTTGAGATCCAATGGTCATCTTTGGGCTCAACAGAGAAAAATTGTAGCACCTGAATTTTTCATGGACAAAGTAAAGGTATTTACACATCCCCCCCCCCCCCCAAAGAGGTTTTTTTCTTGGGTTTTACAGTAAGGTGTTGTCCGGGTCAATTTACGCGCATCTCGACTAATTACCTCCTCGGGTGATCTTAAAAGCGCACCCATCCACATCGGCCTGGTGCGTTTAGGATTAAATTCAAGATTTAATTCCTAGAGTGCTTTTCATGATTAAATTCAAGATATTTATGAAATTCGTAGTTTAAAAAAAGGATATTGAAGAATTGCAGTTTATTCTCTGTGTTATTTTGGTAAGCATTTTACCCCTACTAAGGTATAAACTAAAGTGCAATTATTATATTTTTCGCTAAAATTAATGAATTATTTAATATTAATTGACATTTATTTTTCCAAGTCAGGTCAATTCCGGTTTAATATAAGGATAAATTTGTAGTTTCGCGAAATTCTATAAATTATTTAACAGTTGAACTTAGATTTGAACCACATGGAGGATAAGTGCTGATGAAAATACTACAGGAGTGTAAATTGCAATTCGATCAAACTATAGGTGGCAAAGTATAATTAACCCATGAAAAAGTATCAATTAAATTTAAATTTAAAAAAAAAAAAAAACCAAATAATAAATTTGTAAATAATAAAATTTTAAAGTTTAAAATTTCATAATTTTAACAAATTCCTTAAGCAAACATACTATGAAAGAATACACATGACTCCCTTAGAATTTTCTATAAATATCACTTTAAATCCCTCCTCTTTTGCACTTCAATCCAAATTCAAGACAATCGATGTGCATATATTTTAAAAAAATATATATAATAATTTAGATTTTTTTTTAATGTCATGTAGTTAAGGGTTGAGATTGATTTGAAGAGAATGGATGGATGAGATTGGATTATACAATTTTTTAGGAGAAAATTCTCGCTCAAAAGTTTTATGCCCCTACTTCTAAGATTCAATTAAATTATATTTCATGCCCTTTAAGTTTTATATTTTTATATATTTGGTCTTTTTTCTTCGTTATTTATTATCTTTTTATACTTATAAATTAGAATATTAATATGGTGCCTTTAAACACGTTGAATTCCTTGTTTTTAAAAATTAAGGAGGCTAATTGGCACAACTCTTAAGTCTAGGGGCTGTAATTACTCTAAAAAAAATTTACAAACTAATCCATATAACACCTAAGGTGGCTTTTGGCTAGTGTTTCTGCTTTTCTGTTTCTGCTTTCAATAAATTGGGATAGGGATTCTGTTTCCGTTCGGAAATATTACGGGAATAGAAACATGTTTGGTAACAACCATTGTCCTGAAGTTAATTTTTTAAGTTATTAGAACAGAACAAGAAACACGTTTGGTTGCAATATTTTTTTTCTTTAAATATATGGTGGCTAGGGGAATGGTAGTGAAAATAGTTATGTGAAAGTGGATAGGAATATTATTATTTTTTATTTCTCAGAATGTTAACGAATTCAAGAATTACTCCCAAATTACTCTTAAAATTTTGGGAACAAAAACATATTTATCAAACACCTTTCTATACATTAATCCTAAAATTTTGGGAGCGGGACAGAAATCAAAGAACATAAACAATTACCAAACGGGACCTAAATGTTCCAATTTAGGATCGGATTTCAACACTATAATTCGCACTCTGGGCCTAAATGAAAACTATTTTGTTGTTGAGGGGATGAAAATGTATTTTTTTTGACAGGCTATGGTGGGGATGATGTTGGAGTCAGCAAAGCCATTGATGAAAAAGTGGGAGAACAAAATTGAAGAAGGGCAAAATGGGAAAATTGCAGAGATAAGAGTAGAAGAAGACTTGAGGAGTGTTTCAGCAGATGTGATATCTAGGGCTTGTTTTGGAAGTTCTTACCAAAAGGGCAAAGATATTTTCTCAAAGCTTAGGACTCTCCAAAAGTCAATCTCCAAACAAGGACTTCTCTTTGGAGTCCCCACATTTGGGTAATGTTACACTTTGACCCCTCAATCTTTTTTTAAGGGAAAATTATATTTTTGGTCCCTAAGGTATGGGGTGTCGATGTAGACTCTAAGGTTTGTCGAGTAACACATTTGGTCTCTTGAGTTTCATATTTATTTCAATTGGACAAAATAAAAAAAATTGTCAATGATTTTGGATAGAAAATGGAGTTTGCTTAGCACGAGGGATGACCTTCTAATGAAGATATTTTCGTCATGTCATCATTCCACTAAATATAAATGTTTTCTCCTAATTTTTTTTTAACAACGATTGTTTTGAAGAATGAGAGAGAAGAGTTTGAATCATTATTAGGAAAACATGCCTTAAATTTAATTGAGTGATAAAATGACGAAAATATTCTTATTAGAAGGTCAAGTGCTGAGAATATCCAATCTTAATTATATATATTTTATTATACGGTGAAGTGGGTTAAGGCCAACTTGTAGACACTCGACTAATCATCTCACTGGGTGATCTTAAAGGCGCACTTCCCCATATTGGCCTAGTGCATTCAGGATTACATTCAAGATTTATTTCTTGGAGTGCTCTCCAGAAGAGTCAAACTCTGGTTGATAAGGAAAATGAATATATCCCATTGCACTAATACCTCTTGATCCTAACTTTTTATACCTCTTGATCCTAACTTTTTATATATAAAGTTTTGTACTAATTTTTAATGAAAAATACAGATTTATTCCGACCAAGCAACAAAAAGAGTTAAAGAGCCTAGAGATGGAGATAGAGTCACTGATTTGGGAGGCGATCAAGGAACGCGAGCATGAGTGCTCTGACGCGCCATCGTCGGAGAAAGACCTACTGCAGTTGATACTAGAGGCAACAATCAACGACGACCAATACACTGACAAGACCTCTCCTAAGCGTTTCATTGTCGATAACTGCAAGAACATATATTTCGCCGGACATGAGTCGACGGCTGTGGCGGCGGCGTGGTGCCTGATGCTGCTGGCACTACATCCGGAGTGGCAAGAGCGCGTGAGGGAAGAGGTTAGAGAAGTTTGTGGTGGTGGGGTTATAGATGCAGAATCTCTTCCCAAGATGAAAATGGTAAGAATCCATATATATATATATGATGTCTATTTATATGTTTACAGACAGAGAGAGATGGGTGAGGAGGAGGAGGAGTAGGTGGGAACCAGGTAGAGAGAGTGGGGAGACGACGGGCAGATGGGGTGGAGGGAAGGCGAGGCTTGGAGAGAGAGGGAGACGATGATGTCACTGACCAGGTCATTGGCGCCGATGGCTTGGCCAGAAAAGACATAGAGGGAGGAAGAAGGAGGAAAGAAGTGTAAACAAAAAAATAAAAAATAAAAAAATAAAGGGATAAATGTGTTAAAAATTCAAAGGGTAAAATAGTATTTTAATTAATTTTTTTTTTTTTTTAAGGAGTGTATATATAGTAAAGAAGGAGAGTACATATAGAAGTTTCCAAGGTCGAAACGCTTAGCTAAAGTGTGACATGACTATTATACCCTTCCAAAGAAAGATAGTATACTAGTTATTGTAGAATATGTCAAGACTCACAGATAAATAGGTCTAGTTGATAACGGGAAACTAAAGTGTAAATGACTATTATACCCTAAAATCAAAAGAGATAAGATGAGAGACTACACGAAAGAGTGACTATACTAAAATGGCCATTTTGCCCCTCACTTGAGAGAGAAGCGATATCGACCCTTATTTATTCTTTTTTATTTTTAAACCATCTCAATTTTTTACAGGCAACTATGGTGATCCAAGAGGCACTCCGATTATACCCACCAGCGGCGTTTGTGTCTAGGGAGGCACTCGAAGACACCCAAATTGGCCACATATTCGTCCCCAAAGGTGTTTGCACTTGGACATTGATCCCTACACTGCACCGCGACCCAGAAATATGGGGACCGGATGCTAATGAATTCAAGCCCGAGAGGTTCACCAATGGCGTCACTGGCGCCTGTAAACTTCCCCAGGCCTACATACCATTTGGATTAGGGCCCAGACTGTGTTTGGGTCGTAACTTTGCTATGGTCCAATTGAAAATCGTTCTCGGCTTGATTATCTCCGAATTTAGTTTCTCGTTGTCTCCTAATTATAAACATTTTCCTACTTATAGGATGATTGTAGAACCGGGCCATGGTGTGAATCTCCTAATTCAAAGATACAAGCAAAGCTAACCTTCAAAAGTTGCTAAGCATCTTACTCTAGTTTTAGTAGTATTTAGTTTACACATGAACCAACCTATGGATTATAGTACAAAGCTTGTATTTTTAATCTATGATTGAAATGAAAATTTAAGGCCCTGTTTGGTTATTGTTTCCGTTCTCATATTTTTGTTCTCGCTTTCAAAATTTTAAGATTAATTTACAGAAACGCGTTTAGTAAACGCCTTTCTGTTTAATTTTTTTTTTGAGTAATTCCTGAATTCTTTTAGAATTTGAAAAACAAAAAATGTTGATTCTTATTTACTGTCACAAAATTATTCCCTCTACCACATTGCCGACTGTCACCATCACGATGACCATCTTACATTTGGAAAAAAAAAAAAGTGAACAAATAATGCGACCAAACGTGTTTCTTGTTTCTGGTCTCATAAATTAAAAGAAACAATTTCAGAACAATAGTTGCTACCAAACATATTTATATTCCCGAAATATTTCAGAACGGAAACAGAATTTTGTTCCCAAATTATTGAAAGTAGAAACAGAAAAACAGAAACAATAGCCAAACGCCACCTAAATATTTCATGTGGACGTGGAATATTTTTTTTTTTTGTATACCCACGAGTGTCCCTACATCCACACAGGGTGTGAGATTAATCTCGTTGAGGGTGTGTGGTTGTTCCTCTCAACAAGTGTTTTTTCGTAGACTCGAACCCCTGATCTTGTAGAGATTACTTAACTGTTTTAACTCAAGTGTGCTTTACCACTTGAACTACATTATGTTGGCACCATGATATATATAGAAATATATGTAGAATTTTGAAATAAAATACATATATATTTTTGAAAAATATATATAGGAATATATGAATAATAACATTATCCACTGTTCTAAGATCTTATTTTAGAGAGAGAGAGAGGGGAGGGGATATGGCAGTCCTAGGCGGCGGTTTTATTCTATCCAAGAATCGGATCTTAATCCGCAGCCAAACAGAACTCATACCTCGCAAATCGCCGCCGCCGATCTTCATATCCACCGACCGGACCCACGTCAACCCTCACCGTCTCAGAGAACTCTACTCCCTCTGCAACCACTCCTGCTACCGCTTCCCCGCCGTCGATCCCGGCGGACGAGTCGAACCAGTCGACGTCGATAAGCTCCGGGTAGCTCTCACGCACAGCTCCGTCGTCGTCTCGGTTTTTTCAAAACCCGAAAACGAGTCCGGGTCGAATGCAAGGGGGATCGGAGGAGATTGGCTCCGGTGGGTAACGCCGGCGAACGGCGAATTGGTCGGATTTGGCCGTGCCGTTTCCGATAATGCGCTGACGGCGTCTATACACGATGTCATGGTACTGCTACTATACTAAACTTTTTCATGATTTTTGTTTCATTTTTTTGAATATTTTTATTTTCATAAATAAACTTTTTCATTGAATTTTTGGTGAACGGTTTACAAAATTAAAATTTTATTGTCACATACTACGAAAATAATTTTTTTTAAAATTCAAAATTATTGTAATATATATAGAAATTATTGTAATTTTTTTATATAAAATAATTGTAGTAATTTTTATGAGGTGACTTTTGAATTTTTCATAGTAAATTTGGATTTTTGAAAAATTATTATAGTGCATGAATTGTATGGGTTAAAATTTTGATTTTGTGGACCGTTGACAAAAAATCTTTGTTGTTGGATTGAATCTATTGAGTTTGATATGAATTGAATCTGAATTTATATTTAATATCATAATTAAAATTAATTAAAATACTGGTATGGATTTGATCGAGGATTATATAATAAGAATTTCTTAAATCTATTAGACTGACTTACTAGTCACTCGCAATTTTTTAGGTTTAATTTACCCCCCTCGTCCTAATGTGAATCCGCCACAGACTTTCTATTAAATTAACAATCAAATGTCACCAGTTATTTAATATTAATTAACATTTATATCCTTCAACTAATTTAATATGGACCATTTTAATACTGATCCAAAATTCAAGTGTTAGAAGTGAAGTTTTTCTTTTCATTTTCCTCCTCCCTCCGGTGACCATGGCTTCTTCCTTATTCCTCCGGTAACATCCACCACCAACATACTGTCTTCACCATCGTCGTCCTTCTTTGGTGGGGGAGACAATTGTTTTAACTAAAGTAAAACAATTTGTATGTTTCTTTGTTCAAACAAATAATATATAAATCTGATTAAACCACAAGTACATGTAAAAATATACAAATCAATCATATATAAAAAATAAAAATAAAAAATCACAAAATAGGGTAATATTGACAGGGAAACTTATTACCACTAATCGAACGAACCCTAGTACTCAGAAAAAAAAAATTAACAAGAGGTAGTTTATCGACTTATGAAGATGCCCTAAGAACTAATTTTATTGATTGCTTCGATTTTCATTATTTTCTTTGAATACTGTTATCGGTGGGCGTATATTCATGTAATTCTACTTCAGTTCCTTTCAGGTTATGCCATCATTACAACGTAGGGGAATTGGTCGGATGATTGTTCAAAAAATCTTGAGGTTTGTTCCAATTTAGCGTTTGTAAACTAATATTGTTCTATTTTCCTACAATCAAAATATTTTTTTTGTTGCTGTATAGAAGACTAGGGGTTCTCTTGTCTGAAGATACTATACTGATTGTTTAATTTACAAGTGTAAAAAGATATTGAATAATAAAAAAAATGGGTCAATTTAATACAAATGTAAAACTTAAATGGTGCGAAATATAAGTTAATTAAACCGTCTTAGAGTTGAGGGATAAAATTTTGGTTTTTTTGCCATAGCCCCTAAATTTTGGGGCCCAATATGCGTTCAATCCAATGGATTACTAAGTTTGCCCCATGATCCATTTTATATATATATATATATTTTATTTTATTTTTATTTTTTTCATTTTTTTGTAATAGGCCCAAACTGTTTTTTTTTCTTCCAAATGATGCATATGTCCTCGTTTTGGTTTTTAATAGTAGCTAATCCCGGGATTGCGTTGAACAACTCTATATTATTGATCGATATCTTTTTTTAAATTGAATCAACTTTTTGTGACGTTTTATTTGTGAGAGAGGATGAAAAATATTTTTTTTTTTTTTAAATTTCATGAAAAAGTAGGGATATTTTTATCCAAAATAAGTTTGGTGGACTTGGTGTAAAAGACCCAAAAGTTTTGGACCTTATAGGCTAAAATTTTGAAACAGTGCACTGTTGACCGAAAGCTCCTAAAAATTTTGACCGGAAATTCCCCCTCCCTCCTACCCAATTTTTTGTAATTCAATATCATTCATATATTTCTCTCAAATCAATCCTAACTCTTAATGAAAGATCTTCTTTCTTTTGTTGCAGAATGCTCACAAATAGAGAAGTATATGACATATCTGCCCTTTGCTCGGACGAAGAGAAGTAAGTTTTACAACATTGATTGGTGTTTTTGTTCTAGTATCAAAATTGCAAACAATTTTCGAGGAACCGAACATAATTGCTCCCGAACAGTGACAACATTTAGGAACAAAAACAGTAAACAAACGTAGGGCTAGTCCAGAGAACACGAAGGTCCTAGACGGAATTTAAAAACAAGGCCTCTTAATTATATCTATATATTATTTTTTTTTATATATAATCATATTTTTTACAATCAAAATGTCTTTTTAAAAAATAGTTGTTAGTGTTATTGAACTAGGATTCAGATTTTTTATTTGATATGATATTAGTGAAAAAATAATTAGAAATTAGAGAGAAAACAAAATGTAGGGTTGAATTTGACTAGCATATTGAAATGGTTCAAGATGGAATTAATGTTTTGTGTGCTCAAATTTCTGTTTCCAAAAAGCGTGGAACAAAAATAGAAATATCATATGGCAACGGCTTTTTTAGTACTTTTTTGTTTGAAAAAATACTTACAAAATATTTGATTGGAGGTAAAGGAATCGCATTTTAATAGAATGGAATTGAATTTTGTGTGAACGTCCATTTAAATTTTGATTTGTGTCCTGATTCTGAATGGACGTCCATTTTGATGGAAACATAATTTATGTCCTAATAGATTTGAGATATTTTGGGATAAATTGTTAGCTTATTAGAAATAATATATGATATAAAATTATAACGATTTAAAATATTGTTTAATTTCAACTGTTAGATTTAAATTAATTGTTGTTTATTTATTGAGAGTTTTATAATCTCAACTCTTGAATTTAATTCAATAGCTGAAAATGTCTCTTGAAATCTTTCAATCTTGATCCTTAAATATCTAATCCAAGGATTAAAAAAAATTCAAATGTAAGTATGTCTTGATTTATAGAATAGATATTATCAAATGGCGCTTAAACAAAAAACGCCATAGGCTCTAAATTAACTCTATTGTTGTTGCCTCAGGCCATTCTTTAAAGCTTGTGGATTTGGCGACGATATGTTGAAATCCACTACAATGATGTACACTAAGACGATTGTCGGCTTTTCGGACGGTTAAAATATTGTTGATTAATACTAGGTAAAATATTTCAGTCATAACCTCTGGTCGAAAATTCATTATTGCTTCTTTAAGGGGTAGCTGTTTAAATGGATCCTGAGATTTAGCAATAGCATATTTGGTTCTTTATGTTCCAATTTAGTTCTAATTTGGTCCAATGGGAAATTATTTTTAAAAATTTGGACGGAATTCGTTAATTTATGGGTATTTTTGTCATTTTGCAATCCCTTCTCTTGATGTCAAAGTATTAAAGTAAACGGAAGTAAAGAATAATTTTGGGTTAGTTACAATTTGGACTCCTGAGTTTTGATTAGATCGAATTGCACTTTGTACCTTTTTATTATTTTTGTCAGCATTTACACCTCTTGTGCGTACAATTAAAATACAACAATTAACTTTTCCATTAACTTTAATGGCTAACGGGTAAAAGTCAACGAAAATCAGATAATTAATATTAAATGACATTTATGTCCTTTAAATTTTTTAATAGGAATTATTTTAACACTAATCTAAAATTTAGGGGTTAATAATGTTTTTTTTAGGAATTATTTAGGTGGATGTTTGAATGGATACTGAGATTTTAGAAATGTTTCAATTTGGTCCAATCGAACAATCTGTTAAAAAAAGAACAAAATCTGTTAATTTAAAAGTATTTTCGTCATTGCATTGCATTGCATCGTCTTTCATATTAATGTCGAAGTATTAAAATAAAGAGGAGTAAAGTGTAATTTTTTTATATTTGTGAATGAAGTCTGGTCTTTCTTCTAAGCTCCAGGTAAGGGAAAAGGAAAGAGAGGAAGGTGGAAAGATGGTGGTCTCAATATGGGATATGGATAGGGGTGATTCTTTATCCTCTTGTTCCAAAGTGTGCCTCAAGTTTAGGTTTTTTTTTTTTGAGTGCGCACAGGGTTCCTTTTTTTATATGAAAATTACCAATTCAATTCACATTGTTTATTTTGCACCGCCAGCTCTTTTTGGAGGTCGTGGACAAATATGCCTGTACTTAATGAGATTGTAACTTCCAAATCCGTGCATAACAGATCTGCTTACTTCCTATAAATATGCAGTGCTATTTTTTATTTTTAATTACCCCCTAAAAACGCTTAACAGATTTGGTAAGTTATGATAAAAAAAAAAAAAAGTTCAACATGGAACATGCGAATTTTATCATAAATCTGTTGTTGAAAAATTAATTTTTGTACACAATAATCATCAAGGGATTGTCCTCTTTAAAATGAGATATTAATCATTTTTTTGGAAATGTGAATCGTAATTAATGTAAATGTTATATGTAAAATATTATAGTTCGTGTGTCATTAATATTAAATATAACATTCGATGATTGATATTAATTTTTTTTTGGGAATTCTAAATTAGGGATGTATGTGGATGTTATATATAATATTAACTGTGATGTTAATATTATGTATAATATCACTACATTCTGTGTGTCTCGTGATTGTTGAATATAATATCCAATACAATAGAAAAATAATATTAATTAATGTTGATAATGGAACAAATTATATGTTGTGTTAAATGTAACATAATCGATAAATATGATTTGAATGTTAAATGTAACATGTGAAAACTGAAAACTCTTAAAGTACTATGTTGAATGTAACATGAAATGTGAAAACTAAAAATTCTGGAAGTACCATTTGAATGTAATATGAATGTGAAAATTAAAATTAATGAAAAAAATAGTGAATTTAATATTATTTTGAAGATTTTTTTTAGATAAATTTGAATATGCAATTAGATTGTGAAAAAAAAAAATGTAAAATAATAGGTATTTTGATTTTAATAAAATAATTTTGTTAAATATGGAAACTCCCAATCCCTAATATTTTGCAAGGGCAAATCAATTATATGTAATTGAGTGAAATTTGAAAATGGTATTAAATAGTTCATGAAATCTGATTAATGGGAGTATTTGGTCTATTATAAATTAGTTGAAATGTATCGGTAATTAGATCTTTAAATTACGCTTAAGCGGTAATTTTTTATTTTTTTCCTGTTGAGGGGTGGGGTTTGAACGTTTGAAATTGAAAATCTATCTAAATGTAGGTATTTGAAAGTAATTTTAAATTAAGTATTTTTAATTATATTTTTTTATACATATGATTTATGTTATATATTTTTAAAGATAAAATTATATTATTTTGAGTTAATTAGGCAATTTTTAAAGTTTAATTTGATTAATTTATCAATTTAATATATAATTTAATCTCTCTAATTCAAATAATTTATGAGGGTGAAAAGGTAATCTCATAAGTTAAAATTTATATAAGTTAATTACATCATATTTGTATTAGTACAATTGATATTGTTATATATTTTAATAATTTAGAGTTGAATTTAATTATTAATTAGTAATAATGACCGAGTAGAATGTTAATGTGGAATTATAGTATTAATAGTGATAATTGAAAGGCACTACATTGATTTTAAATTTATAATTATAAAAAAATAATAAATAACAAATAAATTGACCTATTAAAGACTTTAAAATGTATAAAATATAATTTAAGGTAAATTTTTTGACAATTTTTTTTTTCCCATCTATTTTTCCTTATCGTTTTCACAAATCCAAAACACCCCTTATGATATTTGTTGACAAAAATACCTTTGTAACAATATTTATTTTTTTTTTAGTTTTTATTTTTTACTCTATTTTCCCCTTATTTTCTATATTTTATTTTTAATACTTTTTTGTTTTGCTTGGTATTTTTTATTTTATTTGTTTTATTTTTATTTTAATCTTTTTTGTATATGGTGTTTATAAAAAAAAAAAAAAAAAACAATAAAAAAAATTGAAAAGCTATTTCTTTTAAATTCATTTTATTTTTTAGATTATTACTTTTGATTTTTTCTACAATACCATACAAAAAATTGAAAAATAAAAATTAAAACAAATAAAATAAAAAATACTAAATTAAAATAAGAGAGAAATGGAGTAGAAAATGGAAAATAAAAAATATAAAATAAATAACAAAAAATATTATATTGCAAGAGTTTTTTTGTCAAAAAAAAAATGTGATGCAAGGTATATTGGATAACCAAAAAGAGAAGGGATGTCTATTTGTTGAAATATTGCTTTATTCCTTGCTAATAGAGATATAGGCCCTGTTTGATTGTTGTTTCTATTCCCTGACTTTTGTTCTAGCTCTCAAAATTTTGGGATTAATATACAAAAGCGAGTTTGGTAAACACGTTTCTATTCTTAAAATTTTGGAAATAATTCTCAAAAAATATTGATTACTATTCACTATTACAAAATTATTCCCACTACCACCGCACTGGCCACTACCATCCCATCGGCCTCCACTTATTGAAAGAGAAAAAAAAGAACAAATATTGCAACCAAATGTGATTCTTATTTCTGTTCTCATAAGAAATGATTTCTATCAAATACGTTTTTATTCCCCCAAATATTTTAGAATTCCCTATAAATTGAAAAGCAAAAACACTATTGATAAAGGTTTGATTCTCATGTTTGTAATAAAATAAAAAAAATCTTTACCTAATTATTTTACTTCTAAGATTCCAACAACGAATATTTTCCTTCCGATCAGAGAAAGTAGCCTTCCAAATGATGCCAAACAACTCCACTCCTTTTCTTTTAGGTTTAATTGCTTTTTAAACCTTACATTTTGATCTTGTTTCATTTTGACCCCTTAACTTTGAAAACTCCACATTACCCTCTTTTACATTTTTATTAAAAAAATAAAATGGATCAATTTATCTCTTTGTTTTTAATTTAAATTTAATATTTAAAGATAATAAACAAGAAAACTAACATTTTCTCTCTTTTTTTTTTCCTACTCTTATTTTTTTTTTATTAATAGAGGTAGATGACCCCGAATTTAGATCCTCAGATAAAGTTTACATCTGATCCAGAATATGACTACCCTAAACTTGGGTGGGTTATTGCAAAATATTGCACTGTAGTGGGGCCTATTGGGATTGCACCTCCGGTGTGAAAATCAATAGAGTTTTAAGTCTAGTATGAATTTGGTAGAATTTTGCTTAATAAATTGTGCCTACCTTGACTTGACAAAATCTCGTGACATTTGTGACGTTAAATCTCATGTATTTATAAGCGTAAAAAAACTTGAGGGGTTTATGCCAACTAAATCTCGTCACATTTGTGGGATTGAAGTGTTTATACTTGTTAAATCAGCCATTCGTCTCTTTTTCCTTACATAGCAAAATTTGATAACCGTCACGGAACAATGGATTAAGGCCGAAATTCGGGGTATGCCTGCTCAGCCTCAGTAATATCGAGAACGAGCAGTCTTGTATCTTTTCGGGCTAAATCTCGAGCAAGTCAATGTCCTGGTCAGTATTTGAGTCAATCTCAGCCTATGGTCTTTTCTCACTACATCTTAGACATAATTCTCAGGTCTCAATAAATCATGCTCGATCTAACTTGTTTTGCTCGTAAACTACTTTTTACACGTGTCCTCACTCGAAACTTTTTGAAATCTCTCTCATTAAAGACAAATTAAAATAAAATATACTTATTCTATTCTCAGGTGAAAAATAATTTTATTTATTTAAAAAAAAATCAATGGATTTTTATCATAAAACAAGGGAATAAAAGTCAAGGTGGCATTTCATTAGAATATTTGCTTTTCTGTTTCCACTTCCAGTAAACTAGGATGAAAATTCTATTTATATTCTGGAATATTTCGGAAATTATAACATGTTTGATAGTGACCATTGTCTGAAATTATTTCTTTTAATTTATGAGAACAAAAACAAAAAATTTGTAACATTAGTTCTTTTTGTAAATGAATAGTGGCCAACGTGGTGTTGGTGGCCGACAGGTGATAACAGTCCGTAGAATGGTAGTAGAAATAGTTTTTGTGAAAGTGACCAGGAATCGATATTTTTTTAATTCACTCCAAAAAATTTGGGTTAACAAAAACGGAAATAGTAACCAAATGGGGCCCAATTCACTTTTCTTTTCTATCACCTTTATCAATTCAAGAGAAGGAAAAGAAATTCCTTGCCCAAATCTCTTTTTCTTCCTCCCAAACAAACAAAAATCCCTCTTCCAAAAAATGGGCAAAATCTGGGTCGAAGTCTGTCTCATCTCCGCCAGATCCCTCCGGCGACCGCCGTCGCTTTTCAAGCCGCAGTGGTACGCCGTCGGCTGGATCGACCCAAACAACAAGTACTGCACCAGAATCGACACCTCCGGCAACTCAAACCCCACTTGGAAAACCAAGTTTTCGACCTTAATCGACGGCTCAGACTCGAAGTTCAAAGATCTGGCGGTTCAGATCGAGGTTTACAGTAGGGAGCCGATTTTTCTCCGGGAGAGATTACAGGGGTCGGCGACGGTGGTGTTGAAGGAGTTTATTGATAAGTATGTGAAGGACGGCGAAGGGATGGCGGCGCCGGTGGAAGAAGTGGGAAGCTTTCAGCTGAGGAAAAGGAAGTCAGGGAAAATGGAAGGGTTTGTTGATGTTTCGATTAGGGTTTCAGAGGAAAGGGAAGACGCTATTTCCTCCTACATAGGTATTTATTTATCATGTATATATATATATATATATATATATATATATACACACATTCCAACGGTTTAGTTATTCCCAAAAATTGAATAAATTTTTTTTAAAGGGTTTTTGTTAACGATAAACGAAATTAAAATTTTAGCCTATGTAGTTCACGCCCTCATTCGTAATTTTTTCAAAAATTTAAAATTATTGTTGTAAATTTTTCATATAAAAAAATTACAATAATTTTTGAACTTTTGATAATAATTTTGAATTTTTGAACAAATGATTATATGGTGTGTAGAGCTAAAATTTTGAAAAATTCAAAATTATTGTTGTAAATTTTTCATATAAAAAAATTAAAATAATTTTTGAACTTTTGATAATAATTTTGAATTTCTGAACAAATAATTGTAGCGCATGTGGAACTAAAATTTTAATTTCATGTACTGTTCACCAAAACATATATATTTTTATGGTTTTTGGTGAACATTTATAAACTTAAAATTTCAATTGATGCGGTCCATGTTTTATAGTAATTTTTGAAAAGTTTAAAATTATTGCATACATAAAAATCAGGTTCATTTAAAACAAGATTTATTTCTTGTCAAAATTTCAAATTTTATATTTTATTATTCATCCAATTCTTTTGGTTCAATATTATTTTTATTTTGAAAAATTGTTGATGCACAACAATATAAAAATTATTGTAATTTTTTATATGAAAAAATTATAATAAATTACAATAAACTTTTGAAATAATTATTGTAATGTGCGGATTGAATGGATAAAAAATTTAAGTTTGTAGACCATTCATCAAAATTCCTTCGAAAAAATTACATTGATTTTTTGCAGTGCAAAAATAAATTTTTGATAAATTTATTGAATTTCTAAAAAAATTATTGTTGTAAGTGGATTGTGAAACTCGGGCTCATGACAAAAAAACTCTTTATCATTTGTCTCATTCCACTTTTTGATTTTGTTTTATTTTGTTCTCTTTTTTTTAAAAAAAATTACATTTTATCCACTCTCTTTATAATAAATTCAAAACTATTTTTTTAACTTAATAACATATATTAAGACATTAGTGAAATTAAATATCTAGTCTAAATTTTCGATGAAATTGACAAAACTAACTTTTGGTTAAATTTTAATTTTATTTAGTTTTAATTAAAAAAACAGAAAGAATATTAATTTGTTCTTTTATTACTATTAATTTTAAATTAAAAAAAAATCAATAATAAGTTTTTTATTTTTTTTAATAAAATATAAATTTCTCTTTAGTTCTTAGTAGAAGGGAGTAAAATGTAATTTTTTTAAATAGATGAGAAAAAATAAATAAGATCAAAATAAAAGGGTGTAAAAGATAATTTATACTATAAATTATGGTTTTGCAGGTGATGAAGAGGGGTTTAAACTTGAAGATCCTACCAATGGCATGAATTTCCCTAATACTAATAGGCCAGACCAAACTTACCAGCACCAATTTCCTCAGGCAATAATCCGTCGGCCGGAAAATAATCCTCCGGCAAGTTCTTCATACAGCCACCCAGCCCACCCCCCAGTTGTCAGACCTAGCTACCAATTGCCACCGCCACCGCCACCGCCAAATAACCATGCTCCGGCGGGTTTTCCATACAGCCACAATTCAATAGCTGGCCCAATCTACCATCCGGCAGCCGGAGCTGGCTATCAACCACAACGAAATCCAACACCTCCGCCACCACCACCGCCCTCGAACGTGGGTTACATACCGACTTTTATTCCTACCGGGCCCGCGCGAAATGGCGGGCCTGGTTTCGGGGTGGGAGTCGGTGCCGGAGCATTGGCTGCTGGAGCGGTGATTTTCGGGGATGATTTCATGTCGGGATTTGATATTCCGGCAGGGTTACAGGATCCTAGTATCACCATATCAACAGATTCTCCTTTCTAAGGAAAATTTTCATTTTGTATTTCACCAAAAAAAAATGATATACGTTTAATGTTATTTATTTTACCAACAAACTCAAAATCTAAATTAATGGTTGAAAAGTTTGTTATAAGGATATCCTACATGTGTTAAATGTTTAACGATGCAACGGTTATACATTTAAAAATGTATTCGGTGATTCAATGGTCAAAAATATTTTAGACATCAAATATGTCCTACCCAAGAAGTGTTAGTCCAAATCGGTAAGATAGGTGTCTCTTTTCTTGTCAACTAGAATTCAACTTTCTTGGAGAGTCTTAGAATTAAATCTTGAATTTAATTCTGAATATATCAAACCGATGTCGTAAGATGCATCTTTAAAATCGCTCGGGGAAGTAATTCATCGAGATGCGCATAAAATGGTCTGGACACGCCTTACTGTATAATCATATAGATGCATGTGTGTTTGTTCTAATTTATAGAATAGACTAGTATATACTATGGGTCTAAAGACTAATTTTATTTAAGACATCAATCTTGAATATTATCAAATACATTAACTAGGAAAGTTCATTATGTTAAGAGTAAATAAAAACTAAATCAACAGTAGAAAATATTTTCAACCATCCAATGGTTTAAAATGTCTCAAATGTAAGATGTGTCCCGTTTAATAAAATAGGTGTGTATGCCTATATACAAAAGGTTATTCTTATTATTTGGTTATTAATTTGTTGAGATGTTATATGACATAAACTCTTGGACTACATCCAATGGTTTAAAATTTATCTTTTATAATTAGTCAACCTTAGTCATTCAATCTCCTTTTGATTTTTTATCCAATTTTTGAAAATGGGTTAAATATAAAATATATCGAAATTTTATTTGTCATATATGTATCAAATTGTATGATCGGATATTTATTTGTGATCAGAATCTATTAATTAGATTAATAAATGGAATGGATTAGACTAGGATCGTCCCAAATAAAGTATTGGCGCAACGTAGACATCAAACAAGAATGGATTTGATTCGATTTTTCTTCTTAGAGATAGTCACTTCGAACCACCAAAAACTCTGTAACAAAGTTTTTCAACAAAATCTAAATTAATTGTTAGAAATATTTCCAACCATCTAATGGTAAAAAATATCTCAAATGTAAAATATGATCTGATTTATAGAATTGATTTATACATCAATAGAAGCAAAATATATAACATTCGTGATAATTGACTTTATACAAATTGTATGATCGAAATTTTATCTATCATATTTTGATATGAATCAAATCGTGTGATCAAATATCTATTTACGATCAGATTCTGATAATCAGATTAATAAATATTGATCAGATTTGGATCAGTCCAAATCAAGTATTGACACTTCATATATATCGAACGGTTTTTCTTCTTAGGAGATAGTGTAAGAGATTGTTTTAAGTTGCTACTTGCAAAATTTGTGACTCCGAACCACCAAAAACTCTATGTAGAAATTTCTCAACAATAGATACAAACTCCTCCGGTTTTTCTTCTGGGGGTAAATGGCCACAATTCTTGATTACTTCAAGGGAGGCTCCGGGGATGGCTTGTGAAAGTCTCTTGGAGTTCCAAGGTGGAACAAGTCGGTCGTTATCGCCAGTAATGATCAGAACTGACAAATTTTTTTTCACCAAAATGTTAAAAGAAAATGAGAAATTGATTCAACTCGACGATCTAATTGATTGAAGAAGGGACAATTGGTGCATGTTTTTCGTCCAGCGAGCAACAAAAGCAACGCAAATTACACGTTAGGAACGCTACTAGTGGACAAAAAACAAATCATTTAGCGTCAGCGGTCGCTTGTGCTAAATTTTTTGAAAATGAGTTTTTTTTTTTTTTTTTTTTTTTTTAAAAGGTTAACATGGTTGTTTCGAGCCAAAAAGGGGGGTTGGATCCTTAACCATGATTTTTTTATGGGTTGGCCAAGTTTTTGTTAAGTTCCACTAGAAGCAAAAGGTAGTGCAAATTTGAATTTGTGACATTCAGGAATTTTGAAGTTTGAGTTTTGTTGCATTTTAGTCCCTATCGTTTCAAAATATCGGCACACAACACCTCAAAATTTCTAAAACATCCCACTTCAATTCAATTGCATAACATGGCTTGTTTGGGGGATAAAAAAATAGTCATGTTCTTGACACCAACAATGGATATAGATAATTGTTTATATTTTTTATAAAAATATAGGGCTAAATTGAATTTTTTTAAAAATTGAGGGGAAATTCAAGTCTTCCTTGGGCCTTGTATAGATTCGTTATTTCTTGACATGTGACTGTTTTTAAGGGATATTTTGAGCAAAACACTCAACAAGAATTGATTCAACCCCACGTCTATTATTTTTAATGTTTGTTTGTAAAGGTTAAAAAGGTAATTTCGAGCGACACGGGTCAAATCATTAAAAAATAATTTCAAATGGGTTGGTCATGTTTTGTTGAATTCCACTAGAGGCAGAATAGTGAAATTTCACCATTGAGTAGCTTTTCTATGTCGGACCGTTAGGTTGCGTTTGGGTAAGGAATTTGACAAATTCAAAGAATTTGTAAATGATGGAATTTCAAAATCCTGAATTTTGAAATCTCTTCATTTACAAATCCCTTATTTGAATAACTATTTTAACTGAAGAATTTGATCGTGTAATACCTTAAAATTTCTTAATTATTCCACTACAGTCCCCCATTGTTTCAATTTGAACATATAACCCCTTAAAATTTGTTAATCATCCCACTATAGTCCATTTCATTATCACCAATAAAATTTTGGACAAGAAAATTAATCACTTGTCACGAATTTGACTATTTTTAAAGGACTTTATGGGAATTTCCAACTTTCTCCTTTTCCCCTCCATTCTCCTTCTTGCGCAAAGTGTCCAGCCCTCGTGTATTGAATTGGATTAGATTGAGAAATTGAATTAATTAATTACTTCATAAGTCCTAATTAAGCTTAATATTTGTTTGCTTAATTTATGCTCTAATATTGTGAATGAAGAACCCTACCTAACCTTATTCCACATTGAATGTAGAAGGAATTGGTGGTTAGGTTAAAAGTCTGAGAAAAACGCTCACTTCATGAACTAGCTTTTGAGGTTAAGAGAGACCTAAGACCACTCTCCACTGGTATCAAAGCTCAAGTTACAATCTGACGATTCTGACCCAATAACCACAAAGGGAGAAGACTGGTAGAGGGTTAAGCAACCAAAAGATTGTTGGGTTTATCCCATATCGGATGTGAAAGGGACTGTTAATGAGATTATAAGTGCGAGGAAAAACCTAATCTCACCCAACACCTAAACTGGGCCTAATGTCAATCCATCCACCCACCCCACAAAAAAATATTAAAAATGCTTATAATAGGGAGAGAAAAAAATTGAATAGAGGACTTAAAAATGAAGTTTAAAATAATTACCTGGACAAGAAATTTCGTTAAGCCTTTCCGTTAGTGGTGGTTTTCGTTCAGAGAGAGGATCTGTAAGCATTGCAACTGTGTATTCCACAAGAGCCTTATCCCAACCTTTAACTCTTAATGGCTGCCATCATATTAACATATACTCAAGGAGTGAATTTAAGAGCGGTGGATCTAGAAAATTGATTCAGGAAGGGGAAAAAAAAAATTTAGAGGCTTAATAGAAATTTATATAAATTAGAGGGAGCTAATTTAAAATTTTGGGTTTTACTTTTTACTCTTTTACTTTTCAAAAGCATCACTTTACCCCTCTCCAATTCAAGAAGCTACATTTTACCTATTCAAAAAGCTACATTTTACCTGCTTCTACCTATTCAAAAAGCTACATTTTACCTATAGATGGAATTAATTTTTCATACAATTTTAGGATGAAATAGACGAAATTGCACCTTAATCAAATTTTGATTTAATTTTTGAATGCAATTCAGGTTTGCATTGTCTACTGCCGGCGCAACCTTCCATTGCCACCCGTCATCGGACTTCAAGACTCCGGCCGTCGGAATTTTTTTTCCCAGTTAAATGTAACTATTTTTTTTGTGTTTTTTTTAGTTACAAGTAACTTTTTTTTATATATATTTTTTAGTTACATTTTAGTAGATTTTTTAGTTACATTCACGTAAAATTTTCGGCGACCGGTAACCGAAAAATTAGTTGAATGTCACTAAAAAATTGTAACTAAAATATATATTAAAAAAAGTACTATTAAAAAGTAGTTGAATGTAACTAAAATAATTTCGACAACCGGTTATTGAAGTTTTAGTGACCAACAGTGGCGGAATTCGGCGGCGGTTGGTGACACAACCCTAATTGGAAGTGTTTCAATTAACTCTAATAGATGAGACTAAAAGTAAAATAATTAATTTGGTGTTATTATTAGAACATCCTACCAACTATCCGTTTTCCATATCCGTTGTTGGCAAAGTGTAGATTTTTAAAATAGAGGGGGCAAAATGAAATGATAACATAGTATAAGGGGGTAAAAGGCAATTAACACAAAAAGGGTTGGGGGGGGGGGGGGGGGGAGGGGGTGTATTTTGGAAATCACCTTTGTATAGCTACGCAAGACATGATCAGTGACTTGTTTTGCATCATACCATGAATTTCGTACAGCAGCAATACCGAATTTATCTATTACCATCCTCACCTGGAAAAATAAAAAGGCAATTCATTAATGGCATTTTATCCCATGTGGTTTAACTGAATTGCAGTTTACTGCCTATATTATTTTGGTAAGCATTGTATCCCTCTTGTAATATAAGTTGAAGTGCAAACCTTATATTTTCCGTTAAAACTAACCATCAAATCTCAAAAAATCAAAATTAATAAATTATTTAATATTAATTGATATTTATATCCCTAATTTGAGTTGAGTCGGATAACAACGGTTCGATTTTGGACCGATTTCACTATAAACCAAAACCAAAACCAAAACCACTAGGCATATACCAAACTCAAAATCATAATCAAAACCGTTGGTTTTTTGAAAAACGGTTTTAAAACCGAACCATTTAATTTTATACAAAACAAAAATAGGGAACCATTGTTTTTATATATAAACAAAAACATAACTAAAATACCAGAAAAAATTATGAAAATCCTAAAATTAACCCAATTAACCATATAATAATATATAATAGGGGTCAAAATATTAATAAATAAAAAAAAGTGAGAGTAATACATATAATATAAATATATCTAAAATACTAATTATGCACCTACGCGATTCAAACTCATGATTACTATCGCAAAACCAAAACTGCATAACCAACACTGGTTTATGAACCTATGCGGTTCAAATTCAGGTTTCGAAACTGAATCTTTGTTTTTTTTCGATTATTCGTTAGTTCGGATTGAATTGTCATCCCTAGAAATAACTCAAAAATAAAATGTACTTACCAACATTGCACCGATGGCCGATCGCAAAAGAGCAGATAAAGCTTTAGTATAGAGAGAATTGAGCATGTCAACCATTCCTTTCGCCAAACCGATTATCGCCTGCAGAACATACTTGGCGAACCTCGACAAACTTGTGAAAAGCCTCATAAGAGAGTTTCCTTCAGCTGCATTGTCCTCTTTGATGGGTTCATCTCTTTTGGTCTGAGTTTTTTTAACCACCTTCTGTTTCATGAGTGGAGCTATGATTGCAGGGGCAACAAGGATGATTGCGGCAATGCGTTCAGGAGCTTCAAAGTAGGTTTGAACAGCTACAAGTGAACCAGCTGAATGCCTGAAATGGTAAGAAAAAATATGGTTCTTAAAATATAAGTGAACCATCGGATGTTTGGAGTTTGGACACATTCGCAGTCGTTGCTTTAGATTTTGTTAAGAAACTAAGGCCCCGATTTGGTTACTGTTTCTGTTCCTAGATTCCTGTTCCCGTTCCCATTCCCATATTTTTGGGGTTAATGTACAGAAATGCGTTTGGTAAACATGTTTCTGTTCTAATAGCTACAAGCGAACCAGCTGAATGCCTGATAATTTTATTTATTTAGTTTTGTTTTTTTTTCTTTTCTAAAATGGTAAGAAGAAATATGGTTCTTAAATATAAGTGAACCATTGGATGTTTGGCATTTGGACACATTTGCAATCGTTGATTTAGATTTTGTTAAGAAACTAGGTTCCGTTTGGTTATTATTTTTGTTCCCTGATTCATGTTCCCGTTCCCAAAATTTTGGGATTAATGTACAGAAACGCGTTTGGCAAACGCGTTTCTATTCCCAAAATTTTGGGATTAATGTACAAAAACGCATTTGGCAAACACGTTTATGTTTCCAAATTGTAGAAGTAATTTGAGACTATTTCCAGAATTATTTAATTCCTTAAGAATCTGAGAAACAAAAAAATGTTGATTCCTATTCACTTCCACAAAACTATTTCCACTACCGCCTCGGCAGCTAGGGCTGGCAAAACAGGTATTTACACGATGACACGACACGAGACCGACACGAAATTATCAGGTTTAGGTTTTACTTATCAGGTATCGGGTCGTTATCGTGTCAGACCCGATAACCTGATAAGAAATAGTGCAGATTATCAGGTCAACCTGATAACCCAATAGGTTACACGATAAGAATTTCGTGTATTCAAGTTATACGATAACCTGAGATCTAATAGGTTACCCGTTAATTTGATAAATTATTTTTACACCTCTAAATTATCAAATATTATAATTTAGTACCTAATATATATATTCACATTTTCCTAATCCTACTCAATTAGTCAACTTAACAGGTTAACAGATCATTAACTTGTAATGGGTTAACGTGTAATGGGTAGGTTAATGTGTAATGAAAATCTATCAGGTTTTATCGTGTCGTGTTTACCTGATAGGTTTCGTGTCATCGTGTGACACGAAAAATTATCGTATTGTGTCGTGTCGACACGATAATTTTCGTGTCGTGTTCGTGTTTGGGTAGTCTGACACGATATGCTTATCGTGTCGTGTTCGTGTTTGGGTCTTATCGTGTTTCGTGTTATCGTGTAATGACCTGTTACACGACCTGTTACCTTTTTTGCCAGCCCTATCGGCAGCCACCATACGTTTAATGCAGAAGAAAAAAAAAAAACAAATGTTACAACCAAACATGTTTCTTGTTTCTATTCTCATAAATTAAAAGAAACAATTTTAGGACAATAGTCGTTACAAAACATGTTTATATTTCCAGAATACTCCAGAACGGAAACAAAATTTCCATCCCAATTTATCAAAAGTAGAAACAAAAAAACAGAAACACTAACCAAACGCCACCTAAATAACAAACTTTCAACAAATTATCTCATGCGTAATGTTTTCAAACATATATAGGATATTTAAGTTTAATTTATTGAATTATGAAAGGGAAAATTGCAATTTTGGTCCTTTAAGTTGGGGTGGATGTTTAAGTGGCCATTGAGATTTTCGTAGTTAACATATTTGGCCCCTCAACTTACACTTGGTTTTAATCTAGTCCAATTTTAAAAAGCTTTAGGACAATTGGATGGAATTGGTCACGTGTTAACTGGGGGCAAATGCATCGTTTCAAACCCAATATCCTCCCACAATTCTAAATATAATCATTGTCCATCATATGCTTTCTCTCATCCATCAAATTTGTAGATTCAATGAACAAATATGGCTTTATAGTTGACAAAATGGAAAAATGACGCGGAAGATGAAAAATCGAAAACGGGGAACAACTTTTGGTCCTTAAAAGATGAAAAGGCCCCTACACAAACGACAATCCATCCAATTTTCTCAACAGAATTTCCAATTAGACTGAATTGAAACCAAATTGTAAGTTGATGGACTAGATGCATCAACTACAAAACCTTAGAGGCCACATAAACACCCTACCCAAACTTAAAGGACCAAAAATACAATTTTAATTTTCCCTTATAATTAAGGAAGACTTTTTGAGAGATCACAAAATTCCAAAAACAACTTTCTAAGGATCATCTCATGTGTACAAGACTCCATAAATTGGTATTTTTATGAGATGGGACTTTTGGGAGAATTTTCCTATAATTAATGTCTTCAGGCAATAGAGTATATACTGGTGAATCATTAAAACAAAGCAAGCGTGTTAGAGAGGGAAATGTACATACCCCACCAAAATCGCCTTTTCAGCCACTAAGAAGCCGATGAAATACAACGTCGCCATAACCGAGAACATCGTGGAGTACGGATTCAACGGCTTCGTGTCTTCACTACCGGAAGATGGACGATCAAAAGGGTTCACTCTCGATGTCAGGCCAAAGGCCGGCCTATCAAAAGCGAGAACTTTTGAACAAACGGCACGCGCCAGAGGCTTCATAACACGATCCCATGAGAAAACTGAGGCGCCAAAGCCATGCAATAAGATCATAGGAAAGCCAATCTTGTTTGTTTCTTCAGGAACTTGAGAAATATTTCCATCATCAGACAATTTATGTGGTGATGGTTCGGCATCACATAGCTTATGGTGTATTTGTACACCTTTGAATTCACAGAATAGACTGTCTGGATCAGCTAAATTTGCAGGATCAAGTAATTCATCCTGGTCTATGCCGGCTATTCTCGGCCTTTTCCGCTTTGTTTCGGCTCCCAATAATTGCTCTGAAAATATATAAGAAGGCTCCAACGTAATCCTAAATATCAAATTTTTCATACAAATTATTAACAATGTAAACTAGCAACTAGTTGTTTATTATTGGCGGTGGATTCAGAAAATTGGTTGAGGGGGAGAGAATTATTTTTTTAGGGAATTTATTTGATATTTCTATAATTTAGGGAGGACTTTTGTAAAATTTTAAAGAATTGTATAGGGGCAATGGTGAAAATTTTCGAAAGTTGAAGGGACACTTGAGAGTTCCCCCTAGACCCTTAATAGCCCTGACACTGGTTAACTTAAACTAAGGATCCTACTGGTTAACTTAAACTAAGAGGGTCTAAACACACTATGTTGATTTTTTTATTCTTAAATGTAAAAAAATAGTATTTTTTTTTAAAAAAAATAGCCAATTAAATACAAATGTGAAACTTAAAGAGTTAAAAATATAATTTAATTTGACCGATTTAGATATTCAGATGTGAAATTGTTAGGCGGAATTTTCCCTAAAAAAATCTATAACTTAATTCCATTAATGCATTCTCCTCAAATCCATTACAACCCTTAACGAAAAGACATTTTAAAAAAACGTCCTAAATTATGATAAGGTAAAAATAGTATTTTACTCCCCTTGTGATTTAAGTGAATTACACATAGCCCCGTATGCTTATTGTAGAAACCCAATGGGCCTACCTCACTCTTAAAAGACGCCCTTGTAAGATGAGAATTGCCCTAGACTTTACATATAGCTCAGGATAAAGTAACACAAGCGATGTGGGATTCAACACGCCCCGGCACTCGTAATGTAGACTTTTTGACAAACCACTGCGAACAGATATTGGGGAAGGGCCCAACATCGATCTGGAATTCAACACGCTCCTCATTTGCACAGTGGACTTTCGACAAACCATTGCAAACGGATATCAACACACCCAACATCAGATAAGAGTTTTGGCTCTGATACCATGTAGCAACCCAATATGCTTAACTCACTCTCAAAAGACGTCTTGAAAGAGAATGATTGTTTTTAGACTTATATATATATCTCAAAATCAGATAATACAAGCGATGTGTGATTCAACACGCCTTCTCACGCGTAAGATGAACTTTGACAAACCACTGCAAACGGATATTGGGGGTGCCCAACATCAAAGTGGAATTCAACATGCCCCCCTCACGCACAGAAGTGAACTTTGACAAATCACTGTGAATGGATATCGAGGGGTCCAACATCAACGTGAGATTCAACACACCCAACATCAAACTCTTAACTAAGAGGGATATGACAAGAGAAGCAAGTCGAGCAGTCAAGGATATGATCAAAAGAAATCAACTAATATGATTTCGCCATGTTCATGGAGGATTAAATAAGTTACTACTCACCTAAGAAGAAAATCAAGCGTAATAGCCTTGCACGAACAGCAAGAGATCACTAATTAAGCACCCGAAATAGTGATTAATTAGTGATCAGAAGTATAATCAAAAGGCCAAAGAAGTTTCACAAAGCATAGATGATCAGAAGCTAAAGAGGAAAATGGATTAGACAATTTCTACCCGATACATCGGCGCCAGAGGAAACACCGAACGAAGGAGAAGAAGAAGCAGAAGCAGCAACGTGGATAAATTTCCATACTGATTCTCCAGAAGAAAAACCTAACAGAAATCTCTTCTGTAGAAGAAATTGGCTTTTGTTTCTGATGCAACAATGAAGCTTTTGCGATTTTGATGATGGTAAATTTGGTCACCCCTAAAGACCGCTACTGGAGCCCTACACGTGGACTAGCGTTTTGACTAAGTTCGACAGAATGGCTGAGAAGGGGATGGCCAAGAAGGGAATGGCTGAGCTCAAACCTCGAGACCCGGGATCCGCCCAGAGGCCACCCCCCATAGACCGTCACGTGTTAACAACTCTTCACAAAGATCAAATCATACCAAGGATTAAGTGTGAAAATTGCACCAAGCAGAGGAACATCTCCATCTATGCCAGTTATCCCAAAGGCCTCAGCACTCTCCAGGAAGGGCAAGCGAGCCGCCGCAGGGATGGGAAATCATTCCCCGTCTCGGCATTCTCCACAGCGGCATTACCCATCTCGGAAATCAACTCCACATAGCTCCTCCATCTCGTCTTCGGCTATCCAGAAAGGGCAGGAACCAAATTTCCCATCTCGGGTACAGCAAGAATGTGTTTTCCTCGGTTTATGGGCTGGCTCACTTCCCCAACCATAAATATCTCTGTTGATGTCAAATTTTGGTTGACTCCAACGATATGGTCCGGTCAGTCTTGGATAAGTTGAAGAGGTCTGGAATGGAGATCTTCAATCAGTGGAACTTCTGATCAGTGGAGAGGTCTTTGGCCGAGAAGGGAGAAACCCATATTGAGATGAGCCCAAAGCCTTTTGGGCCGAGAAGGGGAGGTTCAAAATCCCTTGTGATCCTTGGAAAAGTGAACCATAGCTTGGAATGGAGCTCTTCCGAGATGAGGAGCACCTGAAAACCTGCACAAAAGACTTGCCGAGATGATCCCGGCGTGAGAATCAACGTATAGGGGAAAAGTTTACAGAGAAATTGCCAAGAAGAGTGGGCAAAATTCGTCTACCTTTGGGCAATTATATGCCCTCCTATTGCAAGTAGTGGATTAGCTTGAGGGCTTAAGCAAGGATTAGTGTCTCCTCAATATCACATCAATGTCTCATCTTGGCATGTAGCCAATGAGAGGGTGTCAAGAAGTATCTTGTGTTGGCCATGTTAGAAGATATTTGTAGATATTTTGTAGATATTTGGAGATATTTATGGATATTTGGAGATATTTATGGTTGGGGAAGTGAGCCAGCCCATAAACCAAGGAAGACCCATTCCTGTTGTACCTGAGATGGGGAATTTGATCCCTAGCCTTCCCGGATAGCCGGAGACGGGAAGGGGAGTTATGCTGAGGAGCTTGTGGAGTTGATTTCTGAGATGGGCAGTGCCGCTGTGGAGAATGCTGAGATGGGGAAGGATTCCCCATCCCGGCGGCGGCTCGCCTGCCCTGCCTGGAGAGTGCTGCTAGCTGTTTTTGGAATGGCTAGCATGGGCTAAGGTGTGTTCCTGCCCGGCACAATCTTCACACTTAGTCCTTGGTAGGAGTTGATCTTGGTGGAGAGTTTCGGATACGTGGCGGTCTCTGGGGGGCGGCCTCTGGGCAGATCCTGAGACTCGAGGTCTAAGCCCGGCCATACCTTTCTCAGCCAACCCTTTCTCGGCCATCTCTTTCTAGGTCAAAACGCCAGTCCGCGTGTAGGGCTCCAATAGGGGTCTTTTAGGGGTGACCAAATTTACAATCATCAATCTCTAAATATCTACAAATATCCACAAATATCTACAAAATATCTACAAATATCTTCTAACATGACCAACATAAGATACTCTTTGGCACCCTCTCATTGGCTACATGCCAAGATGGGACACTGATGTGACATTGAAGAGACACTAATCCATGCTTGAGCTCTTAAGCTAATCCACTTCATGCCTATATATAGGAGGGCATACCAAATGCCCAAAGGTACACAAAATTTGCTACCTCTTCTCGATAGCTTACTTATAAATCTTCCCCCTGAGTGTTGATTCTCACGTCGGAGGGGACACGCCGAGACCATCCCGGCAAGTCCTTTGTGCAAGTGTCGAAGTGTTGCCCCATCTCGGCTCTACCTTACCCCAGCTCGGAACCACTTCTTCTCGGATCATAAAGCATTCCAACTCTCATTTTCTTGAACCAGAAGGCATTTGGGCTCGTTCCAACTCAGACCCATCCCTTCTCAGTCGAAGACCTCTCCACGGATAAGAAGCTCCAAGGATTAGAAGACCCCCGGGCAACTTCCTTGCTCAGGGCCCATTCCGAGTCTCTCCTCCTCTGCTCATCCTGGGCCAGGAAGACTTATCTCGGACCTTTCCATTCCCATCTCGGCATCGAAGAAGGCCCCCATCCCGGACTTCTCCATCTCCATTCCAGCAAGGAAGAGCAACGATCTCCATCAACAAGTGACCCGACCATACCGTTGAGGTTGCCCAAAATCCGACATCAACAGATTCAATTTTAGGGAGGCGAAGAAACGCAAACAGTCGATAAACTCCATAGCAACTCACCATTCTTCTCTCAATCACTCTACACACACACGAAAACGAATTAGCGATTCAATTTGCAGCGGAAATCGCTTTCGAATTGATTCTCTTAAATGCTGTTTTCTCATTCGATTGAGCGGGAAAGAACGAACTACTAATATCATTTCTCCATGTTCATGGAGGATTAACTGAATTACTACTCACCTACCATGAAAATCAAGCGTAATAGCCTTACACGCACAGCAAGAGATCCCTAACTTAACACCCTAGGTATAATCGCAAGGCAAAAGAAGATCCGTAAAGCACAGATGATCAGAAGTAGAAGAGGATAATAATTAAACTAGTTCAACCGTAAACAGAAAATCAGACAAATTCTACCTGATACATCGGCGCCGGAGGATCCACTGAAGGAAGGAGAAGAAGCAGCAGAAGCAGCAATATGGATAAATTTCCGTACAGATTCTCCAGAAGAAAAACCTAACGGAAATCTCTTCCGCTGAAGAAATTGGCTTCTGCTTCTTCTTCTGCTTATGCTGCAACAAGGAAGCTTCTGCGATTCAATTTTCTGGAGGTGAAGAAACGGAAACGGCCGATAAACTCCATGGCAACTCATCATACTTCACTCACTCACTCCACACACGCACAAAAGACGAATCAAACGATTCGATTTGCAGCGGAAAATCGTTTTCAAATCGATTCTCTCAGATTCAAATACTGTTTTTCATTCGATTGAGCGGGAAAGAACGTGCATTCCCTCGTGATCTCACACCACCAATTCTGAAATCCATATGGATTTTGAAATAGGGGAAGATAAATCATACATATATATATACAAACGGATTGATAGAGGGGAAAGACGCGTAAATTGAGAAAACACCCCCTCATGTTACTTATATTTTTCATCAAATCCCTTTCAGAATGAAGTTGTTAATTACATTTACCCCCTCTATATTTTGATCTTATGTCATTTTGACTCTTTTATTTTTAAAACCTACACATTACCACTTTCTACTCTTGAAGAAATGAAAAAAAAAAAACTATAATTTAATTTTTTAAAAAATAGAATAACTTAATAGTTCTTTATATTTTGGAAAAAGTACGATTTAGACCCTCTAACTATTAACACATTTTTAAGTGGTCCCTCTAAGTTTAAACGTTTCATTTTAAACCCTCTATGTATCTAACGTTTCATTTTAAACCCTCCGTCAGAGATTCTGTTAAAACTAACAGAATCTCAGGGGTAAAATAGTCATTTCATATTTTTTTAATTTTTTAATCATTTTTAATTAAATTTTTTTTAATTTTTTTTTTTTAATTTTTTTTTTTCCCTCCTCTCTCTCTTCCTCCCCTTCCTCTCTCTCTCCCGCCACCTCCCTCTCCCTCCTTCCCTCTCCCCGCCACCTCCCTCTCCCTCTCCCTCTTCCTCCCCTTCCCCTCTCTCCCTCCCACCCCACCCCCTGCAACAGGGGTGAAAAATCACCCCCTGTAGCAAGGGGTGTTTTCACCTCCCGTAACAGGGGGTGGTTCCACCCCCCCTGAAACAGGGGGTGGCGCCACCCCCTGTAGCAGGGGGTGGAACCACCCCCGTAACAAGGGGTGGCGCCACCCCCTGTTGCAAGGGGTGGAACCACCCCTTGAAACAGGGGGTGTTTTCACCCCCTGTTGCAGGGGTGGAATCACCCCCTGCTACAGGGGGTGGTTGCGCCCCCTGTTTCAGGGGGGGTGGAACCACCCCCTGAAACAAGGGGTGTTTTCACCCCCTGTAACAGGGGGTGGAGTGGGAGGGAGAGAGGGGAGGAAGAGGGAGAAGGAGGTGGCGGGGAGAGGGAAGGAGGGAGAGGGAGGTGGCGGGAGAGAGAGAGGAAGGGGAGGAAGAGAGAGAGGAGGGAAAAAAAAATTAAATTTTTTTTTTAAAAAAAAATTAATTAAAAAATTTAAAAAATGTGAAATGACCATTTTGCCCCTGAGATTCTGTTAGTTTTAACGAAATCTCTGACGGAGGGTTTAAAATGAAACGTTAGATACGTAGAGGGTTTAAAATGAAACGTTTAAACTTAGAGGGACCACTTAGAAATGTGTCAATAGTTAGAGGGTCTAAATCGTACTTTTCCCTTATATTTTTATTTAAATTTAATATTTAAAAGAATATATATATTCTCCATAACTCTCTCTCTTTCTATTTTCTATTTTTTAAGAAAAATAAATTAATATATATATATATATATATATTTCATTTTATGTAAAATTTAGATAGAAAATTGTTGATGTTGAAAATTGGCTAACACCTGCAGTTGTTCCGATCAAGATCCAAGTGGATTTTCCTTACTAAGGTGGTGGTTCGTTCTGAGGATTGTTCACGACAGGTTGTCCAATTATCTAACTAGACCTCGTGATCGTCAAGGCTTAAGTGACCCGAAGATGGATGATCAAGAGGAGGGTTTTCTCACCTTCCCACAAATGGAGTCAAACTATTATTGTCGAAAATTGGCTAATACCAACAGTTGATCAAATCATGATCCAGGTGAATTTTTCTTACTGATTGGAGTTTGGGTGCTCGGTGATTAGTGCTCATTGAATACTCTAAAGTTGACGGTTCAACGATCAAAAATCCTTAGTCCTCAATATCCAAGCTTGTCAAAACCCACCCCGGACACCCGTCACTCTAGGGCTGACGTGACGTCAACACAACATCGCTTGTACATCCAATCAACTAGAAAACGATACTATGAATACTTAAATATATAATCGCATATATAGGTCATATACAACCTATCATAAGGGGGGACATACCCGTCCCCAACTATAATAACAACAAAAATATAATAACTCTGAACCTCTCACAGATTTGCCTCAAACAACTCATCTCAAAAACTCCTGCATAACCCCATCGTAGGACTTTACCTAGCGCCAGTAGGGGACTGACTCCTAATTGCTTCACCTACGATTGTACTGCCTTCTTAATAAAAATATTTTAGATGGATCAAACATAAAATATCACATAGCACAACATAAAATATCACATAGCAAAAAAAAAAAAAAAAAACCATTTTTCCTGTCACCACAGAAAAACCACATAGATATATTTATAACATTTATACTAATACGTAAAAATCAATCAGAACGTCACAACAACCATATAGTATAACGCAACTGAAATAATAGATGTATCATTGTAAATAGATACACCAAGCCAGTATAAAATAAAGTATATATAAATGTCATATATGACAAAACACCATATACGACAAAATACCACATACGACACTACATCACACCACACCTCACCAAACCACATCATTCCACACCACACCACACCTCGGCTAGCCATGTGATCGTTTTAACTTCACGATCAGGAGTTGTAACGGTACCGTACCCTGTAGGATATGCCTTCCTAGCGAGATATATCAACGCTCCGCTGGACTATGCTAGACGGGTGAAACAACGCTCCGCTAGACTATGCCAGACGGATGAAACAACGCTCTGCTGGACTATGTCAGATGGGTGAAACACCGCTCCGTTGGACTATGCCAAGCGGGTGAATATCCACCACCAATCTCCACATCACATCACCTCAACAACAACAACTCATCTCCACCTCAAACAACAACTCCGCCCACCATCAATTGCCACCTCAACAACAAACAATGAAATCCCCAATATCAGAAATACCCAAAATAACGCTTGATCCATGTAAGTTTAGAAAATTCATCCAATTTTCAAGTAAGCATATTTTTTACCCATCATATATATATATGAAAATAAATTTTTGGTAAGAAGGCAATACACTCACCTAGTAATCCGTTCCAAAGACTTTTACCGACTATCCTCTACCGGTACTTCAGTATCTGCGAACCTAATAGTGATATAAGCTAAATTAATATTTTATGTAAAAACAACCTAATTATGTCATGTAACCCTAAATCCCGTAATTTCTTATTCCCCACATTTTATTATGAAATATTACTATTCCACTAATATTGCTCCGTATAAAATTTATTCTATCGAATTTATTCATACGAACGGTCTCAATATTTATTATCGACATTTCGACATTTTCGATGCTAGTAATTAGTTTCATAATCACCCACGAGACAATTAAATATTATTAAATACATATATTAGAAGTGACAGGAATTCTACCTTTCCCGAATTTTTCGGTGGCCACGAGATTGGATTTTATATTGTTGGTGGGGTGATTTGTGTCATTTTTCGTCCTTTTTCCCTTCTTCTTTTTCTGTTTTCTTTTCCTGTTCATGTTTGTGTCTTCGTTCAGCCCACTGAAGCCCCACCGGCTGCTACGCCTCTTCAGCGATCAGAGCACACACATACACAACACACCACCGTCGGACCAAGCTCACCCCCACACACTCGCGATCACCGCCACCACTGCTGGACCAAACTCACGCCGCCACCCCCGAATAGACCGACGACAACCCATGCCGCTTTTCCTCAACAATCCGAGCACACATACATACAGAAAACTCACTCACCCCCCCTGATCACATACCCACACTAAACACACTCACAACCACAGCTCTTTTTTTTTTTTTTCACCAGCCAGCAACCTTACCCACAAACGACACACACACAACCCACATAGTTAGTGTTGACTGATCAGCAACACACCCATGGCACAAACAACACACACACGATAGCGCACATACACACGATGAAACACACCCCAGAAACACACCGCCACCCCCATGATGGACGGACGGACGGCGATGACCTACTGCCAACAAAATAGAGCACTCCCCCTACCGTCACACACACACACAATCAACGACGACACACCAATGGCACACCCAACTCCACCAACGACAACTCACACACGATCGTCGACGATTGCCGACCGATGATCCGAACAGAGAACACACACACATACACACTGTCACGATCTGAACATAGCAGAAAAATACACATACATGCCGGATCAAACGAGGGAACACACGCACACCACCGAACGACGATACCCACCACCAACTGAAACCCACTTCCCTCTCTCTCTTCTCTGTTTTTCCGATTTTCTTTCTCCTCTGTATCTCTCTCTCTCTCTCTCTCTCTCTCTCTCTCGGTTTCTCTCGATTCTTCTCGATCTTTCTCCTTTCTTCCCGAGGATGTGTGGGCATATATGAATGTATGTATGTATATATATATATGTGTGTGTGTGTGTGTGTGTGTGTATAGGTGTGTGTCAAACGGGGGCTCCACCACCTCTCTCTATATTTATATATAATATATTTAATTTGCACTAACCTCCCCTCTACTTTTGTTAGGATATTATTTGAACCAAATTCAATTTTTTTAAATGTTACTAAAATTACAATTTGACCCCAAAGATTTTTTTTTTAAATCAAATAATTAATAGCGCCATCCATTCTGCTATTTTCGAAATATTCCAAATTACGACATTAAATTGTACGTATAAGAAAAATCAGGGTCTTACAAAACTTATACCTGCACAAAGAATCGCTGGGGTGTGCCTAACGAAATCCCTCCGACACGAGAGTAAGAGCTAAGAGGAAAGAAGTAGATATTTACTTTAAGCTGGAATACTTAACATTAATTGGAGCATTTAATATACTATTTATAAGAGTAGAGTTAAGTTAGCCCTTCCAAATTAGGACCCTAAGAGCAATTAATTACCGTAATCCGGCGCGTGGCCAATGAGTAGGCACGTGACATGACTTATGCACATGGGTCTTCAAATTCGGCCCACCAAGAGAAGCCTATGGGTTGGCCACAAGGATCTAGAGATTATGCTCAACCCACGAATCTATAGGAGCCCGATTGGTGACTTGTCAACTCTGGTCAATGACCGCTGAGCAAGGGCCAGATCAGAGCTCTTTACGGTGAACCCCTCAGCTCTGGTCGCTAAGCGGTGTTCAGCACAAGGGAGGGCAAAGATGTTCAACAGAAGGGTGCCCGTTACGCGGTGGTCACGGGAGACAGGTGTCCCCCACATTCACATTCGGTCTTCCTCGGGATCCCACCTTGCCACGTGTAGGATTGTGAGCAATTCACAATGATCGATGGAAATACCCCATATCAAAACTAAATTTCACCATTTTTCAGTCGATTCCATTAAGTTGAAAAAAAAAAAAAAAAAAAAAAAAAGAAAAGAAAAGAGAAAGAAATCTTTTTCCAATCCATTATAACAAAACAAAATTACCATTTACTTTAAATTTATTTTGTTTTATTTTTATTAAAAAAATAGAAGTAAAGAGGAAACAAAGCTACTAGGCAAAAATGACCATTTTTCCCCTTTATTTAGGGGTGGTCATTGGCCTGATTTTAGCTAGGTTATTACAAAAATATGCAAGGCCCGAGCCTGGCCCAACTCTAAAGTCGGGTCTTGTTTTCATTCTCAAGCTTGACCCTATCAAAATAGTAAGGGCCCTTAGGCTGGGCCGGGCCTATAATAATTTTTTTTTTTATATAATTTAAAAATTAAACAGAGAGAAAAACATAATCATCAAAAACCATTCATTTCTACCAAAAATGAAAAAGAGGGTAGAACTATGCGATTGAAATTAAGAGAATTGAACAAATCAGATGGTCTTAAGCCAATCTAAAATAAGCTTTAAATATTCCATTTCATAGATCTCAAAATCATGATTTTGAAATTAAATCCAACTAATTTGTAATCTCTTCATCGCGGTTTGGGAAACTAGTCAGCAACTCCATAGCCAAAAGCTAAGCTCCCGAAAAAGCAGAAGCCGTAGCAGAAACATAAACCACCTGATTCTTAATGTACTCTCTCTGTGAAATTTGAAATTCGGAACCTGAATTAAGTTGGAGATGGTTTTGAAATCATGGGTCGTAGGAAAACTCAGATTCAAATCATGGGTCATCTCTTGGATCTTATTAGGGTTTTGTGGGGGTGGAACCATGTTCTTTGAAGAATAAGAAGTGATAGTAGAAGAAGGAGAAGACGAAGTAGAAGAAGAGGAATTAGGTCTTTTGTTCTTCCTTGAGCCACCGCCGATCGAGATGGTAACTGCTCAAAGAAGTCATCATCGGTGTTAGATCGGAGCGAGAGCGAGTGAGAACAGGTGAGAGTGAGAGAGAGTAAGATGCGAGAGAGAATGAGACATCACATGGATTAAGGAATGAAAGAGAACAGGATATAAGGCAGGAGCGGCAAATATGAAACACAATCAATTAGGGTTAAGTTAGTGTGTGTGTGTATATATTTAATTAATCCTGGCCCAACCCTATAAAATATTATCCTTGCCCAAGTTCGGCCCTAATTTTACTTGGGCCTAAACATTGCAGTCTAAGTCCTACCAATAGGCTCAAAGTTTAGGAGCAAGCCCTAAAAAATTAGGGCCGAGTTGAGCGGGCCGATCGAGCCTCCAGGCCCATAACCACCCCTACCATTATTACATTTAAACATTATATTTAAATATAAAAAATAAATAGAAATTGTGATTCTATATTTCTTTTAATAAAATGTGAATTATTGCCTTTAAAAAAAAATATCAAATTTACAACCATACCATATGAATGCAATATTTTTATATCAAACAACATTTGCTACTCCTAAAACACCATTTACAAGCTACCATATATGAACAAAAATCAATACACAATATTTACATTTTGCAAAGGCATATTCATGTTTCTATATACATCCACAAGATCTGCCTTTAATTTCCATTTTTCCTTTTTTTATTTTCCTTTTTCCCCCCTCCATTTTTATGAACGTAAAGTACTAATCCTTAGAGACTAAATAAACTTATCTTGATCCGACAAGCATAAAAAAAAATAATAAAAACAATTAGGTAGTGTTTGGCAACACAGAATTGAAGGTTTGGAATTGGAATAAACTCGTGAAATTTTGAGATTTTTACATTGAGTTCATTTCTATTTCGGTTAATTCCGATTCCATGAAACCAAACAGTTTCCTTAGGTGGTGTTTGGTTTCAAGGAATTGGACGTTCAGAATTGGAATTTTGAAAAGAACCACTGAAATTTTCGGGTTTTTATGTGGATCTAATTTCCAAATTCAATTTCATAATACCAAACACCACCTTAGGGAGTGTTTGGTTGAAAGGAATTGGAGGTTCATAATTGAAATTAGAAAAAGAAAACATTGAAAAAATCAAGTTTTCTATTCCCAATTCCATAAAACCAAACACTGCCTTGGGGAGTGTTCGGTTGTAAGAAATTGGAGGTTCATTTTCAATTCCAATTCCATAATACCAAACACTAGCTTAACAATTTTTTAAAATTTATCTTTTTGCACACTTGTCAGAACACGATTGTATTCAAGTACCTTAAAGATCAGTCATGTCATGCATAACGGGTATATCGGCTGCCATTCACGGTGAGCACGCACAGTCAGAGAGACAAATAGATTGAGAACCTCTCTAGGAAACCAAAGAAGATTATGTGGGTCCCGCTCAAGAGCGTGGAAGGTGTGGTCCCACCAATCGGGCCCATACTAAAACGGGTGTCCCACCCACACTCGAAATATTATCTTGCCCTATTTAGGGTTTTGAGAAACCGGAAATACTCCTGTTGAACCATCTCGCCGCCATTCACAGGATCAAAACTGCACCTGTAGAAACTACATGTAGTACCCAAACAAAGAGTAGGGAGAAAAAAGAAGAAAAAATTAGAAAATAAAATAAGATAAAAACTTATGTATCGTTTGGTAACGCATTTTTTAAAATACTTTCTACAAATAAAAAAAAACACGTAGGGATTGTATATTAGTACTATCCCTATAACACGTCTCTTAATCCAGAAAAAAGACCTAAATTGAAAAAAATATCGATCGAGAGGTCTTAGTCTATCGGTTTTCATCGATCTCTTATCATATAAAAGTTTTAAAAAAATCAAATATTTTTGTTTTTTTGAAAAATACACTAAAAATCACGTTTTTACTTTTTGATTTTAAGTAAAAAGAATATACTTAATTTTAAAAGTAGCATTTATTTTGCATTTACAAAAATTATTTAAAAGAAGAAAAAAATAGTATTTTTCGGAAAAGCAAAAAATGGTGGCTTTTTGTTTATGTTATAAGAGACCAAGGGAGATCAATAAACTAGGACCTATCCACCTTTTTTTTTCCAATCATCTATTACTTTTTTGTTTTTCTTTTAAGCCAAAAAGAAAAACAATAAACCGGCAGTATCTTAAAATCCTATAGATTTTCTAGGGCTCTTGGGCAAGAAGCAAAGGCAAAAAAAAAAAAAAAAACGAAGAAAAAAAAAAGAGAGAAAAAGAATTCATACCTTCCATCCATTCCAACAATAGCAATTGTGTTCTGAGACCCAAATGCTGCAATGAATTCGGTGCATTCCGGCAGGTGGAACCGAGCGAACGACCATTCTGAGCTGAAATATTTTGGTAAAACCCCTGGAAATATTCAAATTCCACGAAGAAAACAACAAATTAACCAATTCCAATATGAACTATTTAGGTAGTGTTTGGTTGGACGGAAATGGGGTCTTAGAATTAGAATTAGAAATCCACGCAATTAAATTTCTAAATTTTGCACGCATTCATTTCTAATCCAATTCCAAGGCTCCAATTTTGCACTTCCAAATGTTAATTTAGTAAAAAACCAAAAATAATCATAACATTTGGCGAGTTTTAAGGTAAGACATTGTTAAATGGGTAATTATGTATTTTCTGTATTATTTAGGATTTCCCGTATTACTTGGGATTTCTTGTACTGTTCCCTAATTACTTTTATAAATAGAGGGAGAGGTTAACACAATTGTTATGCCTTCTCATTCTCGTTGTATCCTCTTCTTACCTTTAAGAAGAAACATTATATATATATATATATATATATATATATATATTATTTTTTTCAGTTCGGTATCCCAACTAGGTTTCATATGCACCATACTTCCAAACAAATGCTTGTGGTGTATAAGCCCCAGAGAGTGATAACGGTGTCTTAAACAAGCACAAATGAGATTTTGTCGAGGGCTTGAACTTTTTAAGAGACAAAAGGAGGCTTTTAAACACTAAGCATTTTAAAGGATTATTTAGGGCCTGGTTTAGAACTCAGAAGACAGTTTTCTGGAAAGTTTAAAAACAGTTTTCCAAAAAAATTTCAGCAATTGCGAGAATTTGTTTGGTTTAGTTTTACAAAAAAAAGAGAAGCACATTGCACAAAAGCTCCTGCCATTGCGGGGTCTAGACAGGGTCAGATGTATGGAGCCTTACCTATGGATACAAAGAAGCTCTTTCCAAAATTTGAACCCGGGAACTCCAAACCACAATGGAACAACTTTACCGTTGGTTTAGTTTTAGAAATTAAAAAAAGATAGTGATGGAAATTTCATACCTTTCATAAAAGACAATGATGAGCCGGTGTTGGTGCCAGTCGTCGGAGAAATAAGGGCATCAAGTGAGGTTGAAGAACATTGACGATGCAATGTTGAATCTTGAGGAGCGGCCAATTGAGTGGAAGGATCCTCCCCAACTACACGCACCCTCAGCCTGAATATATGAACGGTACCTTTATCACTTGACACGGCTAACCATTGGACATTCGGTGATAGGGCAATACTATATATATCTGCTCTCTCCGTTCCTCTACGTACCTAATATGAAATAAATAAAAATATGTCATAATAAAGTTTTGTTTATGAAAACCAGATTAAGATCGAAAACTTGAAAGATGGGCATAATATGAATGTAGGGGTTCGACGCCTTGTACCCTTGATGTTTGATAAAAATTTCGCTTTGGTCGTTGTGGTTTCAATTTGAACATATAACATTGTTTCCTAATCATCCCACTACAGTCCAACTCATTATCCCCATTACAATTTTGGATCAGAAAAACAGTCAACTGCCATACACTTAATTGTTTTTGAGACTTCATGGGCAATTTCAGTCTCCTCCGTCCCTCTCATTCTCTTTCCTGCCTGAATACTAAGAAATATATATGTGTGTGTGTGTGAGAGAGAGAGAGAGATTGTAAAAGGAAAAGGAAGAGATTGAAAATTCCCACTAAGTCCCCTAAAAAATAGTTGAGTACACGGCAGTTAACTGTCCGTCATCCAAAATCGTAATGGAGTTATGGATTTGGACTAAAGTAAGATGATTATGAAACTTCAAGGTATTATGTGTTCAATTAGCAACTATGGGGACCAAAGTGAAATAACGGACATACTTCAAGGGGCGAAGTGTCAAAACCCCATAAATGTATCATGAAAACATTAATAATCGGCAAGACATGGATGCATATCAAATCAAGTTATCAATCATAGTTGAGGAACAATCATCAGACCGATATTAGACGTAGTCGAGTTCCCACATCGAACAATATCGGGAGAATAGTAAACCACTTATTAAGGCATTTATTTAGTGTTTCTATTTTGCTGATTTTTGCTTTTTCTTCCCCCTAAAGTTCGATTTTCATATAAATTTTCCACCTGATCGATTCCATCAAATTTCATTGCTAGAGTTAGTCATGTGAGTTGCACATGAAAGAAAAGTAATATAATAAAGAAAATATTATACCACCATTTACACCCCCCCCCCCCTCTCTCAAGTTTGCGTTTTACTCCACTTTTGGCCCTATACCGGCGAAAAATTGGTCAAATTCAATCAATTGGACCATATTGAAACGAAAAGCATAGTTTCAGAAGGTCATTTGCAACTGCATTCAAACTTCAAGGGTGCAAAGTGCAATTTAGCCCTTCTAAAAAAAATATCAATTTATTTTCCTTGCATGTTATAAATTTGTGGCGGGGAAGGATGGGGAAGGAGGACGCAAAGTAGCAGTCAGTCAATTAATTACCTCTTGCAACCGAGTCCCATCCATGGTATTGAAAATTCTGATCAGAGTGCCCTTTGTACTCGCAGTGGCAAGAAGAAGCCCGTCCATTGTCAAGGTTAAGCAAGCAATCTGAGAATCATGAGCATTAATTAACTTTATCAGATTCAATCCAAAGTGTTCGATCCGCACTTGCCCTCTTAGAAGACCCGGGCAAACCAATACAGACGTATTCAAGTGATGCGATAGGCAGCAAAGTCCCCTAGGGTTTGCTACAGTCTCTATCTGATGAAGAAGCTTCAAATCCACAAAATCGTACACGTATATCTTGTGTTCAAGCACAATCACAACACGATCACGCCTCAATTTCACTGCACGAACCTCTGACCTGAAAGAAAATTCGCCAATGCATCGGCTCTGATGATCATCCCAGATGATTACTTTGTTTGGAGGGTACTGAGTGTTGGTTTTGCCACCAACAAGTGCAAGAATGTTGCACCGGAATAGCATTTCCACAATCCTGAATCCTCCACTCTTGAGGTCACGCCTGAAGGTTTCCTTGAAGGGGTCGCAATTATAAATGCGAAAGCCACAATTTGTGCCTGCAGCAAAACAACCGTAATCCTGATTCCATGATACAGAGAGTAGCTCTGCTTCGCCATTATCAAAGAGTTCTGGTTCACTATTTCCATAAGGGCTGGAAACCCCAGACATAGGTGGAAGCATTCCCCTGTGAAGTAGAAACAGTCAGAGACTCAGAGCAATCAAAAGGTGACAAATATGGAGCAAACACGAGTAGATACAAATTCTGATAATAACATACAGAGAAAAATATTGTATAGATAAAATCATTGCATTGTATTGTCCCCTGGAGTAAGTTGTTTGCGGATGACATGGTAAAAGTTCATGAAACTAGAAGAGGTCTTAACACTAAGAAAGTTGGACGGAAACTTGGAAGTATAAGGGCTTAAGGATTTGTAGTTATGAGACAAAATACATGCATTACTATTTTAGTACTACTCGAAGAGAGGATGGTGTGGTAAAAATTGGAGATCAAGATGCCCCTAAGGTTGATCATTTTAGACATTTAGGTTCTATGAATCAGGGAAATGACCAAATTGAGGGTGATATTACACATGCAGTCAAGGAAGGATGGTCGAAATAGAGAAGTGTAGTCCGGGTGATATGTGATCATAGGATACCATTGAAGTTCAAAGAAGAATTCTACAAAATTGCAATAAGACCTATGATTCCATATGATCCATAATGTTCAAAAAGTAAGTGTGACGGTCCTGACGGAGATGGCAATGCTAAGGTGGAGGAGTAGTAATACAAGAATAAATAAAGTTAGGAATGAAGTAATTAGAGAGAAGTTAGGAGTAGTATCTATCGAGGCGAAGATGAGAGAAAATCGTTTGTAATGGTTTGGAAATGTGCATAGAAGACCCAAAGAGGCACTAATTTAATTCAAGTGGAGGGTTATGCAAGAGGTAGAAAGAAGCCTAAGAAAACTTGAGAAGAAACAAGTAGAAAGGATTTGATTGCCTTGAACATGACTTAGAGGATGACTCTAAAATGATCTTTACGGCGCAAATCGATCCATGTAGTCGACCCCACTTAACTGGGACAAAGGCTTTGTTGACGTCGTTGTAAATGTGTTAATATTAGACTTCTTTTACATTGAAATTTATTTAATAAATTGTCTCATTGTCTCTCTCCATAACTACCTAATTAAAGTTTCCTAACTCCATAACTACCTAATTAATGTTTCCTAAGTTTTCTCCCATGGACGCAATGATATGTCAAATTTCAAAAAATCAAGATACTGGTGCGATTGGGAATACGCCAATTTAGTATTATTTTTTATATATCATATATATTCTAATTTTTTTTATATTACTCATATTATTTACATCATCAAGCAATTTTATAAATCAATTATTACATAAAAACAATAAATTCATATTCATTAACATTAGAACCCTCCGAATCACTCATTTTCCTAAACAATCCAAACAATAATTATCAAGAATATTAGACACAGACAATTATCAGTTTAATTAATTGATAAATAATTTAAGATTTTAAAATTAGGGAAATTTCCTTCCTCAACAACTAATAAAATTGCAAAAAAAAATAAAAATGGCAGAAAATTAAAAATTGACATGAAATACGGGACTAGAGATGAGATATGAGAGTAGAGAACATTAATCAAAACGGCAAAAAAAATAGCACATTACAAGAAGATGAAGATCGAGAGGAGATCTGCGGGCAAATTCGACGTGCAAAGGCGCCAAGGGTTCACGACGAGTCGGCCGCAAATCTGGACGGTCGACGGGCCTGAACGAACCACGGGTCCGCGGCGAGTGGACGGCGAGATCTGGACGGTCGACTAGCGTGAACGGCGTCGAGACTGCGGCTGACCGGCTGAACTCAGGTCTAGGGTATGAAAAGTAGGAATCTGAAATCTGAAGATAGGGATTGGAAAAATACTTGTTAATTAGTTTTTAATATTTGCATTTTCTACCCTTTATTTTATTTACATTTATTACCCTATATCTTTTAAAAATACTTAATTTTACCATGAACTTGGTTCTATTATTTCACTTACTATTCGAATTAAAGTCAAGAACACCACCACCTAGTGGGCCTCCACCACCCACACCGGCCTCCACCATCCACACTAGCCGCTAGTACCCACAAAATATGTATATTTATTATCATACATTTAAATAAACAAAAAGAACAAATATTGGCAAAAAAAATATGTATATTTATTGTCATACATTCAAAAAAAAAAAAATGTTGCAACCAAATATGTTTATGTTCTCATAAATTAAAAAAAATAATTTCAGAACAACGATCGTTACCTAATGTATTTTTGTTCCCACAAAATACTCCAAAACAAATCAGAATTCTCATCTCAGTTTATCGAAAGTAGAAACGTGAGGTAGGTTTGGAAGGAATCATACGCATTTAGTATTTCATCTGAAACAAGAAGAAGTTGAAACCTTTGTTCCTGAAACTCCTAACGAAGCCAAATCTGAAGGTTTAAAAAAGAGACGGATTCATTAGAAACACTAATCAAACACCATCTAATATAACAATCTGCAAGCTTATTTGAGATTCTTTTTCTTCTTCTTCTTTTCTCTTCTGAAAAGATTATTTATTAATTAAAATTTTAAAAACTATATATTTTAATAAAATAAATTATTTATAATTATTACTTAAAAATCTACATACCAAATTCAAATATTTAATTTATTTACTAATAAATATGAATGATTTTTTTTAGAAAGGAATAATTGCTTATGGAGTCAAAGGCTCTCCTAGGATCCCCTTAAATGAATCATTGAGTTAATTATTTATTTTGTGAAACCATTTGCTATGGAGTCAACATCCCTCCCAAGATCCCCTGAAATGAGAATAAATGAATAATTCCAACCAAATTTGGTTATACACAATGTATGAGGATCCCTGATAAGCATTCATTGTTGAATGGTTAAAGGGTCCAACTCATAATTGGCGAATTCCTAGATTCAATTCCTACTCTCATGCACACCAATGGAGCCCCTAATAAGTCTATTAGAATTGGCTTTGTATCAATGGAATTTATCTTCTGTGCATCGCAAATTGGTATTGACATATTCATATGATAATACATAATTATATGAATAGTAAGAACTAACCTAAGACTTGTAATCTAGTGGTTATCTAGGGTGTCTCTTTAGTAGGGGAGGTCCAGTGTTAAAAAATCCCTCCCAACTCCCCCGACGTTTATACCAAAAAAAAATACGAACAGTGAAAACTAACATTCTCATTGAGGTTAAGACGCGTAGAGAAGAAAATAGATTTATGGATGGAATCAAATATGCAATAATTTATTGAGATTTTTATTTAATAGCCCTTAAGTTCATCTAGAAAAAAAATAAAATAATTTTAAACAATTATATTGTAGTGTAACCCTTTTTGTGAAATATTGTTAGTATATAGTTCTTTGACCGTTGACAAATTTAATGAACAAAAATTTAGACCTTATATATAAATTGGAGTAAATCGAAGAAACTCTAATCCCCATCCTCATTTTTTAGTTCTTTACCTAATAAATAGAAAAAAAAATTACTGACAACGCATTTTTTTCAACTTATTTACATAAGGCATGTATTTCGGGGTTGGGAATCCCGGGAACTGAGATCCCGGGCATGCCAACCCCGGGATATATATTTATATATTTTTTAACAGGTGGGATGGTCCCGAGGTTGGTAACCCCAAGACCTTCTAGTCTAAGCTGCATAAGCAGTTGCTGCTGAAAGCAGATGAAAAAGCAGCTGCTCCAAGAGCAACTGCTTGAAGCAGACGTGCAGCTGCTGCTTGAAGCTGTAGCTCCATCCCGGTGATGGTATCACCGGGACCCCAACACACTTCCAACTCCTTCCTCCCTCTTATTTCATACATGTAACTCTTTCCTCTCTCGGCCTTCTTCAACCGACTCTTCCTTGCAACTCCTTCATCTCTCGGATCTTCAGGTAATTTTAATATATTTGTTAATTTGATTATTATATTTTTTACTTATTTAATCAATTAGTTTACTTAATTTATAATTAATTTGTTAATTTAGTTAATTTATTTTTGAAGTTATTTTGCTAGTTTAATTTGTTAATTTAGTTATTTAATTAAAAATTATGCACTTTAACATCTCAAAATTTGAATAAATTATTATTTAGTTAATCTATTTGTTATTTACTTTACTTATTTAATTTGTTAAGTAGTTATTTAATTTAATTTGTTAGATTACTTGTTTAATTTCTTAGTTAGTTTGTTACTTTAGTGTTTTTTTGGCAACTATTTTTCGTGATGTTATGTACTGTATTTTTTATGTATTGTCTTTGTTATGTATTGTGTTCGCTATACCTTGTCTATATCATGTCTACCTTCGAAAATTTTTCTTTCAAATTCAAGATGAATAAATATATACGGTAGATTAACAACTTTTTAACCTCTACAAATGTTACAAAAAAAAAAAATTATTTACAATCCTATACTTAAACTATCTACTATTTAACTAATTATGTACCACAAGGCCTACGTCGGACGTTCCTCCGCCCTCGGTGTTGAGCAATCGGAGGTTCCTCAACCTCGTCATGAAGCTGTGTAACTTGTCCATCGTCCTCCAACCATGGCACCGGTGACACTTGTCTTTCCAATCTTGTTAGTTGGACAAATGCCATTAGAGGAATCACGCCTGAAGTTGAGACAATTCCGTCCATCACAGGAGTAAAGAATGACGGTGACGACTATGTACCTAGCTGCGATGGCTAATGCGAATAAGGGTCATGCATCTGGTACACGTCGGAAGGCCCAGCACCGTCACCCAATCCGTACGTGTTAGATGGTCCATCATAAGCACCCATGTTGTACGATGTTGATGGTCCGACATCACCCACACTATTTGGATGGTCAGCATCAGAAGTCCATGGTTGAGGAGGAGACTGATGAGCAGCCTGAGGAGATGGAGGAACGTCAGCTGGCACATAGCGTGGTACCCGTCGGTACACCGCCCTAGAGGTGGCATCGTACACGGCATGAGCTAACTCTTCGTATGAGTCCATAGTACGTGTCTGCAGAGAAAAATGACTCATGTACATCAGTTACGATACCTCTGGATCCTACGAAACATATATAAACATTAAGTTAATACATGAATAACAACAAGATAATCAAACTCATATAACTAAACATATGGTATACTCAAATGGGGGCCATAACACAGCTCGTCCTCTTGTTGCTAGATACCCAAACTGAGGTCGGTACTCCAGGTTGACCAAGATCCTTCGTGTGATTCTCCAATACCAGTCCATGTATCCTTGGTCAACCCCTATCCCTGGTTGAAATCTGCGCACATCTGGTGCTCGTCGTCTATTCCACGGAACTATATGTGCGTGGTGCTTCTCAGTCCAGTTTACACCAAAATATCCTCGCCTAGTCATTTTGTACAAGTCCCGATCCATAATTACCCGCTGAGAAACCCTTTGGCGATAACCAAACTATCGTAGCACGCGCAGGGGATACGTGTACTCGACGACCTCGAAACAAATGAGAGGTAGCGATGCCATCCATATATCTTCTCCATCTGTAGTATATGGAGGCAAAGTCGACAAGATATAGGGTATCCAAATAACCTGTCAAAACAAAATATAAATTTATTTAAATAAATAAATAAATAAATTTATTTAAATTTTGATATAAATAAATAAATAACCTCGTCATTCTGTAAGCGATTTAACTGATCGCGATACACCACTAAAATATGCATTGACAAGTTTTCTAAATTGAACTCAAAGGTCCACCTGTACAATAAACATATAAATCATAAGTTTAATATCCATAAATAAATATTCATTACATGGTAAATGAAATTAAAAATAAAATACGAATTAGTTACCAAGCACCCCTCGGAGCAGTTAGGAACTTCACGCCATTACCAAAGTCCAACTCTCCGATTGCGATGCCATACTGGGGTTCAGGGATAACTCCAGGTCGAAGCTTCGGCAACCGCTCCCAGGCCCAACACTCCAACAAAAATAGACAACCGACTATGTCTTTCGTGTTGGCCTTCGACGCCTTACATAGCTCGCGGTAAAGGACTGCTAGCGTCGTACTGCCCTAGCTATACTTGACGGTAGGTGTCAAGTCACCAAGCAATGGGAGGTAGATTAGCCTGACGCTGTTCTACGATTTATCAGGAAGCAACATATGGCCAAGTATAATCAAGCAATACGCACGTGCGTAGCAATGCATGACTTCCTCGTCGGTATCCTCAAGAACTTTGGTAAAGGTGTTCCGTAACCACTTGAGCTTCAAACACCCATTCCTAATGTCACACCCCACCCCGGACACCCTTTATGTGGGGCTGGCATGACGTCGATATGATATCACCTATCTAACTAACCAACCACAATACGACAATATATAAATTCTTCATCTATGTCACATATGCACGATTCCATCTGATAGGGTTACACCGTCCCAATTATAAGAACAACCAAACTAATCCCATGAATCTCACTTAGATTCATCTCTGACACCTCATCTCAAAATTTCTCTCAATTGACTCTACCACGAGATTTGCATAACTCTAACTAGCGCCAGTAGGGGACCGACCGACTCCTAGCCATTTCACCTGCGAGTGTACTGCATTCTTAGTAAAATATTTTTATAATAATAATAATTTATTCTGCAACATTTAAATGGATCAAGCCTAAATATGTAAACATCACGTAGCTCGTAAAAGTTTTCATAATATTAGCAGTGAGAATAAAGCACTATATATAAGTTCCATGCAAAATCATTTAGTATAAGAATCAAGCTAATCATCATAATAAATAATAAATCACTCAGTATAAGCAAAATATCACATCTCAAAACATCATCTCAAACACACACACGATGGCCAGCCCTAGTGATCGTTTTAACCTCACGATCTGGAGTTTGCAACGGTACCGTAACATTCGTAGGAATGCCTTCCTACGAAATATCCACACCCCTTTTTCGGGAGAATCCACACCCCTTACGGGGAGAAATATAATCTACACCCCTTTCGAGGAGAACAACCATGGCATCGTCAAAATCAAACACAACATCATCGAAACACAACTCAATAAATATCATCTACTCAACATCATCAAATCACCACGTCTACCTCTTTTCTTCAAAACCAACTTTTAAACCCAAAAATCATATTTCACACTTTCTTTTAAAGAAAACGTCTGATTTTATCAAAACCACTTTTCCACCCTTTATTTTTAGAAAATCAGGCATTTTTAGAAAAATAGATATTTCCTATTCTCTTTTTAAAAACACAGTCTAATTTCACCAAATCTAGCGAAAATTCATTTTCAACTTCTTTTTGAAAACTATCGAAATCCTCCGGAAATCCAATTTACCAACTCATTCAAATCCTGCTTGATCCATATTATTTATAAATTCATATAGTTTAAATAATCACATATTTCATCATATATATACATAGAAAAATAGTTTGGCAAGAAGACAGTACACTCACCTCATTATCCTTTCTCCAAAACCTTTACTGACCATACTCTATCGGGACACCGGTGCTTGCGAACCTAATAGTGACAGAGCCTAAATTAATATCTTATCTAAACCATCTGAATCACACAATGCAGACCCTATATTCCGAATCATTATTATTTTATATACCACGTAATTAAAATTAATTAATCATTAGGAAATTGTTACAATTTTAGGATTTGTAGCGCTAAATAAAATTTAATTTAATGAAAATTAATAATCGATTGAAATTTCACCTGTTTCCGAGTCGTTTGGCGACCACAAGATAGGTTTTTGATTTTTAGCGGGGTGGTTTGTGTAATTCCCTTTTTTTTTTCCTTTTTTTTTTTCTCCCTGTTTCCTGTTCCGTTCCTAGCCGTCCCTTCTCTCCTCTGTTTCCGTTTTTGATGTTGGTCGGTCGTCCCTCTCTTCCGAATTTTGTCGACGACACACCTACAAGGCTCTGTACCCCCATCGATTCTTACACACATAGCTACACAGTCGGTCTACGTCCGATGGCTGACCACGCCTACATAGTAACACCCACACACAGCGACCGTCGTCGTTACACACACAACCAACGGACACCATGGACAGAGCACCCACCACCGGAATAGCATGCAGACACACACACACATACACACACCGTCATCAAGCAGAGCACACACATGCACCACGTCGATGATATCATCGGACTGAACGGAAAACCCACCTACACCGTCACACACACATACACACACCGGCGAACCAAGACAGACGAGCAGAACCGAAAATGCACACACACCGATCACCCCCACACACTGCCGGACAGACTGAACAGAATACACATACACACACGACGACGATGGTTGAACGATGGACACCCCCACGCCGGAATACACCACCTCCGGACGATCACGCCGCCCTATCCGATCATACACCCACTCGCAACCACCGCAGAAATCCACACCCTCGCACGAACAACAAAGCCCCCATACAAACACCGACCACACCCCGCCGGCGCCGAACCCGGCTGTTCCTCTCTCTCTCTTCTTTCTCTGTTTTCTTCTCTCTTTAATTTTCAGATTTTGACGATATTTTCTTTGATCATTACACATGAAGATATGTATATATGTTGCATGTAATTAGTGGGTTCAAATCATCCCAACGCGCCACGTCGCTGCTCTCTCTCTTTCTCCTGCCGGCGGTTTGCTCATCTGACCACCTACGTTTATATATATATATATATATATATAATAAACTTTTTAGTTAATTACTCTTTCCTCCCCCAACTTTCTTTAAATCTTAATTTTAATCAATTTCAACTTTTTTTTTCTTTAAAAATTTTCTAAGATTTGCAATTTCACTCCTTTAAATTTCAATTAAAAATTAAATGTCAATTTACCTTCCTAAGTTGGGATTTAATGTTTCTAGATTTTCAATTTGATCCAATTTCATCCCTAATTTTTCATAATTACTCTAAAATATAACTAAAATGACGTACGTGTTTATTCGGGGTCTTACACCTAATCTGTGGCTCTGGCGGTACCACTCCAAGGAGCTGAAGGCAAAGTGCTTGCCAGTCGGGTCCCTTTCGCGCTGGCTCATTGGCGATAATCGGCTTCCCATACACGGGTAACCCCAACAAGACAGAAACGTCCTGTAACGTGATGGTCATCTCCCCAATAGGTAGATGGAAAATGTATGTTTCCGGACGCCATCTCTCTACCAATGCGGTTATGAGGGCCCTATCTAACCGCTTCGGCCACAACCTGAATGGGCCGTAGAAACCGGCTGATTCTATCAATTGTATAACTTGAGAGGGGATGTTTTCTCTCCATTCTCTTCCATCGGATCTCGGACAGTCAAGATAACGAATATCCTGAAACATTAAATAAGACACAATAAATAACATTAAATTTTTTAAAAACTAAAATAAAAAAATTAATGCAATGCAATAGCCTAAATATTTACCTATGTTGCCCAGACTACTTCAGATCTATGCTCCGCCTGCATATGTAGAACTGAAATATCTTCGGGTCCAGGGATTGACATAGCTGAAATTTGGCCCGTCAACACTTGTGGTAAATTTGTTAGTATGAAATTAAAATTTAATGACATTTATAAACAAAATATAACATTGATCACGAAGAAATGTGTGCATGAAATTTATAATACATAAAAGTTGACATAACAAACAAATAAAGTAGCATAAACATAATTATAATGAACCAACAAGATCAATTGGGCGTATGACGGGGTCAGGATGGACACCTCCGCCTATCATGTCCAGTTTGGGAACATAAACCACAATGATTTGTTATTATTCTCCGCGATTGATCCATCTCGTTTTGAATGCGAGTGGAATTTAGTCGACCACGATGCATAACCAGAAGTCTGTCATGATCTGGAATCAAGTTCGGAAAATTGGTCTCTAACCAGTAGTCCTCGTGAATAATCGGGTGAAACGATGACTCCCATATCGTCAATTGATTTGTCATTGTGTACTCAGCTGCAATATAGCGAAATGCATCAACTCCACTATACTCGGTGGCCGCAAGCATATGGGAGCACAGATATCGCCAAATTTTATACTTGCCATATGTGCAATTAGCATCATCCCTTAATGTGACTTCATGAGCAATCAGGCCTCCAATGAGAGTCTTTCTAGTTTTTACATGGTAGATCATGTTCTCTCTAGAAAATAAATTATATTACATTAAATATGTGTCGCGACAGTTATATGTAACATGAAAATAATTAAAAAATAATAAATTATTGATTGAATATTTGAATTTCGTATGTTTTAGACTTGGCTTGAGATTTCAGTACTTTTTCAACGACGTGTTTAGCATATACGTAACCATCGGCCGAGTCCTTTAGAGCTTGTAGTCGACTAATATCAAAGTATTTAACCATCCTGTAGAACGTAATCTTCACGGATGCAGTAATTGGAACATTTCTTGCACCCTTCAAATAGTTGTTAAATACCTCTGCGTAATTGGTCGTCATCATTCCCCAATGCTTACCATCGTCGTGTACCCTGGTCCATTTGTAAGATGGATGATTGCTCAACCATGCATGCACCTGAACATCAATTTTTTTATCTCTTCCATGATAGCATTGTATTTTTGAATTTGTGTCGCAGCACCCGCATTCCAAGCAAGATCTTTGAGATGCTGATTTTTAGCAATCTTGTTGAAATTGCTACAAAGGTGCCGCAAACAAAATCAATGATGTCGGACAGGCTCATTATGTTGATTAAGCCAAATACTGTCAACCGCACTAGTAATGTCGTCGTGTCTGTCCGATATCAATGTTACCTCAGGACGATTTCCGACAATATGCCTCTTAAGCATGTAGATGAACCATCGCCAGCAGCGGTAGTCCTCTGTCGGTACGATAGCGAAAGCCAATGGATAGCACTTATTAGATGGCGTAATTCTAATAGCGATTAAAATCTTTCCCTCGTATTTACCATACAAGTGCGTCTCGTCGATGGTGATTACGAGGTGACAATAACGCCATCTGTCAACTGAAGCTTTGAATATCCAAAATACCATGTCGAATGTCTTGTAGGCAGGCATATCAATCGACACAGTCCTCTACTCGACAATCGTTCCCGAATTATAGTGCTGCAATGCGAACATAAACTTCGACAACTTCCGATAAGATTCGTCCCAATCTCCGAACAAGGTCTCGATGACTTTAGCTCTAGCCATTCAAGCTTTTCGGTAGGAGATGGTGAATCCCTGAGACTCCTTGACGTAAGCCACAATCACGCCAATCTTCAATTCTGGATCATGTTCGACTTGTCCAAGTATTATGTTCACAATGTGTCCATAATCCAAATTTTTATAATCTACAACAGTATGATTATAAAAACATGTGTGCTGCCCTTCATACTGCGTCATCTGAAACATACCGTGGCTTTTTTTCCTACCCGCCCGCAACCTCCAATTGCATCCATGCAAACAATGAACCGACCAGACCTTTTTGTTCGTTTCCAACACACAAAACTCTTTGTTCTTCTTCACGTGGTAATATTGTCACGCGCTCGGATTCAACTACTTTGTTTCCTCCTCGCGGTAATTGGACTACTCGTAAGTATACGAGGTCTAAGTTTTAATATAATGGATCTTTTAGGATCGGATATCGTTCTACTGGGAATGGCCGGTAATTCAATTGAGTATTGCGATTTCAATAGTTTCATATTATCTCGACTAATCAAATTTTGTTTGTTTTCTAATTACTATATTAAGATAAATGACAACTATAAGGTTAATTTTAATTACACTAATTACTTAGGTATAAATTTCTTTCATATAATGCATAACCGATTTCATTTAGTTAGCTATAACGGTTTCTATCTAATCCGACAACCTCTGTATCAATAACTCCTCCGCTATCTCTTCCAAGTGTAAAACGAGGGATTACACGACTTCGTGTCAACGAAGAAGTCCCCTTCAACGCCTAAACGACCCTAAGTCACGTGAGTTTTGAGCCAACGTCATGGGTTGCATATGTTCTAATGCCCTCCCGGGTCGTTAGAACGTCACGTTGTATTTACCCTAGTCTGAATCCGGGGTTACCTCTCCCGAGTGTCAAACCCCGCATTCTCGGTTTATCAATACAAGCATAGTATCAAGAATAACGATAAATACAATCGGATTTCGACAAACAACATGTTAAAGTAACATAAATTTACTCAACTAAACGGTTATATGATTTTGACTACACCTAAGTAACATTTAACTACTACTACAAGAACTTAGCCATATACCATACAAAATAAGAGGGATTCAACATTCTTAGATATGAAAAAGTGATTACAAAGAATAAAACAAGAGAGAAACAATCAAATCTGGAAGTGAAACGGTTCACTATCACTAATGATCGATCCGCAAGTTATCTTTCTTTATCCGAATGATGAACCTCCTTCTTGATCTTCAAAATATAGCTTAAGAGCACTCTACTAGGGTTAGGGTTCTTCAACAACAAGTTTCAGACGTGGCCAAGGGGTATTTATAGGCTTAGGGGTTCAAAAATATCTAAATAGAGATTTTGACCTTTTCTGCGATTTCCGCCTAAGCGATGGAAACTTCACTTAGGCGGTGCTTAAGTCGGTTAGAATTCTGCCTGAGCTGTAGAATCTTCGCTTAGGCGGAGGACTAACTTCTTGGCTCCTTATCTTTCTGACAGAATTTCGCCTAGGCGGTAGCTACTTCGCCTAGGCGAATTTACAGCAGTGCAGCTCTATCCAGCAGTTCAGTACTTCTAGCATTCTGGTGGATTTTCGCCTAGGCGGTGGAAACTTCGCTTAGGCAGATTCAATACTTCAGCCCTTGCAACCTTTTGATGGATTTTCGCCTAGGCGGTGGAAACTTCGCCTAGGCGGATTTCAAATCTTCAACAATTCAACTTTCTGATGAAACTTCGCCTAGGCGGTGGAAACTTCACCTAGGAGGATTTGCTCTGTTATTTGAAACCTCTTTTTTTTTTTCATCTTTTTGGCTACCTCTTTCGCACCATTTTGCTCGGTTTGCCAATTGTTTACGTCCCTGCTCCTGACTAATAAAAACAACTAAAACGGTATTCAAACTTCAATAAATTACTTGAAAACTGGCAAATTCGGTTTAGAATTAGATAGGTATTTTACATCTATCAAATACCCCCAAACTTGGAATTTTGCTAATCCTCGAGCAAAACGCCATAATGCTAAATAACACTAACTACATTAATTAGCTACGTCCTAAACTACAGATACGTAATCATTAACAAATAAGACGTACACACCTGTGAGATTTAAGTTTAGTCAAAGAAACTATGATATTCTTCCCTCAACAACCCGTAATCAAATCTGGTTAAGGAATAACACACACCACGTGGTGTTCCTGAATTTCAACACTCAATATCAGTTCAAATCATTTTAGATCCTATTGAAATGTGTGTGTGTGAGAACTCAGATATATAACAAATCAAACACCGGATTGGATTTTTCAATGAATAAGATCATGACTTAAACTTGTTAAAACATTAAGGGAAACCATATGCTTGACTGGGCTCAACTATCCACTAATGTAGGTTCGGACATTCATCGAGATCAATAGGGCTTGGTCAGGCTTTGGAGAACGGCCAAGGGTATCGTAGGATTAGAAACTCGTTATAATTTTAACGATACCCGAGGTACAACGCTTGTCGCTAAATCTCTCTCATGACTCCCTTATCTTTGAAGATATTACCCTGAACAGGATTTAGTAAACTTGTATTCACTTGTCAAGTCTATTGAATTTAAACACTATATTCACATAGTTGTTTTTTTTTTTTTTTTTTTTTTTTTTTTTTTTTTTTTTTTAGGAACACCCCCAAACTTATTCAATTTTGTATAATTTTAGGGGTGTTTAGATACAACTAAAAGCTTAACAAGTGAATACTCTTATACTTAACCAAAAATACTGAAACCCCGATTGCTCGCTTCAAGTTAGCATATTCTAATGCTACTTGTTTTCACACAATTTTTCACTTTTATTCCTAGCGACAATGGTTCTGAAAAATTTACTTGGTTAAAGTATAGAAACAAGTTCAGAAAACAAAAATTTTTATGGCTTCTACAGGAGAATAATGGAATAACTTTTTAGGTTAGTTTAAAACGGTTCAAGCGATAAAAATGAAGGCCTATATCATGCCTCCGGAATTACCTTACCTATAATTTCACCTCAAGTCTCCCCCAGTCAAGTTCTAGATTCCTCATTTCTGTCATGAACTTAATACTGAATAATCGGCATCCAATCGTTCAATTGATTATACAACGAGTTTATGTAATCGTGCGAATTAGGATCAAAATAATTTTTACCTAATCGACATGCTAAGCACACAAAACACACATGAATGGTATTACCCCCAACCTTAAAACACAATTTAGGGGGTTATTTTCATCATCGGGACATGGTTCGGATGAACTAAAAAAAACTCAGCATGCTTGTACAACTCAATTCATTAACAATTCTACTCTAATTCTACAAACTAATATTACCTATGCTAATTATCCTTACACATGCATAGATAAACATTACACATGTATAACCAAAAAGAATTTCAAAATTTACAAAAATTTTAACATTAATATATAAATTTGTACACCAAAAAGAATTTTTGTTCCCCTTTACATCAAAAATTTTTCATCCTTCTTATCCCCTTCAAGACAGAAAAAAAAAAAAAAACTATATGCATCGCATGTCATACTCCCCCCCAAACTTAAACAAGGCAGTATCCCCACTGCCTAAGCAGTAAACCCGTAGCAGAATAGAAAAATATGTATGAAAACTGGGCAAACACATACCTAGGAGGGAAGACATAGAAATCTAACCTCCTACCGTTTATTGTGGATGAGATGGCGGTGGCGGCTCATCCGGCTCGGAAAGTGGCACGGGCGTATAACGCGCATGTCGATTCTAAGATGCTCGAATATGACTCGTTGGTTTTGATCTTGTTGCCGGATATAGGATTCCATGTAGTTCTCCATCCGGGCGAAATTATCTTGAAGTTGACTCACATCGGACTGGAAACTACGGACATCTCGTAAGATTTGTGCGATTTGGCCTCGGCTGGTTGTAGGCGTTGATCGCTCCGAAGGACCGGCTTCTTTCTCTTCTTGACCCTCCTCTCCTTCTCCTGGTCCGCCTCTCCATAATCTGTTGATCATTGCTAAATTAAGTGGTTTCACAAGTGGAAAGGGGCTTGTGGACGTGATCCGAATTCCGGCTCGTTGAAAGAGCGCGGTGAGGAAGGAAGGAAAAGGAAGGGCACCCTTTTTTGACTTGGCAGCATAAAGTATGGAAGAATAAATGTGCCAGCCGACGTTTATGGGGGTCCCTCTATCGATGCCATAGAGCATGAAAGCTCTCTCCTTGGACACGTCAGACACATGGGTCGTCGGGAGCAGATTGGCGCAGATAAATGAAAACCAAATCTTGGGGATTGGTTTTAGAAACCGCGACTTGAAGATTACTTGGCCCTGCCATGTGTTGGTCCACTGTGCGTTGCCTATCGTCAAGGCCTGAATCACCGAACTCATGGTTGGTGAGGCGACATCGTATAAATCTCGTGTAGCTTCAAGCCCCGTCAACCCTAGCAATTCATTAAAATGATCGGCACTGAATATGATGGGAATGTTTCGGACCCGTGTTTGAACTCCTGTGGCCTCTGCGATATTGGCATAAAATTCTCGAACAAGGGCCAACTCGCCCGTTGGAGGTGGGGTACAGAACTGTTGCCATCGTCTTTGTACGATCACAGTTTTGATTTCTTCAGGAAGGTCATTCAAAGGCCCAAATCCTCTTTGACGGATGCCTGGCCGCTTACTCTCATGTTTTTTATACCGATTCTCCATCTGCTTAGAAACAAACTTAAGGGAATTGAAATCCGAAGCGGACGGAGGTTCGTATGTTCTTGAGTGCTTGGCAGCCCTGCGCTTTGCCATTGTCCCTGAAAATTCAAATCACCACACCAACCACAAGAATAACAATAGAACAAGTGATTCAAATCCTAATTAGCGAACGAACCATACTCTATTTAATCAATCATATGCCAATCAAAACCACATGATACAAATCTCAACACATATCTTACCGACCATAACCAAATCACATTTTTGTCGCAATGTAGCGCAAACTACATGATTCACATTGTATATCAACACAAAAATATGATAGGATTTATCATTTAGCATTCTTTAATCTCATTTAACATGAAAATCGCAATTTAGGGTTTAAAGGGTTTAGGGTTCCAATCAAATCCACTGTTTTGTTGAAATAAGTGAGCAAATGAAGCAAATAATTCATCAACTAAGTGAAGAATAAGATCATTGATACTTACTTGTCAAAAAATTTGATCAAATCAGTGGAGAATGGTGATTTCGCACTGTTTTACCGCTCAAACCCTAGTTTTCAAGAATGGGTGGAGGAATTCCACGTTTCGAGGAAGATTCTTGATGAGAATCCAAGTTTTTAGCACTACAGAATGAATCTTAAAAATGGGGAAGGAATTTGGGATGGTGAAATTGAGAGGTTCCTTAAAATTTTTAGGAGGGAAATGTCGTTTGCAAAGTGGACTGTGCTTTTTAAAAACAGAGTTCGCGTAAATTTGCCTAGGTGGTGGTTTCACCGCTTAGGCGGATTAGCGCCTTTTCTTTTTGAAAACGTTCTGGTGTAAATCCGCTTAGGCGGTGGTTTCTTCGTCTGGGAGAGTTTACACCAGTGTGAAACCATGATTTGGTTGTAAATCCGTTTAGGCGGTGGGTTTTCTGCCTGAGCGAATTTACGCCAGTGTAGGAACTCAATTTTTCTTCATTTTTCCGCCTAGGCGGTGGTTTTACCGCCTAGGCGAACTTACAACAGTGTAAAATTGACACTTTGTCTATCCAATTATCGCCTAAGCAGTGGTTTTATCGCCTGGGCGACATTATGCCAGAATGTTTTCTCAGCCTTTTTGTCCAATGTTCGCCTAAGCGGTGGGTTTACCGCTTAGGCGAATTTTTGCCAGTGTGGTCCTAAGCTGAATTCCTTCAGGTTTTTACATTGTTTCTCTACTCCTTTTATTTCCTCTTCAATTCTCAAATTAGTTTTAGCATGCAAATCAATCTTAAGCATCTAACTTCATTAATTCACCACAAAAAATTAATATAACGAGATCAATACGATCTTCAAAAAGGTATTTATACAAAAGTTGGGAATATTCGTTACCCTCGATGTCACGTCAAAAAAAATGTTGTTTGGTTTTACGTCTCTAGCATGGACGTTTCAAGAATTCTGGCTTTATTTTTCAACGAGGGAGATGTTCTCCACAACTCGCTCTTCATTTTTGAAGTAATGCTTGATCCGCTCCCCGTTGACTCGAAAAGTACATTCGTCTTCGGCTTCTAGCTCGATGGCTCCAAATGGATAGATATGCGTGATCCGGAACGGTCCAGACCACCGAGACTTCAACTTTCCGAGAAAGAGCCTCAGCCTTGAATTAAACAATAGGACTTGTTGGCCCAGACTGAACTCCCTCCGGACTATCATTTTGTCATGCCATCTCTTCGTTTTATCTTTGTAGAGCTTGGCATTCTCATAAGCTTCGTGCCGGAATTCCTCCATTTCATTTAATTGGAGGAGACGTTGCGCACCAGAAGCTTTTATATCAAAATTGAGTTTCTTTATTGCCTAGAATGCACGGTGCTCCAATTCAATGGGCAAATGGCAAGCTTTCTCAAACACCAATCGATACGACGACATGTCGATCGGTGTTTTAAAAGCCGTGCGATACGCCCATAAAGCATCATCTAGTTTCACCGCCCAATCCTTGCGATTTGTATGAACCGTCTTTTCCAGAATGAGCTTGATCTCACGGTTTGAAACTTCTGCTTGGCCATTTGTCTGTGGGTGATAAGGTAGCGCCACCTTGTGCCTCACTCCATACTTTGCCAACAACGCATTGAGCATTTTGTTACAGAAGTGGGTCCCCTCATCACTGATTAAGGCTCGAGGTGTCCCGAACCGTGTCATGACATTATGTTGAAGGAATTTTAACACCACTTTGGCATCATTAGTAGGTGTTGCCACGGCTTCGACCCATTTGGACACATAATCCACCGCTAGCAGAATATACTCCTTCCCAAATGAGGGCGGAAATAGTCCCATGAAATCTAATCCCCACACATCAAACAACTCAAGCTCAAGAATTGACGTCAGTGGCAACTCATGCCTCCTTGATATGTTACCTACCCTTTGACATTTATCACAGATTTTTACAAACGTATATGAATCTTTAAACAAAGAGGGCCAGTAAAAACCTGATTGCAGTACTTTTGATGCCGTCCGAGTCGCACCAAAATGGCCGCCACAAGGTGATGAATGGCAATGGTAAAGAATACTAGCCATTTCCTCTTCCGAAACACATCTCTGGATCACCTGATCAGCACACTTCTTGAATAGCAACGGCTCGTCCCACAGATAGTACTTAGCATCAAAAAGAAATTTCTTCCTTTGTGCTCCCGTCAACTTAGGTGGTAACACGCCACATGCAAGATAATTAACAATGTCAGCATACCACGGGAGTGCATTTTCTACTGCAAAGAGTTGTTCGTCAGGGAACACTTCCGTGATATTAGACTCGTCACCAACGTCATCTTGGATCAACCTCGACAAATGATCGGCCACAACGTTCTCACTCCCCTTTTTGTCCCTTATCTCCGCATCAAACTCTTGTAATAAGAGAATCCACTTAATCAACCTTGGCTTAGCATCTTTCTTGGCAAATAAGTACCGAATAGCTGCGTGATCTGTATAGACGATCATTTTTGACCTAATGATGTATGAACGGAACTTATCACAAGCGAAGACCACCGTTAGCATTTCTTTTTCCGTTGTGGTGTAATTCTCCTAGGCGTCATTCAATGTTTTGCTTGCATAATAGATCGAGCGGAAGATCTTCTCCTTTCGTTGGCCTAACACCGCGCCAACGGCATAGTCACTCGCATCGCACATTATCTCAAATGGCATTTTCCAATCCAGAGCGACCATTATTGGAGCCGTGATCAACTTCTTCTTTATTGCTTTAAACGCCTCCATGCAAGCTTCATTGAAATCAAACGAAGAATCCTTCTCAAGAAGGTGACATAACGACTTTACCATCTTCGAGAAGTCCTTAATAAAGCGCCTGTAAAAGCCGGCATGCCCCAAGAAACTTCGAACTCCTTTCACATTTATTGGTGGCGGAAGCTTCTCAATCGTCTCTATCTTTGCTTGGTCCATCTCAAGCCCCTTTGCAGAGACTCGATGACCTAAGACGATCCCCTCTTTAACCATAAAGTGGCACTTCTCCCAATTTAAAACCAAATTCTTCTCTTCACATCGGTTAAGAACAAGCGCCAGATTGTAGAGACAGTGATCAAAGGATGATCCAAAGACTGAGAAGTCGTCCATAAAGATTTCCATTTTCTCCTCCACCATATCAGAAAAGATCGCCATCATACACCGTTGGAAAGTTGCCGGTGCATTGTAAAGGCCAAACGGCATACGTCGATACGCAAACGTTCTATATGGGCATGTGACAGTCGTCTTCTCTTGCTCCTCCGGTGCAATGGCTATTTGATTATAACCGGAATAGCCATCAAGAAAGCAGTAGTACTCATAACCAGCTAAACGATCTAGCATTTGGTCAATGAAAGGAAGAGGAAAATGATCTTTCCTCGTTGCCTTATTTAATCTCCGATAATCAATACATACACGCCATCCTGTGATGGTCCATGTCAGGATAAGGTCATCCTTCTCATTCTTTACTACCGTCATGCCTCCTTTCTTTGGCACTATTTGCACCGGGCTCACCCATTCACTGTCGGATATGGCGTATATAATCCCTGCATTTAATAACTTCAACACCTCCACTCTCACCACTTCATTCATAGCCAGATTTAGTCACCGTTCATGTTCAATGGAGGGTTTGAACGTATCCTCCATCAAAATCTTATGCATACACACCGACGGACTAATTTCCTTGATATCTGAAATAGACCAAGTAAAAGCGGACCGGTGTCTCTTCAAGATTCTTAGCAACTTACTCTCATCTTCTTCCGTCAGAATTGATGAGATTATAACCGGATTGGTCAAATTCTCTCCCAAAAAGATATACCGAAGGTGTTCCGGTAATTGCTTGAGTAATAACCCACCGTGAGGCGGATTTGATTTCTCGGGAGAGTCTTCAACTTGTTCAATCTTCGCCACATGAATAGGACAATCTACGGCTTTCGATTGAGCATCTAGAGCTAGTATGTATTCCATAACATCAAAGTCCGTGGTAGAGCTTCCCTCACCAAGATCCCCCATAGATAAGGAATTTGTGAGAGTGCGCTCTAAGGAATCCATATCCATGTTTGCAAGAAAGAACTCCCGCACGCAAGAGTCCACAACATCTACTCGATTGCAATTGGGAGATTCATTCAGAAAGTTCTTAGTATTAAAAATATTGAACCTTATTTCTTCATCGTTCACTCTTAAGGTCAAATTGCCATTATGCACATCTATTAAGGCCTTTCCCATTGCAAGGAAAGGTCTTCCAAGGATGATCGGGATCTCTCGGTCTTCTTCCATCTCAAGTACTACGAAAAATTTGTCCACTTTTACCAACACATCCTCAATGATCCCCTTAGGATAGGTTAGAGAACGATCCACCATTTGAAGAGATATAGTCGTCGGCTTTGCACTTCCTTGTCCTAACTTTCGATAAACGGAAGAAGGCATCAAATTGATACTTGCCCCTAGATCACAAAGTGCCTTATCAAAGTGGGATTTCCCGATAGTACATGGAATCATGAAACTACCCGGATCCTTTAATTTAGTAGGCAGCTTTCTTTGTAGTATTGTACTACACTCTTCAGTTAGCTTCACCGTTTCATAGTCCTCCAACTTCCGCTTCTTTGTCATGATATCCTTCAAGAACTTTCTATAATTAGGCATTTGTTCCAATGCATCCGCGAAGGGAATGTTGATGTGGATTTTCTTGAAGATTTCAAGAAATTTTTCGAATTGAACATCCAACTTCCTCTTTTGGAACCTTTGAGGATATGGCAATGGTGTGACTAGAATCGGCGGATTCTCTGAAAATGTTACTCTTCCCGGCATCACCCTTTCATCTCTTCTTCTCTCGTCAACTTTCTTCTTGTTGCTATTCCCATTCACGTCTTCACTTAGCTTCTCCTTTCCTTCTTCGGCCTTTGCTTCAACGTCTTCCTCTATATTAGTTCTTGGTTCATCATCTGGAAACTTACGACTCACGGCCGGCTCAGTTTCCATAGGCCTCCTTACTTCTACGTCTCTGCCGCTCCTCAACTTAATCACCTTACATTCCTAAGGGTTGGTTTCCGTGTTGCTTGGAAACTTCCCCTTTTGTTGTTCTTGAATTGCCCTAGCAAGTTGCGAGATTTGAGTCTCAAGAGCCTTCACCGTGGCATTAGTGTTGGTACACGTGGTATTAATAGAGTCCAGCCGTGTTTCATGTTTGTTCAGGCGATTATGCGTCTCACGCATTATAGTCTGCATCTCTTTCATAAATGATCCCAGAACTTCATCCAAATTTGGCTTCGGATTGTGGATTGGCGGTTGTTGCATTTGGTGATTAGCTTCCATTGGATATCCCGAAGATTGGTTTCCATACTCCGGAGGTGGTCGCAAAGTGTTCTGATTATTCGCATATGAAAAGTTCTCATGATTACGAAGTCCGGGATTGTAGTGAGTTGGAATGTTGGTAGCCGGCCTGAAAGTATAAGCACGGTTGCTCAGAAAATGGCATTCCTCAAACTCGTTATCCAATCCGGATTGAGAACTACTTGCCGCTATCTCCTCCCCTTGATTCGACAAAGCACCTTTTGTAGATAAGGCGACTAATTGGTCCAAGAGCTTGGACACTTGGGCCGATAACGTTGAAATATGGTTTGATTCTTGGATAGAAGCGACCTGTCTTCCCGTGTTCCTCTCATTCGACCATTGGTAGTTATTAGCTGCCATCTCCTCCACTAACGCATTTGCTTCGGTTGGGGTTTTGGACAACAATGATCCCCCGGAAGCCGTATCGTCTATCGTTCTTGTCTGGCCGTCCAACCCGTTATAGAATAATTGGGTTTGAAACCAATCTTGATAACCGTGTTGGGGGCACCTTCTCAATAAGTCTTTAAACCTCTCTCATGCCTCAAATAATGGCTCGAAATCTCTCTGACGAAACTGCGCAATTTCGCCTCAGAGTTGAGACGTCTTCGAGGGTGGGAAGAACTTAGTGAGGAACCTTTGTGCAAGGTCCTCCCAAGTGTTAATGCTCCCTAGCTGAATCGATTGAAACCATCCCCTTGCTCGGTCTCGTAAGGAGAATGGAAATAACCTCAGCCTTATCACATCTTCAGCGACTCCATTGATCTTTACGATGTCACAGATTTCCAGAAAAATAGCCACATGTACGTTGGGATCTTCGTGAATATTCCTGCTATATTGGTTCTGTTGAACCATGTTGATTAAGGCGGGTTTCAACTCGAAGTTGTTAGCTTGGATCGGTTGCCTCCGGATCCCTGAATAATTGTCCAACATAAGGGGCCGATAATAGTCCCGAAGGACTCGTTGTGGCCTCTCATGCTCCAAAGGCTGGAGTGCTTGCGGCTCTGGTGATTGCAGAATATTCTCATGTCCACCGGCCATTGCTGTAGCTTTTTCTTCTTTTTGCTTAGCAATACGTTTACTCCGCCGCATGCACTGCTTAAATTCAATTGATAAATGAAATAAATAAATAAATTGAATTAAATTTAAGAACAAAAGAATTATCGTGATTAACATTCAACTACTAAATCACGATATCAACTTAATTGAAAAACACATTGCCGTTCCCCGGCAACGGCGCCAAAAACTTGTCACACGCTTGGATTCAACTACTTTGTTTCCTCCTCGCGGTAATTAGACTACTTGCAAGTATACGAGGTCTAAGTTTTAATATAATGGATCTTTTAGGATCGGATATCGTTCCACTGGGAATGGCCGGTAATTCAGTTGAGTGTTGCGATTTCAATAGTTTCATATTATCTCGACTAATCAAATTTTGTTTGTTTTCTAATTACTATACTAAGATAAATGATAACTATAAGATTAATTTTAATTACACTAATTACTTATGTATAAATTTCTTTCATATAATGCATAACCGATTTCATTTAGTTAGCTATAACGGTTTCTATCTAATCCGACAACCTCTGTATCAATAACTCCTCCGCTACCTCTCCCGAGTGTAAAACGAGGGATTACACGACTTCGTGTCAACGAAGAAGTCCCCTTCAACGCCTAAACGACCCTAAGTCGCGTGAGTTTTGAGCCAACGTCATGGGTTGCATACGTTCTAATGCCCTCCCGGGTCGTTAGAACGTCACGTTGTATTTACCCTAGTTTGAATCCGGGGTTACCTCTCCCGAGTGTCAAACCCCGCATTCTCGGTTTATCAATACAAGCATAGTATCAAGAATAACGAAAAATACAATTGGATTTCGACAAACAACACGTTAAAGTAACATAAATTTACTCAACTAAACGGTTATATGATTTTGACTACACCTAAGTAACATTTAACTACTACTACAAGATTTTAGCCATATACCATACAAAATAAGAGGGATTCAACATTCTTAGATATGAAAAAGTGATTACAAAGAATAAAATAAGAGAGAAACAATCAAATCTGGAAGTGAAACGGTTCACTGTCACTAATGATCGATCCGCAAGTTATCATTCTTTTTCCGAATGATGAACCTCCTTCTTGATCTTAAAAATATAGCTTAAGAGCACTCTACTAGGGTTAGGGTTCTTCAACAACAAGTTTCAGACGTGACCACGGGGTATTTATAGGCTTAGGGGTTCAAAAATATCTAAATAGATATTTTGACCTATTCTGCGATTTCCGCCTAAGCGGTGGAAACTTCGCTTAGGCGGTGCTTAAGTCGGTTAGAATTCCGCCTAAGCGGTAGAATCTTCGCTTAGGCGGAGGACTAACTTCTTGGCTCCTTATCGTTCTGACAGAATTTCGCCTAGGCGGTAGCTACTTCGCCTAGGCGAATTTACAGTAGTGCAGCTCTATCCAGCAGTTCAGTACTTCCAGCATTCTGGTGGATTTCCGCCTAGGCGGTGGAAACTTTGCCTAGGCGGATTCAATACTTCAGCCCTTGCAACCTTCTGATGGATTTCCGCCTAGGCGGTGGAAACTTCGCCTAGGCGGATTTGCTCTGTTATTTGAAACCTCTCTTTTTTCTTTTCTTTTTTCATCTTTTTGGCTACCCCTTTCGCACCATTTTGATCGATTTGCCAATTGTTTACGTCTCTGCTCCTGACTAATAAAAACAACTAAAACGGTATTCAAACTTCAATAAATTACTTGAAAACTGGCAAATTCGGTTTAGAATTAGATAGGTATTTTACACCTATCAAATATTTAACGGCCTGTTGGACATGTTCCTTATCCTTAAAGACCATACCAATACGAAATTCGTCCATCTCTGGTGTCCAAAAATTCTTCCGCAATTTCGGCTCGTATTTCGCCATATCATCGTCGTCACCCCATTCAAAGTTACTGAAAAATAGAATGTCCCTTTCCAACACCAATTGCTGATTCTCACTCCCTTGCCCACTAGGCCCAACATCTACATCTTCGTCTGGGTCAAACGCAATATCCGCATCTAACTCTTCTTCTGACACATCGTGATGACTATCAATTGTATCAAACTCACCACCATAATTACTTGTGTCATGCTGCGGTGGACTACTCGGTGAATAATGGTGATGTGGAAGACCAGAGCTGGTGCCCTGATCATGATCAGATTGGGGGTGCGGCATGAGAGTACTGTGGGAATGATATTGTTTTGGAATGTAAGGGGGTGAGACAATATAATTAGACTGGACTGCTTGGGGGAAGGTGCCAAAAAATTGGCCATCAGATTGGCTACTGTACGGATTAAAACTATGACTCATTAAGTTGGTAAAATGACCACTTTAAGGGAAAAAATTCAAACCATCAGCAAATGCTCGTTTTACCTCTACATACACCTCAACAGCAAGAAGCGAGGGTACGTAAAGAGGTAACTCAAGTACTTGATTTAATGCTGAGTCATCCTCGATAGAAAATAGGGTATATTTATAATTCGCCCCGAAAAGTGCCATCGGTATCCTACACTTCAGTTTCAAATTCCCATTAGTCTCATTCTCAAGAACACACGATTTTATTATCTCATTTAATTCATTTAAGGTTGTTCTCCTATGGATAACCAAAGATTTTATAGCTGATATACTGTAACAAATCCCGAATTCAGTACCTTCCAATGTTCTACCACCACAATACAATAACAAACGAACATGATCCATTTCAAGCGGCTACTATTTCAAAAGGCAAAACAAAACAAGAAAATAATATCGTCAACTAAAACTCAATCATAAAAGTATGTTCTTATACCAATGTTTATAGTGTTAATTTTTTATGGCTTTGAGTATGTTTTCTAATTGTCATAGTTTGATGGGCTAAAGTGCATATTTTTCAAAATATTTTTTAGGGGCCAAAATGCATATTTGAATTTATATTTTCTAATTTGCAAAATTTTGAGGGGTCAAAGTGCACAATTTTTAATTAAAAATTTTAAAATTAAACAACTAAATTCAAAAATTTAACTAACTAATTCACAATTTTAACTAAATAATAAAAAAAACAACTAACAATTTATTTTAAAACAATAAAATAAATTTTATATTTTTCAATTTGTCATACTTTGAGGGGTCAAAGTGGATTTTTTTAATTAAACTCAAATTAACTTACAATTTATTTTAAACCAATATATATATTTTTCTAATTTGCAAAATTTTGAGGGGTCAAAGTGCACAATTTTTAATTAAAAATTTTAAAATTAAACAACTAAATTCAAAAATTTAACTAACTAATTCACAATTTTAACTAAATAAAAAAAAAAAAAAACAACTAACAATTTATTTTAAAACAATAAATTAAATTTTATATTTTTCTAATTGTCATACTTTGAGGGGTCAAAATTCATTTTTTTAATTAAACTCAAATTAACTTACAATTTATTTTAAACCAATATATTTTAATTTATATTTTTCTAATTTGAAAAATTTTGAGGGGTCAAAGTGCATAATTTTTAATTAAAAATTGATAATTAAACAGCTAAATTCATAAATTAAACTAACTAATTAACAATTTTAACTAAATTAACAAAAAAAAACAAAAAAAACAACAACAACCCAACTAACAATTTATTTTAAAACAATACATTAAATTTTATATTTTTCTAAAACAATACATTAAATTTTATATTTTTCTAATTGTCATACTTTGAGGGGTCAAAGTGAATTTTTTTAATTAAACTTAAATTAACTTACAATTTATTTTAAACCAATATATATATTTTTCTAATTTGCAAAATTTTGAGGGGTCAAAGTGCACAATTTTTAATTAAAAATTTTAAAATTAAACAACTAAATTCAAAAATTTAACTTAAAATTTAACTAACTAATTCACAATTTTAACTAAATTAAAAAAAAAAAAACAACTAACAATTTATTTTAAAACAATAAATTAAATTTTATATATTTCTAATTGTAATACTTTGAAGGGTCAAAGTGCATTTTTTTAATTAAACTCAAATTAACTTACAATTTATTTTAAACGAATATATTTTAATTTATATTTTTCTAATTTGCATAATTTTGAGGGGTCAAAGTGCACAATTTTTAATTAAAAATTGATAATTAAACAACTAAATTCATAAATTAAACTAACTAATTAACAATTTTAACTAAATTAAAAAAAAAAAGAAAGAAGCCCCAACTAACAATTTATTTTAAAATAATACATTAAATTTTATATTTTTCCAAAACAATACATTAAATTTTATATTTTTCTAATTGTCATACTTTGAGGGGTCAAAATGTATTTTTTTTTAATTAAACAACTAAATTAAAAAAATAAACTCAAATTAACTTAGAATTTATTTTAAACCAATATATTTTAATTTTAATTTTTCTAATTTGTCAAATTTTGAGGGGTCAAAGTGCACAATCTTTAATTAAAATTTTATAATTAAACAACTAAATTCATAAATTAAACTAAATAATTCAATATTTTAACTAAATTAAAAAAACAAAAAAACAACAACTAACAATTTATTTTAAAACTTTTCTAAAACAATACATTAATTTTTTCTAATTTATCAAATTTTGAGGGGTCAAAGTGCATTTTCTAACTAACTAACAATGTTTTAAAATAATATATTAATCTATATTTTTCTACACATGTGAAATGGGCCATAGTGTAATTTTTAATTTAACAACTAAATTAACAAATTAAACTAACCAACTAATTTACAAATTAATTTAACTAACGAACCAACAAATTAAACAAGTAAACTAACTAACAAAACAAACAAAATTAACTAACAACTAAACTAATTAAAATTAAAATTAAAATTAAAATTAAACCATCCTCTAATGTTTTTTTCATGTTTTAAAAAAATTAAATTAACAACTAAACTAACTAATTTATTAAATAGTGTATTATATAATGTGTAAAAAACAAGTAATCAATGAAACTAACAAACAAAAAAATTAAACAAAAAAATTAAACTAACAATTAAACAAGTAAGTAAATTTAATAAGTAAAAAACATAATAATCTAATTAACAAATAAATTAAAAAAATTAAAATAAACTTACCGTTTGTAGTAGGAGGAAGGTGTTGTGAAGTTGTGAAATTTGTCAAATATTGATGAAGAAAATCGAGCAAATAAATGATGAATAATCTCCGTTAAATTGAAAAAAAAAATTGAATGATCAAAACTTGTGAAAATGAGGAAGGAGCAAGAAGAAGGAGAAGGAGAAGGCTGAGAGAGGAAGGAGTTGCATGAAATGGAGGAGGAGGGTTGGGATTTATAAGGCTTTAGGTGGTGGTGGTAGGGGTCCAAACCGTCCAGGTGTTACTACTACTGGACGGCCGGACGAACGTCCAACAGTAGCTACATGTCTGCTGCTGCTTAAAGCAGCTGAAAATCAGCTGCAAAAGTAGTCGTTTTTTCAGCTGGTTTGAGCAACAAGGTCCCAGGGTTACCAACCCCGGGACTGTAAAAATATATACATACATATATATATATATATATATAGATAGATAGATATCCCGGGGTTGGCATGCTTGGGATCTCAGTTCCCGAGATTGTCAACCTCGAAATACATGCATTGCGTAAATAAGTTGAAAGAAATGCGTTGTCAGTAATTTTTTTTTTCTATTTATTAGGTAAAGAACTCCCTCATTTTTCGGCCATCTGCCTCTTTCTCTCTCTGGCCCTCTCTCGCTCTTTCTCTCACACACATGCAGCCCCAAGTCGTCGTCGTGTTCATGTTGGTGTTCCAAATCTAAAGACGGTGGTTGTGGTTGTTTGTCTGCAATTGCCGTGTTCGTGATTGTGTTCCAGATTTAAAGATGACGATTGTGTTCTAGATATGAATTTCCATGTCTACAACTGGCATGTTCGTGTTTGTCGATCTCGTGAAGGCCACCGTCGTGTTTGTGCTCATGTTCGTTGATCACCAGTTGTCGTGCTTGTCGTTGTCGTTCGTCATGCTTGCCATTGCCGTTCGTCATGCTTGCCATCGTTGTTCATCGTGCTCATGCGTCATTGTTTGTCCATGTTCACCATGTTCTCTCTCTCTCTTAGATCTGAAACTCGTTGTTCGCCGTTTTCTCTCTCTCTCTCAGATTTGAAAATTTCGAGATTTGGAATTTTCAAATCTCTGAATGTTCATATTAATTTTTGTTGATTTTTTGCGAATGTTCACACCAGAATGTGGTTTGGTGATTGTTCACACCGATTGTTTTCGCTGATCTTAGGTTTTTTCAATATTTTGATTGTTTTGAAATATTGAGTAAATATTCATAGAGAAATGTTCATTCTTAACGTGATTTTTTCAATGTTTTTTATTGTTTTGAATTATTGATTGAACATTCACACGGATATGAAATTTGAGTGAAATTTTTGTTCTGAAATATTTAAGTAATATATTGAGTGAAACATGGAATTCAGCGAACATGGAGTGAAATATTATTCTGAAATACTGAGTGAATATTCCCGCAGAAGTGACTATCGAATGAAATGTTGTTATAACTCACAAAATGATATTTTATGTAAATTAAGAAAAAATAATGGTCAAAGAACATGTACTATTATTTTGAAAAATCTTTAGGGGTTAAAATCTTAATTAAAGTGGTTGGAGGTCTATTTTATAGTTTCCCTATCTTTACAGAATTAAATAATAATTTTTCTTCATTTATTTCATGAAAATCTACATACAAAATTCAAATATTTTATTCATTTACTAACGATTCAAAATATAATGTTGTGTTTGGGTAAAAGATTTGGAAGAAGAATTTTATTTGTTCAAAGGATTTTACAAATCCTCTTTAACAAATTCTTTTTTGGGATATTATCATAAGGGATTTGTAAAATCCGTTCATCTAAAATATATGGGATAAAATGTCATTTACAAATCCTTTTAAATTAGATGTCATTTAAAAATCCTCATTTTGAGCGTATTTGACAAATCCATCGTTGAGCAACCTTCCACCTTCATCATCCAACCCACTGAACCCACCATAGCCACCCACGAGCGGCCTTTTAAGCGTATTTGACAAATCTATCGTTGAATAACGAAATCGAATTCTTGGTTTCGATTGATTTCGAAAACGAAATCGAATTCCTAACAGCTTCGCGGTGTTGTTCGCTTCGGTGGTGATGTTCGGCAGTATTGTTTGTTTTGGTGGTGTTTTTCAACGGTGTTGTTCGTTTTGGTAGTATTTTTTGGCGGTGTTGATGTTCGCTTTCATGGTGGTGTTCGGCGGTGTTGTTAGTTTTGGTGGTGTTTTTCGGCAGTGTTGATGTTCGTTTCGGCGTTGTTCGGTAGTAATGATGTTCCTTTGTTGAAGTCTCGAAATAGGGTTTTAATTTTGATTTCGAAATAGGGTTTCGATTTTGATTTCAAAACCTCGATTTCGATTTCAAACTGCAATCGATTTTGATTTCGATTGCGATTGGGGTTTAGGATTTCGATTTCAATTTCGATTGAGGTTTAGGATTTCGATTTCGATTGTAGTTTAGGATTTAATTGCTTGATGATTTTATTAATTGTGGTTTAGGGTTCGTTCTTGATTTCTTGGATAAAATCGTTACCAAACGCGATTCTGTTCTCAGATCCAAAAAAAAATTATCATTACTAAACGCGATTTTGTTCCCAAGAAAGAAACATAATTCCCATCCCATCCTATTTCATTCTCATCCTACTGCATGAGATAGGCACAAAACGGTTACCAAACGGGCCCTTAGTTAACAATAACTAGAGTTCCGAATTGAACAGTGTCATTATTAAAAAAATATTTGCATAATTCAGTTGATGTTAAATACTGATTTTGAGTTAAAAAATCAAACATATCATCAAATTCTAGATTCTCGGAAGGAAATAGAACATGCGATTCATGAATTTTGATTTTTTTTTACATATAGTTTTTTATATATATAAAAAAAAATGCAAGAAAAATATAATATTCTGTAATTTTTTGGAGGCAAATACAACTAGGGATGCCACTGGTTCGGTTTCGGTCCGATTTCATATAAAATCAAAATCAAAACCATTAGAAATATATCAAATCAAAACTGTCGATTTTTTTTAAATGGTTTGAAAACCAAATCATTTAAATTTATACAAAACCAAAACTGCAAAACCACGAAATTGTTTAAGGTTTTTTAATTTTATAAAAACCAAAACCGCGAAACAGCGAACCGTCATTTTTTTTTTTATATATAAAGAAAAATATAAGTAAAATATAAAATATAAATTCCAAAAAACAAAACCAAACTACAAAATAATCATAATTAAAATTACTAACCAGTAACCATAATTAAAGGAATGAGAGAACGACTGTGAAATCACTAATCAGAAATGAACCTAAGTTCTTTTATATACATATATATAGAAGGGATAAAAGTGTAAATAAATAAATAAAAATAAAATAAAATATATATATATATATAGGTTAAACTATAAGTATATATATATAAAAAGTATATATATAATAAAAATATATCTAAAATAAGGATTTCACGATTTCCTAGTTCGATTTCATGATTCGATTTTAAAGTTCGATTTTGCGGTTTCTGTCCTAAAATCAAAACCGTTTCAGTTGCTAATTCTAAAACCAAACCCGCAACCAAACCATTTAGTCGGTTTTAAAACCAAACCATTCTATTCGATTTTTTGCGGTAACTCATTGGTTCGATTTTTTATGGCATCGTTAAATACAATAAATTTCCCAAAAACAAAATAAATTATAGAATAATTTATATATTTCAAATTTAACTTTATGAATTTTATATTTTCAAATATTTAGTGTCTTAAAATAATAAAAACTTAAAAATAAAAAGACTAAACAAACAAACAGGGCCTAAGATTCCACTTCCAAGCAACAGCCCGCATTAAGGAGGCCCAATAATAAGGCCCACATATAACTTGCCTTTGAACTTTTCAACTAAATGCCCACAAAATAAGTCTAAAATTAAAATTAAATTAAATTATATAAAAAAAAAAAATCTTTTTTTTTTAATATATATTTTGCATTTTGTTTATATTTTAAAATTTTTATGAATACCATACAAAAAAACAAAATAAAGAAACAAAAAAATAAAATAAAAGTAAAAAAATAAGAAAATAAAAAGAGAAGTAGAAAAAAATAAAAATACAATAAATCAACAAAAATATTATATTACGATGATATTTTTGTCAATAAAATGTGATTGAACGTGTATTAAGTAACTAAACTGAAAAAAAAAAAAAAATGTTTAATATAACATAGAAATAATATGGAGTGTTGTTAGTGTTTGTCGAAATGACAAAAATGTCTTGACGGTGTAAATTTCAAAATCTGAGAGCAATCAATGAGTGCTACCTGGGAGAAGAAGAGGGGAAAAAAGGTTTTTGACACACTTTGATGCCTATAGTTTCAATTTGGCCAAAGAACAAAGTTTCCTAATCATCCAACTGAATCCAAGTCATTTTTCACCTGCCATGCATGTGATTGTCTTCAAGGAACTTTATGGGAATTTCTAGCCTTCTCCTTTTCTCCCCCTTCCTTTCTCCTTCCTATTCAAACACTAAAAAATACACACAATATAATACACACACAAGGCAAAGAAAGAGTGGCAATGCCCATAAGATACTCTTAAAGATAGTGGGATGGCACAACAAGTGGAGTAATTCCCTTCCCTGCTGTACTAGTATTCCGAGCGCATAACCTGCGATGCTTCTGTTGCTTGTTGACTCTAACTAGACAAAGCAAAGATATTTCAAGAAGTGGAATCAAGACTTCAAAAAGTACATATTTTTTTTATTTATTTATTAAAAACGTGTAAACTTAGTACAAAGGGTTGTACATCCTATTGATTTTTCAAGGAAGAAGCACTTGACAATGGTCCCCAAAATCCAAAAATAAAATAAATAAATAATACAATAATTAAATGGTTAAAATAAATGGTCCACTCTATCTCTCAAGTAGAGCATTCAAACAAAAGTCACACGTAAATAATAACTCCAAATGCTTTTATAATACGAAAACTACTACTTGACTCCCAGTTTCATAATGTAACTTCTAAATCATTAAGGGGACCACAAAAATAAATAAAAATAAAATAAGAAATAATATGTGAAAATAATCAACATCACACACACACACACATCATATAACCTAATAAATAAGTCATATCAATCCACAAAGGACAAATATTAACACATAATAACCTAAAAAATAAATGGGATGTTCAATTTTTGTCCATGCAATCCACGTCCACGTTGCATGTTAATTTTTTCAAAAGAAGTTATTGTGTACCACATGAAAATTACTGTAATTTTTTAATGCAAACAATTGCAGCGCTAGGCTCAACCTCTTGTCCTGGTGGCTGGGAAGCAAATGGCTACAACCGCCATGGGTACCCGAAACTGTTGGCTTAACTTTTATTGACAAACAATGACTTTAGAATTTTGACAAAATTATTGAATTTCTAAAAAAGATATTGTACCGAATGAGTTGCACAAACAGTGAATTACAAAATTTGGAGTCACACAAAAAAATCCAAAATAAATTAGGCTTTGATTAATCCAATTTTATTATTTTAGGGGAAAAATGATGGGTTTTAAGTGTTTAACATGAACAATACAATTACAACAAAAATACACCACAAACTTGAAGATTTTTTTTTATTTTTTTATATATATATACACACAGTTACACACACATATAAATAATTTGTTTCAAATATCATGTTTTGAGGAAGATGATTTTGCAAATGTTCAAGACATTTAAAAAAAAAAAAAACACACAATTGCGATAAGCAAGCATAAAATGTATTGTTTTGATGTAAAATATTTTTTTTGGGGGGTGGGGGAGGGGGAATAAAAAGAGGCTGGCAATGCCCGTAAAATCTCATAATAAGGTGCAACACATGTGACTATCGACCGTCTAGAATTGAAAGAAGATTAACGATTTGGACTGCAGTAGAATGGTTAGAAAACTTTAGGGTACCTTCAGGGTACCATTTGTTCAAATTAAAATCATGAGGACCAAAGTGAGGTAATGGTTAAAGTGTCAAAATCTCAAAGTAAAAAGGAGTATCAAGATCTCCCCCTATTTATACTATAAATTAAAATTACAAAAACCCTAAAAATATATATATATATATATTTTTTTTTTTTTTTTTAATTAACGGTAACGTGGGTCCAGAACAGATTATGAGCACCTCGACTAACACTGATTGACAAGGAAATAGATCAACTCTCCTTGCAAACCAAACTAACACCTTGGATCTAAACAAATATAAGAATAAAATGACAAAAATACCCTCTACTAGTGTCAAAGCAATTTGAAAATTATTAAGAAAATAGCAAATTTGGAATCACTTCCCCCAAATCAATTCATCAAAATATTTGTGAATTAAAGAAAATATGGGACCACAAATAACTACCCCCCTTCTCTTCCCAACCCCACCCATCCCCCCCCCAACTATATATTATATATAGCATTGCATCCATATAGAACCTACTCTAAATAAACTTCCTCTATCCACATTTGGTAAAAAAAACAAAAGCCACATCTCCCCATGATAAATTTAAAACACTCCCCCCCCCCCCCCCCCAAAAAAAAAAAAAAAGTTCAAATTTAATATCAATAAATTAATATAGAAATTTCCATTGGAAAATGGGATTTTAAAAGCAAATAATTAAAATAATTGAGGACAACACACAAGGCACAATTGCACATGAAAATTAAATTAATTAAAAGTGTACTTTCCTTCCCTTAAGCCTACTTTAAACATGTACTTTGTACAAGCAACTAGTTGATTAAACAATGCAGTTTCCTCCACTTTTAATCCCATATTTTATGAATTAACTCTCGAAAAAAACAGGTATATTTTGATTCTTTTAGTATTTTATTTTTTGTTTTTTTAATGCGAAAATCGTACTTCCGAGAGCTTAAACCCTAAAACTTAGTTATAAAATATGCAAAGCCTCAATTAGGGTTTCGGACAAAATAATTATCCATTTGGTGATGAACTGTTTTGAGACCCAAAATCCAGTTTTTCAAAAACTTAAAATCAATTTATCGAAAAGGGGTATCCAAAATTGAGTTTTGATCACCCAAACGGGTCACTAACAACATTAGGGTAAACAAAATACATACCTTTGATTCAAGATTTATCTTGATATGGAGAGATTAATGGCGGTTCGATCCTTCAAATTAGGGTTTCGGACAAATTAACTACCTGTTTGGTGAATTGTTTTGAGACCCAAAATGCGGCTTTTAAAAAACCCAAAATGAATTTATCAAAACGGGTATTCAAAATTGAGTTTTGATCATCCAAACGGGTCACTAACAACAAGGGAAAACAAAATACGTACCTTTGATTCAAGATTTATCTTGATATGGAGAGATTAATGGCGGTTTGATTCTTCAAATTAGGGTTTCGGACAAATTAAGTGCCTGTTTGGTGAATTGTTTTGAGACCCAAAATGCAGTTTTTAAAAAACCCAAAATGAATTTATCAAAACGGGTATTCAAAATGGAGTTTTGATTATCCAAACGGGTCACTAACAACAAGGGAAAACAAAATACATACCTTTGAGTCCAGATTTATCTTGATATGGAGAGATTAATGGCGGTTCAATCCTTCAATTAGCGTTTTGGACAAAATAAGTACCTGTTCGGTGAATTGTTTTGAGACCCAAAATGCAGTTTTTAAAAAACCCAAAATGAATTTATCAAAAGGGGTATTCAAAATGGAGTTTTGATCATCCAAACGGGTCACTAACAACAAGGGAAAACAAAATACATACCTTTGATTCAAGATTTATCTTGATATGGAGAGATTAATGGCGCTTCGATCCTTCAATTAGGGTTTCGAACAAAATAAGTACCCGTTTGGAGAACTGTTTTGAGACCCAAAATGCGCTTTTTCAAAAACCCAACAATGAATTTATCGAAAACGGGTATTCAAAATGGAGTTTTGATCATCCAAACGGGTCACTATCAACAAGAAGGGAAAAAAATACATACCTTTGATTCAAGAATTATCTTGATATGGCGAGATTAATGGCGGTTCGATCCTTCAAAAATCCCTGGAGTGCCTAGATAGCAATGGAAGAAACTCAATTTTCCTGCACAAAACTACTCAATGTAGAGTGTAATATGCTTAGTTACCAAAAAAAAAAAAAAAAAAGAAAAAAGAAAAACAAACATACTAGAGAAGAAATAGATCAGCTTTATTTTTATTATTTATTTACTTATTTTAAATTTAGGTAACAGAGAGAGGGAGCTCCCTTCAGTCCAAGCACAGAGGGAGAGAGGATGAGAACTATCTCCCGCATCATTCACTCAATCACGCATAGTATACGTGTCGTTTTTCTATTGGGTGGTTAAATGAATGAGTCGGCAGCTAATTCAACCCCTTTTTTCGGTCTCATCCCGTGAGTGGACTGAAGGAAGCTCTCTCGCGCCATTCCTAAATAAATCAAAAAGAAAAAAAAAATAACAAAACAGTCCCTCTAATTTCTTGAATTCAAAATTTTTTACATAACAAAAATAACGACTCGATTCTTGATTAGGATTTTTAATGCACGTAGAAATCGGGTTGCGTTTGGTTAATACGAATTGAAGACTCCAAATTCCTGAAACCAAATGCTACCTTTAACCTGATTAGGGTTTGGAAGAGCACGTAGAAATTAGGTAGCATTTGGTAACACAGAATTGAGGGATTCGAAACACGTTCACCCCTAATTCAGATTCTTAATCCAATTTCATGAAAACGCTGCCTTAACTCGATTCAGGTTTTTTAAGAAGCAAGTGAGAAATCGGGTTTCATTTGGAAACATGAATTGAAGGCCTCAAAATGCGTTTCTGATTCCTAGACTCCAAATTCAAGAAACCAAACACTACCTTAATTTGATGAGGGTTTTCTTTTAAGCGCACATGGAAATCAAGTAGTGAATTGAAGGCTTTGAAATGGTGTTCTCATCTAATTCCAATTCTTAGACTTCGAATTCATGAAACCAAATGCTACCTTAACTTGATCAAGCTTTTTTAAAAGCATGTAGAAATCGGGTTGCGGCCGGTAACTTGAATTGAAGCTTTTAAAATGCTTTCATATCTAAATCCAATTCAACCAAACACAACCTTAACAAAATTTATATGATCTATGACTATTACTCCAAATACAATATATATATATATATAGTTAAGCAAGATTTAGATGATTATGTTCGTATTTTGCAATAAGTAAAACCTTGCTCAAAGTATGAATGAGATGAAAAACCGACAAAATGCTCAAAGAGTGAAACATTAAGTGTGTGTTTGGAAAAGGAATTTGTAAAGATTTCCTTAAGGCAGTGTTTGGTTTCATGGAATTGAAGCTTCAAAATTTAAAACCTAAGAATTTACATGTGCTTATTTTGAATTTTAATTTTGTGCTTCCAAACACTGCCTAAGTAAAATTTTCTTACAAAAAATTTTACAAACCCCTTTTTCTAAACCAAGAGAACTTCAAATAAAATCGGCTTAAACCGTGCGCCAAACAGGTCCTTACCGAAGACAAAATGGTTTTAAAGAAGTAGATATAGTTCTTTTGTGAGAAACCCTAACCTCCATGGATGAGCTTTCACAGGGGAAGCAGGAGAGACTTCAATTCCTCTCCCCAACCCTTTATAGATCACTGAAAAAAGCAGACCAAAAAAGACCCCAGCTAATTAGTAACATAACAAATAGAAAAATCAAAGAAACAAATTAATTTCATCACATAATTAGACAACATAGAACACTCAAAATTGAAACCCTAATTCTCAAATTGATGAATCATGGTTGGATTTTTCAATGGCAATGCCCCTGAAACGAGAGGAAGAGAGCAAAGATAAGAGAGAATAAAAGAAGAATCTTTAGAACGTGTAATTTTTGATGAATAATACACAGAGAGCAGTATGTGAGAGAAAGAGACTCGCACAAATGGTGGAAGAGAGAGAGAGAGAGAGAGAGAGAGAGAGAGAAGGGGGGGTGGACGATGAGTCGCTTTCTTCATGAGAGTCATATATGGGGAAAGCGACTTTGTTTATGTCCACAAATATTTCATGTTCCATAACTCAAAAACACACACACACACTCCCCCACCACCCATAAACACACACACTAGCACGCACAGTAGGTGAGAGAAAGAAGATGGAGATGGAAAGGTGTGGTAGCTTTTATGATCCATTTGCTGCAGTATCCACTGAAACAGCTGAAAAAATAGTAGATACAGACTAAAAACTCTCTGGATCGCACTGAAGAGTGTGTGTGTGTGTGTGAGAGAGAGAGAGGGAGAGGGATGAGACAGTGGACACTGGAGCTGCAGAGATATAGCTCGGTGGAGAGAGGGAGAGAGAGAGAGAGGGGGAAAGGAAAAGACAAAACAACCCGACCCGTTAAGTCCACGGGTTCAAGTCATGTGGTATCGGAACGTGGCACTGTGTGTGTGTGTGTGTAGAGAGAGAGAGAGAGAGAGTTTGGAAGATGCTTAGGCCGGGAGGGAAGACCGGAGTGTGTGTGTGTGTGAGAGAGAGAGAGAGAGTTTGCAAGGTCCTAAGGCCGAGAGAGACGATCGGAGTGTGTGTGTGTGAGAGAGATAGAATTTGAAAGATCCTAAGGCCGAGAGAGACGATCGGAGTGTGTGTCTATGTGTATGTAAGAGAATTTCGAAGATGCTTACGCCGAGAGAGACGATCGGAGCGCCTCTGTGTGTGTGTGTATGTGTGTGTGTGTGTGTGAGAGAGAGAGAGAGAGAGAGAGAGAGAGAGAGAGAGAGAGAGAGAATTTGGAAGATGCTTAGGCCGGGAGAGACGATCGGAGTCTGTGTGAGTGTGTGAACACGAGAGAGAGAGAATTTGGAAAATGCTTAGGCCGATAGAGACGATCAGATTTCTGCAAATCTGTAAGATTAATCAAGTACGAAACCAAAAAAATCTTCAAAAAACAAAAAAAATCAAGAACAAACACGAATCTACATGTTGCGAAATCACCTCCGTGTTCGAATCAAATCTTCGGATTCTTTCAGGACGACGACTTTGAGTCAATTAGAGTGGTCTAGGGTTTGATGATCGTCGCAAACCGTTGATTACCGCTTCATACGACGCCGGTTGCGGCGGAGCAAGGAGAGGCCGGAGGAGCTAGGGCCACGTCGCTTTTTCTCTGTTCCGATGTACGGATCCGCTCGTCGCCGATGCTTACTGAAGAAGCTAAAATGGCTGAGGAGAAAAATAGTATTAGGGGTGTTAAGTGTTGTAAGGTCAAACTTCTCGTTGCCAGAGTGTAATATACACCTCTTTTAAAAAAGGATAATTGACCGGAAGTCCCAAATAACAGACTTAATTTTAAAAAAATCTCGCTTAAGATATAAATTTTGATTTATTCCTTTAATTTGGATTCAACTTGAGTTTTAGTCCCCATGTTCAGGAATTATAGGAGAACTTTGGTGAGTAAATTCGTATTATACTAAATATTAGTCACATGTAAATAATATTAATAACAATTTAACAATTATTATATATTTATATATATATATATGTGTGTATAATATTTGTGACATTTAATAAGTATTATACATAGAAATTAGTTTAATATTAATTACATGTATTTGTGTACATGTAGTTACATGTATTTTGCGTGATTTTTTTACATCTAATAAATTTTTACACACAAATTAGTTACATGTTACAAAATACAGTAATATTCGTTATATCTAACAAAAATTAATACAAAGCAGTTACATGTAACTGCGCGTTTGTAGGCGCGTGTATTGGACTTTCGTCTTTTTTAAATAAGCGGGACTTAAACACAAGTTGTTTCTGCCTTTGAAACTTTTTTAAAATTAAGGGCGAAATAAAGGACCTACCACTGAATGTCCCTTAAAAAAGAACTTTTCCTCCCCCAGTCATTTCAGGTTTAGAAGAGAATATATGAAAGCGCGTTTATCTCTAATTTATCTCTATAAGAACGTGCGTTCTAAGATGCGAAGTGGGAGAGAAAAACTGTCATAATTGGGGTTTTGAATAAGTAGCCTTTTTCATTTTCATTTCCTTTACTCAAAAAAATAATTGTTTCCATATATATATTTTTATTATTTTTTATTTTACTCCTCCCTATTTTATTTTTAGTTATTTAATTTTTGTATATAGTGTTCATAGAAAATAAACAAAAAATAAAAATAAAATATAAAACAAAATATCTTTTTTATTTTTTTTTTCCAAATTTAAAGTTATTTATTTTTATTTTTGAATTCTTATTTTTTGTTTTTATATATATATTTTTTTACTTTTTTATTTTCTAGTTTTTTACTTTTGATTTTTTCTCTATAGATAGCATAAAAAAAATGAAATAATAAAAATAAAAAAAATAAAAAAAAAAAGGAAAAAGAAAGAGAAGAAGAGGAAGAGAGAGATATTAGAAACTAAAAAATATGAAAATAAAATACAGAAAATATTACGGTGCAAATGTATTTTTGTCAGTAAAATATGATAGAGAAAGTTTCAAATAATTAAATTTAAAAGATAAGAGATATTTTAAGTATTATTAATTAAAAGAGTTTAAATCCGCGCGAGACACAACTTGTCATTTTGACAAATACCAAAGACACCTCTTGTAATTTTGATAATACACGAGATACCCCCTTCTCAGTTTAGCTAAGTTAACCAAGACACATTTTATCACGTTTTATTGAAAAAAATCCCCTTACATTATAATATTTTTGTTGTTTATTTAAAAAAATTTAATTTGTATTTTTTATTTTCTACTCTCTCTCTCATTTTATATTTATTATTTTTAACTTTTTTATTTTTATTCTGTAATTTTTATTTAATTTGTTTGGTTTAATTTTTTACAATGGTATTTGCAGTAAATAAAAAAAATTAAAAAACTAATAATTTAGAAAACAAAATGTAAAAATAAAAAAATGAAATTTCAAAAATAAAAAATGAATTTTAAAAAAGAAAAATAAATAAGTAAAACTTTTTAAAAAAATATGTAGACGTCTTTTATGTTTTTTTTTTTCCAGCGTTTTACTTTTTTTTTTTTTTTTTTTTTTTTATATTTATATTTATAAAAAATCATATACAAAAATAAATAAATAAAAATAAAAAAAATAAAGTAGAAAATATCGAACAAAAGCAAGAAAATATAAAAGTAAAAAATAGAAAACAACAAATAAAGAGAGAGTAAAAAAATAGAAAAAAAATTAAAAAAAAAAGAATAAAAAACAAAAATATTACAAGGGTATTTTTGTCAACAAAATGTGATAAGAGATATTTAAGGTATTACAAAAATGGTAAATGATAAACGGTGACCTTGGTATTTGTCGAAATCAAACCTATATTTTACATCTTTCTATTTATAATAAATTATTATTATTATTTTGGGGGGCTTAACTTTGTCAAGTATGCTAAAAAGTAGGTGGAAATATTTTTTTCCTTATAAAATTTACATAAAATAAAAAAAATTATCATTTATTTGAATTTTTATTTTATTTTGATAAAAAAAAAAAGGTGACAAACAAAGCTAAGAGAGTGAAAAGTGTTAGTTTTCTAATTTGTTTAAATATTAAATTTAAATTAATAAAATGAAAATTTCATTCAAGAGTGTAAGGGGGTGATATTTAGGTTTTTAAATTAGATTTTTTTTTATATGAACAGTCTACGAAATTAAAATTCTCAGTAATTTTTCAAAGATTTCAAAGTTCTTGTCAAAAATCCAAAAATCGTTGTATGCCATAAAAATTATTGCTTTTTTTACATGAAAAAACTATTAAAGCTTTTATGTATTACACTGATATCTAAAAAATAATACCCTTAAAATGGTACCGCGCTACTGATATAATATAGGTTCAAGTAGGGTGTTGAACCACAGTAATCGGTCTTATAGTTATTAAATTCAATTATTTTTCTTTCTTTGATATCAAATGAGTTTTGATTTTTAATTTGAGTTTTGCAAGGAAAAATAGTTTAGATCTAAATAATGGAAGTAAATAACCGGGTTAGGAATTGTGAGTTTCGTATTTTGAAATTATGTTGTTTCATATTTTCTTTTTAATTCAGGTTTGTGTAAACAAGTATTTCTAACTACAAGCCGGAACTACTCAAGAAGATTAGATTTATTATTCTCCGGCATGGTTTATCTTCGATATGTAGTTCTTACGTTACTTTAATCTAGGGTGAATTACAATCTAGGTATAAACTATCCAAACCAATAATTAAATTCTAAGAATGATCTAACGTTTTAGTAATAATTGAATCTAAAATCGAAATCTTTACAAGAACATTTCAAGATTAAATTTAATCATGATTAAACTATATTTCAAGCACAATATTCATTATCATATAATTGTTTATACATAAACTAAAATCAATCTTAAAATAAAATATTGCATAAACCAAAATACATATTGTTGATCCTAAGATTTTGATGGACAATTAAATGTTGATGTTTTTGGTGAAATTAACGGTTTGATTAAGTGTTTCAGGTTATTAGTTCCAAATGATGAAGATTTGATGACAAAGATGATAAATGATTAAGAGGTTGAAGAATTTGAAGAACCTAGGGAAAACAGCTTAGATTAAATTTTAACTCTTAATATCCCAATTAGGATCACACACGACACAAAAAGATTTTTAAATGATTTTTATAATTATGTGTGTTTTTGATAGGATCCTAATTAATTAAATTATTTGCTTCTATGTGTAATTGAAAAAGAAATATTAATAATTGATTAAAATTAAATTTAAGTATTTAGTGGAGCCAACCGAGAAAAGAAACCAATTAAAGGGGTAAAAACGTCAATAAAAATGGATTAAAAATGATTTGAAAGAAGTGTTCCAGCATTGACAAGTCGACAGGTAAGTCGACCGGAACATAGAAGGAAAAGTCTCTGAATCTCTAAGTCGACAGACAGGTCGACCGGAGTTTAAATGTGAACTCTCTGAATTGATAAGTCGATCGAGCGATCGACCTGTGACAAAAAATCTAACTCTCTGAATCTCTAAGTCGACCGATGGGCACAAAATTTTTGGCTTGGCTACATCCTGAATCGATCGGTCGACAGGTGATCTTGGTCGGTCGACTTATGGGACTGTTTCAGGATATTATGGAATTTCGAATGTTATTCTAAAAGTAGTCGTTACTAGCCGTTTTATGATTGAGATTTACGAGATATTTTAGGGATTTAATGTTATTTGAGATATGCAACATATATTATGATATCCCTATAAATTTGGTTCATTAAGTTTGAATATTTTTTTAATTTGGTACATGTAATTCTTTCTATCTTACTTAATTGTGATTGATAAATATTTGGGGGACTTAATTGAGAAGTTTAAAAGTTATAATTAAGTGATTTGAACCAAGATGAAGTCTTAATGATATAAGGGGTCTATAAGAGCAGTTAAATGTCATAACAAGTGGGAACTAGCCGTTAGAGAGTTTATTTTATTCCCTTTTATATAGACCTGCGTTTTTCATATTAGATATACATAATAGAGAGATCAAGAGAATTATACTAAGTTTTTCTAAGAGAAATCATATTGAGATTTGTGAGAACTTTTCTAAGAGTTATTCTTGAGAATTATTTACTGTGGATCATTGCTGCTATCGAATCTGAAGTGATATTACTATAATTTTTCTTTCGGTTGATTCCGGGTAAGATCTTTCCAAATTATTTTATATTTAGTATTACTTGATTATATTTGAAATCTGATCTTTAGAATATTTTTGAAACAATTTCTTGAATAAATCTAATTACGTGCTCAATTACGTACTACCTATTTTTTGTTTAAAATTAGATTTTGAATATCTCACTTTTCTATCATTAGTTTTGAGATATTAATTGAGTTCTAATTTATCTGGGGTGGTAGAAGCTCCGAGTGAAAAAAAATCTCTTATCAATTTGTGTTTGGTGAGTTGAGTGACGGATTGAATACTATTGAGAGTATTTAATCTAAGGGTAGTTGGTTTCAGTCTTTTCCTGTAAAGAGATTGAGGTAATAATTCTTCTTGGATTGAATTGGTTTGTGAGCAATTTTGTAACGGTTCAATCCTTACCGGGTAAAAAGATATTTGAAGTGTTTGTGAGGTTTTGATTCTTTAGCCTAAGGTATAAAAATAATTAGATTATTCTTGAGTCTGTAAAAAGTAGAGGTTATTCCTGAGTCTGAGAAAAGAAATTTGTAAAGGTTGATTCTGAGCCTATGAAAAGAATCTTTGTGAGGGTTTGATTCTTATTTTTAAAGGAATCTTGAGTTTAGTAGGTGCGACTCTGCGTGGGGGTTCGGAGGACTGAATTAGTCAAGAGTAGCTTGGTGAACCAATATAAATTTTTGGTGTACTGCTATCTTTACATTTTTTTTTGTTTGGTGTGCACCTAGTTGATTTTATATTTCCGCTGTGATATAAAGATAATAATTAATTTAGGATTAAAATTAATTATTTAAATTTTTTGAAGTATTTTCTCTAATAATTTTTATCTACCCAATTCACTCCCCTCTTGGGTAGTTCATTGGGCCAACAATTGACATCAAAGCTGTATTTAGCTCGATATACTTCACAATATAGCTAAATACGATCACATAAAGTGTCTTAATTCTGAAGTTATGTGTACTATTATTGATTCTAGTTCTTCTAATAGTCATTGTTCTGATCGTGAGACTGATATAATTTGCAATGATGAGAATGCAGATAAGGCTATTGAGATGCTTATTACTCTTACGTATGTTTTTGGAAAATAGAATTTTAAACTAGAGTAAAAATTTGCAACTTTTGAAAATAAGAATTTTAGTACTGTCAAATCTGTCAAGAAAAAAAATTTGGACAAATATTTTGAAACTGTTGAGTTTAAAAATGCTTTATCTGAAATTAGTAAGTTGTGTGAGAAAATTGAGTCTCTTGAAGATGAGACTGAGGTTTTGAAAAATAATTTTTATGATCTTCAACAAAATGAATTTAAAAGAAAAAATCTTGAAATCTTGAATGAGGCTTTGAGTATTGAATTGGACAATACAAGGGGTGAGCTTGATAGAGCTCGTGTGAAAATTCATTCTGTTGAAAATGAGTGCCAAATTCTTAAGAATAATATTAAATTTATGCATAAAAAGAATTTTGGTCTACAAGTAAACGTTAGCACCAATGAACGGTTACTTTAGAAGACTCAATAGGAGCTTAAAGAAGTAATGGATAAATTCAAGGATGCTGAGAGTACTAAATCTATTGAAAAACCAATAGTTACTAAAGATGCTTCTCAAAATCGCAAACAATATTATGCTCCCGTACGAAACACTGACTATTCGAAGAGGCGTGCTAACACTATTAAGTATTTTTATTGTGGTAAATTTAGTCATTATGAAAACTCTTATTATTTATTATATGGTTACCCTGTCGGATCCAGAAACAACTGGATACCAATTTTTTATTTTTTTTTGGTGCAGGTACCAATTAGAGATTTAGACAAAGGTACAATGAATACTACGTGCCAACAAAGAGATTTGAACAGATAAGAAGGTACAATGAATATGCCTTGCCAAAGAAGGAATCGAGGTTCAATGTACCAAATAAGAAAAATCAGCAAGTGCCGAATAAAAGAGTACAGAAGCAACACGCTCAATGTGTGAGAACTAACAAAGCTTATCCACAACAAATGGCAAGATACCAGTATAAGAAAAAGTTCATTTACAAAGTTGTACCAAAATAGCCTGAAGCACCAAACAAAGGCAAATAAGTTCTTATTGAATCAGTTCAGAAAATTGCCATTCCTAAGAAGGAAGAAATTAAGATGAAAAATCAAGTATTGGTGGAGTCAAAGGACACCAAGTCAGAAATTAGTAATCCACCAAAGGTACACACAATACTTGCTCCTAAAGATGATCCAGGTATGCCAATTTTTTTTAAGTTTAAGTTTATTTATTTTGTTAGGGAGACTGGGCCTGTTCATTTTGAAATTTAGATAGTTGTGATACATGTGTGTATGTGTGTTTAAATGTGCGAGTAATTAATTTTTTATAAAATATATGTGGATCAAAATAAGAGGTAAAAGATTGAGCTAAGTTGATCAAATTAGGGTTTAAATGCACTAAAAGTTAAACAACTCAGAATGGGCAGTCGACTTATAATGATTCATTAGTCGACCGACAGTAGCAGGTTGGAATACAGAGAGACGCGTTGTATTCATCTGTCGACCGACTCTAAGTTGGCAGTCGACTGGTCATTACGGGATATAAATACCCCTCACTTGTTCATTTTATTTCGTCCGAAACTAAAACCTCTCTTCCTCTAAAACCCTTCCTCTACCAAAGGGTGATTTCGGGAATAATTATATTTCTAGATAATCCACCGATTCTCACCATGCCTTTACCATATCCGCAAAGGTTCTAAAAGAAAAGTTGGATTCTCAATTTTCTAAATGTTTTGACATCTTCAAGAAAATTCATATCAACATACCATTTGCGGATGCCTTGGAACAAATGCCCAACTACGGGAAGTTCTTAAAGGACATTATGACAAAGAAGAAGAAGTTGGTGGAATATGAGATGGTCAAGATGACGGAGGAGTGTAGTGCGATACTTCAAAGAAAGTTGCCTCAAAAGTTGAAGGATCTCGGGAGTTTCACAATTCCGTGCACTATTAGGAAATATCACTTTGATAAAGCGCTATGTGATCTAGGAGCGAGCATCAACCTAATGCCATTATTCGTTTACCAGAAGTTGGGACTTGGTAACGCGAAGCCGACTACAATTTCTCTCCAAATGGTGGATCGCTCGTTGACCTATCCAAAGGGAATTATTGAAGATGTATTGGTGAAAGTGGACAAGTTCATATTTCCGGTGGACTTTGTCGTATTGGAAATAGAAGAGGATCGAGAGATTCCTATCATTCTTGAGAGACCTTTTCTTGCCATGGGAAAGGCGTTGATCGACATACATAACTGGAATTTGACATTGAGGGTGAATGAAAATGAAGTAAAATTCAATATTTTCAAGACTATGAATTTTCTGAATGAATGCCCAACATGCAATCGAGTGGAAGTTGTTGACTCGTGCGTTAGAGAATTCTTTCATGACAATTTGGATCGGGATCCATTAGAGCATGCTATCATAAATTTCCTATCTGTCTTCGTTCTTCTCTATAACTTTCTTCTCTATCTTCTTTTTAATTTTCTCCTCCTTTTCCTCTTGAACATTCTCCCTTGGCTCATCATTTTCAACATCAAGTTTCACTCTCGGCTCTTCCTCTATTGGCTTACTTGCTTCGACATCATTTCCGCTCTTCAAGGTTATTGCCTTGCACTCTCTCGGGTTAGTCTCCGTGTTACTTGGAAACTCTCCCTTGGTTTTCTATTTGATAGCACTAGCAAGTTAACTGATTTGAGTTTCCAACGATTTCATAGTTGCATTCGTGTTGGTACACGTGGTCTCAATCGTGTCTAGCCTCGTCTTATTGTTGAGCATGTTATGCGTTTGACGTATAATGGTTTGAGTTTCCTTCATGAATGAACCAAGCATGTCTTCAACAATAGTTTTGATGTCTTTTTTGGGGTATCTGATGCAGAAGAGGAAGCTTGCAAAGTCTCGGACTTACAACTAGAGTTGAGGAAGAGCTACAGAAGTTGTTGGTCCTATCAAAGTGATCCTACGAAATTTTGGCTTATCACCTCTTCATTCGACCAGATATGGATGCATCCTAATTTAACGAGTTGGAAGAGTTGAATATTGAAAAGAAAAGGAAAAGGCTTGTGAAGAAGTCCTTCATGTAAATTGGAAAATCATCAGCCCAGCCTGCTGTTGTTGTTGTTAGACCTACAACTCATCCTGCTGCTGAGCTCTCTACTCTATTAGAGGCCAACCAATCAGCTCAGCCTATTACAACTCCTCAACCTCATCCTGTCCTTCCGGAGGGCTCTGAATCTGACTACGATTCCCAACCTTTGAGCATTCATAGGCGTAGAGTGATCTCTAGATGGTTCCAACAATTCAAGCTCCTGTTCTCACATAGATTAGAGGGTTGGAACTTACCACAAGAACAGTTGGCATTCCAATCAATCGTGCTACTGCTAAACTCTCTTCAGTTAAATGCCCGCCTGCTCCTACATCAGCTACTAGCCGAGGAGTATCAAGTGGTCGGGGAATGTCTCGATAGCAGATATGCCAGCTAATCGATGAGGTTTGACCTTTAATACTAGGCCATCATGTGATCTTTGATGATACTATCAGATTTCCATACAAGAAGTCCTAGAGCAAGGGCAAAGAAAGGGCTGATGGCCGTAGCAAAGCTGAATTATTCAGGATGCTCATCTGTGCACTCCTTAAGGTAATCACTGTAATTTTTGACAAGTGTTCTGTCTTCCTGAGCTGTTTATTAATTTCTCATCACTTGTTTTCTTGTTGTAGAGCATCCATGTATCCTCTGTGCTGGCTGGCAATGTTGATGATGCGAGTGAGTTGGATACTCAACTTATGCATCAACTAAGTAAATCCAGTAGGATGGAAGAAGACCACTATTCTTTACAGGAGTAGAGGGTTACTATTGAGACAGACATGGCATGGGGGAGGTCCTCTTAAGAAAGGTATGAGCTGGAGCTACGGTCTACCATTGAGTAACGAAAAGCGTTGCAAAGGAGCAATAACCTCTACCACATATAGAACGACAGGCTGCAAGCGAAAAGCTCTGTCTTAAGAGGAGAAATCTCGGCTTTGAGGGATGAAGTCCGCTCCCTGACGGAAGAAGTCAGCTCAACTCACTTGGTGGTTGACCAATAAAAAGATAATCTTTAAGCCAAAGGCGTTGCCCTCCAGGCAAAAAATGATGCCCTTCAGTAACTTTAGGGTGAGAGAGATTGTCTCTTAGTTGAGCTAGATCTGGAAAAGTTTAAGTCTGTTGATCAAATGTAAGTGGTGGAGAGGCTGACAGCAGAACTGAGAGCAAAAGCGAAAGAGTCTGAGGCGAAGATCAAGGATCTCTGGGCTGAAATCAAGAGGAAATCCAGATGGTAGGCTTTAGCTACTACCAACAAAGAGTGTCAGAAGAATATCCAGGCCTGGATGTTTCTTTCTTGGAGGTGGAATTAAAATATACATCGGAAGGAGAAAATGTTGTTGATGAGGAGGAAGAAATCGCTGAAAATGAAGAGCTCTCTTCCACACTAGCTACTGAGGTACCTACAGGGAGCTCAACTCCAAGCCTTCCTGATTAGCCTACCTCATGCTCAGACCATCCCCCAACTCAAGCTCTACCTATTGATGTTGTCGACCTGTAGACATCTGATTAACTAAATATTACTGATCAGAGCACTATTCCTTGATCTGTCATTTCATCTTTTCAATTTCTTTTTGACGTCTGTAATTAATTTTTGTAATGATAATTCTTTTTGTCACCATGACCTGTTTAAAATAGTAGTCGTCAATTAAGTCTTCGAAATATATTGTGATAATTACAGTACGTAATTTGTCAGGACACATCATTTGCACATTTAATACACACTTATTTGACGTTTCATTTTCATATCTCTTTATTAGTTTGTCTATTTAAAGCCAAACCAAACGTTAATATTCTTTATAAATCCAAATGCTTTCTCTCTCTGCACCTTCAAATTTCTTCTCTTTCTCAACTCTTTGCAACTATGACGTGGCCAACCCTTTTTTCATTTGAAACGATTCAGTTTGAGAGAAAAAAGAGATCGAGTTGGGTGAGAACTTTTATACACTGATGACAAAGGCCAAGACTGCTACTGAGGAGTACCCTCGTCTTCGGGCATTAGAAGATGCTAGAGTTAATAGAAAATAATTATTCAATTTATGTTAAACTGTTTAATTGATCAACCAATTGAATTGTTAAATGTATAAATTACATATTTCATTTTGATATACTGAAATTATCCTAATTTATAACGATGATATAGCTTTATTTTTGAAAAATTAGCCCCCAGTTCAGTTATGATAGAAAATATTTATTCGATTTATATTCTGCTTAATTAATCAAACAATTAACAATTGAATATGAATTTAATTATTCAATGTTGATATAAAGACTTAATAAATTTATTAACAATTGCATAACTTATATTTTTACGAATTAGCCCATAATATTTTTGCAATCGAGAATATTATATCAATTTTTATTCTAACAGTTCAATCATCCAACTAAATGCTTTAATTTAAAAATTACATATTAAATTTTGGTATCTAAATGTAATAAATTTAATAAAAATTGAATAAATTATATTTTTGCAAATTAACCCATAATATTTCTGCAATCGAGAATATTACATCAATTTTTGTTCTAATAGTTCAATTGTCCAACTAAACGCTTCAATTTACAAATTACACATTAAATTTTGGTATCTAAATATAATAAATTTAATAACATTTAAATATATTAACTTTTAACAATTTAGCCCCTCATGTTTATATTGATTCAGTTTGTATTTTACTCACTTATTTAATTATACGATCATTCAATTACACCATAATTAGTACAAATGTAATCTTTTATGTTGAAATTAGGACTTGGATTTAGGACTCAAGGGCTTACTATTCAACAATTTAGGGTTTGGGGTTCAGGGTTTAGGGTTTAAACATATTTCCCAATTGAAGAAGTTTATATATGTAATACGACATAATAATGTTCTACTACATATTTTAGTCATACAATCAAACATTTAAATTTAAAATTAATTATTGAATTTGAATACAAAAACATAATTAATTTAATTTAATTAAATTAATCAAATTTACATAACTTTATTTTTTTACAAATTAGCCCCTAATATTTTTGTAATGGAGAATATTTATTCAATCTATGATCCACTATTTATTTAATTGTCCAATTGAACACTTCAATTTACCAATTAATTGTTGAATTCAAAATCAACAACACACTAAATTTAATAAGAATTCAATGAAAAAATTATTTTAAAATTAGCCCCTAATATTTTTATAACAATTTAACTTATTCAATTAGTTCCTACTTATTTTTATCATACATTTCAATATTTCAATCTACAACTCAAATTTTCATATCAGGAACACAATAACCCAATTTAATAACAATATAATCACTTAATTTACCACAAATTAGCTGCTAATATTTTTAAATATGTGATAATTAACATGCAAGTTCACAATTCAAAAATTTGTTCCATAAACGTTACAAGTTTGTCTAGGAACTTGTAACTTTTATGAAAGTAACTCGTAACTAGGAGATATAAATGGTGAGTTAGGTGATTTTACAAAGTTACAAGTCCGTTCTATGAAAATTGCAAATTTATCTAGGAACTTGTAACTTTTATGGAAGCAACTCATAACTAGGAAAAAGAAATGGTGAGCAAGGTCATTTTGCAAAATTACAAGTCCGTTCCACGAAAACTACAAGTTATTCTAGAAACTTGTAATTTTTATGGAAGCAACTCGTAACTAGGAGAGAGAAATAGTGAGTAAGGTAGTTTTGCAAAATCACAAATCCGTTCCATAAAAATTACAGGTTTGTCTAGGAACTTTTAATTTTTATAGAAGGGACATGTAACTCGGAGAGAGAAATGATGAGTAAGATGGTTTTGCAAAGTTATAAGTCTGTTTCATAAAAAAATACAAGTTTATTTAAGAACTTGTAACTCTTATGAAAGAGACTCATAACTAGGAGAGATAAATGACGAGTAAGGTGATTTTGCAAATTACAAGTCTGTTCCATAAAAGTTACAATTTTGTTTAGAAATTTGTAACTTTTGTAGAAGAAACTCGTAATTAGAAGAGAGAAACAGTGCGCACGGTAGTTTTGAAAAGTTACAAGTCTATTCCATAAAAATTACAGTTTTGTCTAGGAACTTGTAAATTTTATGAAAGGAACTCATAATTAGGACAGAGAAATGGTGAGCATAGTGATTTTGCAAAGTAACAAGTTCATTCCATAAAGTTACTAGTTTGTCTAGGAACTTATATATTTTGTGTAAGAGACTGGTAGCTAGAAGAGATAAATAGTGAGTAAGGTGGTTTTACAAAGTTATAAGTCTGTTTTATAAACGTAACAAGTTTTCCTAGAAACTTATAATTTTTATGGAAGCAACTCGTAATTAAGAGAGACAAATGGTGAGTAAGGTGATTTTGTAAAATTACAAGTTCGTTCCATAAAAGTTACAAGTTTGTTTAGGAACTTGTAACTTTTATGGAAGCAACTCGTAATTAGGAGAAAGAAATGGTGAGTAAGGTGATTTTGTAAAGTTACAAATTCGTTCCATAAAAGTTACAAGTTTGTCAAGGAACTTGTAATTTTTATAGAAACAACTCGTAATTAGAAAAGAAAAATGGCGAGTAAGGCAATTTTGCACAATTACAAGTCTGTTTCATAAAAGTTATTATTTTGTCTAGGAACTTGTAACTTTCATGGAAGAGACTCGTAACTAGGAAAGAGAAATAATGAGTACGGTGGTTTTACAAAGTTACAAGTCCATTTCATAAAAGTTATAAATTTGTCTAGAAACTTGTAACTTTTATGGAAGGGACTTATCACTAGGAGAGAGAAATGGTGAGTAAGGTGATTTTATAAAATTACAAGTCCGTTCCATAAAAGTTACAAGTTTATCTAGGAACTTTTAACTTTTATGGAAACAACTCGTAACTAGGGGAGAGAAAAAGTGAGTAAGGTGATTTTACAAAGTTACAAATCCGTTCAATAAAAGTTACATTTTTATCTAGGAACTTGTAACTTTTATGGAAGCAACTTGTATTTAGGAGAGAGAAATGGTGAGTACGGTAGTTTTGCAAAGATACAAATACGTTCCATAAAAGTTATAAGTTTGGCTAGGAACTTGTAACTTTTATGGAAGGGACTCGTAACTATAAGAGAAAAATGGTGAGTAAGGTGATTTTGTAAAGTTACAAATTCATTCCATAAAAGTTACAAGTTTGTCTAGAAACTTGTAATTTTTATGGAAACAACTCGTAATTAGGAGAGAGAAATTGTGAGCAATGCAATTTTATAAAATTACAAGTTCATTCCATAAAAGTTACAGTTTTGTCTAGGAACTTGTAACTTTTATGGAAGTAACTCGTAATTAGGAGAGAGAAATGGTGAGCAATGCAATTTTATAAAATTACAAGTTCATTCCATAAAAGTTGCAGTTTTGTCTAGGAACTTGTAACTTTTATGGAAATAACTCATAACTAGGAGAGAGAAATAGTGAGAAAGATGATTTTGCAAAGTTACAAGTCCGCTTCATAAAAATTACAAGTTTGTTTAGGAACTTATGGAAGAGACTTGTAATTAGGAGACAGAAATGGTGAGTAATGTAATTTTGTAAAGTTACAAATTCGTTCCATAAAAATTACAAGTTTGTCTAAAAATTTGTAATTTTTATGGAAGTAACTCGTAATTAGGAGAGAAATGGTGAGCAAGGTACTTTTGCAAAGTTACAAGCCCTTCCATAATAGTTATAAGTTTATCTAGGAACTTGTAATTTTTATGAGAAAAACTCGTAATTAGGAGAGATATATGATGAGTTAGGTGATTTTGTAAAGTTAAAAGTCCGTTCTATAAAAGTTAAAAATTTATCTAGGAACTTGTAATTTTTAAGAAAGAAACTCGTAATTAGAAGAGAAATGGTGAGCAATGAGATTTTGCAAAGTTACAAGTCCGTTCTATAAAAGTTAAAGTTTGTCTTGGAATTTGTAATTTTTATAGAAGCAACTCGTAATTAGGAGAGAGAAATGGTGAGTAAGGTAATTTTGCAATGTTACAAGTCCATTCCATAAAAATTACAAATTTGTCTAGGAACTTATAACTTTTATGAAAGTAACTTGTAATTAGGAGAGAGAAATGGTGAGTAAGGTTGTTTTGCAAAGTTACATGTTCATTCCCTAAAAATTACATGTTTGTCTAGGAACTTGTAACGTTTTTAGAAGCAACTCGTAACTAGGAGTGAGAAATGGTGAGTAAGGTGGTTTTGTAAATTTACAAGTTCGTTCTATAAAAGTTACAATTTTGTCTAGAAACTCATAACTTTTCTAGAAGCAACTCGTAATTAGGAGATAGAAATGATGAGCAACGTTGTTTTTTAAAGTTACAAGTCTGTTCCATAAAAGTTACAAGGTTGTCTAGGAACTTGTAATTTTTATGGAAGAGACTCGTAATTAGGAGAAAGAAATGGTGAGGTAGGTAATTTCGCAAAGTTATAAATCCTTTCATAAAATTTATAAGTTTGTCTAGGAACTTGTAATTTTTATGGAAGAAAATCATAACTAGGAGAGAGAAATATTAAGTAAGGTAGTTTTGCCAAATTACAACTTCATTCTATAAAAGTTACAAGTTTGTCTAGGAACTTGTAACTTTTATAGAAGCAACTCGTAATTAGGAGAGAGAAATTGTGAGTCAGGTGATTTTACAAAGTAATAAGTTTTGTCTATAAAAGTTACAGGTTTGTTTAGAAACTTTTAACGTTTATGGAAGAAACTTGTAACTAGATGATTTTTCAAGTTACAAGTTTGTTCCATTAACGTTACAAGTATTTAGACTGACTAGTAGCTTTTGAGGCAAATCTCATAACTTATCTACTACCGATTAGAGACCGGGTAGGACAAAATCACATTGTTTTTAGTGAAAAAGGATATGGAATGATACCAATGATTCAGATGGTGCCATCTGGCTCATCCTACGGTTCAGATTAAAAGTGGGATTGAGCTGTGTTGCATACAGCAATACCGCTAGTTGTATGCTAGCAAAGACCTTATATTTATTGTGTATACGACTCCAAGTATTTGCTACCTCAATTCATATAGCTTTATTTTTTATCTATATAAACCGCTCTCCTCTGTTTGTTTCCACCTCATGCCCTGCATCGCTTCCCTTTATAATCCTTTGTTCCATCTTTCTCTCTCTATCTTTCTCAAAGATTTCAGATTTTTTTTCTTTATTTTGTTCGGAAATCTTGAAACTGGTCAGTTTAATTTATCAGTTTCGTAGTGTCTGTTTGGGTAAAGTAAGATTTGAAGCAATGGGTGGTGCTCTGCATCTTGTCTTTGGAATTTTTGGTTGGTTTCTTTTTTTCATATATATATTTTTTTCCTGTTCTGGCCTCTGTAATTTGGTGGTTATTTTATTTTTCTATCTTTTGTTCAAGCTTTTTAATTTTCAGTTATCGTGTATCTTTCCCAGGTTCTAATCTTTGTCGCTCTCTTTCTTTCTCTCTTTCGTTGATGAAACAGGAAATGCAATTGGTCTCTTTCTTTTCTTGGTACCAACGTAAGCTCTCTCTTTGTTTCAAAATGTCCAGGGGAAATTTATATTTCTAATTTCAATTTTAACTCAATTTCGAGTTTGGTACCTACATTTTAAAAAATGTTCATATCATGCATAAGTTTTTTTTTTTCATTAGCATGTTCTTACCATCTGTGTTCGAAAAGATGACAGGATAATTTTGTCGGCCCCAAGACAATGAAACCTTTCTCAATAAAAATAAAACCTTTCCTCAATGAAGATAAAAATCATAGGACCTGTAGGCCGCTTAAATCTTCCACTATCACATATAATGGGATTGCAAACATCATTCTTTGTTGGATCACTCAAACAATACAAAAAAAATATTATCTTTAATTTATGGGTAAATATTCACAAATTGGCTATCACAATTCTTCCCAAAATTAGGGTTTCTCTCATTCTTCTCAGATAAAATTTATCTGAGGATTCTCTCATTCATCTCAGACAAATTTTATCTGAGGCTCTCCACTCTCTGTACTCTACATCTACAGAGGATCTCTCACCCTTTCTCTGCAATATGCAGAGAATGTTGATTGCTTCAATGATCATCTTCGCTATTTATAGAGGAGACTTAATCTCTTTCTTCAGTCTGAACTGAAGAGGTGAACCTTCCAGAGTTGTAGGCGCCTGTTATTCTTTTCCATGTGCAACCTATCTTTTTGTCAAACAAGGTAGGCTATTCCTTTGGTTCCTTCTCCAACTTTTTGTTGCTTTTGCTGAGCTTCTCTATTTTTGTGGATAGTTGGATATCGCAAGGTTTCTTTAGATTCTTCAAGAATGATGTAGATTGTTTCTTCTTCATTCTTGGCTGCTTCTTCCATCATTAATTAGGTAAGAATTCTTCACTTTTTTCCTACCTTTTTTATTTGCTACTTTGCCATTTTTGTTTGCTTGTGGCCAATCACTCTCCCTAAATTGGGAGTGATATTTTTAACCCAACAAATCTACCCCTCATGACCAATTTGGGAATGAAGTCAAACTTGCAACTTCCTTCACCCATAGAATCTCCCATCCTTCAGCGATTATGATATATTATTCTTCACTAGTGGATATTGATTTGGTGTCTGTTTCAAACTGTACAACATTTTTAGTCTGCATACCAATTTATCTTTTCCATTGACTAGGAAATCCTCAGGCTGCTTCATGTAAATTTCCTCATCAAGATTACCATACTGAAATGCCATTTTTTTTGGTCAAGCTATTCAAACTTGACCACTAGCCCCTTCCATATCCGATGTGGGATAAACCTAACAACTTCCCTCTTACACATAGGGCCGTTGGTCGGCTAAATCTCGACCAATCTCTCGTTTTGTGACTATTGGGCCAGAGTTGTTGTAACTTGGGCTCTTCATTCAATATTTTGTCTTTTACCATATCCATGGTAAGATTTTTGTCTAGGTTCGGAACTTTACTACCAATGAATAGTACCATGTACAGTACTATGTAAATAGTACCCATATATGTGAATAACACCGTATGAACGGTACCGTATAGATACTTTATATACACCATATAGGTACGCATGTATGGATAGTACTTCATATATATGTATACTTGTGTAGTATAATACGTATATGATTCCTCTTATATTGAGCTCCTAGCTCTGACCAATTTGTGCAGGGAAGATTTAACATTTTCTTCTTTTGTCAGGTCCTTGACTAGCGACATAGTCTCTGAACTTAATTAGGTTGGTATGTCTTGACTCCAAATGGATGCCTAGTGGGGTCATCACCTACACCTAGCTAGAAGTCGCAATAAACACTACTATCCTCCAGTTTAACATGATTCTTTATTCTGACATCCTTGATAACAACGGTCTGCGGCACTCTCCCTACCTAATGTCTCAAACATCCTTATTGCGATATGAACACATCTCTTGATGTTAAGTGCCTCCGTTGTGCCACCATTGCACTTTGCGCAACAGAGAAATCAAGTGAGGTATTCATATTGTACGATCCACGTTTCCACGTCCTTATTCGACGATGCGTTTGGTCCACGTCTCTTTAGACGTGAATGCGCTTGGCTTAAGCTCAACTTCTTTCGAAAGGAGTGTCGAAACACAGCTCGAGTGAGTTTCCGGATGAGCTAATCATGCCCTGCTCTACACTGCCTTGCTCTGATACCACTTTATTGTATCAGAGCTAAACGAGCCTGCGCTCTACTACCTGGCTCTGATACCACTTTGTTGGGAAAGATGACAGGATAATTTTGTTAGTCCTAGGAGATTTTCCCAAGCCAAAATAGAACAGAGATAACACTGCAGATTTTAGCGTGGAAAACCTTCCTCACTGAAAGTAAAAACCACGGGACCCGTAGGCTGCTTAAATATTCCACTATAACATATAATGAGATTACAAACATCACTCTTTGGTGGATCACTCAAACAATACATAAAATATTGTCTTCAATTTGTGGGTAAGTCTTCACAAACTAGGTCTCACAATTCTTCCCAAAATTAGGGTTTCTCTAGTTCTTCTTAGATAAAATTTATCTAAGGATTCTCTTATTCATCTCAAATAAATTTTATTTGAGGCTCTCCACTCTCTGCACTCTACATTTGTAGAGGATCTCTCCCCATTTCTCTGCGATATACAAAGAAGGTTGATTGCTTCAATGATCATCTCCTCTATTTATAGAGGAGGCTTAATCTCTTTCTTCAGTCTGAACTGAAGAGGTAAACCTTCAAGAGTTGTGGGCGCCTGTTCTTCTTTTCCATGTGCAACCTCTCTTTTCGTCAAACAAGGTAGGCTATTCCTCTGGTTCCTTCTCCAGCTTTCTGCTGCTTTTGCTGACCACCTCCATTTTTGTGGATAGTTGGATATTGCAAGGTTTCTTTAGATTCTTCAAGAATGATGTAGACATTTTCTTCTTCATTCTTGGCTGCTTCTTCCATCATTAATTAGTTGAGAATTCTCGACTTTTTTCCCACTTTTTTCATTTGCCACTTTGCCATTTTTGTTTGCTTATGGCCAATCACTCTCCCCAAATTGGGAGTGAAATTATTAACCCAACAATCTGTTGGTATGATTTAATTTGAAAATTTTAATTGTTGTTATGCAAGTCTTGTAAACTAGCAAGCAATTACATAGTGTCTCCTTATGTGAGGACTAGTATTTAAAACCTCCTCCCCATATTTGTAAAAGAAAATAAAAAAAAAAAAGTTTTCATTGTTGAAATTAAAATTGCTAAAATTTATATTTTTTGGAATCAAAATCAAAATCAGGGTAAATTGGGCTTGAATTTTGAAATGTTTTTTTTTTTGAGTAGCATTTAGCTGTGGGTGGATAAATTAACTATAAAATTGCTTCAAAACCTCTAATATGGAGCAAATTCTATTTCTATTGTCAGGAAAAAAATTGATTTAAAACACTCTCTCAATATTGAATTTTTGTGTCTCATATTTTTAGGAATTAATGTCAAAATTATCAGAGTTTCATATGGGTGTTTAGTGTAAATTATTGGATATAATAAGTAGAGGATTGCCTTAAATTGATTCATCTGAAAATGTAATGTGGTTTAAGAAAATGTTGGATGTAATTAAAAATAATTTTATGGATTAATTGCAAGATCACTTTCAAGAGGATAGTTATGAGCAAATCCACAGAACAATTCTTAGGCATACCCTATGTCACCACCCTTCTCAATTGCTAGCTTTCTGTTTGGTTTGTCTCTTTTACCCCTTCTTATTGAAGTTTATTTCCACCTATAACTCACTTTTACACAAAACATATATATGAGATTAAATCAGGGATGCTTCCCTCATTTTTACAAATATTAAAGATACCTTATCATTTTAATAATAACCGAGACAATCCTCATAGTATTTTATTGTCAAAAACAGGCTTGTAAAATAAATTTTTTTTGTTATGTTTTTTGTTTTTATTTTTCTTTTCTAGTTTCTACTATCAATCTTCCATAATTTTAGCCTCATTTTATTGTAATTATTCAAATTAATTCTCATTATTTAGGCTTAAAAATTGAGGCTATAGTTTAGGAGCAGTTATTTGTTTATATTGTATAAATTGAAGCATTTCTTCGTAGTAGAAAAACATTGAGTTTTTATTCTCTTACATGGTATTAGCCTAACAACGTTTCTCTCTTTTTCGAAAACCCTAATCCTCACCAGTGCCTTAAACTCCTCATCTAAATTCCAGATCTGCGATTTTCGAACTGCGAAGTTGTAATTCGTCGACCTTCCTCCCACTCCCACAAGCTTAATTGCCTAGGTCCTATTAATGCTCTTTGTTGTTCATCTACCTTTCTTGCAGTCGCAGCCTCTTGCAATTGCAGCTCCTCGCCGTCGTCGTTTCGTCATCTTTCTTCTCGTTCATCCCTGCGCTTCTTCTGTTTCTCTTGTCAAAAGAAAGTTCTACGCGATTCTAGATTTAGCTAAGCTTCAAAAGGTCTCTTGCTCTGCCAATTTAAAAATAAAATATTAAAAAAATTACAGAAAAGCCCCCCCCACATTTTCATAAGTCAGATTTCTTCCTTATAACTTTCTACAAGTTACTATTTGCATTCAATTTTTTCACAAACTATCTTTACCTGCTTTCCCATATCAATCATGTCTACTTATTCCATTAGCTGCTCCACCACCTTCTGTTCCACCTTTATTAAACCCCAAACCCTTTTCATTTTCATTATCACCAACCTTATCACTGTTAAACTTACAGATGGCAACTTTCTTTGGTGGTCTCACTAAATAGAAACCTTTTTATGGAAAAAAATCTTCTTAGGTTTGTTGATGGCTCCTATGTTTTCCTAGTGATGAACCTCACTGCTCCATTTGGTTTCTAAGCTGAAAAAATCCTTGTTAGTGTCATCTCTGCCATACTATCTAAACCCATATTAGCTTCCCTGGTTGGGTGCAAGTGTTTCGCTGCCATTTGGACGCCTATTCAAGATCATTTCTCTCAGAATCCGATGCAAACTCGTCTCTCTATAGGAAATTACTCACCACGCTTGAGCGTGGTGATAGGTGTAAAATACCTATCTAATTCTAAACTGAATTTGCCTGTTTTCGAGTATTTTATTAAGGTTTGAATACTGTTTTAGCTGTTTTTATTAGTCAGGAGTAGGGACGTAAACAATTGGCAAATCGAGCGAAATGGTGCGAAAGGGGTAGCCAAAAAGATAAAAAAAGGAGGTTTCAAATAACAGAGCAATTCTGCCTAGGCGAAGTTTCCGCCGCCTAGGAGGAAATTCATCAGAAAGATGCAAAATTGAAAATTTGAAATCCGCCTAGGCGAAGTTTCCACCGCCTAGGCGAAAATCCATTAGAAGGTTGCAAAGGCTGAAGTATTGAATCCGCCTAGGCGAAATTTCCATCGCCTAGGCGGAAATCTACCAGAACGCTGGAAGTACTGAATTTCTGGATAGAGCTGCACTGCTGTAAATCCGCCCAGGCGAAGTAGCTACCGCCTAGGCGAAATTCCATCAGAAAGATAAGGAGCCAATAAGTTAGTCCTCTGCCTAAGCGAAGATTCTACCGCTTAGGCAGAATTCTAACCTACTTAAACTCCGCCTAAGCGGAATTTCTACCGCTTAGACGAAAATCGCAGAACAGGTCAAAATATCTGTTTAGATATTTTTGAACCTCTAGGAAAATAAATACCCCTTGGCCACGTCTGAAACTTGTTGTTGAAGAAACCTAACCCTAGAAAAGAGCTCTTAAGCTATATTTTGAAGATCAAGAAGGAGGTTCATCATTCGGATAAAGAAGGATAACTTGCGGATCGATCATTAGTGAGAGTGAACCGTTTTACTTCCAGATTTGATCATTTCTCTCTTGTTTTATTCTTTGTAATTACTTTTTCATATCTAAGAATGTTGAATCCCTCTTATTTTGTATGGTATATGGCTAAGATCTTGTAGTAGTAGTTAAATATTACTTAGGTGTAGTTGAAATCATGTAACCGTTTAGTTGAGTAAATTTATGTTACTTTAATGAGTAGTTTGTCTAAATCCGATTGTGTTTATCGTTATTCTTGTTATTATGCTTGTATTGATAAACCGAGAATACGGGGTTTGACACTCGGGAGAGGTAACCTCAGATTCAGACTAGGGTAAATACCACGTGACGTTCTAACGACCCGGGAGGGCGTTAGAACGTGTGCAACCCATGACGTTGGCTAAAAACTCACGCGACTGAGGGTTGTTAAGTTGTTGAAGGGGACTTCTTCGTTGACACGAAGTCATATAATCCCTCATTTTACACTCGGGAGAGGTAGCGGAGGAGTTATTGATACAGAGGTTGTCGGATTAGATAAAAATCGTTATAGCTAACTAAATGAAATCGGTTATGCATTATATGAAAGAGATTGATACCTAAGTAATTAGTGTAATTAAAACTAACTTTATAGTTGTCATTTATCTTAGTATAGTAATTAGAAAACAAACAAAAATTTGACAGTTGAAATAATATGAAACTATTGAAATCGCAATACTCAACCGAATTATCGGCCATTCCCAGTGGAACGATATCCGATCCTAAAAGATCCATTATATTAAAACTAGACCTCTTACACTTGCGAGTAGTCCAATTACAGTGAGGAGGAAACATGGTTGTGAATCCGAGCGCGTACAAGTTTTTGGCGCCGTTGCCGGAGATCGGCAATGTGTTTTTCAATTAAGTTGATATTGTGATTAAGTAGTTAAATGTTAATCACGATAATTCTTTCGCTTTTAAATTTTATTCAATTCATTTATTTATTTTATTTATATGTTGAATTTGAGCAGTGCATGTGGCGTAGTCAACATATTGCTAAACAAAAAGAGGAAAAAGCTACAGCAATGGCCGGCAGACGTGAGAATATTCCGCAACCACTGGAGCCGCAAGCACTCCAGCCTCCGGAGCATGAGAGACCACAACGAGTCCTTCGGGACTATTATCGGCTACTTATGTTGGACAATTATTCAGGGATCCGGAGGCAGCCGATCCAAGCTAACAACTTCGAGTTGAAGCCCGCCCTAATCAACATGGTTCAGCAAAACCAATATGGCGGGAACCTACACGAAGACCCCAACGTACACTTAGCTACTTTTCTTGAAATCTGTGACACCGTCAAGATCAACGGAGTTGCCGAAGATGTTATAAGGCTGAGGTTATTTCCGTTCTCCTTACGAGACAGAGCAAGGGGATGGTTTCAATCGATTCAGCCTGGGAGCATTAACACCTGGGAGGACCTTGTGCAAAGGTTTCTCACTAAGTTCTTTCCACCCTCGAAGACTTCTCAACTCCGAGGCGAAATTGCGCAGTTTCGTCAGAGAGATTTCGAGCCATTATTTGAGGCGTAGGAGAGGTTTAAAGACTTATTGAGAAGGTGCCCACAACACGGTTATCAAGATTGGTTTCAAACCCAATTATTCTATAACGGGTTGAACGGCCAGACAAGAATGATAGTCGATGTAGCCTCAGGGGGATCATTGTTATCCAAAACCCCAATTGAAGCAAATGTATTATTGAAGAAGATGGCGGCTAATAACTATCAATGGCCGAATGAGAGGAACACGGGAAGACGGGTCGCTTTTATCCAAGAATCGGACCATATTTCAACGTTATCGGTCCAAGTGTCCAAGCTCTCGGACTAATTAGTCGCCTTGTCTACAAAATGTGCTTTGTCGAGTCAAGGGGAGAAGATAGCGGCAAGTAGTTCTCAATCCAGATTGGATAACGAGTTTGAGGAATGTCATTTTCTGAACAACCGTGCTTACACTTTCAGGCCGGCTACCAACATTCCAACTCACTACAATCCCGGACTTCGTAATCATGGGAACTTCTCATATGCGAATAATCAGAACGCTTTGCGGCCACTTCCGGGGTATGGAAATCAATCTTCGGGATATCCAATGCAAGCCAATCGACAAATGCAACAACCACCAATGCACAATCCGAAGTCAAATTTGGATGAAGTTTTGGGGTCATTTATGAAAGAGACGCAGACTATGATGCGTGGGACGCATAATCGCTTGAATAAACATGAAACAAGGCTGGATTCTATTGATACCACTTGTACGAACACTAATGCCACGGTGAAGTCTCTTAAGACTCAAATCGCGCAGCTTGCTAGGGCAGTTCAAGAACAACAAAAATGGAAGTTTCCAAGCAACACGGAAACCAACCCTCGTGAATGCAAGACGATTAAGTTGAGGAGCGGCAGAAACATGAAAGTGAGAAGGCCTATGGAAATCGAGCTCGGTGTGAGTCGTGAGTTTCTAGATGATGAACCAAGAACTAGTGGGGAGGAGGAAGTTGAGGCAACGGTTGATAAAGGAAAGAAAAAGCTGAGTGAAGACGTGATTGGGAGTAATAGTAAGGAGAAAGTTGAGGAGAAAAGAAAAGATGAAAGGGGGGTGATACCGGGAAGAGTAACATTTTCAGAGAATCTTCCGATTCTAGTAACACCATTGCCATATCCTCAAAGGTTCCAAAAGAGGAAGTTGGATGTTCAATTTGAAAAATTTCTTGAAATCTTCAAGAAAATCCACATCAACATACCTTTTGCAGATGCATTGGAACAAATGCCCAACAATGGCAAGTTCTTGAAGAATATCATGACAAAGAAGCGGAAGTTGGAGGATTATGAAATGGTTAAGCTAACTGAGGAGTGTAGTGCAATACTACAACGGAAGTTACCTACCAAATTGAAGGATCCGGGTAGTTTCACAATTCTGTGTACTATCGGGAAATCTCATTTTGATAAGGCGCTTTGTGATCTCGGGACAAGTACCAATTTGATGCCTTCTTCCGTTTATCGAAAGTTAGGACTACGAAGTGCAAAGCCGACGACGATCTCTCTTCAAATGGCGGATCGTTCTCTAACCTATCCAAAGGGGATCATTGAGGATGTGTTAGTGAAAGTGGATAAATTTATTTTCCCGGTGGATTTCGTGGTGCTTGAAATGGAAGAAGACCGAGAGATCCCGATCATCCTTGCAAGACCTTTCCTTGCAACGGGAAAGGCCTTAATTGATGTGCATAATGACAATTTGACCTTAAGAGTGAATGATGAAGAAATAAGGTTCAACATTTTTAACCCTATGAACTTTCCGGATGAATCTCCCAATTACAATCGAGTTGATGTGGTGGACTCTTGCGTGCGGGAGTTCTTTCTTGCAAACATGGATATGGATTCCTTAGAGCACACTCTCACAAGTTCCTTATCTATGGGAAATCTTGGGGAGGAAGGCTCTACCACGGACCTTGATGTTGTGGAATACGTGCTAGCTCTAGACACTCAATCGAAAGATGTAGATTGTCCTATTCATGTGGCGGAGATTGAAGAAGTTGAAAACTCTTCCGAGAAATCAAATCCGCCTCACGGTGGATTATTACTCAAGCAATTACCGGAACACCTTCGGTATATCTTTTTGGGAGAGAATTTGACCGATCCGGTTATAATTTCATCAACTCTGACGGAAGAAGAGGAGAGTAAGTTGCTGACAATCTTGAAGAGGCACCGATCCGCTTTTGCTTGGTCTGTTTCAGATATCAAGGGAATTAGTCCGTCGGTGTGTATGCATAAGATTTTGATGGAGGATATGTTCAAACCCTCCATTGAACATCAATGGCGGCTAAATCCAGCTATGAAGGAAGTGGTGAGAGCGGAGGTGTTGAAGCTCTTGAATGCGGGCATTATATACGCCATATCCGATAGTGAGTGGGTGAGCCCGGTGCAAGTGGTGCCAAAGAAAGGAGGCATGACGGTAGTAAAGAATGAGAATGATGACCTTATTCCGACATGAACCATCACAGGGTGGCGTGTGTGTATTGATTATCAGAGATTAAATAAGGCAACGAGGAAAGATCATTTTCCTCTTCCTTTCATTGATCAAATGCTAGATCGTTTAGCCGGTTATGAGTACTACTGCTTTCTTGATGGCTATTCCAGTTATAATCAAATAGTCATTGCATCGGAGGTGTCACACCCCACCTCGGACTCCCGTCGCCCTGGGGCCGGCGTGACGTCAACATGACATCACCTAACTGACTAGACAACCACAATAAATAAAAATATGCAAATAAATGATATGTGCAACATATACATAATTCTCATTGATAGGGACACACTGTCTGAACTATAAGAATAACCAAAATTTGAATCCCATGAATCTCACTTAGATTTATCTCTGACACCTCGCCTCAAAATCCCTCTCAAATGACTTCATCGCACAACCCGCATAACTCAATCTAGCGCCAGTAGGGGATTGACCGACTCCTAACTGTTTTACCTGCGAGTGTACTGCCTTCTTAGTAAAAATATTTCGTAATAATAAATCACTCTACAACATCTAAATGGATCAAACGTAGGTATGTAAACAACGCGTAACTAATAAAATTCTCCATAATATAAAAGTGGAAATAAACCCATAAGTATAAGTTTCATCCAAATCCATCTAATATAAAATTATATCAATCACCAGAGTAAATAATAAATTGCCCAATATAAGTAAAATACCACATCTCAAACACACACACTGGCCAGCTCTAGTGATCGTTTTAACCTCACGATCGGGAGTTTAGAACGGTACCGTACCATCCGTAGGATATGCCTTCCTACGAACACCCATCACTCCGCCGAAGCGAAAAATTACTGCGCAGTATAAACGTCTAATATCACTCTGCCGAAACAGATAAACATCACTCTGCCGAAGCGGATAACATTACTCCACCGAAGCAGATAACATCACTCTACCAAAATAGATAAACACTATGGCATCGTCAAATCAAATACAGCATCATCGAATCACAACTCAATAAATATCATCTACTCAACATCGTCAAATTACCACGTCTATCTCTTTGTCTCAAAACCAACTTTTAAATCCAAAAATCATATATCACACTTTCTTTTAAAGAAAACGTCTGATTTTATTAAAACCACTTTTCCACCCTTTATTTTTAGAAAATCAGGCATTTCTAGAAAACAAATATTTTCTATTTTCTTTTAAAAACACCATTTGATTGTACCAAATCCAACAAAAATTCATTTTCAACTTTATTTCGAAAACCACCGAAATCTTCCGAAAATCTAGTTTACCAACTCACCCACCTCCCGCTTGATCCATATAATTTATAAAATCGTACGGTTTAAGTAAACCAACATTTCATCATATATACATACAAAAATAATTTAGCAAGAAGACAGTACACTCACCTCGATATCTGTTTTGCAAAACTGACACTGATCATACTTTATCTGGATGTCGGTGCCTGCGAACCTAACAGTGACAGAGCCTAAATTAATCTCTTATTTAAAACATCCTAATCATACAATACAGACCCTATGTTTCGAATCGTTACCATTTTGTGTACCACGTACTTAAAATTAATTAATCGTTACAAAATTATTACGATTTTAGGATTTGTAACGCTAAATACGATTTAATTGAACGAAAATTAATAACCAATTGAAATTTCACCTGTTTCTGAATCGTTCGGCGACCACGAGATGGGTTTTGGATTTTCCTAGGGTAGTTTCTGCAATTTCCCCCTTTTTTCCTTTTTTTTTTTTTTTTTTCTTTCTCTTTCTTCTCTGTTTGCGTTCACTGTTTCTGTTTCGGTTCAAAAATATCGCCGGCTACCCTCTCTCTCTCTCTCTACCATTTTCGTCCACCCGAGACCTCCCACGCCCGTCGCTCTTACCGCCCGCCCTACTCCATCCCCCACCACGGTTCACCAACCACCACCGGCCACTTCTCCCATCGATCTCATCTACCCACGTAAACCGTACACACCACCGTAACAACCCCCACACACACCAACAACCAAACTCATGCCTCCACTGCCTCCGTTGTTTACCCCAGTTGATCAAACAGTAAACAGAACACACACACACCACCGCCACCACTGCCGTCGGAGGAATACCCACTTCCACACGACGATTGCCGATCACCCACATACACACATCGGACAACCCCACCCTCATACATGCACACAGGAGGAATGCACGCATACTCTGTCGCACACACATAGGCGACTAAACGCCGGTGATTACACGACGGCACCGACGCTCCTCCGTTTCTCTCTCTAGATTTCTGGACCGTTCTTCCTTGTAGCGTTTGAAATGGTAGGCACACGTATATATATGCATGAAAATGGTGGTGTGAAATCGATCGGTTGCTCGCCACGTCGATCCCCACTCTTCTCGATCTCTCTATCGGCCAGTCGGATTTGCAACTCACGGATATATACATATATTTTTTTATAAAAAAAAAACATTTGGTTTAATTGCACTTTTCTCCCCCTATTTCCCATTAAGTATTTATTTAATCCCATTCATCTTTTAGGATTTCTTAAATTGCATTCTGATCCCTAAAATTTTTATTCTACAAATTTTGCATCTCAGATTTAGAATAAGTTTCTAAATTTGCAATTTAACCCAATCATTTTTATTTTATCTTTATCTTTATTTTTTATATATATATATATATAAAACTCAATTTTTCCCGAAATTTCCTAAATGCTCTCAATTGAAATTTAAAATGACGTACGTGTTAAATCGGGGTCTCACAGGAGGACCAAGAGAAGACAACTTTCACATGCCCGTATGGAACATTTGTATATCAACGTATACCGTTTAGCCTTTTCAATGCACCGGCAACTTTCCAACGGTGTATGATGGCGATATTTTCTGATATGGTAGAGGAGAAAATGAAAATCTTCATGAATGACTTCTCAGTCTTTGGATCATCCTTTGATCACTGCCTCTACAATCTGGCGCTTGTTCTTGATCGATGTGAAGAGAAGAATTTAGTTCTAAATTGGGAGAAGTGCCACTTTATGGTTAAAGAGGGGATCGTCTTAGGTCATCGAGTCTCTTCCAAGGGGCTTGAGGTGGACCGAGCAAAGATAGAAACGAATGAGAAGCTTCTGCCACCAATAAATGTGAAAGGAGTTCGAAGTTTCTTGGGGCATGTCGACTTTTACCGGCGCTTTATTAAGGACTTCTCGAAGACGGTGAAGCCGTTATGTCACCTTCTTGAGAAGGATACTTCATTTGAATTCAATGAAGCTTGCATGGAGGCGTTTAAGGCGATAAAGGAGAAGTTGATCACGGCTCCAATAATGGTCGCTCTGGATTGGGAAATGCCATTTGAGATAATGTGCGATGCGAGTGACTATGCCGTTGGCACGGTGTTAGGTCAACGGAAGGAGAAGATCTTCCGCTCGATCTATTATGCAAGCAAAACATTGAATGACGCCCAGGAGAATTACACCATAACGGAGAAAGAAATACTAGCGGTGGTCTTTGCTTGTGATAAGTTCCATTCATACATCATTGGGTCAAAAGTTATCGTCTACACAGATCACGCGGCTATCCGGTACTTATTTGCAAAGAAAGATGCCAAGCCAAGGTTGATTAGGTGGATTCTCTTATTACAAGAGTTTGATGCGGAGATAAGGGACAAAAAGGGGAGTGAGAACATTGTGGCCGGCCATTTGTCGAGGTTGATCCAAGATGACGTTGGTGACGAGTCTAATATCATGGAAGTGTTCCCTGACGAACAACTCTTTTCAGTAGAAAATGCACTTCTGTGGTATGCTGACATTGTTAATTATCTTGCATGTGGCGTGTTACCACCTGAGTTGACGAGAGCCTAAAGGAAGAAATTTCTTTTTGATGCTAAGTATTATCTGTGGGACGAGCCATTGTTATTCAAGAAATGTGCTGATCAGGTGATTCGGAGATGTGTTCCGGAAGAGGAAATGGCTAGTATTCTCTACCATTGCCATTCATCACCTTGTGGCGGCCATTTCGGTGCGACTCGGACAACATCAAAAGTACTTAAATCAAGTTTTTACTGGCCTTCTTTGTTTAAAGATTCATATACGTTTGTAAAAACCTGTGATAGATGTCAAAGGGTGGGTAACATATCAAGGAGGCATGAGTTGCCACTGATGTCAATTCTTGAGCTTGAGTTATTTGACGCATGGGGCTTGGATTTCATGGGGCCATTTCCGCTGTCATTTGGTAAGGAGTATATTCTGTTAGCGGTGGATTATGTGTCCAAATGGGTCGAGGCCGTGGCAACACCTACCAATGGTGCCAAAGTGGTGTTAAAGTTCCTTCAACATAAAGTCATGACACGGTTTGGGACACCTCGAGCCTTAATCAGTGATGAGGGGACCCACTTCTATAACAAAATGCTCAATGCTTTGTTGGCAAAGTATGGAGTGAGGCACAAGGTGGCGCTACCATACCACCCACAGACAAATGGCCAAGCAGAAGTTTCAAACCGAGAAATTAAGTTAATTCTGGAAAAGACGGTTCATACAAATCGCAAGGATTGGGCAGTGAAGCTTGATGATGCTTTATGGGCGTATTGCACGGCTTTTAAGACACCGATCGTCATGTTGTCGTATCGATTGGTGTTTGGGAAAGCTTGCCATTTGCCCGTTGAATTGGAGCACCGTGCATTCTGGGTGATTAAGAAACTCAATTTTGACATAAAAGCTTCTGGTGCGCAACGTCTCATCCAATTGAATGAAATGGAGGAATTCTGGCACGAGACTTATGAGAATGCCAAGCTCTATAAAGATAAAACGAAGAGGTGGCATGACAAAATGATAGTCCGGAGGGATTTCAGTCCGGGCCAACAAGTCCTATTGTTTAACTCAAGGCTGAGACTCTTTCCCGGAAAATTGAAGTCCCGGTGGTCTGGACTGTTTCAGATCAAGCATATTTATCCTTTTGGAGCTATCGAGCTAGAAGGCGAAGACGGACGAACTTTCCGAGTCAACGGGGAGCGGATCAAGCACTACTTCAAGGATGAAGAGTGAGTTGTGGAGAACATCTCCCTCGTTGAAGAATAGAGCTGGAATTCATAAACGTCCATGCTAGGGACGTAAAATCAAGCAACATCTTTTGATATGTCATCGAGGGTAACGAATATTCCCAATTTTTGTATAAATACCTTTTTGGAGATCGTATTGATCTCGTAATACTAATTTTTTGTGGTGAATTATTGAGGTAGATACTTAGGATTGATTTGCATGCTAAAACTAATTTGAAGATTGAAGAGGAAATAAGAGGTGTAAAGAAACAATATGAAAACCTGAAGGATTCCAGCTTAAGTCCACACTGGCAAAAATTCACCTAAGCGGAGAAACCACCGCCTAGGCGAAAATTGGACAAAAAGACTGAGAAAACATTCTAGCGTAATTTCGCCCAGGCGGAGAAACCATAGCCTAGGCGAAAATTGGATAGAAAAAGTTTGTATTTTACACTGCCGTAAGTTCGCCCAAGCGGTAAAACCATCGCCTAAGCGGATAAATGAAACAAAGCTGAGTTTCTACACTGGCGTAATTTTGCTCAGGCGGAAAACCCACCGCCTAAGCGGATTTACAACCAAATTAGGGGTTTCACACTGGTGTAAACTCGCCCCGGCGTAAAAACCAACGCCTAAGCGGATTTACACCAGAAGGTTGTTAAAAAAAAGGAAGAGGCGCTACTTCGCCTAGGCGAAAAAAACCACCGCCTAGGCAAATATACGCGAACTCTGTTTTTAAAATACACAGTCCACTTCGCAAACGACATTTACCTCCTAAAAATTTCAAGAAACCTCTCTATTTCACCATCCCAAATTTCTTCCTCCCTTTAAAGATTCATTCTATAGTACTAAAAACTTGGATTTTCACCAAGAATCTTCCTCTAAACGTGGAATTCCTTTGCCCATTCTCGAAAATTAGGGTTCGAGCGGTGAAATAGTGCGAAATCACCATTCTCCACTGATTTGATCAAATTTTTCGACAAGTAAGTGTCAATGATCCTATTTTTCACTTAGTTGATGAATTATTTGCTTCATTTGCTCATTTATTTCAACAAAACATTGAATTTGATTGGAACCCTAAACCCCCTTAAACCCTAATTTGCGATTTTCATGCTAATTGGGATTGAGGAATGCTAAATGATAAACCCTATCATATGTTTGTGTTGATATACAATGTGAATCATGTAGTTTGCGCTACATTGCGACAGAAATGTGATTTGGTTATGGTTGGTGGGATATGTTTTGAGATTTGTATTATTTGGCTTTGATTGGCATATGATTGATAAAATAGGGTATGGTTGGTTCGCTGACTAGGGTTTGAATTGAATATTTTATTGTTATTATTGTGGTTGGTGTTGTGATTTTAATTTTTAGGAAAAATAGCAAAACGTCGGGTTGCCAAGCATCCAAGAACAGACGAACCTTCGTCTGCTTCGGACTTCAATTCCCTTAAATTTGTTTCTAAGCAGGCAGAGGATCGGTATAAAGAGCATGAGAGTAAGTGGCTAGGCATACGTCAAAGAGGATTTGGGCCTTTGAATGATGTTCCTGAAGAAATCAGAACTATTATCGTACAAAGACGATGGCAACAGTTCTGTGCTCCACTTCCAACAGGAGAGTTGGCCCTTGTTCGAGAATTTTATGCAAACATCGCAGAGGCCACAGGGTTTCAAACACGGGTCCGAAACATTCCCATCCTCTTCAGTGCCGATCATTTTAATGAATTGCTAGGGCCTGAAGCTTCAAGAGATTTAGACGATGCAGCCTCACCGACCATGAGTTCGGTGATTCAGGCCTTGACGACAGGTAACGCACAGTGGACCAACACATGGTAGGGCTAAGAAATCTTCAAGTCGCGGTTTCTGAAACCGATCCCAAAGATTTGGTTTTTATTTATATGCGCCAATCTGCTCCCGACGACCCATGTGTCTGACGTGTCCAAGGAGAGAGCTTTCATGCTCTACGGCATCGACAGAGGGACCCCCATAAACATCGGCTGGCACATTTATTCTTCCATACTTCATACTGCCGGGACGAAAAAGGGTGGCCTCCTTTTTTCCTCCTTTCTCACTGTGCTCTTTCAACGAGCCGGAGTTCGGATCACGTCCACAAGCCCCTTTCCACCTGTGAAGCCACTTGATCTAGCAATGATTAACAGGTTATGGAAAGGCGGACCAGGAGAAGGAGAGAAGGGTCAAGAAGAAGAAGAATTCGGTCCTTCCAAACCATCAATGCCTACTACTAGCCGAGGCCAGATCACCCAAATCTTAAGAGACGTCCGTAGTCTCCAGTCTGATGTGAGCCAGCTTCAAGCTAATTTGGCTCGAATGGAGAACTACATGGAGTCCTACATTCGGCAGCAAGATCAAAACCAATGTGTTATATTCGAGCATCTCGGAATCGACATGGCGCGTTATACGCCCGTGCCGCCTTTCGAGCCAGATGAGCCGCCATCGCCATCGCCACCACAATGAATGGTAGGAGGTTAGACTTCTATGTCTTCCCTCCTAGGTATGTGTCCGCCCCAGTTTCAATACATATTTTTCTATTCTGCTATTGGGTTCACTGCTTAGGCAGTGAGGACACTGCCTCGTTCAAGTTTGGGGGAGTAATGCCTGAAAACGCATGTAGTTTTTGTTTTTCTTGGGGGGATAAGAAGGATGAAAAAAATTTGATGTAAAAGGGAACAAAATTCTTTTTGTGTACAAATCTAATTATTAATGTTAAAATTTTTGTAAATTTTGAATTTTTTTTTGTTATACATGTGTAATGTTTAGCTAAGCATGTGTAAGGATAATTAGAATAGGTAATATTAGTTTGTAGAATTAGAGTAGAATTGTTAATGAATTGAGTTGTACAAGCATGCTGAGTTTTTGAGTTCGTCCGAACCATGTCCCGATGATGAAAATTACCCCCTAAATTGTATTTTAAGGTCAGGGGTAATGCTATTCACGTGTGTTTTGTGTGCTTAGCATGTCGATTAGGTAAGAATTATTTTGATCCTAAATCACACTATTGCATAAACTCGTTGTATAATTAATTGAACGATTGGACGCCGATTATTCAATAATAAGTTCATGACAGAAATGAGGAATCTAGAACTTGACTGGGGGAGGCTTGAGGCGAAATTATAGGTAAGGTAATTCCGGAGGCATGATATAAGCCTTCATTTTTATCGCTTGAACCGTTTGTTTTCTGAACTCGTTTCTATGCTTCAACCAAGTAAATTTTTCAGAACCATTGTCGCTAGGAATAAAAGTGAAAATTGAGTGAAAACAAGTAGCATTAGGTTATGCTAACTTGAAGCGGGCAATCGGGGTTTCAGTATTTTTGGTTAAGTATAAAAGTATTCACTTGTCAAGCTTTTAGTTATATCTAAACACCCCTAAAAATTGTAAAAAAAAATTGAATAAGTTTGGGGGTGTAGTCTTAAAAAAAAAAAAAAAACAAAAAAAAACTATGTGAATATAGTGTTTAAATTTGATTGTTTTGACAGGTGAATACAAGTTTACTAAATCTTATTCAGGGTAATATCTTCAAAGACAAGGGAGTCAAGAGAGAGATTTAGCGACAAGCGTTTGTACCTTGGGTATCGTTAAAATTATAACGAGTTTCTATTTCTACGATACCCTTGGCCGTTCTCCAAAGCCTGACCAAACCCTATTGATCTTGGTGAATGTCCGAACCTACATTAGTGGATAGTTGAGCCCAGTCAAGCATATGGTTTCCCTTAATGTTTTAACAAGTTTAACTCATGATCTTCTTTATTGAAAAATCCAATCCGGCGTTTGATTTGTTATATATCCGAGTTCTCTCACACACACATTTCAATAGGATCTAAAATGATTTGAACTGATATTGAGTGTTGAAATTTTGGAACACTACGTGGTGTGTGTTATTCCTTAACCGGATCTGATTACGGGTTGTTGAGGGAAGAATATCATGGTTTCTTTGACTAAACTTAAATCTCACAGGTGTGTACTTCTTATTTGTTAATGATTACGTATCTGTAGTTTAGGATGTAGCTAATTAGTGTAGTTAGTGTTATTTAGCATTAGGGTGTTTTGCTCGAGGACTAGCAAAATTCCAAATTTGGGGGTATTTGATAAGTGTAAAATACCTATCTAATTCTAAACCGAATTTGCCTGTTTTCGAGTATTTTATTAAAGTTTGAATACCATTTGAGCTGTTTTTATTAGTCAGAAGCAGGGACGTAAACAATCGGAAAATCGAGCGAAATGGTGCGAAAGGGGTTGCCAAAAAGATGAAAAAAAGGAGGTTTCAAATAACAGAGCAATTCCGCCTAGGCGAAGTTTCCACCGCCTAGGCGAAATTTCCACCGCCTAGGCGGAAATCCACCAGAACGCTGGAAGTACTGAACTGCTGGATAGAGATGCATTGCTGTAAATCCGCCCAGGCGAAGTAGTTACCGCCTAGGAGGAATTCCGTCAGAAAGATAAGGAGCCAAGAAGTTAGTCCTCCGCCTAAGCAAAGATTCTACCGCTTAGGCGGAAATCTAACTGACTTAAACTCCGCCTAAGCGGAATTTCTACCGCTTAGGCGGAAATCGCAGAACAGGTCAAAATATCTGTTTAGATATTTTTGAACCTCTAGGCCTATAAATACCCCTTGGCCACCTCTGAAACTTGTTGTCGAAGAAACCTAACCCTAGAAAAGAGCTCTTAAGCTATATTTTGAAGATCAAGAAGGAGGTTCATCATTCGGATAAAGAATGATAACTTGCGGATCGATCATTAGTGACAGTGAACCATTTCACTTCCAGATTTGATCATTTCTCTCTTGTTTTATTCTTTGTAATCACTTTTTCATATCTAAGAATGTTGAATCCCTCTTATTTTGTATGGTATATGGCTAAGATCTTGTAGTAGTAATTAAATGTTACTTAGGTGTAGTCGAAATCATGTAACCGTTTAGTTGAGTAAATTTATGTTACTTTAACGAGTAGTTTGTCTAAATCCGATTGTGTTTATCGTTATTCTTGTTATTATGCTTGTATTTTTAAACCGAGAATACGGGGTTTGAAACTCGGGAGAGGTAACCCCGGATTCGGACTAGGGTAAATACTACGTGACATTCTAACGACCCGGGAGGGCGTTAGAACGTATGCAACCCATGACGTTGGCTAAAAACTCACGCGACTTAGGGTTGTTAAGGCATTGAAGGGGACTTTTTCGTTGACACGAAGTCGTGTAATCCCTCGTTTTACACTCGGGAGAGGTAGCGGAGGAGTTATTGATACAGAGGTTGTCGAATTAGATAAAAATCGTTATAGCTAACTAAATGAAATCGGTTATGCATTATATGAAAGAGATTTATACCTAAGTAATTAGTGTAATTAAAACTAACTTTATAGTTGTCATTTATCTTAGTATAGTAATTAGAAAACAAATAAAATTTGACTAGTCGAGATAATATGAAACTATTGAAATCGCAATACTCAACCGAATTACCGACCATTCCCAGTGGAACGATATCCGATCCTAAAAGATCCATTATATTAAAACTAGACCTCGTACACTTGCGAGTAGTCCAACTACCGCAAGGAGGAAACATGGTTGTGAATCCGAGCGCGTACACGTGGCACCCTTTGTGTTTGAATATACAAGACGCCAAATCTTTTATGATACTCTTGTCATTATAGGTGAGCCTATCTCTAACAAAAATCCAGTTTACTCTATTCTCAGCGGTCTTGGTTCTGAGTTCAACATGTCAGTTACTGCTATTGAGAATTTTGTCTCCCTCCCGGTATTCCTTAATTTGCATGCTCGACTACTCAACTATAAGACCCGAAACAAAACCACTTTTTTTTCCTTCACATTTCGCTTTTCTTGCATCTCAGACTAATTTTGGTGCCACTTCGCAAAATAAATCTCTCCACAAATGACGCAATAACATTGGTCGTCTATCCACCAACTGGCTAATCCCTCAGATATTCTTGGACCTACTCTTATACCCACATCCATGTCTCAATGTCAATTGTGCTTTGGGATTAGTCATTATACCTGCAATTGCTTCTAGTTCTCTTCATTTATACAACCATCCGTTCTTCAATCACTGAACTCTGCCTTTGCAAGCATACAAATTACTCTATCTCAAGTGTATCAGAGTGAGAAAACTTCATAGTGGTCACTCAATGATCCTAGTTGGTATCCTGGTACTGTAGCATATACCACATGGCGGGCAACCCAACTTTCCTTCAACAGTACAAGCTATACAATGGCTCTGAGTTTGTTCAACTTGAAAATGTGATCACCTACCAATAACTTATACTTGTAACATGACACTACTACTTAACTTATCTTTATTTCTTCTTAATAATGTCCATATCGTTCATTCGGTGTGCAAAATATTGCTATCCATTGCTCAAGTTTGAACTGATAATCATGGTCATTGTACTTTTGATCCTCACAACTTCTATATCTTTGATATCACCTTTCGTTCTTTCCTATATATCAGGACCTATGTAAGGATGGTCTCTTCAAGTTACTTGCCATCTCTCTCCGCCTACATGCTTTATCTACTTATCGGTTAACTCGTCTACACTTTGTCACAATCACCTAGGTCATCCATCTGCTAAAATCATGTCTTACTTGGGTTTTAATAAATTGTTATCTTTTTATTTTAAATTTAAATTCTCCTTCTGCTCAGGGTGTACTTTGGGTAAATCCACAGATTTTTTGTTTACCAGTTCTCATGAAATAAAAATTTATTTTCCTTTTACTTTAGTTTACTCTGACGTATGGCAATCTATTATACTTTTTGTTTCTGGTTATAGATATTACGTGTTCTTCACTGACAAATACACTTGCTTTACTTAACTAGACTTCATAAAACAAAAATCTGAAGTAGACACATAACAAATCTATTTGTCCCTTTAAATTTCTTTGTTCTTCCCGTGGTATTCATCATTGACTCTCTTTTCCTCACACTCCTGAACAAAATGGTATTGTTGAATAGAAACACTGCCATATTGCTGACGTGACATGCACCCTCATTCTTACTAGTTATGTTCCCTTCCATTACTGGCTTGAAGTGGTCTTCACTGCTATTTACTTAATCAATCGTCTACCTTCTAAATTTTAGTGTTCCTTATCAGCCTCCTGTCTTTATGTCTATACTCTTCATAATCTGAGCCACGTGTGTTTGGTTGTACATGTTACCGTCATTTAGGCCCTTACTTAACTAATAAACTTTTGTCAAAAATTGTCGAATGCATGTTTTTTAGGCTACCGCTTGCAACACAAGGGCTAATCTCCTCCACCCTTCTTGTTTTCTATTTTTTATATGATTTATTTTATTTGTTTTATATTTTATTTTTATTTCTTTAGTTGTTGTCCATAGTTTTTATAAAAAAAAATAAAAGAAATCAAAAGTAAGAAAACAATTTATATATATATATATATCATCTATCAATTTAAAGTTTTAACTCATTTTGTTACAACTTATTATACTTGTTATTTTTATTATGATATATGTTAGTTTTAGTTAAAAAGCAACAATTACATTTATCAATTAAAATATTTATTATTATTTTATTTTGTGTCCCCTTTGTAAAAAAATTCGGGTTTCGCCACTAAATGCAGGTATGGCCTGCTGATGATTTCAAAGAACAACATACTCGTATTAATCATCATGCAGCGAACCCACAGAGAAGCTTCCATTTATTACGTGGAGGGCGAGGAGAGAAATGAGGGCAATGGCAGCAAAAACGGTGAGAACCAAAGTGAGGAGGCCAAAGATCTTTGGTTTCTCTTTCTTGGGTGCGAATACGAGGAAGATCAACTCAAACCCGCAAAGAAGCTTCCATTTATTACCGTGGAGGGCGAGGAGAGAAATGAGGGCAACGGTAGCAAAAAATGGTGAGAACCAAAGTGAGGAGACCAGAGATCTTTGGTTTCTCTTTCTTGGGTGCAAATACGAGGAAGATCAACTCAAACCCGCAGAGAAGCTTCCGTTTATTACCGTGGAGAGCGATGAGAGAAATGAGGGCAACGGTAGCAAAAACAGTGAGAACAAAAGTGAGGAGGCTGAAGATCTTTGGTTTCTCTTTCTTAGGTACGAATACGAGGAAGATCAACATGTAGATCAACTCAGTTGTGGCTTCGGCCTCGGTTAACATCTTTTTACTTAGTTTTTTTTCTTCATAAAATTATAGAGATAAAAAAAAAAAAAAAAAAAAAAGGAAAAAAAAAAACTGTATAAATGTTCTTTTGTTTGCCTAAAGGAAAAATAAAGCAATGCAAAAAATACTAATTTTATGTTCTTCAGATTTCTTCTCATTTTTTTGAAAAAAAAAAAAAAAGATTTTTTTTTTTTTAATTATTTAGTCCTCCAAAATAGCGTAAACTATATAAAAAAATGCAAACTAGTGTAATTAAGGTTTTGGTCCTCCAACATATTTTAATAAATAATCATCCTTCTTTGACCCTTATTTTTCTTTAATTTACATAACTTGCTACTTTGACTTTCTGCAACCGTTGTATCGTGTATATGGAAATTGTCTATGTTGTGGGACTTAGACAACTCTAAGAAAAGGACAATTGTGAGCATTCCACTTATCAGAAAATGCCAAACAAATGTGCATATCAATGTACAATCAATGCTTTTCAATCTGATATGTGTATTTATTTATTTTTGAAAAAAATATTTGTTATATGAATGTTCATATACTGGTGAAACAACGGGTTTTTGATTTGCTCATAGCATTTTTCTAAAATATTTAAACTCACATTCTCCACTAATCACTCCACTTCTCGAATTGGGACTTTTATCTTTTTGCCACTTCCCTGAAACCCGAAATCCAAATTAAGGAGATGAAGTAGTGTTCGTACTAATCAAATCCTACTATCGCAAAATCTAATGATGCAAAAGGATCAAGCTCAAAGAAATGGGAGAGCAGTAGTCCACAAGATGTGTCATTTTTTGTTTTTCAAATCGATAAGCAGGTGATATTCAAAAATGAAAAATCATCATTTTAGTTAACTTGAAAACTTAGACAAATATGTGAAAATGGAACAATATTTGGGTTAAAAATCAAACAAAATTTCTAGTGTTTTTTTTTTTCCTTGCTATCTCGTATATGATGTGAATGTTCACATCTTTGTTTTGTGACTAATTTTCGTATGAACTCGGCTATATTGTCAGAGATATGAATGTTCATATTTCTCTTTTGTGCTTACTTTCGTAAAATGCCGACTACATTGATTGTCATGTGAACATTCATATATTTGTTTTTGTGTATTTTTTCGAATAATCCCTACAGTCTCATTTGTGCTGTAAACATTCAAACCCATGGTTGCTAAAGGCATCGAGGAGCACAGGGGGGCTCGGAGCCTAGGCGCGAGGCGCTAGTCTGAGCGAAGCTAGGTGCAAGACATAAAAAAAATAAAATTATATATATATATATATATATATATATATATATATATATATATATATATATATATATATATATATATATATATAAAATTAATATATTACAAATTTAGAATCAAGAAATAAAATTATGAACTAGATTTCAATTATAAAAAATAAAACACACTCGCAAGTCGCATCTGAGCTACTAAATACGAAGAATTAACTAATAAAATTTTCAAATAAGTTCAATCAATCAAGAATTTAAATATTCCATTCCAAAATCCAAAATAATTTTATTAAAAGTCCACAAACAAAGAGCAAATAAAAATACTATAATGATAAGTCAACAATCAAATATCACCTTCTTCATCTATCAAAGCAAAGTCATCTACATCTTCATCATTGGACTCGTGATTTTCCCATTCCCATTCTTTTTCTTCAGTCTCCTCTGAATTTTCATCTTCTTCATTTAAAAGGTTTATTGGAGTAGAAGAAGAGCTTGCTACTTGCTTATTTATCGCATTTACTCTTGGAGTCGAATTCGCCCTCAATCTAGAATTATATCAGCTATATTCTACTACAACAATAGTAACTACATCTCCCTATATCAATCCATCTTCCTCATCATGCACATACTCATCATCAACCTCGCCATTGGAAGCTCCATCAACTCGACCAATTAACCACTCTTCTTGTTGTGAATTTGTAACAATTCATTTGCAATAGGATCAAAAGATTATAATTTTTGCGGATTAAATTTGTTTTACATAATAAAAACACTTACATGTTCGAAAATACTCTAATTCTTTTCACAAACCTGATGCACTGCATGTAAGACTAAGGACTTTATTGCAAACGCTTGCAAGTTACGTGTCGAACCACCGTATGATCTCCACCATTCGGTTGTAAAATAAAGTTAATTAAAAATCATCAAATTAAATAGAGAGCAATACGATAATAAAAAAAAAAAAAAAAAACTTACCCGGGGCCTTTTTGCTCCTCTGTTTGACGGTTATTGTCACACCCCACCCCGGATACCCATCATCATGGGGCCGGCATGACGTCGACACAACCTCACCTAGACATTTAATTAACTAGAAAACGACACTATGCATATATAAATATACAATCTCATATACAGACCATATACATCCACTCATATGAGAGACACAACGTCCCCAAATATAATAACAAGAAAGATATGATAACCCTGAACCTCTTACAGATTCGGCTCAAACAGCTCATCTCAAAAACTCCCACATGACTCCATTGCCGAACTCTACCTAGTGCTAGTAGGGGACCGACTTCTAACTGCTGCACCTGCGAGTGTACTGTCTTCTTAATAAAAATATTTTAGATGGATCAAGTATAAAATATGTAACTATCACATATCGAACAATAATATAAAAATCTCGTAATATAAATATCTCATATCACAAGGAAACTCCTTTTTCCTGTCAACACAAAATTAACGTCTATGTATATATATATATATATCACACCCAACTAAGCAGTGAAAATCAATCAGAATATCCAGCTAACCGTATAGAGTAATGAAATCAAAACAATAGATATACTAACACAAGTAAATACGCCAATCCAGTAGGAAATAATATATAAAATTTACTCATCCCAATCACCATATACAACAAAATACCACACCATTCTCCGGCTAGCCATAGGATCGTTTTAACCTCATAATTGGGAGTTACAACGGTACCGTATCACCTGTAGAATTTGCCTTCCTAGTGGGACATAACACCACTTTGCCGTAGCAGATAATCACCATTCTGCCGAAACAGATAATCATCACTCTGCCGAAGCAGATAAATACTATAGCATCATCAAATCAATAACATTACCCTGCCGAAGCAGATAATCACCACTCTGCCGAAGCAAATAAATAGTATGGTATTGTCAAATCAATAATATCATCAAATCAATAACATCATCGTCAAATTACAAATCAAGGACATCAACCTTTATCTCCAAAACCGATTTAATCCAAATATAATTTTTCTACCTTCTTTAGTAGCCAACTATATTCAACAAATCATTTTCCACTTTCTTTAAAACCAACGTAATCCACATTTCCAAAAACAACACCTAGAACCTCTTGATCCATATAAGTTAGAAAATTGTCTAGTTTTAAGTAAACACATTTTTCCATCATATATATGAAAATAGATTTACTAGAAGACAGTACATTCACCTGGTTATTTGTTCCGATGACTTTTACCAACTATCCTCTCCCGATACTCTGGTGCCTGTGAACCTAATAGGGATAGGGCCTAAATTAATATTTTATGAAAAAATATCTTAACCATGCAATGCAGGCCCCAATTTCCATAATTTCCTATTCCCCGCCTTTTATTGTGAAATATTACTATTCAACGAGTATTGCTCCATTACAGTTTACTATATTGAATTTATTCATGTGAACGGTCTCACTATTTCTTATCGCCATTTCGATATTTTCGATGTTAGTAATTAAATTTAGAAATCATAAAATTTAACGAGAAACGTTACCCGTTTCGAAACGGTTGTCGATTTCCCTTAAAAATTGTTAATGTCTGCTCCTGCATTCACCACCTCGGCAAACGCCCATCGCCGCAGCGAATACACCCTCATTTTTCTCTTCTCTGCGTACTGCTCCCCCTTCGCCTAGGCGAGAACACTTGTCCTCTTTTCTGTTTTGCTCACTGATGCTCCACCGCCGAGGCGAGCAACTCTCCGCCTAGGCGAGAACCCGTCTTCCCTGTTCTGCTCTGTTTTGAAGTTTCCCTGCCGACCACTCTATCTCTCCTCACCAACTCCGACAACCACCGTCTTTTGAACATCCATACACGCACAACACATACAGAACACACCCAACTGCACACTATAATAACACCCACACACCCACATACATAGTAGGTACACACACACACACACGACAGCACCAAACAGAAACAGGGAACACGCACATACACCTACTACTCACTCTCTCTCTCTCTCTCTCTTCGTTTCTATTTCTGCTCCCTCTTAGCCAACCTACGACAACACACTATCATACCCACACTACAACGACAACGCAAATGTACACCCACACGGTCGACCAACAATACATACTGATCACACACATATACACACTTCGACGATCACACGCGCACAATGACGCACACAACACACAACCAAGCAACAGAACAACACGCATGTATACAAACGAATCAGAAACAGAGCACACACACTCACCGGAGTGACGACCACATTGTCTGCCATTTCTCTCCCTCTCTCCGATTTTCCTGTTTTCGTTCTGCTGGGTTTTGCCGACACACTCACCCACGTGAATCGTCGATCACTTCTGCTTTTATTTCGTTTCAGACCGAACAGCCGACCACCTCTCCTTGCCGTCGGAAACTCCTCTCTCTCTTCGTTTGATCGTTTTTGGATTCTTCTTCCCTCTCGTCTCTCTTTCCCTTAGTGTGTGTATATATATATATGTGTGTGTGTGTGTGTGTGTGTGTGTGTGTGTGTGTGATCAAATGGCCGGCCAAATGGCCCATTCTTCACCTTTCGATCCATCGTCTCTCTCTCTCTCTATATATATATAATATTTAATTTACACAATCCTCCCCTTCATTTTTAGTTAAGATTTAAATTAAACCGAACTCAAATTTTAATGTTTTGATAATTTACGAATTAACCTCTCAAATTTTTAATTTAAATAATAAATGGCACACACTACCCCGTATTTTCTTAAACGTGCAAAATTGCGTTTTAAATAAGGATCGGGGCCTTACAATTATAGACATCCTAAAAAGGTCATCGAATTTCTTATACTTCTCTAATTCCTTCAAAATTTTATCTTGCATATCAACATTTGGAATCAACTTGTCAAGACAATTATAGAAGCTTTTCATAACTTTTGTTTCTCTCAATATTGGCATTCAAGATAAATAAGGATCGGGGCCTTACAGTTATAGACATCCCAAAAAGGTCATCGACTTTCTTATACTTCTCTAATTCCTTCGAAATTTTATCTTGTGTATCAACATTTGGAATCAACTTGTCAAGACAATTATAGAAGCTTTTCATAACTTTTGTTTCTCTCAATATTGGCATTCATATAAAAGTATTCCTGATTCAATAAGTGACTGGGTGCATGAAAGGATGATGAAGTTAGATATTCCATCGATGATCGATAATTTGAAAAACTTCATTGTACTTCTCCCCGTTCTCTTTGAATGCTTTAATAATGGATTCTGAGGCTCTATCCATAACCTCATAAATATTTAACCTATTAGGATTTTTTTCTCCCCATCAACCAAACAAAACACTCAAACAAGAGGGTCTGACACCTTAAAGCCAAAAACAACATTGTTCCAAAAAGATGGTATTAGTACAATATAACGACCCGATTTCCCAAGGTCACCACACTGTTTCTCTCTTTGAAGAATTAATACTAAAATCAAATGACCAATATTTCACTTTATAAATATTTGAGAAATTTTACAAATTACGACGATAATTTTAAACAACGAATTATTGAGTCAATTTTATAATAGTATATAATAAATACAATTATTACAAATAGAAATTCAAATATAATTATAATTTTTGGCACAACTCCATTTTCATCGATCCTAAAATAAAACTTGTGAGGTTATGAGCCAATGCTCAGTACAATTTCAACCTCTCTAATAGGTGTATCTAATTAATACAACAAATAAACACATAAGTATGTATCACACATAGTTTTCATATAATCATAATTATTTCATGGTGATTAATAATTATAATTTCAATAACAATAATAATATAAATCACACAATAGAAATATTAAATATATATATTAAAAAAGTTATACATTCTACTTGAAATCCGAGCCGAAATCCAAAACGAAATATTTTCTTGATCAAAACTTTCAAAATCTAATCTTGTAACCTTATTAATATATATGCATATTGTTGGCCCAGTAAGCTACCCAAGAGGGGGTGAATTGGATAGTTATAAAATTTAAACAAATTTAAATCTTTTCAACACTTAATTAATTAAATAGTCGATTTTTCTTAAATCAATTATTATATTTATAACACAACGGATAAATGTCCAAATTCAGGTGCACACCCAAAAAAGAAAAATATAAAGAAAGTAACAATACAACACACAAGGATATATCTTGGTTCACCAAGCTATTTCGGGCTAATCCAATCTTCCGAGCCCCACGGAGATTCGTACCCGCTAAACCACTTGATCCCTTTACAGACAAGAATCAAACCCTTACATCGATTCTTTTTCACAGGCTCAAAATCAATCTTTACAAATCCCGTTTCCTAGGCTATACAGGCTAAAAACTAACCTAATTATATTATAGGAAGAATTACAACATAATCCTTTTAACAGATTAAGAATCAAACCTCACAAAATACTCCAAGTATCATTTTCACCGGTAAGGATGGAACCATTACAATTCATACCAAATAATTATAATCAGAAAGAATCAAGCCTAATTCTTTTCAAGAGAAAAAAATACCTAACATTTTTATACTCTAAGTAAGATTATACCTCAATTTTTTTTTAGAAAATATTGAAACCCAAGCTACCCTGACTAAATAATCCTAATAGTATCTAATGTGCACAAACTCACAAATTACAAAAATCAATGAATTTTTTCTCACTCAGAACTTTTACCATCTCAAACAAATTAAACTCAATTAATGTCCTAAAATTATTACGTGATAGAAATTAAGTGAGGAATTAAATATATGATTATAAGATATGTGGGTAGCACAAAATTAAGCACGTAATCATATAATCACAAAAAATATTTTAAAAAGATTTTTATGCTCTTTAAAGTTCAAAAATGATTTTACTAAGATTTTATTAACTAAGAAAATATAGAAATATGAATTCACAATAAAGACTAATAGTTTGGAAAGATCTCACCAGGAAAATAATGAAAGATTGTAAATTGAATCACTAGACAGCTCAAATCGGTGACACTAAAACAATCAACACTTTATCTCAAGAACTTCTCAAAACAAATAATCTCACAAATGATCTCTCGAATATATCTCAGAATAATAGCTCTTAGAAAGCCCAGGAACCTCTATAGTTCTTAATTGATATTTTGATATGAAATTCGTAGGTTTATATAAATTGTTTTAAAAGAAGCCCTCTAACGGCTAGTTTTCTCAAGATATAACATTTAAATGCATCTATAGACCCTATATATCATAACTATTCATTTCTGGTATAATTCACTTAAATATAGATTTAAATTCTTTCAATTAAGTCCACACATTATTTCTCAATAACTAATTAGATAGATAAGAAGTATTAAATGAACAAAATTGAGAAACACTCCAATTTTATGTACCACATCTATAGGGATGTCTAAATAAGTGTGTCATGTCTTTAATATATCCAAATCTCCAAATATCTCAATCAAATATGCCAAAAACGGCTAGTATTGAACAGATCCTTAAAAACCTCGAAATTCTAACCAGACAGTCGGTTGACCGATCATCAGACTATCAATCGACCGATCGATATAGGTTGTAATACAATCTATTACTCAAACAACGGTCGGTTGACCGATCCCCCAAGAGTCAGTTGACCGATCAATTCAGGATGTATTTCTATGCCAAATTTCAGCCCTGATCGGTTGACCATTCCCTGAGATCGGTTGACTAATCGATTTAGAGAGTTTCACTTAGGTCAATCGGTTGATCGATCTCCCCTGGACTATTGACCGATCGATTCAGAGACTTTCTATTTTCCAACCCATGCCCATCAGTTGACCGAACCTTCACCCATCGGTTGACCGATCGTTGCTGGAACATTCATTCTCAAATTATTTTAACTCCAAACTTCGATATTTTAATCCCCTTAATCGATTTATTTTCTCGGTTAATTTAATTGACAATAATATTCAATTTTAAACACTAATATTACTGAAGTCAATTTTTATTTTTCAATTTCACATTAGAGCAAATATTTGAACACTAATTAGGACTTTAATTTCTCCAAATTAAACACACATAAATATAACTCATTAATTTGTGTCGTGTGTGATCCCAATCTAGATACATTAAGAGTATAAGAGTGTTTGAGTTGTTTTCACCTAATTTCTTCGGAATCTTCAATCTCTTCATCTCTTTAATGTTCATTTCTGTATCCTTGACAATTACTTCATGATTTGGTCTTTAATGGAACTCTAAAACTGAAACACTCAACAAATCCATTAAACATCGACCATTAATTGTCCATTAAAATCTCGAGATCAACAATTTTTCCTTTTTTGATGATGACAATTAACTTTTATGTTTTTTAAAAAAACAAGAATGTAACCACATTTTTTCTAAATCCGAGGACGGGTTTTTCAACTCATTTAAGCACAATCATGAAGATAATTCAAATAACTCATCAGATATTCAACAAAGCACAAAATATAATCAATTCAATGATAAAGATATTCAATGAATCATAACATGATCATTTCAACGAAGTTCTCTCCCTTTATTAGTGTAATGCTTAGGGGAACAAATCCTAAACATCAACTACCTCGTTTTAAGTGCAATAATGATTTTTCCTTTATATCTTCCCCTTTTATGAATCAATTCAATTCAATAAACATATTCAAATGAACATCAAACATATTATCCCCCTTTGTTATCTCAAAAGAGGAGAAGGAAAACAAAAAATATTACTTTAGGCAAACATCATTGTGCCTAACCATACCTAAACCTCAGATAATTTTCATAAACTGATCTTCCACTAAAGGTTTGGTAAATATATCGGCAAGTTGATTGGAGGCATCAATATACTCAATAGTAAAGTCCCTTTTCTGAATATGATCATGAATAAAATGATATCTAATCTTTATGTGCTTAGTTCATGAGTTCTGTGTAGGATTCTTAATTAAACATATAACACTTTTATTATCACAATAGATCAGGACTTCCTCCATATATACTCCAAAATCATTTAATTGTTGCTTAATATATAAAATTTGAGCGCAACAATTAACAGCTGTCATGTATTCAGTCTCAGTAGTAGATAAGACTATATAATTATGTTTCATGTTAGACTAAGAAATCAAGGCATGTCCTAAAAAGTGACATGTTCTACTTGTGCTTTTACGCCCGACTTTACAACTGGCAAAATCAGCATCAGAGTAACTTATTAACTTGAAGTCACTTTCTTTAGGATACCATAATCATAGGTCAATCGTCCTTTTCAAATATCAAAAGATCTGCTTAACCGCAGTGAAATGCGATTCTTTAGGACAAGACTGAAATTTAGCACACAAACAAACACTAAACATTATATCAAGTCTACAAGCAGTAAGATACAACAGACTACCAATCATACCTCGATACAATTTCTCATTTATGTTTTTGTCCGTACCTTATTTGTCTATTTTTGTAGCTGTTGTCATGAGAATTTTATACTCTTTAGTGTCATCCAAACCATACTTTTTCAGCAACTCTTTGGTGTATTTTTCTTGGTTTATAAAGATCCCTTCTTTGATTTGTTTGATTTGCAACCCAAGGAAGAAAGTTAACCCCCCCATCCTACTTGTTGATTATAAGATTTTGATGAACAATTAAGTATTGATATTTTGGTATAACTAATATTTTGATTGAGTGTTTCAATTTTAAAGTTCTAGTGATGAAGATGACAAATTAAATTGATGCTAAATGATGATGTTGAAAATATAGAAGAATTAAGAGTTTGAAGAAATTAGGGAAAACAACTCAGGTGAATCTTAACTCTTAGGTTGCGTTTGGGTAAGGGATTTGATAAATTCAAGGGATTTGTCAAATGAATGGATTTCAAAATCCAGGATTTTGAAATCCCTTCATTTTACAAATCTTTTGTTTGGATAGCTGTTTGAGTTGAAGTATTTGAACGCGTAATTTACAATTCCCTTGTTAGCAAATCCCTTATTCTATTACCCAAACAAGGGATTTGCTAAAAATGGATTTCAAAATCCCTTATTCAATTGAAATCCCTCCTACAAATCCTTCATCCAAACACAACCTTAATATCCCAATTAGGAACACATACATGGAACAAAATGTATTTTATTATTTATGTGTGTTTTGATTAAATTAAATTATATGCTCCTATGTGATTTGAAAAGAAATATTTTTGATTGACTAAAATGAAATATAAGAATATTAATAGAGCTTATTTAGAAGAGAAAATGGTTAAAAGGGTGAAAAAGTAAAAGAAAATAAGTTAAAAACGTGTTCAGAAGAGAGATCCAGAAGACATCAGTTGACTGATGAGTCGACCAGACCAAGGTGCTAAAAGATCCTATATCCCTAAGTCGACCGATAGGTCGACCAGCTAAGAGAAACTGAACTCTCTGAATCTACAAGTCGACCGATAGGTCGATCGGTGAAGGAAAGACGAACTCTCTGGATCTACAGGTCGACCAATGAATGCCTTGGCTACAACCTGAATCTACCAGTCGACCGGATACGCTGTTTCAGGATATTGTTTTACCCGAGATTATATCCAAAAGTAGCCATTTTTTGTTGGAATTTGAGTGAGATTTCGAAGATATTTTCTATATTTAAGATACGGTTCATATATTAAGTAAATCCTATTAATATAGTTCATTGAATATTAATGTTTCTCAATTTGGTATTTAAAATTGATTCTATTCTTATTAATTGAGATTGAGAAATATTTGGAGGGTTTAATTGAAAGATTTGAAAGTTGTTTTTAAGTTAATTGAACCTAAATGAACTCATTATGATATAAGGGGTCTATAAGTGCTATTAATTGTCACGACATATGTAAACTAGCCGTTAGAAGACTGATTTCATACTCCTATATATTGACCTGCGAATTTCTTATATAAAAAAAGAATATTGAGAGAGCCAAGAAGTTAAGATCATTTGTAAGCTTTTATAAGAGTTATCATATTAAGATATTGTGAGTTTTTCTGAGAGAAGGTCTTGAAGATCAATTGCTATTAATTTTTACTGCTACCGGATTTGAAGTTATATTATTTTAATCATCTTTTCTGTGGATTCCGGGTGAGATCTTTTCAATTATATTCTTTCATTGCATTATCTGATTATTGTTTGAAAATTGATCTTATAAATTGTTTCTTATTTTTGAAGAAAATATTTTTACAAACAATTTTTTGAATCTGATTACGTGCTCCAATTTGCTTCCCATATCTTAATTAAAATCAAAATTTTCTATCTCACGTTTTTCTATTACTAGATTGGGATATTAATTGAGTTATTATTTATCTGGGGTTATAGAAGCTCCGAGTGAGATTTTCTACTTATCATTTTTGGTGAGTAGTATGACGGGTTAAATACTGTTGGGGGTATTTAATCAAGGGTAGCTGATTTTCAGTCTCTTCCTGTAAAGAGATTGAGATAGTGATTTTTCCTAGATAGAATTGCGATTTGAGTGATTTGTAAAAGTTCCATTCTTACCTGGGAAAATGATAGTTGAAGTGTTTTGTGAGGTTTTGATTCTTGAACCTTAGTGTTAAAAAGAATTAGGTTATTCTTTAACTTGTAAAAAGTAGATGTTCTTCCTTAACTTGGGAAAAGAATATTGTAAAGGTTGATTATGAGCCTGTAAAATAATCGGTATGAGGATTTGGTTCCTACCTTTAAAGGGATCTTGGTTTTAGTGGGTGCGACCTCTGTAGAGCTCGAGGGACTGAATTAACCAAGAGTAGCTTGGTGAACCAGTATAAATCTTTAGTGTGCTGCTATATTTACTTTGTTATTTTTGTTGTTTGAGTGTGCACTTAGTTGATTATATTATTCCGTTTGTGATATAAAGATAATAATTAATTTAGGATTAAAATTAATTATTTGATTCACTGAATTTTATTCTGATAATTTTTAATTACCCAATTCACCCCTCTCTTGGGTATTCTACTGGGCCAATAATAATCATTTCAAATTCAACCTTCATTATCTTGGCAAACTCTTGGCAAAAATCATCATTCGTAGATCCAAAAATGATATCATCAATGTAAATTTGCTCTAATAGGATATCAAATCAGTTTGCTTAATAAATAGTGTTATATCACTAAGACCCCTTCAACAACCATTTTCGATCAAATATCGACTAAGTCTCTCATACCAAACTCTCGGATCTTGTTTGAGCCTATAGAAAGCCTTAAGAAGTTTAAACACGTGATCGAGAAGTTTATCACTCTCAAATCCCGGGGGTTGCTCAACATAAACTTCTTCTACTAGAAAGCCATTCAAGAATGCACTCTTTAAATCTATTTGATATAATTTAAAATTTTGTGAACATGCAAACGCGAATAACATTCTAATAGTTTCTAATATAACCAAAGGAGTATAAATCTCATCATAATCAATTCTCACTTCTTGATTATAACCCAGTGCAACTAATCTTGCTTTGTTTCTAATTACCATACCAGTTTCATTACTTTTATTACAAAAAAACCCATTTAGTACCAATAACATGATAAAAGTCCAGTCTAGGAACTAGAGACCATACTTTATTACGTTCAAATTGAACTAACTCTTCTTATATCGTGGAGATCCAAGATTAATCAGTTAACGCCTCATTCACATTCTTAGGCTCAATTTGAGATAAAAAAAAAAAAGATTAATAATATCTTTAAGGGAGGAAAGTGTACTTACACCTTTTTCGAAATTACTAATGATTTCTTTTACCGAATGTCCCGATACTATATTTATAGCTCATGGTAAAGTCGAATCATCTCCTTTAGGCCCCTATTTCTGAGGTTCCTTTGTTGTATTGTCACCTTGGTTTTGGTTATTTAAAGTATATGCATCATCATCATTCAAAACCTTTCCCGACATAAATGAATTAGATTCCTCAAAGACAACGTGTATAGACTCCTCAATTATTGACATATATTTATTATAGACTCTATAAGTTTTACTGTTAGTAACATATCCAAGAAAATCCCATAATTATATTTAGCATCAAATTTACCTAGATTATCCTTATCATTCTAAATAAAACATTTACAACTAAATACCTTAAATTAGGAAATGTTAGAAATCTTACCATTCTAGATTTCATAAGGAGTTTTATTAAACCCTATACGAATTGATACCCTGTTTACCACGTGGCACGCAGTACTTATTGCTTCGACCTAGAAATATATAGGTAAATGATTTTCATTCATCATCGTTTTGGCCATTGCCTGAAGCGACCTGTTTCTCTTTTCCACAACACCGTTTTGTTGTGGTGTTCTTGGTATAGAAAAGTTGTGAGCATATATGTGCTTAACACAATAACTTATTACCTTATCATTTTTGAACTCTCTGCCTCTATCACTACAGATATTAATAATAGAACATTGTTTTTCATTTTAAACACGTTTACACAATTTAGAAAAAATAGAAGCAACTTCACTATTTTTAGCGAAGAAGAACACCCAAGTAAGTCTAGAATAATCATAAAAAATCACAAATGCAAAGAATTTACCTCCTAGACTAGCAATGGAATTTGGTCCAAATAAATCAAGATTCAACATTTCAAGATATCTAGAAGTGGACTCGTGCATTTTATTCTTAAATGATTATCTAGACTGTTTGCCTAACTAACATGCATCACATACTTTATCTTTTACAAACTTCAAAGCAGGTAGGCCACGTACGAGACTTTTCATATATAAATTAGATAATAATTTCATACTAGCATACCCAATTCTCCTATGCCATAACCAACTATTCTCAGATAAAATATTTAAACATGATAAATTTTGAGAAAAAAATCATCAAATAAACATTTATAAACATTTTCAAAATGTGATACAACAAGTAAGATGCTACTATCATGCCCATTATTAATTATGCACCTATCATGATCAAACACAACGTTATATCCTTTGTCACATAATTGACTAATACTAAGTAAGTTATGTTTAAGACCATTAACAAATAGAACATCTTCAATAAAAATAGTACCATTAACGATATTACCTATACTAATAATTTTACCCTTAGTGTTGTCTTCGAATGTCACATGACCTCTATCTTTAGGTGTCAAAAATGTAAATTTTGATGTATCTCCCATCATGTGCTGAGAACAACCACTGTCCAGTCCAGGAACCATTTGTCCTTGTCTATTGATACTTTTGGAATAACTTGGAAGGAGTACCTCAAATAGTTCCTAAGTAGTACCTAGTCTATGTGGGTCCGATCTTGTTAGTCGGGACCACTTTAGTTCCCTTTGGAAGCTAAACTTGTCTATAGTTAGATACTTTAGCAAAACATCTACGAATAATATGCCCCATAACATTACATTTAAAACATCTAACAAGATCCTTGATTTTATAAAAGAATTTATAAAAACGTTTTTGTTTAAGATATTTCTGAAACCCAATACCAACTTTATCAAAGATACCTCGTGAACTTCCTAAAAATATTTTCAAATTATTCTCACCGCTGGTGAATTTGAGAACTATTGAATGTAAATCTGACATCTTGGATTTCAATTCAAAGTTTTCATATTCATAATTCATTACTTGCTTGTTTAATGTGTTAATTGTACTTTGAAGGGTATTAATTTGTTAACACTGATTTTTATAATCATAAATAAGTTCTTGATAAACATAAAATAAATCATTAAAATCTATCAGACAAGAACTTGAACATTTAGATACCTCATCACCAGTGACCATTAAAGCAAACATGGATGATCCTTTACAGTCTGGTTTTTCTGAGCTATTTGATTCGAAATCATCTCAGGTAGTTTTCATTGTTTTCTTCCTTTTCTTCTTTTATTTCTTCTTCTCCTTTCTTTTCTTCTCTTTTTCCTTATCCTTCCTTGGTCCGGGCATTCGGTTTGGAAGTGCCTAGTCTTGTGATAGTTGTATCATTCCATATTGCTCATGTTGCAATTCAGCAAGACACATCACCACTGTCATCCCCTTCCTTTTTTTTTTTAACCTTCAATGCCAAGGTTTTTTTTTTTAATTTTTTTTTAATTTTTTTTTATGTTCCCTATATCGTCCTCATATCCTCAAATTGCCATCACATGCATCATTAGGTTGCCGATGTGGTTATCAATTTTATATTTTGCAAGATCTTTTGCTTCTTCAATCGCAGTCACCTTCAATTCAATGATCTCAAGATCTTTTAAACTTTATCCTCCGTGGTGTAGGGCTATCCGAGTTGATTAAGATGGTTGCAGATATTGTTGAATTGTGTGTACATCTTTTGAATCGATTCTGATTCACCCATTCTGAATAGCTCGAATTGACGGATTAAGGCATGGATCTTTGACTGTTTCACCTAACTTGTTCCTTCATAGGTGATTTGTAATTGATCCCATATTTCCTTTGCTAATCCATAACTTGAGACCCTGGAATATTCATTAGCATCTAAACAACAAAACATAGATTTAATAGCTTGAGAATTAATAGAAAGCTTCTGTTTATCAGAAGTGGTCAGCTTCTCTTTCTTCTTGGCAACTCTGTTTTCAATAGGGACAAACGGATCATCCTCAATAACTAGCCATATATCATAATTTGTGGCCTGAAGAAATGCAATCATTTTATCCTTCCAGAATGAATAATTTTTACCTGCAAATAAAAATGGACGGTGCATAAACTGCCCCTCACCTGGTGTGTCTATCGGGTATTCCATGTGATCTTTGTTAGCTAGTGTATCGAGCTAAATTAGTTTTGATGTCAATTGTTGGTCCAGTGAGCTACCCAAGAGGGGGTGAATTGGGTAGTTACAAAATTTTAAAAAATAAATAAATCTTTTCAACACTTAATTAATCAAATAGTCAATTTTTCCTAAATCAATTATTACCTTTATAACGCAGCAGATAAGTGTTCAAATCTAGGTGTACACCCAAACAACAAAAATGTAAAAAAAGTAACAATGCAGCACACAAGGATTTATCTTTACTCTGCAATCTACTCTTGGCTAATCTAGTCCTCCAAGCCACACAGAGACACGCACCTACTAAACCACTTGATTCTTTTACCAGGTAAGAACCAAATCCTTGCACCGATTCTTTTCACAGGCTCAGAATCAACCTTTACAATTCTTTTTTCCCAGACTAAGAAAGAAACTTATCTTTTTGCAGGCTAAAGACTAACTTAATTCTATTATAGGAAGAATCACAATCTAATCTTTTTAATAGGCTAAAAATAAAATCTCACAAAACACTCTAAGTATCCTTTTCATCGGTAAGGATGGAACCGTTACAATTCACACGAAGTAATTCTAATCAGGAAGAATCAAGCCTAATTCTTTTACAAGGAAAAGAATACCTAACCTTTTTATACTCTGGGTAAAGATCAAACCTCAGTTTTGTTTTAAAAAAAATTGAAACCCAAGCTACCCTGACTAGATACTCCCAATAGTATCTAATCCGTACAAACTCACCAATTACAAAAATCAATGAGGTTCTTTCCACTCAGAGTTTCTACCACCTCAAACAAATTAAAATCAATTAATGTCCCGAAATTACTGTGTGATAGAAATTAATTGAGAAATTAAATATCTTATTATAATATGTGTGGGTAGTAAAAAATTAAGCACGTAATCAGATAATCACAGAAATCGTTTTAAAAAGATTTTTATGCTCTTTAAAGTTCAAAAATGATTTTACTAAGATCTTATTAACCAAGAAAATATAAAATTCTGAATTCACAATAAATAATAATAGCTTGGAAAGATCTCACCTAGAAAACACCGAAAGATTGTAAATTGAATCGCTAGGCAACTCAAATCGGTGACACCAAATCAATCGGCGCTTTATCTCAAGAACTTCTCAAAACAAATGATCTCTTTAATATATCTCAAAATAACCACTCTTAGAAAGCTCAAAATTTCGATAGTTCTTAATTGATATTTTGATATGAAATTCGCAGGTCTATATAAGTTGTTTTGAAAGAAGTCCTCTAACGGCTAGTTTCCTCAAGATATGACATTTAAATGCTTCTATAGACCCCATATATCATAACCATTCATTCCTGGTACAATTCACTTAAATATAGCTTTAAAATTATTCAATTAAGGCTACACATTATTTCTCAATAACTAATTGGATAGATAGGAAATACAAAATGAATCAAATTGAGAAATACTTTAATTTTATGTATCATATCTATAGGGATATCTAAATAAGTGTATAATATCTCTAAAATATCCCTGAAATATCTCAATCAGATATACCAAAAATGGCTAGTTAACTGCTAGTATTGAACATATCATTAAAAATCTTGGAATTATAACCAGACAGTCGGTTAACCGGTCATTAGATCATCAGTCGACCGATTGATACAAGTTGTAAGTCAATCCGTTACTCAAACAACGGTCAATTCCCCCAAGCATCAGTTGACTGATCGATTCAGAATGCATTTTGAGGCCAAATTTCAGCTCTGGTCGGTCAACCGATTCCCTACGATCGGTTGACCGATCGATTTAAAGAGTTTCACTTTGGTTAATCAGTTGACTGATCTCTTATGGTCGATTGATCGATGGATTCATAGACTTCCCATTTTCCAGCCCATACCCATCGGTTGACCGATCCAAACTTCAATGTTTTAATCCCCTTAACCGATTTCTGTTATCAGTTAACGCAATTGACACTAATATTCAATTTTAAACACTAATCTTACTTAGGTCAATTTTCATTTTTCAATTTCACATTGGAGCAAATATTTGAACACTAATTAGGATATTAATTTCATCAAATTAAACACACATAAATATAACTCATTAATTTGTATCATGTTTGATTCTAATCGGGATACATTAAGACTAAAAGAGTGTTTGAGTTGTTTTCACCTAATTTCTTCAAAATCTTCAATCTCTTCATCTCTTTAATGTCAATATCTGCATCCTTGACAATTGCTCCAAGATTTGGTCTTTAATGGAACTCTTAAACTGAAACACTCAACAAACACGTTAGTTCCACAAAAAATATCAACTCTTAATTGTCCATCAAAATTTTGGGATCAACACACACACACACACACACATATAGAGAGAGAATTCCCAAATTTTGACCTGTAATCTTATATATCCATATGTAGAGAATTCAAATTATTATTATTATTATTATTATTATTATTATTATCACCCAATACACGTGGTAATCAATATATATATATATATATAGATTTCATGTATTGTCTTCATTATATGAAGACAACACATATTATTATTTACGCCAATATCCATTTTTAAAATAAAAATAAAATTAATTATATCCCAAAACTCTTGAAAGTATATTTTAAATAACACGATCGTCTCAAAACATTTAAAAGTCAATTTAAAATTACGTTTAGCCCCAAAATTAAGAAATATTTATTTATACCATAAATTTTTATAATATACAAAACAACTCAAAAATATTAAATTTATATAAAATAATATTTTCAAAAATATAAATTTTCGGGGTATTACAATCTAATCCCCTTAAATAAATTTTGTCATCGAAATTTCGTTCAAACACTAATAATTCAGAATTGATGAGTGTAAAAATAGTCACTCCAACGCAACCAATTGAAGACCGCCACGTGTCCACAACTCTCTACAAAGATCATGTCACACTGAAGGCTGAGTATGGATATTAGACCGAGTAGAAGAATATCCCTATTCGCTCTAGCAGTCCCAGAAGCCTCAACACTCCCCAGGAAGAGTTGGCAAGTCATTACCGGGATGGGGAACCCTTCCCCATCTAGGCATTTTCTGTAGCAGCATCACTCACCACGTAAACTAACTCCCCAAGACTACCGAATCAAAGCCTTATTCCCGTATCCGGTTATCCGAGAAGGGCAGGGCAGAAAGCTCCATATACTTACTTTTCCCATTTTCGGTTATCTGAGAAGGGCATAAATCAAACTCCTCATCTTGGCTACAACAAGATTGTGTCTCCCTCAGTTTATGAGTTGGTTTAATTCCCCATATACAAATATCGTTAAATATCTCTTCCAAATATCCTTAAATTTCTCCTCTAAATATCCCAAAATATCTCTTAAATATCTTATAAATATCCGCTAAATATCCCAAAATATCTACAAATATCATCATGGCTCTCTTTCCCAACCGAAAATATTACTAAATATCCTCTAATATGGTCAAGACAAGGGTCTCTTCGCATCCTCCCATTGGCTATATGCCAAGTTGACACATTGATGTGATTTTGAGGAGACAATAATCCATGCTTAAGACTCTAAACTAATCTACTCATTGCCTATAAAAAGAAGGGCATACAATTGCCCAAAGGTAGATGAACTTTGCTCATCCTTTTCAGTAATTTCTCTATAAACGTTTTCCCCCGTACGCTGATTCTCAAGCCGGAGGGGACACATCGAGACCACCCTGACAAGTATATTGTGTAGGTTTCTAGGTGCTCCTCTTCCTGGAACTACTCCATTTCAAGTACTGATTTGTCTTTTCAAGGATCACAAGGCATTTTGATCCTCCCCTTCTCAGCCCATAAGGCTTTTGGGTTCTTTCCAATAGAGGTACTCCCCTTCCCGGCTAGAGACCTCTCCACGGATTAGAAGCTCCACGAATCGAAGATCTTCATTCCATACCTCTTCATCCAATGTTAGGCTGACCGGACCATACTGTTGGAGTCAACCAAAATTTGACATCAACAGTTTGACGCTGTCTGTAGGAAGCGCTACTAAAGGCCTTCCTCCAATCATCATCTGCTCTCATCTTGGTTGGAGGTTAGATGAATACAAGGTCTGGTCGGTCTTTGTGACCAAAAGACCCTAATAGCACGGTGGATAGCAACCCGGCTAGAAAAATGTCAAGAAACCCCAGGCCGAATGCGAGGACTATCGTCCCCATCCCGGAAGAAGAAGAACATACACTCTCCATTAACCAAGCAGGCTCGTCAGCTCCACCTGCAGGAGCCTACGGTGGACCATCTCCCGGAGCTGCAAACACGATACGACTTGATAACATTGAACGTCAGTTGTTTTAGTTTTAAACTTGTCTCGACAACATCCTTTCCTATCTATCCTCGGCCCTAGATCAGCGGGGACCGATTCTCTAGAATACAAGGGGATAAAAACACCACTTGCCATCGGCTCTTGACCAAAGGGGTCCGGTTCTCCAACATGCTAGGGGTAAGGATCTTCACCAGGAATAAGACCGTGACATCCACTCTGAAAGGCACATATTAAGAGAACAACCTCATCCGCGCGATCAACCAATTAGAGAATGGAATCTGGCCTCACCAGCCATTTTCAATTTTGTATCTTTGCCCTTACGGGCTCACCGGATAGATGATCTCCATGATCACCGTGGTCACCAACTGGGAAAAACCTACAGTAACGTCACCCATGTAGATCACAAAGGTTTCCGTGCTCAGGAGGTTGACTCCGACTCCCCTCTCGTCGAGAAGTAGAGATCAAGAGCGGCTACAAGTCATGTGGCAGCACCACCTAGAGGAAAAGCAGCGTTAGAGAGGTGCGTTACGGAGATGGAGGCAGCGCTTGTGCTGATACAGGGCCCTGGGGGGCTGCAGGACTCCCTTCAGGTATAAGATCTCATTTCGTTGATGATACAGTGTTTGAGGTAGTCCCTTGTAGGTTTCCCAGTTTGCAAATAACCTCTACGACGGGATTACTGACCCCAGTGATCACCTCTTCATTTTCATTGCATTCATAGACAAGCATATGGCATCCATGGCGATAAGGTGCAAGTCATTTCCCCTCACTCTCATCAGGATGGCCAACACTTAATTCCGAGAGTTGCCTCCAGCTTTAATCTCAACATTCACTCAATTAGAACAACTCTTCTTGTAATAAAGTCCCTAAAAAAATCTCAACAATTACCCCATACTCTGATCCTACCTATCGCTAATAGTGGACCAATATCTATCTGAATATTTTATCAATGTACTATCTTCATAATGCAAAAATAATTTATAGATCAAGTATTTTTCTTTATCAAAACTCATTTTTCAACAAATATCACCACTGGGAAATATCAAAATTTAACAAATATCATAGAACAACCGGATTTAAATCAACTGATCAACTTACTTTTATATAATAAAATACCATACTTTTTTACGAGCCATATGATTATTTTACCTCACGATGGAGAGTTATCATATCAACTACCTACAGGACTTATCCACTTCTTAACACGACATATCATAATCAATTCCATATTCAACTTCTCATGTTAAATCAACAATATATTTTTTATCACCTGTAGGACTTGTCCTCCTGTCTGGTATCAATACAACATATCATAATCAATTTCATATTCAACTTCTTTTGTCAAATCAACAACATATTTTTATCACCTGCAAGACTTGCCCTCCTGTCAAGTCTAACAACATATTCATAATCAATTTCATATTCAACTTCACCACATTATATTGTTAACACAATATTCAACTCCACCATATTAATAATTAATACTATTTTCAACTCCATTATATTAATAATCAACAATACTTGGTAAAAATCACTATATCATATCGATAATTATCGTCAACAACAACAATATATCAATTACCTACAGGACTTGCTCTCCTACCAGGTTGCAACACAACGTCTTACTGGATATGCCCTCCTATAAGGACCAACAACATCTCGCAGGACATGCCCTCCTGATGAGAAAACTATGTTATAGCAGAATAATAAAATTCATTTAACATCATAAAATTGTCTATTTTCATCTATATTTTTTTTTTAATTTAATATGATAATATAATTTAATAATTTACATATAAGACAGTAAACATCTTTTTAAACTGATAACCCAATATATCAAGTACATATATTAATATATAATACTAGTTAGATAACACCTATTCAATTAAATTTAGAATTGATACTGAGATTCAAAAAGGGTAGCACTGTCAATAGTTTTCTAACAAGAATCAATTTGACCAAGAGTTAAAGCAACCTAAATCCTAATTTATGAAGCTTACTAGATATTTTTGAAAAAAATAAATTGACATCGATAATTGTAAGACTTTAAAGAACACTTATGCCATAACTCAGAAATAGCATTGTGCATACGACTGATGCATATAGATTATGAAATGACATTTCTCCATAGAATGGTCAATATTCACACTAACGATAGCCACAGATTAAATTGTCCTCAATTACCTAAGTGGTCAATATTACCATTTTCCATATCAATATTTTTTGAATTAATAAGTTATATGAAAATTATTATTTTAAGCATTACTTCACTTATTATGAGTAATGTATACCATAACCTAAGCCTAGGGTGGTCATAACCTACTCTAATTTCACTTTGTAACGAACCGATTTTCTAAGACCGCCATGCAGTTTCTCCCTTTGGAGAATTAATATTAAAACCGAATTACCAATATTTTACTTTATAAATATCTGAGAAATTTTACAAACTACAGCAATAATTTTAATCATCGAATTATTGAGTCAAATTTAGAACAATATATAATAAATACAATTATTACAAATAGAAATTCAAATATAATTATAATTTTTGGCGAAACTCCATTTTCATTGACCCTGAAATAAAAACTGTGGAGTTGTGAGCCAACGCCTAGTACAATTTCATCCCCTTTAATACGTGTATCTAATTAATATAACAAATAAAATCATAAGCATGTATCACACATAATTTTCACATAATCTTAATTATTTCATGGAGATTAATAATTATAATTTCAACAACAATAATAACATAAATTACCCAATAGAGAGATTAAATATATATATATATATATTAAAAGAATTAGAATTAATAAAATATTAATTATGTCCTAAAACTCTTAAAAGTATATTTTAAATAATACGATAGTCCAAAAACTTTTAAAAGTCAATTTAACACGATATTTTACTGTCCATGACATTAAAAATGTATTATCCGTAACCACTTGCACTATATTGGATTTTGCAATCTTGTCCACAAATTTGCTGAGTAGTTCAAACATATTATCTCCCGTCTTTGCATAAGAGAAAGCATTCATAGATTCAATAAATACATTTCCCTGATGATTATTAACCAAAAAATTAATTGAAGTCCTCTTTCGCTTGCCTTTCTATGCATATGCCATAATTGTGCATCCACTAGTTTCACGTTCCTCTTTATACATTTCAAGCAATTCATTTGTGTGTTGCACTTCCTTCTTTAATAGAGGAACCCTACTCTCATGGTGTGATGGTTCTTTCTTGCCTGGACCACATTATCCTATGCCCTCAATCATCATTTGAAAATTATCATATTTGATGGATTGAATGAAATCCTCACATCATACATCCATCTCGCAATGAGTGTACATGCTCGGGACCTTAACTCTTTCTTTGTCGGATCATTATCATTCAATTTCGTTTGCATTCCCTTCCCCTTTCCATTTTTCACAGTCGTTTCCGGATCAGGAGTGAAATACAAATTTAAAGGCCCTTTTCGCTTTGGCCTTTTCGGTACAAATGCATGCGAACCTTTACTTGAAGGTATTTCTCCTTCTAGAAATGTTCCCTCTCGAAAATCATCCTCACCCTCATCCTCACTTCTGACTTCGAAGTCATCAAAATTCAACATTAAATTAATGTGTTCTTTCTCTTTCTTCTTCTTCGACATGTATTCTTCAAATTTTTCTCACATAATGCAATACCCCAAAAATCTATAATTTTGAAAATATTATTTTATATAAATTTAATATTTTGAAGATTATTTTGTAAACCGATGGTATAAATAATATTTGATAATTATTAGGGTTAAATGTTAATTCAAAATTGAATTTTAAAAATTTTGAAACTATTATGCTATTTAAATTATAATTTTAAGTGTTTTGCGATATAATAAATTTTTATTTTATTTTCAGGGGATATTTGTATAAATAATAAAAATAATAATATATGATAAAACGTGATGTTTTCACGTAATGAAGACAACACATTAATATAAACATATATATACATATATAGTTAACACGTTTGTATGGATTACATATATAATAATAATAATAATCATCCTATACAGATGTTAAGAAAATAAGGGCGGCAGTATGATATTGTTAAGGTTAATAGAATCAGATTTTTTTTTTAGCGAGAATCATATTCCAGTTCGGATTTCAAGTGGAATTTCTAACTCTTTTAATATTTATATTTAATCTCTCTCTTGATTATGTGATTCATGCAAAAGTTGTTAATTTTTTAACGATTAGTTTTCATGAAATATTTAAAATTACTATGTGAAAATATATGAGAAACATGTCTATGTGTTTAGTTGTGGATTGATTAAATGCACATAGTAAAAGGGTTAAAATTCTACTGAGCGTTGGTTCACAACTCTACAGTTTTTAATTGTAAGGCCGGTGAAAATATAACTGCGCCAGAAATTTTATTTGCATTTTTATTTAAATTATAATAATTTATTTATTATTCACTAATGTAAAATTGACTCGATAAATTGATAATTATAGTTATCGTTGTCGTATGTAAAAGTTATCAGATTTTTATTAAATAGATCTTGGTCATTCGATTTTAATGTTAATTCTCCAAGAAAAGAAATCGCGTGACGGGTCTGGGAAACTGAGTCATTACAAAGTTATATTGCCTAAACGATCATGAACCGATCCGGTAAATCTGGCCCAGCCAGGGCTGTTGCATACGTATATTTAGTGTATTTTGATTGAACAGATAAGATAATTGGTGTGATGCTGAATTATTATTACTTTGAACAAAATTCTAAGGACGAAATTTATTTAAGAAGGGTAGATTGTAATACCCCAAAATTTATATTTTTTAAAATATTTATGTAAGTTTAATAGTTTTGGGATTATTTTATAAATTTATGGTATGAATAATATTTGATATTTTTTTTTTTGTTAAATGGTAATTTTAAAATATACTTTTAAGAGTTTTGGGATATAATTAATATTTTATTTTAAGGAAGAATTGTGTAAATAATAAAAAAACATTATGTGTTGCCTTCATATTATGAAGACAACACATAAACCTTAAATTTATATATGTATATATGTGTATTTGTGTGTTGTGAGTTATAATAATAATAATGAACAATTCCTAACCACATAAATAAATATATATATATATATATATATATATATATATATATATATATATGGTAACGTGTATATATATAGACATTATAATTTAAAAATAATCATATTAGAAATATATATAGGCATACCTTAAGAAAAATTAAAGGTTTACGATTTTTTTTTTTAGCGAGAGAACTATTTCGATTCGGATTTCAGGTATAATTCTTAACTCTTTTAATATATGTATTTAATCTCCCTATGTATTGTGTGATTTAATTTATTACTATTATAATTGTTATTTTTTATGAGATTTATGATAACGTAATATGTGAAAATGATGTGAGAAGTATGCATATGTTTTTAATTATTGTAATAATGAGATACATGTATTAGAGGGGTTGAAATTCTATTGAGCGTTGGCTCACAACCCCCACAATTTGTATTGCAGGGCTGGTAAGAATAAACCTGCACTAGGAATTATATTTTGATTACTATTTAATTTGTAATAATTGTATTTATTATTTACTGTTGTAAAATTGAATCGATGAATTCGATAATTATAATTATCACTGTCATATTGTAAAATTTCTTGAATTTTTATGAATAATGAGATATTGATCGTTCGGTTTTAGTGTTAATTCTTTAAGGGAAGAAACCGCATGACAACTTTGGGAAACATGTTCGTTACAGAGTAGTATAACAACTTGATCATTTGGGTCGGTATTGGTATCCCTAAACATTCTGATACATCTCTGTAACGACCTGATTTCTTAGGGTTGCCCCGCGATTTCTCCCATTGGAGAATTAACACAAAAATCGATCAACCAATATTTCATTATTCATAAAAATCTGAGAAATTTTATAATACGACCACGATAATTATAATTATCAAATTCATTGATTTAATTTTACAACAGTAAATAATAAATACAATTATTAAAAATTAAACAGAAATTCGAATTTAATTCCTAACGCAGTTTTATTCTCACCGGTACTGCAATACAAACTGTGGGGGTTATGAGCCAACGCTCAGTAGAATTCACATCATTATCACATAATACGTTATTATAATATCTCATGAAAAATAATAATTATAATAGTAATAAATTAAATCACACAATACATGGAGAGATTAAATACATATTTTAAAAGAGTTAAGAATTCTACCTAAAATCTGAAGTCGAAATCCGAATCGAAATAGATTTCTTGCTAACAAAACATTCTATAAACTTATGATTTTTATTAAGGTGTGCCTATATGTTTATGTGTTGTATTCATAATATAAAGACAACAAATAATGTTTTTTATTATTTAAACTATTCCCCTCAAAATTTTGAAAAAAAAATTAATTATATCCCAAAACTCTTAAAAATATATTTTAAAATTATTATTTAACTTCAAAAATTATCAAATATTATTTATACCATGAATTTACAAAATAATCCCAAAAATATTAAACTTATATAAAATAATATTTTCTAAAATATAAATTTTTGTTGTATAACTCTACTCCCTTAAATAAATTTCATCCTCGAAATTTTTGTTCAAAACAATAATAATTCAAAATCACACCAATTATCTTATCTGCCCAATTAAAACACACTAAATATGCGTATGCAACTATTATATAGCAAAATGCCAAATTTTTATATCGTGAACAACTACTCCCAATAGTCTCAACATATCAACAACATATTCAACTACTTGCAAGCCGAAATTTCTACTTCTATTGTTTTCTCTCGCGATAGATACACATACACATAATACGTGTGTGTATGTATACATATATATATATATATATACACACACACATATAATATGATCACCACCTTCTTTTACTTTTTTTTTTCCTATTTATTTATTTATTATTATTATTATTATTTGGGGGCCCGGGAAAAGGGTGTAACAATTTTTAGTTTCAGTTCCAGGCCAGAAGATTTTTTGGGATCAATTCGTTACTGTATTTAATGAAAAACATTTCCCTGAATCCTATCAGTTCAAGATAAAGGAATAATTCATATTACTAAAATATAGGAAGATGTCAGTTCTGCAATATGAAATGCTATGTCCCGATTTGCTCCTGATTTGGTGAAGACTGAGGAAGTAAGATGTAGAAGATTCTAAAAATGACTAATAAGTTTCAGGTTGACTGGAAGGAGGATCAAAAGTTATGCGGAACTAGTGAACACGACAAAATTAATAGAGAAAGATGTACGAGAATTCGTCAAGAACCGTGAACTGTACAAAAAGAGTAGATTCGAGCCATTTAGTAGATATCCAGGTGGCACCTCTCGAGGATCCGGACTTCGACCGTAACTTTCTCGGGCCTCGATAACCGAGCAGTTAGTTAGGAGCTTGGGCCCATGGCAATTATATTTTATGCAACGACAGATCGTACCTTGATAGAGTTTAGGCCAGAAAGGCAGGTTAGGGGCCAGATGTCTAGCCCAGCAAGATGCCTAGGCTATCCCTGATGTAGTTACAGGTATCGTCTCTTTATATGATAGAAATACATGTATACTTATTGATCCCGATTCTACTCATTCATTTCTTTTGGCGAACATTATGATGCATGTCGGGAAATTTTTTATTACTCTGTCATATAGTATTATTATATCTACCTCTGTCAACAAGTCAGTGTTGTAGATAGTGTGTATAAAGACATTCCCCTTCGTATTGGTGATAGAGAATTGTCGGTGGATCTATTACCCCTAAATATTCATGATTTTGATGTGATACTGTGTATGAATTTACTATTAAGCTATAATGCTACAGTCGATTATTTTAAAAAAGAAGTTACCTTTCGAGTCTCAAGCGAGTCAGAGTTTGTGTTCTCGAGGAGATATAATCATTACCCTTATTAGTTTGATTTCAATTTTAGTGGCCAGAAAATTATTAAAGAAGAGATGACATGATACCTCACGCATGTGATTGACACTAGTCAGAAGAGGTACAGGTGGCAGATATCTAGTGGTCAAGGATTATCCAGATGTATTTCCAGAAAAATTGTCAAGGTTGCTAGTGGATAGGGAATTGAATTCACTATCGAATTATTTCTGGGTACTTCTCCTATATCAATTCCACTCTATCGTATGGCACCTACCGAACTAAAGAAATTGGAGATTCAGTTGCAAGATCTGTTAGATTGCGGGTTTATCAGACCTAGTGTTTTCTCGTAGGGAGCTCCAGTGTTATTCATAAGGAAGAAGGATGGCACTCTGAAGGTGTGCATCAACTACAGGCAGCTAAATAAGGTGACGATTTGTAATAAATACTCGTTGCCTAGAATTGATGATTTGTTCGATCAGTTGGAGAAGGCTAGTGTATTTTTCAAAATAGATCTTTAATCAAGATATCATAAATTGAAAGTCAGATATAGTGATGTGTCAAAAACAACATTCCGTATAAGATATGAACATTATGAATTTCTAGTTATATCATTTGGGTTGACGAATGCCCCTACCGTATTTATGGATCTGATGAATTGGATGTTCCAACCTTATTTACATCAATTTATCGTGTTTATTAATGATATAATGATTTATTCCTAAAATAAAGAAGAGCATACAGAGTATCTCAAGATTGTGTTACAAATTTTGAGAGAGAAGCAATTGTATGCTAAGTTCAGTAAATGTGAGTTTTGGCTTGACAGAGTTGCATTCTTAGGACATGTTATCTGGGATGATGGTATTCAACTTGACCCAAAGAAAATCGAAGTCGTTGTTCAGTGGAAAAGGCCAAAAAGTGTAACAGAAGTACAAAGTTTCCTGGGGTTAGCGGGTTATTATCGTCGTTTTGTATAGGGATTTTCTATTATAGTTGCCCCATTTACCTGTCTGGCCTGCAAGGAATCTAAATTTGAGTAGACCGACAAATATGAACAGAGTTTCCAGGAACTAAAAAATAGACTGATATCAGCGCCAATATTTTCTCTCCCGATAGAAGTCGGTGACTTTGTGATTTACAGTAACGTTTTACACCAAGAGCTAGGTTGTGCACTGATGCAACATGATCACGTAATTGCATATGCCTGTCGGCAATTAAAGAATCATGAGAGTAACTACCCGACGCATGATTTGGAGTTGGTAACGATTGTATTTACCTTAAATCTCTCGAGACATTATCTGTATGACGAGACATGCGAGATATACATTGACCACCAGATTTTGAAATATTTGTTTACTCAGAAGGAATTAAATCTAAGACAGAGGCATTATATGGAGTTCATCAAGGATTATGATTATATTATCCATTATCACCTTGAAAAGGGCAATGTTGTAGTAGATGTATTGAGTAAAAAATTGGCAGATTCGGTTGCATATCGTCGAGTTGATCATACTAACCTATATGCCGAGCTGAGATATCTACAAGTCTAGTTGGTAGTTGGTCAGACGACATCGTTACTTGTGACTTTGACCTTGAGACCAACGTTAATCGACTGTATTATAGAAGTATAGAAGTCGGATGTCTAATTGGGAAAGATCAAAGATTAAGTGAAAAATGGCCAAAGAGCCGATTATTGTGTTTGAGATAATGATGAATCCTTGATATTTGATAATAGACTGTATGTACCTAATAATGCCAATTTGAAGAAAGATATCTTGGAAGAAGCGCACAGTTCAGCGTATGTAATGCATCCAGGTGATCAATCTTACTATCCTCTTAAGAATTTAGAAATTAAGCCCGATTAAAATCTTAAGTTGGTTTTTCTAGATTTTTAAAAAAAAACCGTGATTCTTAAGTATTATGTGTATATAATTTAATGAAAAACACAAAATCAAAATATGTTACTTGTTTAATAAAGATCCAAGCATTAAATAATTCATAACAACCAATGATATATGATATAAAAGATTAAATTATTTATTTAATTGAAAAACCTTGAAAGTTGAATTGCAATTTGTTTAAAATCAACACAACATAAAACTTTAATTAATTACACATGGTTTCATCCTAAATCTTAGTATAAGAAAAATATAGAATCAGGATAGGAATTGTGGATTTTGTATTTCGAAGATTATGTCATGTTCATATTTTTTCCTTTAGCTTTGATTTGTATAAATGAATGTTCCTAACCTTTTGGGTGAAACGCTCAGAAAAATAGAATTTATTATTCCTCAAACATGATATATCGGCGATATTTAATTCCTACGTTAATTTAATCTAGGGTAAATTAAAATCGAGATATAAACCATCAAGCTTAATGATAAATCTCTGTGAATATTATTATGTGACCGTTAATTTTAGATGTCACGTTCTAAATTTAACGAAACAATTGAATTTAGAATCAAAATTTCTTCGTCACACAATTGTTTAAACAAATCCCAAATTAAATTAAAAATATAATATTTCATAATTTCAAAAATACATTACCTCAATCTTAACCGAATTGGAGGAAGTTAGCCGCTCACCGTTGTGTAAAGCGATGTCTTCTTGGAAATAATCCTCAAAAATACCGTTTTACACTTTGTACCTCTAAAAATCAAAACTTCATTTTCTCCATAATAGAAATAAAAATAAAATAAGACTAAAAATACTAAGCAAAATGATTTATTATTATGTACAAGTGTATACATGTCTCCCCTACATTTGATCCCAAGGCCAATATTTATAGCTTAGATATTTTGGGGGTAAATTGGTCAAAAGAAGAATTCATAGGGGTCAAAATGAAAAGAATCAAAAGTTGAAGAGGCAGTTGACATAAGCCAAATTGGGGCTGTTTTACTATAGCGGCTTAGTAGGGGACACAGTACTGTAGCAGACTAAGTGTTACTCGGTACTGTAGCAGTCACAATTATTCATCTTTTGTTCAGTTTATCGCGATTTGCTCGTTTTTGAATAGATTTACTCCAACTCAATATCATTTTGTTTGTTTTTCAAAAACCTACAAAACCATATAAAATAATGCAATTTTATATATTTTCTTTTGATCGAATGATTTGTTCCACTTTATACGCTTTGTGTTCGGATTTTGTTCGGCATGTTGTAGTTTACTTATTTTTAATCCGATTTGCCCAATCTTAACTCCGTTTTGATCCATTTCCATAAACAAACATAAATAACTAAACTAAATCTATTTATAATTATTTTCACTATTCGAACGATTAACAAACCTAAGTTTAGAGGTATAAAAAAGCACAAAATGAGGTGCGATCAATACAATTGTTGAATTTTGAGTTGGACAAATATGTTATTATTAATATATCAGATCTAGTCTTTTCTGGAATATTCTACATCTCACTTCTTCAGTCTTCACCAAATCAAGTGCAAATCGGGACAAAACATCAAATTTGATTTCATACTGTAGAACCGGTTTCTTCGCCTATTTCAGTAATATGAACTCCTCCTCCATATCGAACTGTAGGATTCAGAAAAATATTTTTAATTAAATACAGCAACAAATTGATCCCAAGAAACCTCATGGCTTACAAATGAAATTAACCTCTTCATTTCTTCCCACCATTGTTCGGCTTCCCCTTTTAACTGGAAGGTGGCGAGAGGAACTCGGTTGTCATTGATAATGCCCATTGCCTCAAATACGTGCCCTATACTCCTCAATCAATTTTCAGTATTAGTAGGACCCGCAGCTTCCGTAAAGGTTAGGGGGTCCAATTCCTTGAATCTTTTCAGGAGTACAGCCTGAAGAATGGTTGTTTCGATTTGAGCTTTCTAGCATTCCACCATCTTTGTGTGTTGTTCTGTCAGTTGTGCAACATCCTGTAATATTCGTTCGACAACATCCAAACTTTTCTACGTCCTACCCCTTTTTCTTTAGGATTCAGAATTCCCACTATTTTCATTTCTACAATCCATATTCGAGATCTGAAATGAAACTTAATAAATAAAAAGCCAACACTACAAACAACAGTGTATGATACAAACATATTATTTAATCCACTAAAATAACTGCCATTCGCGTGCCGAACCAACCTATCGATACCCTATCTTACGATCCAGTATTGACTAGACAATTTGACATGTCTACAGAACCTATAACATATGCTCTGAAGACTAGTCACCTATAATCAAGTTTACGGTTATGATTGTATTGTTGAATTAATCAATCAAATTAATAAAAGAATCATAAATCTTGAGTACTGAAATTGAGTCTCCATTTTAACGCTTTGTACCCCTGAATTTTGATCATATGAATATCTTAGGTAGTGTTTGATTAATTCAACTTACCAATAGGAAGTTAAGTAAGACTGGATGAGTGTTGTGTTAATTGTGGACCATAGGATAAGTTATTGAAATTATCAGATTTAAAGGTATTTACTGTCTTCTATGTAAATTATCAAACTATATTATCGTATTAAATTAGAAATTTTTTTTTGATGAAAATGGACAGTTTACAATGATTAATGGATCAAGTAAATTTTTAATTGTGCAGATTGATATTTATTATCTTGCTATACCATACTTGTCTCGTTAGAAGGGCGTGTTCTGTAAGATATGCTTGGTCCTTACAGGAGGATATGTCCTATAGGACTATGTGTTGTGACTTGGCAGAAGGCAAGTCTTGCAGGTGATTAAAATACGTTGTTGTTGATATGTTGTATTGAGACATGATAGGAAGGCAAGTTCTGGAAGTAGTTGATATGATAACTCTCGATCATGAGATGAAACGATCTTATGTCTAGTTAGGAAGTATGGTATTTTATTATATAAAAGTGAGTTTATTTGTTAATTTAAATTTGATTATTCTATGATATTTGCGAAGTTTTGATATTTCCCAATGTGGTAGTATTTATTGAAAATAGATTTTGATAATATATATATATATATATACTCAATCCATAAATTATTTTATATTATGAAGATAGTACACCGATAAAAATACTCGGATAGATATTGGTAAACTACTAACAATTGGTAGAATCAGAGTGTGGGAGAATTGCTGAGACTTTTGGTAGACTTTATGTAGTATTTTTATAAACATGTTTTGCTTGAGTATTGAACTCGTCATGTTACGTAATTATTGAACTTTTGAAATGAAATATCCTTTATATGTTTGAAACATATTTCTATGTTTGAGACGTAATTATGCGATTAAGACGCATTTATACATTTGAGACGTATTTGATATTTGTAGTTTGACACGTATTTATGTGTTTCGAGGTATATTTATGAGATTGACACAAATTTATGTGTTTTGAAACGTATCTATGTGGTTGGGATATATTTATGTATTTTGAGACGTATCTATGTGATTAAGACGTATTTATATGTTTTGAGATATATTTATACGATGAACACATATTTATGTGTTTGAAACATATTTATGTAGTTGAGAAGTATTTATGTGTTTTCACGCATATTTCAAAAAATCTATTATTTGAAGTTCGGATTGTGATGATATTTATGAGAATATGAAATTAAATTAAAATTTTAATGTGGATATTGGAGATAATTATTTTTTAATCTCACAGGACAGTCCACGAAAAATTTGGGCTATCTACTAGTTATAATATTAGTTGTGAATATAGTGTCTTGAATGTTGGATGGACTTGATTGATGTTGGTTATGTGATATGGCAATGGAATAGAAATGTCGTATCGAGTGAAAAAAATTATTGAGGTTATGGGTCTGTTGGAATTGAGATAGACCCAATTCAAGTGAGACTACCGTGATCTTTTAAAATACATGTTTATTGCTATTTTCATTAGAGTACGCAACGGAAGTGTTTAGAAACATGAGATTCTTTAACAATTGATTATAAGTGCTAAGTGTTACTGACCAAAAGTACATCATGTTGAGTTATTTTGAATAAAGTATGGACCACTACGAATGCGAAAGTGGCGATACGTAGTATGAATATTAGTGATATGTGGATTGGTAGTGACTTTTTGGTTACGGGACCCTACATAGAGAACTGTTGTTCTAAAATCAAGTGTGACTAACATAATAGTGCAGCACGATTCTGAAGTATTATTATTTGAATGAAATTTCGATGACAAAATTTATTTAAGGGGTGTAGATTGTAATACGCCGAAAATTTATAATCTTAAAATATTATTTGATATAAGTTTAATATTTTTAGGGATTGTTTTGTAAATTTATACTATAAATAATATTTGATAATTATTGGGGTTAGATGTTAATTTTAAATTGACTTTTAAAAGTTTGGGACTACTGTGTTATTTAAAATATAATTTTAAGAATTTTTTGATATAATTAATTTTTATTTTTATTTTTATTTTAAGGAGGAATATTTGTGTAAATAATAAAAATAATAATATATGAAAAAATGTTTTGTCTTCACGCAATGAAGACCGCCCATTAATATAAACACATATAGTTAACACGTGTGTGTATGGATTATATAATAATAATAATAATAATAATATATAGATGTTAAGAAAAGAATGGAGGTAGTATGATATTGTTAGGGTTAATAGAATCAGAATGTTTTTTTTTTTTAGCAAGAATCATATTCCGGTTCGGACTTTATACTTTAGTTCAGATTTCAGGTAGAATTTTTAATTCTTTTAATATTTGTATTTAATCTCTCTTTTGATTATGTGATTCATACTAAACTTGTTTTAATTTTTAAAGGTTAGTTTTCATAAAATATTTAGGATTATTATGTGAAAATTACGTGGGAAATATGTCTATGAGTTTAGTTGAAGATTGATTGAATGCACATAGTAAATAGTTTAGAATTCTATTGAGCGTTGGCTTATAATCTCACAGTTTCGATTGCAGGGCTGGTGAAAATAAAATTACTCCAGGAATTTTATTTTAATTTATATTTAATTTGTAATAATTGTATTTATTATTCACTGTTGTAAAATTAACTTGATAAATCGATAATTATAATTATCGCATTCGTTTGTAAAATTTCTTATATTTCTACTAAATAAATCTTGGTCCTTCGGTTTTAGAGTTAATTCTCCAATAGGAGAAATTGCGTGACGGTCCTGAGAAACCAGGTCGTTACACACAATATGAATATTTCTTGTAAATGGAATGTGCAATGCAAACATGAAGAAGTTGAACAAAAACAGTACACATGTGAAGAGGCTGACCAAACATTGTGCAAATGTGAAACTGGAAACGTGAAATAGAGTATTCATGAAACAAGCCCAAAAAATGAGAGCATACATATGAGTGCAATTTAGTGAAGGATTGCAACCTATGGAGGAGGCCGATGGAATCCTAATGGGACCTGCTGCTACGATTCTCTATGAAGGAGGCAGATGGAAAATATTTTGGTCTTCAGTAAGATTATGGGGTCTTTTTTAATTAAATACAACACCAGGCTATATTGTAATTACCTAGGGCACCAATCTCGCACAAGGTGAACCGTAGGCTCCAGGCATGTCGTGTGCCCAAGCTCATTAGGCATGTTTTTTTAAGGCTTGTGACTTTTTCAAGGCGAAGCACACAAGCTGTGCCTAGTGCTTAGGCGCTCGCCCAGGCACAATTTTGACGACTATGTTCACGCCTATGTGTTTCGTGTATTTCTCTTATAAGTTACATCTTCTATGTGATATGAACATTCACATTTATGTGTTTTACCATCTCATATGTGATGTCAACCTTCACTTTCGCATATCATATAACTGTGACTGTTGACACCTCATTTACTTGTTAAACATCCGCATCTCTTGTACTTCAACTTGGTAAACATTCTATATGCTAAAAATGTCATTAAATTGCATATTTCCTAATTATTTTGATCGGTTCACTTATCATTGATTGAAAAAGTTATTACAGAAACAATGTAAATGGTCACAAATTACTTTTTCTTCCATTTTATGTTGTTCATTGCAACAAGTCGTAAAACAAAACAAAAGTAAATTTTATGCATGTTTGTTTAATTAGTATAAGTGTGTTATGTTTATAGTAGTAGTTTTTGTGTGCTGAGTTTTGCAGTTCTTCTGGGCCATTACCTGATGATGAAATTATCCTCTAGTTGTTTATCGAGGTCAAAGATAATACCCATTCATGTGTGTTCTGTGTGTCTAACATTTTGATTTGGTAAAAATCATTGTGGATCCTAATTTTCACAAACACGTAGATTCAATGTACAAGCTATCCAATCGATTATGATCGTTTGAGTCGTTGAAGCCTTCCATGTAATATGTTTTACCCCTCGTTACCCTATCAAAGCCAATTAGTCGTTTCAATTGTGAACACGTAACAAATACCCTAACCAATAAAAAAAATTTGAAACAATTGTCGATAAACCTAAGGCACAAATTAAGTCGAAATCAAGTTAGCATTTATTTATGCTACTTGAAGTGAGCGGTTAGGTTTTGGGTGAACTTTTAATTGGTTCGGTATTCGAGTACTCACTTGTCATTTTTCTATCGTATTTCCATACCCATGAAATTGTACAAATCAAATAAGATTGGGGGTGTGGTTGGTAAAAAAATATAAATATGGTATTATTTTTGTTTGTTTTGACAAGTGAGTAATGCGTTTCAAAATGTTAATTCGGGGTTGTTTCGAATTGATTTATGTGGGTACAAGTGTGATTGAGTGCCAAGCGTAGTGCCTTGGGTATCGTTGAGTTAATGACGCTTGCCTGTTTTATATTCCCGATATACCCTTGGCCAATTGATAAAAACCGAACCAAGTCCTTTTGATCTTTTTGAATTTCTAAGCCTACATTAGTAGAGAGTGGAACCCAGTCTAGAGTATGAAAATCCTGTAAGTCATGAACTTGTTGGTAGATAATCCAATCCGGTCTTTGGATGGTTATATAATTAGCGTTTTCGAGCACACACTTAAAAAAGATCTAGAATGGCGTTTACTGATATTGAATGTTGAAATTCTAGAATACCACATGGTGCATTGTATTCTTGAACTAGAAAGGGGATCTAGTTATATATATACTAGGATTTTTTGTTGGGCTCTCCCATAAAGGGTTTCAACGAAACCCTAAACCTACAGTTATTACTTAATTGGGCTTCTACACAAAAGACACTACAGCCCAAATCAAAATATATTCACTGATTATTTGGGTTTGCTTAAATAATAGACTATCTATTAATCCGTTTTTATAAAACAGTTAATTCAATTAATGTTAGATCATAAAAAAAATTCCATCAATTCTAGCTATATGTGCTGATTTACCTAAAGATTCTAAATTTGCGACTTCAATATTATTCGAGTACAACGTTTTAGTGGGTTCCGCATTGGCGTTTTTGGTAAATTTCACGCAGTCCTACTCTGGAAGTTGGGGGTAGGAGTTCGCATTAGGAATTATAGCCTTTCCTTATTTTTTATTATTGTTGCTCTCCGTTTTCTTTAAACCGACTCCGATCGAATCCACCCGACCAATTTATTTAAATAAAGTCAAAGATATTTTTAAATCACGCAATCTTAAGTTGTTGATCCTGAAGGCAATTAAGGAGATTACCCAAAAATTTGGGGTTGGATCTCTTTTATTTGTTGCCCCTTTAATTTTTGAAAACGTTCTTTCCCACCAAATATCATTAGTAGCATCTCTCGTGGCTATTATAGCTATTGCGGCCTTCACGTGAGGCTGTCAATTCTTGATTAAAGCTTTCAAAAGAAGACAAATTTTAATCTTCTTATGTTGCATCATTTTTGTTTCCCAAGTACTTTATTCTACTTTTCTATTTTATTTTCACAAAAAAAATTATTATTGCATGAAATGTGACGCTAACTGAATATGTATATTCTCCTTTGGCAACATTTTTTTTCAAATTACCAGTTGCAATTGCATATGCAGCCATAACTTGTTTTGTGGGTGCTAGTGGTGCATTGTCGGGACCCGAGGGTTGGGTGACCGACACAGTCACCGACGATGGCAAAGTATTATGCCTTGTATGGGGAGGATGCTTGTCATATATTGTGACTGTATTGATGAATCAACTTTCTTTTAGAATCTTATGTTTTTTCAGTTTGTGGTCATTTATAATTTTTGCAGTCATCGCAACAATTAATGGCTTTGTCATATATTTTGTGGTACCAGAGACGATATAGACACAACAAAAGATATGACAAAACCATTAATTGTTGCGATGACTGCAAAAAGGATAAATGACCACAAACGAAAAAAACATAAGATTCTAAAATATAGTTGATTTATCAATACAGTCACAATATATGACAAGCATTCTCCCCATACAAGGCATAATACTTTGCCATCGTCGGTGACTGTGTCGATCACCCAACCCTCAGGTCCCTACAATGCACCACTAGCACCCACAAAACAAGTTATTGTCGCATATGCAATTGCAACTTGTAATTTGAAGAAAAATGTTGCCCAAGTAACCATATGCCAAAGGAGAATATCCATATTCAGTTAGCGTCACATTTCATGCAATAATAAATTTTTTTGTGAAAATAAAAGAGAAAAATAGAATAAAGTACCTGGGAAACAAAAATGATGCAACATAAAGAGATTAAAACTCGTCTCCTTTTGAGAGCTTCAATCAAGAATTGACAGTCGCACGTGAAGGCCGCAGTAGCTATAATAGCCACGAGAGATGCTACTAATGTTATTTGGTGGCAAAAACATTTTCAAAAATTAAAGGGACAACAAATAAAAGAGATCCAAACCCAAATTTTTGGGTACTCACCATAATTGGCTTCGGGATCAACAACTCAAGATTGCACGATTTAAAAATATCTTTGAATTTATTTAAATAAATTGGTCGGGTGGATTCGATCAGGGTCGATTTAAAGAAAACGAAGAGCAGCAATAATAAAAAACATGGAAGGGCTATAATTCCTAATGAGAACTCCTACCCCCAACTTTCAGAGTAGGACTACGGGAAATTTACCAAAAACGCCAATGCGAAACCCACTACAATGTTGTACTCGAATAATATTGAAGTCGCAAATTTAGAATCTTCAGGAAATCATCACATAAAGCTGGAATTGTTGGAATATTTTTTATGGGCTAACGTTAATTGAATTAATTGTTTAATGGATAGTCTATTATTTAAACAACCCAAATAATCAGTGATCATATTTTGATTTGGATTGTGGCGTTTTTTGTGTAGAAGCCCAGTTAAGTGGCAAGTGTAGGTTTAGGATTTCGTTGAAGTCCGTTATGGGAGGACCAACGAGAAATCCTAGTATATATATAACTAGATCCCCGCCATAGTATATAAAAACCGGACTGGGCCGCTCGGTTCAACCGGTTGAACTGTTTAACAAGTAAAAATCGTTTTAGACCAAAAAATGTTGAACTGGCCGGTTCAGACCGGTCTAACCGCCGAACCGTCTAACAGGAACGATTCATAGAGAATCGAGTGGTTTCTTCCATTTAACTTGGCTCGGACGAAATCTAAACAAATAGACAAAATATACAAGAAATTAGGAGCGGAAATCAAACCCTAAACTAGGGGAATTGCAACTACGGACAACGAGTAGAGGAGAGAAAAGGGCTAGGGCTTCGGTGAGCATACGAGACAAGATCGTGCAACGGCGACTGCATCTCGAAGCAAGGGGTTAAGATTCAACATTTAATTTTTTTATGTTATTCACGAGCTCAATTCAAAACTCTAATTCTCAAAGTTCAAACCACAACCTTAAGGTAATTGGGTTGAACATTGTAGTAGTAAGCACTAAACAAGTGCCCTAATAAAGGAATCAAATATTTTATTTTCTGAACTATGTCCATTTAAACAAATATTATCGTCTTTTAAATATGATCTAACTATCACACTAATGATTGTAGCTTATTCTTGTTGATTATTTCTTATAATCATAATAAAACGAAATTAAACAATAATTTAAAGTATACACGATTATTAGGACACAACAATGAAGAACGATAATCGAAAGCGTACATGTCTCGGCCATCGCAGCGGCATACGAACTAAATCTTCCTCCCTATAATCTAGATTTCGTGATGGCAGCTCTCAATGGAAAGAAAACCTTAATCTAAATTAGGGAGGGAACCTAGTTATATATATACTAGAGTTTCTCGTTGGGCCATCTCACAACGGGTTTCAACGAAACCCTAAACCTACACTTGTCACTAAACTAGGTTTCTACATAAAAGACGCAACAACTCAAATCAAAATATGATCACTGATTATTTGGACAGCTTAAATAATAGATTATCCATTAACTCGTTTTCGTAAAACAATTAATTCAATTAATATTAGCCCATAAAAAATATTCCAATAATTCCGGCTATATGTGCTAATTTACTTGAAGATTTTAAATTTGCAACTTCAATATTATTCGAGTACAACATTTTAGTAAGTACCGCATTGGCATTTTTAGTAAATTTCACGCACTCCTACTCTAGAAGTTGCGGGTGGGAGTTCTTACTAGGTATTATAGCCCTTCCTTGTTTTTTATTATTGCTGCTCTCCGTTGTCTTTAAATCGACCCCGATCGAATCAAACGACCAATTTATTTAAATAAATTCAAATATATTTTTAAATCGCGCAATCTTAAGTTGTTGATCTCGAAGGCAATTATCCAAAAATTTGGGATTGAATCTCTTTTATTTGTTGCCCTTTCAATTTTTGAAAACGTTCTTTCCCACCAAATAACATTGGTAGCATCTCTCATGGCTATTATAGCTACTTTGGCCTTAACATGGGGCTGTCAATTCTTGATTAAAGCTTTCAGAAGGAGATGAGTTTTAATCTCCGTATGTTGCATCATTTTTGTTTCCCAAGTACTTTATTCTACTTTTCTATTTTATTTTCACAAAAAAATTTATTATTGCATTAAATGTGACGCTAACTGAATATGTATATTCTCCTCTGGCAGATTGTTACTTGGACAACATTTTTCTTCAAATTACCAGTTGCAATTGCATATGCAGCAATAACTTGTTTTGTGGGTGCTAGTGGTGCATTGTCGGGACCCAAGGGTTAGATATGCCATGATTCTGTTCTATTCCCTATTGAAGCAAAGCCCAAGTTCTTCTCAGACTGAAAAATCATTATTTTCTCATAGTGATTCCTTGGATAAATGCAAAAATAGTATGGATCAAGATGGTGATAAGTGTGATTTAGAGATATTCAGGGTTAAACCTGCTCTTCAGTAAAGCTGGAACACAGACAGAGTCAACACTCTTGATTCAAAATTTGAGCATGAGGTATGCTAGTCTTTTCTCTCACTCTATATTATCATATCTCATTTGATTGGCATATCTTAAATTGGGGGAAGAAGTCACTTATAAATTTTCATCTTTAGTATTTATCTTTCTAATTTTGGGTTCGTATTGGGTAGACATTTTTTAGCCTTTATTTGTATTTAGTTAATGTTAACTATTATATCAAATACAAAATAACAATAGTTAACATATAGCAGATACAAGGAATAAGACGTATACAGCACAAGTGAACATGAAAAAAAAAATAGAGAACAGAAAGAACAAAACAGTGCCCAGATTTTCGCTTTATGTCTTTGTTCCATGTCACATCCCACCCCGGACACCCGTCACCTGTGGGGCCGACGTGACGTTGACACGACAATACCTAAGCGACAAACCAACTAGAAAGCGACGGTATATATTCATAATTATACAAACATCAAAATACAAGTCATAACCATCTTCCCTAACCAAAGACACACCCGTCCCTGAATTCCCTTTAATAACAACAAAAGAAAAAAAAAAAAAAAAAAAACGATGAACCTCTCCTAGGTTCGCCTCAAGCAGCACTTCCTGAAAAATCTTTTTTTTTTCCTTGCTATACCATCGACGAACTCTGTCACAACCCGTCCCGGACACCCATCATCTCGAGGCTGGCGTGACTACAACATGACATCACTGAAACCCAAATAACCAAATGAATGACAATATATACCCACTGTATAATACAAACATCTATTATAGGGGACACATCCATCCCAAATTTATTTTCTAACTAAAAGTATTTATCCATGAACCTTTTATAGGTTCGCCTTTGACAGCTTCTCTCAAGCGCTTATATAACTCCGTTACGTAGCTCTACCTAGTGCCAGTAGGGGATCGACTCCTAACTTTTGTACCTGCGAGTGTACTGTCTTCTTAGTAAAAATATTTTATAATAAGAATTTATATCTATAACATCTAAATGGATCAAACGTAAATATATAACCACCACATAGCTTGTAAAATTTTCAGTATATAAGCAGTGAAAATAAGGTGATACAGATAAGTTTCATCCAAATCCATCTAGTATAAAATCATACCAATCACCATAATAATAATAATAAAAAAAAAAAAAACACCCAGTATAAGTAAAATACCACATCTCAAACACCACTCCACCACAACACATACTGGCTAGCCATAGTGATCGTTTTAACCTCACGATCGGGAGTTTGCAACGGTACCGTATCATCCGTAAGATATGCCTTCCTACGAACACCCATCACTCCGCCGAAGTGGATAATCACTACGCAGTATAAACGTCTAACATCACTCTGCCGAAGCAGATAATCATCACTCCGCTAAAGCGGATAACCTCACTCTATCGAAACAAAGAAATATTATGGCATCGTTAAATCGAATACAGCATCATCAAATCACAACCCAATAAATATCGTCCACTCAACATCGTCAAATCACCCCGTCTATCTCTTTTTCCCAAAATCAACTTTTAAATTCAAAAATCATATTTCATACTTCCTTTTAAAGAAAATGTCTGATTTTTATCAAAACCACATTTCCACCCTTTATTTTTAGAAACCCAGACATTTTTAGCAAAACAGATATTTTCTATTTTCTTTTAAAAACACCCTCTGATTTCACCAAATTCAACAAAAAAAAATCATTTTTAACTTCGTTTCGAAACCATCGAAATCTTTCGAAAATCCAGTTTACCAACTCACCCAAATCCTGTTTAATCCATATCATTTATAAATTCACACCGTTTAAGTAAACAAATATTTCATCATATATATACATAGAAAAATAGTTTGGCAAGAAGACAGTACACTTACCTCGATATTCGTTTTGCAAAACTGACACTGACCACACTCTATCTGGACGTCAATGCCTGCGAACCTAATAATGGCAGAGTCTAAATTAATATCTTATTTAAAACATCCTAATCATGCAATGCAGACCCTATATTCCGAATCGTTACTAATTTTATGTACCACGTACTTAAAATTAATTAATCGTCACGAAATTATTATGATTTTAGGATTTGTAACACTAACTAAAATTTAATTTAACGAGAATTAATAATCGATTGAAGTTTCACCTGTTTTCGAAACGTTTGGCGACCACGAGATGGGTTTTAGATTTTTCTGGGGTGGTTTCTCCAATTTCCCCCCCCCCCTTTTTTTCCATCTTTTTCTTTCTTCTTTTCGTCCTGTTTGCGCCTACTGTTTTTGTTTCTGTTTCAGTTCAACTCCCGGCCGGCCACCTCCTCTCTCTCTCTACCATTACCGTCCACCGGAGGCCTCCCACACCTCGTCGCCCTCACCGCCGGCCCTACACCATCCCCCACCGGAACACTCATATCCCCTCCGTCACGGATGAACGATGACACCAACACCCACTGTCGGTAAACAGATCTCACATACCCACCTACACACATGACAACAAAATACACCCTCATACTCCCCTACGCCGGCCGCATAACGGAGACAAACCCACTCATACCCATACGATGAACTCGATGGCTCACCCACACGCACTGAAACCCACACACTTCAACGTCCCTACCCATGTACATCGTCGAACCGAACAACTCACCACCCCACGATTGTCCGTAAATCGTAACACCTCCACCAGCGAATTCCCCCACCGATTACTACTCCGCTCACGCCCACACACCCACGACGGAACTCTCACGGCCGGACGACTCCTACACTTTCGATGACGAGGAATGGAAAACAAAACACAAACAGAACACCCACATGTCATACACCGATCGGCCGACCCAAATACTCCCACTCACCGGTCGAACGACGGTGCACACCGGAGATGACAACACACACATGCAATTCGTCGGACGAACACTCCCACACTGCCGGCGATCACAAGACAGCCTCCGCTCCTCCGATTCTCTCTCTCTCTCTAGATTTCTGAAATCATGGTTTGTTCTTCCGTGGTGCGATTGACGTGGTGTGCATGTGTATATATATGCATAAAAATGGTGGTGTAAGCTTGATCAATTGTCCGCCACGTTGAACTCCACTCTTCTCGATCTCCCTGCCAGTCAGCTGAGTTCCTCCAACGCACACACATGTATATATTTTTATATAAAAAAAAAATCTTTGTTTAAATTACACTTTTCTCCCCCCTATCTTCCATTACGTTTTTATTTTAATCTCATTCATCTTTTAAGTTTTTCTTAAATTGCATTTCGATCCTTAAAAATTTTATTCTAGAATTCAACTACAATTTGTGCATCTTAAATTTAGAATAAGTTCCCAAATTTGCAATTTGACCCAATTATCATTTTATTTTATTTTTATTTATTATTATCATTATTATTATTATTAGTATTTTTTTTTCTCAATTTTTCCCCAAAATTTTCTAAATGCTCTCAATTGAAATTGAAATGACGTACGAGTTAAATCGAGGTCTTACAACTCTTTCCCGTGCCAGTAGGGGACCGACTTCTAGCTATTTCGCCTGCGAGTGTACTGCCTTCTTCTAGTAAAACATTCTTTACATAATAATACATTCTCAATAATACATCATTTAAATATGGATCAAAACACAAGTATTTAGATCTCACATAGCGTGAAAAGGTCTTAACAATAGATGTAGTGAAAATAAAGCAATATTTACAAGTTCCATTTCACGACCATCTAGTATAAATATCCTACTGAACATCACAATAAGATAATAAATCATCCAGTATAAATAATCATCACATCTCAAACCACCACAACACCCACTGGCTAGCCGTAGTGATCGTTTTAACCTCACGATCAGGAGTTGCAACGGTACCATAACATCCGTAGGAATGCCTTCCTACGAAATATCCACATCCCTTTTTGGGGAAAAATATAATACACACCCCTTACGGGGAGAAACATAATCCACACCCCTTATAGGGAGAAATATAGTCCACACCCCTTACGGGGAGAAACATAACCCACACCCCTTACGGGGAGAAACATAATCCACTCATATCTAACGAAAATTATTTTTTAAGCCTTCTTTAGAAACCAACACAATACCAAAAAAATCCTACTTGATCCACATCATTTATGAAATCGTACAGTATAAACAAACACATATGACATCATATATATATGCAGAAAACAGTTTGGCAAGAAGACAATACACTCACCTCGCTTCTTGTGCTACAATAACCGCACCGTCCAAAGCCTACCAGGATGCTGGCGTTTGCGAACCTAGTAATGATAGGGCCTAAATTAATATTTTACGCAAAATAAACAAATCGCACAATACCGACCCTGAGTTTCGAAATTCCCCATTTCCCCCATTTTACTTATGAAAACTACTGTTTCGAGTAATTTTTATCTCATTAAAATAATTTCCTAAAATTTAGTAATACACACGGTCCCAATTTATCACTTTGATTCCGAAATTTTGATGTTAGAATTTAATTCAATAACCTGAAATAAACTTAACGGAAAATGTTACTCATCCCGAATCGTTCATAGGCCATGAAATAGGTTTTTAATTCTTTTCGGGGTGGTTTGTGCAAATTCTTCTTCTTCTTTTTTTCTTTTTCTTTCTCTTTTTTTTTTTTTTCTTCTTCCTTCTCTTTTTTTTTTCCCGTTTTCGTTCTCTGTTTGATATCAGACCGCCGGCCACCTCTTCCGATCACACACCACCGACCGTCACCGTTGGTCGACCACTCGTACACACAGGGAAGCACACACCCGCTACAGTGCCGAACGAACACACACACATACTCACTGCAACACGGACGCCGCAACAGCGCCGACCAACGCCACGGTCTGCAGCCGTCACCGGCGAGCTGAACAAACACACGCACACGGTCCCCACATGTACACACTCATTCCGCCGGTGACCCAACCGTGCCATCGACGCCCCCCACACCTACCCACCTGATGAACCGAACACCCCCATGCACACACTACCACCCTCGGCCAGCGACCAACAGCCGATCACCCATACACCGAACTCACATGATCACAGACTCCACCGGCACATGCACACTAAAATATACCTACAACGTACCAAGATATCCCACCACTGTGACAATTGCCGAGGATTCGTCACCGACCCCCACACCGCCGAACCTCTACCGACCCACTCAAAATTCTCATACATGCACACATTTATCAGTTAATTAGAGGAAATACACATAAATACTCACCAGCCCGATGATCGTCGATGGTTGAACGACGATCCGCAACTCCCGTTCACCGGCGACGCTAAAAACGCGCACTGCACTCCGTCAACGAACCGCGCCACCGGCCGGACCAACCTCTCTCTCTCTCCCTGGAATTGTCTACAATGTCCCCACGACCATGCTGCCGGAGGAAAGCCGATTCAAGAAAAACCGACGACCCTCTGCTCCGACTCTCTCTCTCTCTCTCTAGAATTTTTTGAGTGTTCCTCCGATTTCCTTATTTCTTTGCATGAGAGAGGTTTTTATTGCATGATTTTAGTGATCAAGGTGATCCTCAGCTCGCCACGTCGCCCCCCCTCCCCCCCGATCGCTCTTCCTCTGGCCGGTGGATCGCCCATCGTCGTATGGGTATATATATATATATAAGAAAAAGTTAAATTACACTTTCCTCCCTCCAATTCCTTTAGGATCTTTATTTCAGTAACTTTCTATTTTAAAAAGTTCCAAAATTATAATTTAGCCCTTAACATTTTTACTTTTGATTTCTAATTGCCAATTTAAATCTCAAGTTTAATTTTTTTGCATTTCTAAATTCCCAATTTAACCCCTAACTTTTGATTTGAATTTTTATCAATAAATTTTTTACCCTAAAATTCTCTAATGTTCTATAATGCGGCTATTTATGACGTACGTTCTACAACTTAGGTTTTACAACTCTTCCCTCCTAAAAGAAATTTCGTCCCGAAATTTTATATATATATATATATATATATATATATATTTTACCTTAGTCAAACAAATGCGGGTATTTGTTCCTCATTTCTTCCTCTGGCTACCATGTCACCTCTTCCACCGCATGACTGCGCCACAACACTTTGACTAACGGGATCGTCCTCGTTCCCAATACTTGATCTTTACGGCTTAGGATTTGGACCGGCTCCTCAACGTAGGACAAATCAGCTTCCAATTCAATCGGTTGCGAGGTCAATACATGAGAAGGGTCTGGCACATATTTTCGGAGCATCGATACATGGAAAATATCGTGCAGTTGAGATAACTCTGGCGGTAACGCGAGTCTATATGCTGTCGTGCCAACCCGCTCTAGAATTTCATATAATCCGATGTATCTTAGACTCAACTTCCCTTTCTTCCCGAACCTCATTATGCCTTTCTATGGAGAGATACGCAAGAACATATGATCTCCCATCTCGAACTCCAACTCCCGTCGGCGCTTGTCTGCATAACTCTTCTGTCGACTCTGAGCAATTTTTAATTTTTCTCGAATCACCTCTACTTTGTTTGCTGTCAGTTGGGCTATGTCTTACATCAACAACTTACGTTCACCCACCTCAGTCCAGCAAACTGGGGTCATGCATCTTCTACCATATAACGCCTCATACGGAGCCATTTCAATTGCCGAATGGTAGCTATTATTGTAAGCAAATTCCATCAATGGCAAATGATCATCCCAGCTACCCGAAAATTCCAAAACACAACCCCTCAACATATCCTCCAACGTCTGTATCGTACGTTATGATTGACCGTCTGTCTGAGGATGGAAAGCGGTACTAAATTTTAGCTTGGTACCCAAAGTAGTCTGGAGACTCGGCCAGAACCTCGAAGTAAATCTCGGATCTCTATCTGACACTATAGAAACCAGGGCGCCGTGCAACCTAACAATTTCATCGATATACAATCGGGCATATTTTTCAAGAGAAAATATCATCTTTACAGCTAGAAAATGAGCGGACTTGGTAAGCCTGTCAACGATCACCCAGATAGAATTATACCCCTTTTGAGTACGGGGTAATCCCGAAACGAAATCCATCGTGATATGCTCCCACTTCCACTCCGGAATAGGTAGAGGTTGCAATAACCCACCTGAACGTTGATGTTCAATCTTTACTTGCTGACAAACCAGGCACCTGGCAACAAATTCCACGATTTCCCGCTTCATTCTGATCCACCAATAATGCTCACGTAAATCTCGATACATTTTGGTGCTCCCCGGATGCATTGCGTACGCGGAGCTATGCTTCTCTTCCAAGATATCATTTTTTAAGTTGACATCATTAGGCATACATACCCTATTTCCACACATCAAAGCTTCATTCCTATCCCTGATATGATGATCAGTTCTGTGACCATTTTTACTTCATCTCGGATCCTCTCCAATAAAACGTCTAACTTTTGAGCTTCAGTAATGCGGTCAATCAATGTCGGCCTCAAGGTCAAGGTTGCAAGCAATGCTGCCGTCTGACCAACCTCTAACTGAACTCACAACGATCTCAACTCTGCATACAAGTTAGCATGCACGACTTGAATGTGTGCGACCAAACCTGCCGATTTTCGACTCAAGGCATCTGCTACAACATTTGCCTTTCCTAGATGATAGTGGATGGTGCAATCGTAGTCCTTGATCAACTCCATCCAACGCCTCTGCCTCAGATTTAATTCCTTCTGAGTAAACAAATACTTCAAACTCTGATGGACGGTGTATATTTCACATGTCTCGCCATACAGGTAGTGCCTCCAAATCTTCAGGGCGAACACAATTGCAGCCAACTCCAAATCGTGCATCGGGTAATTATGCTCATGGTTCTTCAATTATTGAGATGCATATGCAATCACGTGACCATGCTGCATCAGAACACATCCCAGCCCTTGGTGTGACGCGTCGCTATAAATTACGAAACCACCCCCTTCGGACGGAAGGGACAATATTGGTGCCAATATCAATCTACTCTTTAACTCTTGGAAACTCTGCTCATATTTATCAGTCCACTCAAATTTGGATTCCTTGCGAGTCAATCGGGTCAACAGGGTAGCTATAACGGAAAATCCTTGCACAAATCGTCGATAGTAACCCACCAATCCTAAAAAGCTTCGAACTTCAATCACATTTTTCGGTCTTTCCCACTGAATGACAGTTTTAACTTTCTTCGGGTCTACCTGAATACCATCTCCTGAAATGACATGACCCAAGAATACCACTTGATCTAACCAAAATTCACAGTTACTAAGTTTCGCATACAACCGCTTCTCCCGCAACGTCTGCAATACAATCCAGAGATGCTCCGTATGCTCTTCTCTACTTTAGGAATAGACCAAAATGTCATCAATGAACACTATAATAAACTGGTCCAGATAAGGTTGAAAGATACGGTTCATCAAATCCATGAAAGCCACAGGGGAATTTGTCAATCCAAAGGGCATAACCAGGAATTCATAGTGTCCATATCTCGTACGGAATGCTGTTTTTGCCACATCACCCCTCCTGACTTTCAGTTGGTGATACTCCGATCGAAGATCTATCTTGGAGAATACTTTAGCTTTCTGAAGTTGGTCAAACAAGTCATCAATCCTAGGTAACGGGTATTTATTGCGAACCGTCACCCTATTCAGCTGCCGATAATCAATACACATTCTCAACGTGCCATCCTTCTGCTTCACGAACAGTACTGGGGCACCCTAGGGGGAGACACTGGACTTGATAAACCCACGGTCTAATAAGTCTTGCAACTGTACTTTCAACTCTTTCAGCTCAGTAGGTGCCATACGATAAGGTGGAATCGATATAGGAGTAGTGCCTGGAAGTAACTCGATCGTGAATTCCATCTCCCTATCTATGGGCAACCCTGACAATTCTTCCGGAAATACATCAGAAAAATATCTGACTACTGGAATATCTGCCACCATAATTCCTCTCTGGCTAATGTCAATCACGTGCGCAAGATATCCCTGACATCCTTTCTTCAATAATTTCCTGGCTTCTAGAACTGAAATTAATGACAGGAGTGATATTTCTATCTCCAGCAAATGCAAACTCTGGCTTGCCTAAGAGTCGAAATATCACTTCTTTCTTGAAACAGTCCACCGTGGCATGATATCCGGATAATAAATCCATCCCCAATATTATATCGAAATCGTGAATACTCAGGGGTAATAGATCTGCCAATAACTCTCTATCACCAAACCGAAGTGGACTGTCCCTGTACACACTATCGATCCAGACCGACTCACCCACCGGAGTAGAAATAACAATACGATTTGATAAAGAAATGGAAAATCTGCCTACTTGTATCATGAAGGTTGCGGAACAAATGAATGCGTAGAACCGGGATCAATAAGCACACGAGCATCTCTAGCGTATAAAGATATGATACCAGTGACCACATCGGGAGTAGCCTAAGCATCCTGTCGTGTAGTAGCAAACACACGGCCTCGCGTTGGAGGTCTACCAACCGATCCTCTACCCAGCCCTTGGACGGTGCTAAGACCCGCACTACCCATACTGCTCGCAAGAGGCACAAATGTAGAAGCAAGTTTCGGACAATGCGTAGATATGTGATCCGGCTCATGACAGTGAAAACATATCAGTCCTCCCCTAAGACAATCTCTAGCGAAATGACCCGGTGCTCCACACTGATGACATCTGTTTCTCCCAGTTTGAGTAACCGGCTGACTCCTCCCATACTTTTGCAGACCCACACTAGCTTCCGATGCACTTTGTTGTTGCTTGGGGTACAATTGTCAAGGACCACGGCTTTTGATTGATTGGCCAAACGATGAGGCCCGAGCAACTGGCGGTTGAGATACCATCCCTCGCGAAGTGCCACCCAAAAATCTGCTGGGTGACTCAAATCAGCTCTTCTTAAACTGCTCCCGACTCTCGACAGCTTCCAGTACATCCCTTTCCACTAGCTTTACCGTATTCACCAACTCCACATAATTCTTAATTTGCTTGCTCATCAGCCTGGAGCGGATCTCTAACTGAAGTCCCTTCTAGAAACGTCTGCATTTTCCCTCCTCCGTTTTTACCAGATCAAAGGCAAAACAGGATAAAGCATCGAATTTAACTTCGTACTGCTGAACGGTCATCTTTCCCTGCTTCAGGACTATAAATTCCTCTTCCATCTGGAATCGATAAGACTCGGGAAAGTACTTCCCATTAAACGCGGCGACGAAACGTTCCCATGTGATCTCCTCACCAAAACCGGTAATCAGCCTTTTCATTTCTTCCCACCAATGCTCAGCTTCCTCCCTCAACTGAAAAGGGGCAAGGGGAACTCGACTATCGTCGACAATCCCCATCGCCTCGAATACGTGCCCCACGCCTTTGATCCAATTCTCTGCATCAGCTGGACCCGCTGTCCCGGTGAAAGCCAGAGGGTCTAACTCCTTAAACCTCTTCAATCGTACCGCCTGAGATGTGGCGGTATCACCTTGGGCCCTCTGACTTTCCATAATCCTCGCTTGCTGCTCCATTAGCTGGGCAGCGGCCTGCAAAATTCTTTCGACCGCGTCTAAACTTCCTTGCAACCTATCACCCTGCGTGTGAGATCCCACAATCTGCAAACTTTCCTACTCCCTATCTCTTTGTTCCTGAGGCTCCACTTGCCTCGGGGTTCCGCCTGCCTCTGGAGTCCCACACTCCCAGAGGTTTCGCCTTCCCCTTCCATACCTGTTATCAGTCATAAAATCCAATTCAATAACTAACTAGGTCAACCATAGAAAGACCAATAATTAACATACGTTAATTAACTATTACGCGAGTATTAAAAGCACCCACTAACACCTTATCTTAGGGTCCCCTACTGACTAGACGACTGGCACGTTTCCCATCCTATGATTCTCTACGGGCACGACACCTGGCAAGTCTACAGAACCTATAACCTAAGCTCTGATATCAAAATTTGTCACACCTCACCCCGGACACCCGTTACCTGTGGGGTCGGCATGACGTTGACACAACAATACCTAAGCGACAAACCAACTAGAAAGCGACGGTATGTATTCATAATTATACAAACATCAAAATACAAGTCATAACCATCTTCCCTAACCAGAGACACACTCGTCCCTAAATTCCCTTTAATAACAACAAAAAAAAAAAAAAAAAAAAAAAAACGATGAACCTCTCCTAGGTTCCCCTCAGGCAGCACTTCCTGAAAAATCTTTTTTTTTTCCTTGCTATACCATCGATGGACTCTACCCCGTGCCAGTAGGAGACCGACTTCTAGTTATTTCGCCTGCAAGTGTACTGCCTTCTTTTAGTAAAACATTCTTTACATAATAATACATTCTCAATAATACATCATTTAAATATGGATCAAACACAAGTATCTAGATGTCACATAGCGTGAAAAGGTCTTCACAATATATGTAGTGAAAATAAAGCAATATTTACAAGTTCCATTTCACGACTATCTAGTATAAATATCCTACTGAACATCACAATAAGATAATAAATCACCCAGTATAAATAACCATCACATCTCAAACCACCACAACACCCACTGGCTAGCCGTATTGATCGTTTTAACCTCACGATCAGGAGTTACAACGGTACCGTAATATTCGTAGGAATGCCTTCCTACGAAATATCCACACCCCTTACGGGAAGCAACATAATCCACACCCCTTACGGGGAGAAACATAATCCACTCATATCTAACGAAAATTATTTTTTAAGCCTTATTTAGAAACCAACACAATACCAAAAAACCCCTACTTGATCCACATCATTTATGAAATCGTACAGTATAAGCAAACACATATGACATCATATATATATATATATGCAGAAAACAATTTGGCAAGAAGACAGTACACTCACCTCGCTTCTTGTGCTACAATAACCGCACCGTCCAAAGCCTACCGGGATGCTGGCGTTTGCGAACCTAGTAATGATAGGGCCTAAATTAATATTTTACGCAAAATAAACATATCGTACAATACCGACCCTGAGTTTCGAAATTCCCCATTTCCCCCATTTTACTTATGAAAACTACTGTTTCGGGTAATTTTTATCTCATTAAAATAATTGCCTAAAATTTAGTAATACACACGGTCCCAATTTATCATTCCGATTCCAAAATTTTGATGTTAGAATTTAATTCAATAACCTGAAATAAACTTAACAGAAAACGTTACTCATCCCGAATCGTTCATAGGCCGTGAAATAGGTTTTTAATTCTTTTCGGGGTGGTTTGTGCAAATTCTTTTGTTTTTTTCTTTTCTTTTTCTTTTTTTTTTTCTTTTTTTTTTTTTTTTTTTTCTTCTTCCTTCTCATTTTTTTTTCCCGTTTCCGTTCTCTGTTTGATATCAAACCGCCAGCCACCTCTTCCGATCGCACACCACCAACCGTCGCCGTTGGCTGACCACTCGCACACACAGGGAAGCACACACCCGCTACAGTGCTGAACGAACACACACACTCACAGCAACACGGACGCCGCAACAGCGCCGACCACCGCCACGGTCTGCAGCCGTCACCGGCGAGCTGAACAAACACACGCACACGGTCCCCACACGCACACACTCACTCCGCCGGTGACCCAACCGTGCCACCGACGCCCCCCACACCTACCCACCTGATTAACCGAACACCCCCATGCACACACTACCACCATCGGCCGGCGACCAATAGTCGATCACCCATACACCGAACTCACACGATCACAGACTCCATCGACACATGCACACTAAAATATACCTACAACGTACCAAGATATCCCACCACCGACACCACCGTGACAATCGCCGGGGATCCGTCACCGACCCCCACACCGCCGAACCTGTACCGACCCACTCGAAATTCTCATGCATGTACACATTTATCAGTTAATTAGAGGAAATACACATAAATACTCACCAGCCCGACGATCGTCGATGGTTGAACGGCGATCCGCAACTCCCGCTCACTAGCGACGCTAAAAACGCGCACTGCACTCCGTCGACGAACCGCACCACCGGTCGGACCAACCTCTCTCTCTCTCCCTGGAATTGTCTACAATGTCCCCACGACCATGCTGCCGAAGGAAAGCCGATTCAAGAAAAACCGATGACCCTCTGCTCCGACTCTCTCTCTCTCTCTCTCTCTCTCTAGAATTTTTCGAGTGTTCCTCCGATTTCCTCATTTCTTTGCATGAGGGAGGGTTTTTATTGCATGATTTTAGTAATCAACGTGATCCTCAGCTCGCCACGTCGCCCCCCCCCCCCCCCCCTCGATCGCTCCTCCTCTGGCCGGTGGATCGCCCGTCGTCGTATGGGTATATATATATATATATATATATATATATATATATATATATATATATATAAGAAAAAATTAAATTACACTTTCCTCCATCCAATTCCTTTAGGATCTTTATTTCAGTAACTTTCCATTTTAAAAAGTTCCAAAATTATAATTTAGCCCTTAACATTTTTACTTTTGATTTCTAATTGCCAATTTAAATCTCAAGTTTAATTTTTTTGCGTTTCTAAATTCTCAATTTAACCCCCAACTTTTGATTTGAGTTCTTATCAATAAAATTTTTACCCTAAAATTCTCTAATGTTCTATAATGCGGCTATTTATGACGTACGTTCTACAACTTAGGTTTTACATTCTATATTTCTGTTGCTGTTTCAATTCCCAGATACAATGTTTCAGTTTATTTGAATTCCTAGATACAATGTTTCAGTTCTCGGATTTCTCCTTGTGTTTCTGTTTCTGAAATGATACAATGTTTCAGTTCTTTAACTTTTGTTTGTTTTTCTAGCTTCTGTTTCTTTTTCAATTACCAGGTACAATGTCTATCGATCTCATAGTTACTGTTTTATCTCTTTTTATCTCCTTTTGTGTTGATTTTTATGCACTTTAAATTGTGATTTGTTATTCTTGTTGAAATATAAGGAGGGAAGAACCCTAAATTTTAAGAGAAATTTGTGTTCAATATGATTGAAGGTCTAAGGGAGATGAATGTTGTTGCTTGTAATAGCAATACCATTACCTATTGCGACTTAATGGCACTGCAAAGTAACTATCTCCCCGTCGCTCTTGAAGAATTTTTTCAGTTTTATGCAAGTTTTTGGTTTTGAGTTTTTCCATCTTGAATTTGCTGAGTAATTGAATGGCTTGCTTATAGATTCGTATGAAATTTGAACCTGGGGTTGAATCTAGTTCACTTCTAGTTTAGTTCTAAATTTTTTTTCTTAAACATGTGATATATTTTCCTGTTTCTTTTTCTGTTACGGAAATTAACCAAATCAATTTCTATTGAAATGGTGATAGGATTTGTTTCATTTCTTGAAACAAAACTTGTTCGGGGTAAAATTGGAACAGTCTAATTGAAGGTTTAATTGGGAATTGTTTATCAATATTGAGATATTTGAAATCGCACCGTTTTTTTACGTTGTGGAGGTGAAAAGGGCTGGCGATGCTTGGCAAGGTCAAAATCATCATGATCAACATCAGAATCAATAATCTCAAGGTAAGTCTGTTTTCTACTTTTTCTAAGGGGTTTGGTTTCGTATAATTGTGATCTCAAAAATAGAATTGAAAAACTCCAATTTTGAGGTTTTTATTTCATGAAACTAAACACTGCTTATAAAAAGCGTTTGCTAGAATTGCTATGTTTGCTTGGTGTTTTATTCTTGTTGAAGTCTTAGTTGAACTATTGGTGATAGGAGTTGCTTCATTTCTTGAATCAGAAATATATATATATATATATATATATACATGCCTATATATTTTACATTTCTTAAAAAATAGTTGAATTGTTTTTAATAAACTTAGTGGCAATTGTTGAGTGCTACTATTGTTTTAAACATCTACTAGGTATAATACTAAATGTAAAATTAAATATTTAATATTTTTTTTAAAAATTTTTGTGGCATTTAGATTTGCCCTTATATAAAAAAAATATTATCCGGCAAAATTGTCATTTTGCCACTAAATATAAATATAAATATTGAAAACTAATTTATTTTTAATTTTTAGTGGCATTTAAATTTACTGCAATACGAAATTTAAACAATCACTAAATTTTTTATATTTAGCGGCTAATTATATATTAACCGCTCTATCCTACAGCGACTATACTATTAGCGATAGTTGTATAAATTACCGCTAAAACCTTTAGTGGCTAAAATATGAGTTTTTAGCGGCTAATAAATTGCCGCTAAAGCCTATTTTTCTTGTGGTGGTTTTTTTTTTTTTTTTTTTTTTAAATGTTTGTCGTTGGATTTTTTTTTTTTTTTTATCTATAATATCATAAAAAATAAAATAAAACAAAAGCAAAAAAAAATGAAATAAAAATAAATAAAAAAACAAGAGAGCATTGCAGCAGGCAGATAGAGGAGCAAATGAAGAACAATGCAACAAAAGGTAACAAACAACCAGGGGATTGAACGATGTAAAATTGAAATTGAAATCGTATGAAACTCTACTCTTACCATCTATGCTGCTGCGGCGGCAGTGATGTCATCTCCGTCTCAGGTTCCGGTGATTCCATGTCTTCTATTGAACCAACTGAGAAAAAAAAATCATAAACCAGGACGGTAAAAAACCAAATGCGGAAGGACATGGACATGGGCTACATATATGCCGCTGCTTCGTTGCAAGCAAACGGTTATTATGATAAATACACAGAGATATTTGATATTCTGTCGTCGTCTTTTACATTCTCCACAAAAATTATCTTTTTTTCTTGTAGTAAAAATAAAATTATATTACAAAGAAAGAAGAACAGAAGCTACCGCGACCTGATCAGAATTAGCACTGGAGAACAGAGAGGGTTTAAGCAGCAGTAAAAAGTGAGATGACGATGGAGAACAGAGTGGGTCCAAGCAGCGGTGAAATGTGTTTGAAGAAGGTGATTGGTCCTCTGTATTTTCCCCATGGCTATGTAGAGAGAGAGAGAGAGAGAGAGACGTACCTGGGGGTTTCCGGAGATGGAGTTCCAATCTGGGTTGGGTAAGTTTTTGGTGGCCGACGATCACAGAACGGATGGCGACTGCGACGGAGCGTGGCTCTGGGGAGATGTGTTGGGTTTCCTACTGGAGGCTGATCACCAGGAAACAGTGCTTGCTAGGGATGGTCATGGGCTTGGAGGCCCGACCAGCCCGCCTAGCCCAGTTCGAAATTTTTAGGGCTTCAGCCTAAACTTTGAGCCCATGGTTAGGGCTTGGGCTGCAAAGTTTAGGCCCAAATAAAATTAAGATCGAATTTGGGCAAGCCTAATATTTTCTAGGACCAACCCAGTCCGGCCCGAGAATTAAATTAAATTAAAATAAAATAAAAAATATATATATATATATATATATGGCTTTTTTTTTTCTTTTTTTTTTTTCAGTAGGATTTTTTTTTTTTTTTGTTTGAATGTGAATGTAGTTTTTTTTTTTTTTTTTTTTTTTTGTAGAAATAAATGGTGTGAGACTCTGCTTATTTTGCAGTAATTGGTGATGAATTTGTTTTTGTATAATGATTATGTTTTTGTTTTTGTTTTTATTTTTATTTAAGTTTTAAATTAAAAATAAAAAATTATAAGGCCGGACTAGAGTCCTAATTAATTTGATAGGGCTGGGCTTGAGAAAAAAAATAAGGCCCGATCTTAGGACCAGGCCGGGCTAGGATCTTGCATATTTTTGTAATTTCTTACCTAAAACCCGACCCGGCCCATGACCAACCCTGCTTGCGGTTGGAATGAGGAGGGAGAGCTGGATCTGGAACAAAGGGCAAGAGGAGTTTCAGATCGCTCCTTGAGAGAGAGAGGCAAGAGGCGGCGGCGGCAAAATTGCGAGGAATGAGGGAAATAGGGTTATTGTGTATATATATGACTGTAAAACGACGTCGTTTTACAATTGCGGTTCGCGCGGTCTGAACCGCGGACCCTAACGGAACCAGGGTGCGGTTTTTGGAGAAAAAAAACCCCTTTTTTTCTCTCTCCCCCCTATTCCCCTCTCTCTAGAATCGTAATACGCCAACGTCGTCTTGATCAAATATACTCTCAGAAAATAGTGAATATTTTTTACTATATTAATCTATTAATTTATTAAATATTTTTTATTTTTTACACGTTTTAATCTATTAATTTTTTAAAATTAATTTTTAATTTTTTTTTTTAATCTCAACAAAATACAATTTATCTAAAGAAATTCATAGGGGATCTGCCATGTTTGTGCCTGTAGATCAGCGGCATCAGAGAGAGAGAGGAGCCCCAATTCAGAGAGAGAAAGTACCAGATCTCGCACATTTGAAAGTAATTGATGGAACTAGCAGATCATCAGCGTCGTCGTTGTGTTGGCTTGCGGTAGGCGGCAACAGATCAAAGGCATCAGGCACTCAGGCTCTAGGGAACACGGCGGCGGCGGCATGGATGAGGGAGAGAAATGAGATTTTAGGTTTTGGAGAGCTTAGGCTTTGGGACGTGGTTGGGGGAGGCTGTGAGTATTTAAGGGGAAAAGACCTTTTTGGTCCTTGAAAGATGGCCATAGTGTCTAATTGGCCCCTAAGATTTAAAACTCAATACATTTAATCTCAACATTTGAAAATCGTTTCAATTTGGCCCTTGAGTCCAACGCTGTTAGCAAAAATTGGGGAAAATGGACGGAAACAGCACGTGAGAAGCACATGATTATTGGCTCAAGGGTACATGCGTAATTTTACAATTCAAACGTCCCATTTCATCAGTTCCAAGAAGACATGTCCATAATCTTGTTCCTTTCCAAGGCAAACAGTGGAGCTTCGAAAACCGAAAGAACGAAGGAAAAACCTTTCGTTCGTTCGAAATCTATCTGATAACGACCGAAGAAAGGGTTTTTGATCAAACGATTGGAGCGAAAAATAAAGGGTTTTCGAAATAACAAAGGCTTTTTGATCAGTTAATTCTCATTTCGCCTGTGACAGTCGAAAGAAGAGGCCTTTGGGATGACATACAAGTGAACGATTGAAGCTAGGGTTTCTGATAGCGCTAAGAACGAAAGATTTGGAGAAGTTTGGAACTCCAATATACAGTAAGTAATAAAAAAATGAACGATTTGTTTCTTAGTTCAAAAAAGTGAACGATTTCTTTTCTAAACAATGTGTTGATGAATATTTTAATCATCCCGTTTTGTGTTCTTTATTGTTCTTTATTCAGGCTGTGTTCTTTATTGTTCTTTATTCATGCTGTGTTGTTTATTGTTCTTTATTCATGCTGTGTTCTTTATTGTTCTTTATTCATCCCGTTTTGTGTTGGTTGTTTTATATTTATGTGTTGGTTGTTTTATGTGTATGTGTTGGTTTATGATATGCATGTTCTTTATTTTATTCATGCCAATGTGTTTGCTTGCTGCTGATGTATATAACACATTTATGTTTTCAGGGAGTGGTTCTAAACTGTTTTCACTCAGGGTGTATCATGGGGGTTCCTTTATACAGGAGCCCATTGTTGAATATGTTGGGGGTATGGTGAGCTATTTCGACTATGCATCTAGGGATAAAATGACAATACAATCATTGAAACAATTTGCTGCGTTATTAGGATGCCCTAGTGATGCTACATTTTGTATTCGTTTATATGGATTAGATCTGTTGGGGGGGTTGGCTACCATTAAAACTGATGCAGAGTTCTTAAATGCAATTAACACTTACCCAGACAATGAAGTGGTTGAAATGTTTGTGGAGGGTAGTGGTAAGGATAAAGTTGTCGACTTGACTGTGATTTCAGAGTCCGATGATGAATCTGAATATAATGAACATGATTTTACCGATAGTGAGTACAAAATCAATGTGGATGATGAATTGCTTAATGTTTGTGTTGATAAAGGGGCTCAATTGGGTGGCTTATCACATGGGAAGGGAACCAATGTTGAATCTGAGAATGTAATTGGCTCTAATGTTAATGAATCTAGAAATATTAACATTAATAATGAATGTGAAGAAGATTGTGTTGAATCCAGTGATGACATGAATAGTCAATGTGAGTCGGATGATGATGAAAGAAGTAAGAAAATCAAGTTCAATCGTGAAACGAAGGAAATTAAATTCAAATTAGGTATGGTTTTTAGTACTTCTAAAGAATTTAAACAAGCGGTAAGAGATCAAGCAATTCAAATGGGAAAATACATTAGGTTTACTAAGAGAGAACCTAAGAGAGTAAGGGCTATTTGCAAATAAGGGTGCCCTTGGGTTATATTCGCATCTTGTACATCTGGAGAAACAGGGTTGGTTGTGAAAACTTATCAACCTCAACACCAATGCTCTAGGGAATTTCGGAATAGGCATGTAAATTCTAGATGGTTGGCTAACAAATACATGGAAAAGATTAGAATTGAGGGACCAAAATGGGGGTTGAGAGCCTTTAAAACGACTGTCCAAAATGATCTTAATGTTACTGTGTCTAAGACACAAGTCTATAGGGCTAAGAAAAAGGCTCTTTTGGTTATTGAGGGCAGTCGGGAGTATCAATATGAAAAAATTCAGGATTATGTTTGTGAACTTAGGAGAACAAACCCTGGGTCCACAGTTCGATTACATGTTTCTGATCCGGATTGTGATGGTAAAATTAAATTTGAGTGTTTGTACGTGTGTTTGGCAGCTTGTAAGCAAGGGTACTCGATGTGTAGACCTATTATAGGTGTTGACGGGTGCCATCTTAAGGGCTCTATTGGGGGTCAATTGTTGGCATAGATGGGAACAACAATATGTTTCCAATTGCCTATGCTATTATAGAGATAGAGAATAAAGATTCGTGGACTTGGTTTTTAGCATGTCTAGATGACGATTTGAAGCCACACAGGCAAGAAGGCTTCACTATAATTTCGGATAAGCAAAAAGGACTGTTGTGGGCCATTGATAACATTATGCCTTTTACTGAAAATAGGCATTGTGTTCGGCATTTGTTCAACAATTTCAACGTTAAATATAGGGGAAATGTCTATAAGGACCTTGTATGGAAGGCTGCCCGGGCTACACTTCCAATTAAGTTTGAAAATTGTATGGAAGAATTGGGTAAATTGGAGAAAGATGCACTAACGTGGTTCGATGATAAGCTACCTAAGCATTGGTCTAGGTCTCATTTCAGTGTTCTCCCAAAGTGTGACATTTTGTTGAATAATTTATGTGAGAGTTTCAATTCATTTATTCTTGAAGCAAGGGAAAAAAATATAATCACCATGTTAGAAGCTGTGAGAGACCTTTTGATGAACCGGATGACAGTGAACAGAGAAAGGGCAAAGAAGTGGATAGGTAAAATATGTCCAAAAATTCAAAAAAAGTTAGATCTTGTTAAGGATAATATCAGCGGATGCATTCCACAGTGAGCTGGGGGTGATAAATTTCAGATATCTTGTATTAGGGGTGATCAATACAGCGTGGATTTGGAGGCCAAGACGTGTTCATGTAGAAAATAGGATTTGACTGGCATTCCTTGTACACATGTAGTGTCGGCCATTGTCTACAAGGGCCTTGATCCGGAGGAGTATGTGAGCGAATTCTATAGCATAGAGAGATACTTGAAGACCTATTCCCCGATGATCAATCCAATGGATTCTTCTGATTTATGGTCGAGCAGTGGACTGCCAAAAGTGAAGCCTCCTTACTTCACAAAGCAAGTTGGAAGGCCAAAAAAAATGAGAAGAAGAGAGTCCAATGAATCTCAACAAAGTCAAACAAAGTTGAAAAGGAAATATATAGTTACATGTCGTATATGTGGACAGTCGGGGCACAACAAGCGAAGTTGTAAATTGGTCAAAGAGAAAAGGGTATGAACATTTAAAACTTTCAATTAATTTAATTTTTTCTCTAATTACTTTAACTTCAACTAACATATTGGACAGGCTGAAGATGCTGCTGGAGCTGTTGCTGGAGATGTTGAAGATACTGCTGGAGCTGTTGCTGGAGATGCTGCTGGACGGGATGAAGATGCTGCTGGAGCTGCTGAAGATGTTGATCAGGTATGATGTGTGCTGTGTTTTCTTTGTGGTTTGTAATTTCTATTTTTTTTTTTTTTTGGTGCATGAAATTTCTGGTTTTTTTTTTTTTTTGGTGCATGAAACTGTTGACTGTTATTAGTTTTTCTTTCGGTCTGTAATTGTTTTGTACAGGTTTGATATGCTGCAGCTGTTTCAGTCTGTAATTATTTTTGGATTTCGGTCTGTTTTAGGGGTTCATTGAAAAGAACTGCAGCAGTTTTTTTTTTTTTTTGGGGTATGAAACTGTTGTTTTAGGGGTTCATGATGGCAACTGCAGCTATTTTTTTTTGGGGGGGTATGAAACAGATGTATGTTGCTATTTTTGTTTGGTGGTTCTGTATAGATTAGTTTTGAAACTGCTGTTTTAGGGGTTCGTGATGGCAACTGCAGCTGTTTTTTTTTTTTTTTTGGTATGAAACAGATGTATGTTGTTGTTTATGTTTGGTGGTTCTGTATAGATTGGGTATGAAACTGTTGTTTTAGGGGTTCATGGATGGCAACTGCAACTGTTTTTTTTTTTTTTTTTTTTGGTATGAAACTGCTGTATGTTATTGTTTTTGTTTGAAGGTTTTGTATAGATTTGGACGCTTATTAAAGGTTATGTATTGGAAGTTAATCAATCCTGTGTTTTTTTATCCCTGAACGTCTTTTTTTTTTTTTCAGTGTTTGGATGTTCAACACTGAAAATTAAGTTATGATTGTATGGTTTTTTCAGTGTTTGGATGTCTTTTTTGATCAACACTGAAAATTAAGTTATAATTGTATGTTTTGTTTTTTGTTTTTTTTTTTTTTTTGTTTTTTGACTTAAAAAATACAAAATTACCATTCATTAAAAGAGTTTCATTAGGAAATAAAATACGAAATACACAATACACCATTAGTTAAACAAAACAAAAAAAAAAAAAAATCAAACTAGGGTTCCTTTCCAAATGAGAACAAACACCACCCATGAAACAATTAATGTTATCCATAATTTCTTCACCTTATTTTTCCTTCGGTTATTCTCTTCTTCTAAAACATTTATTTTTCTTAATAATCCCGGTATTATTGTCGTTGATCTTGGACACATAGGAGGATCAACCCACCAGAAATAGCCACAACCTCTAGCCTACAAAATGAAATTTGAATTTTGTTTTTTAAATATTTCATAAAAATTGGTATGAAAAAAAATAAAACGTACCTGGTTGTAATTTCCACAAGAATAGAATTTCCTTCCGGGATTATGTGTAGTCCAAGACGTTGCCATTTTCGCTTTTCTCCTACAATTACAAATGTGTTCACCCTCCATTTTTTTTTTGGACACAATGAACGAGGAAAAAAAAAATTCTCTAGAATATTAAACAAATGAGATGGGTAAAGGCCAATTTATAGGCACATGAAAGGCAGAAAAACGCGGGAAAATTGAACAGTTAAGGACATATATATGGAGGGAATCAGTTTGGGGTATTTAAATGACCGAAATGCCCTAGAAGTAACGTTGATCGTTATTTTGACTTCACAGATTCGTCTTCAAGGGCCAAATTGAAACGATTTTTAAATGTTGAGATCAAATGTGTTGAGTTTTAAATCTTAGAGGCCAATTAGACACTATGGCCATCTTTCAAGGACCAAAAAGGTCTTTTCCCCAGTATTTAAATCAAAGACAAACCCTAAGAAATAAAATATTTATATATTAGTCCCTAAACATAACATATTTATATATTAATCCCTAAAAATAAAATATTTATAGATTAGTTAAATAGTATTTTCAGTTTGCGAACAACAAACGAGTAGCTCGTGAACAAGCTCGGCTCGGCTCGTTTATTAAACGAACATTTTTAGGTGCTCGAGCTTAGCTCGTTTATTTTAATAAACGAATTCGAACAAACTTTTTTTGAGTCGAGTCCAAGCTGTTGATGAACAGCTTGATTCGTTTACAACCCTACGCAATGGGGTAACGCAATCTTTACAAGGTTGACAATTTTAGGGCTGAGAATTAAAGGAAAAGACAGTCGTATCCCTATTCTACGCACCGGTCTGAGAATCCCAAATACAAATTTTATTAGGGTTAATGGTAATTTGACCCTTATAAAAAATTTAACTAGTGTGCGAAATTGAAATTTTAGACAATGTATTTTAAGTATTACAATAATGTTTCTACAAATTAAAAATTATTATGATATATAAAATTTACTGTAATTTTTTTATGTAAAATTATTCGACCCAGTTTAAGGATATAAATATGAATTAATTTATTAATTTTTTTACTTTTGAGATTTGACTGTTAATTTTTACAAAAATATAACTGTTACACTTTAGTCTGAATCATACTCAAACAACAGTAGATAAAATAATTTTTCTTCCACCATTGATTAAAATATTAGCCTCTCTTTTTCCTTTCCTTTTTTTCCTTTCAAACAAACAAACATACCAAACATATACTAAGGGTATTATACCAAACATATACTAAGGGTATTTGTTTGGTTGAAAGGGAGAAATTAAGAAAAAAGAAATGAGGAAGATAATATTTTTATTCATTGTGAAGGAAAAAAGGTCTAACCGGACGTGTGAAGGCCGGTTCCCTCCCCAAAAAAAATCCCCTTTGTGAAACTGGCCTTAACAAGGCCGGTTTCACAAATAGGGGGCCCCCATGCCCCCATCCCCTGATATATATATATATATATATATATATATATATATATATATATATATTATAAATTGATTTAATATTTTATTTTATATATACACTAGCGTAAAACCCGTGCCTGAAGGCACGAATGTAGCAGAACATCGAAATTGACATAATTTTCTCTGTATACAACATTTTGCACCCATTCTGTACTTATAGCTAACATTAAACATCAATAATAACTACTAATCAAGACTACTATTCTGCACCTATTTCATTTAAACATCACTAACAACTAATAATTGAATATCATTAATAGAACTTCCAATAGATTCTCTTTTAAATTTCAACCGTAGCTAAAAAAAACTAAAATACAAAAGGAACAAATTTAGACATGATAAATTACACACAAAAAATAATATGAAAAAAATTCAATGATAACACAATGTAGGAACAATGAATGTAGGAACAAAAAAATGTTTTTGAAAACATTGGGAACAAAAAATATAAGAGATTTTTTGAATGTAGAAATGAAAATTAGAAGTAAAAAAGAATTCTTATCTCTGTCACAAAGAACGAATTAAATTAATTAAAACTCCAATATCAAATTCTCAAATGCAAGCCAAATCTCACTTAACACGGCTAGAATCAGATCTAGGTCACAAAGAACAAAAAAAATGCTACTGATGAAGATTTTTCGAGAGAAAAATTACCATTACTTTTATCCCCTACAGTCCAACATCGATAAAAAATACTATAAACCATGCTCCAAAATACAAACTTCAAAGTCCAACAAAACACAACTGAATGCATTTTACACTTCGTCCAAGAATATGAATATATATATATCTATATTACCTCCACATTCTTTCTAATTTTCATACATTTAACACATAATAATATGTAAGAATTATTACAATAACTCTATCTTTTCAACTTCCAAGAATGAAAGGTTATATGAATCGTAATATAACTCATGCAAAACTTTCAAATTCCAACTAACCATTTAAAAGCATATCTAGAGAAGACCATATCATTATTTTTATTTTTATTTTTGCAAATGGGATCTTAATTTTACAGATACAATCTACCTACTATCTCCCTCAAACAAAAATTGTTCAAACAAAATTAATAAAAGTATTAAATATTACCCATACACCAAAACTTTTAGATAAATCTCTACTCTTTAATAGTCCTGTACGAAACCGTTGTCCCCTACCTAAAAAAATTAATTTAAATTAAATCCAAAAAATGCAAATTTTAGAAGATTTAAACCAAAAAAAAATTACAGAAATGGGCATTTCCAACTTTATTGAGAGTAACCAATGTTACATTTGACATAATATGAAACACAAAAAAAAAAAAAAAAAAAAAAAAAAAAAAAAAAAAAAAATAGAAGTAAGAGAATGGAGTTTTAAGTAAAAATAAAAGATAAAAGAGATTGAAAATGTAAAGAAAAATCATTTTTTCCTAAACTATTTAAAAATGTAGACAGCAAGCAAGACCTTCAATTGCAATTACAACCAATACAAACTTACTTAAAAAATAACCGAATACTTGAATAATATGCTTGGTTAGATAATATAGGTCCTGAAAAATAGAAAATAACTTACCTAATGCTTGGTCATATGTGCACAATGTCAGATGCTTGGTAACAGAGCATTATTTAAAAATGGTGGACCAGCTGAAAACTTCTCTGATGCAAACTCATAACAAAAAATCTAGAAAAGCAATGTTCACCATTAAAAATAGATGAGTTGTTCATAAAATCTACAGGAACAGATTTTTTTTAATCCTCATATTTCTGATTTTGTTCCTATTTTTCCGAGAACAAAAAAAAATAGTACCTAAAAGTCTTATTGTTTACCTCACATCATAAAAATTGTTTAAAAAAAATAGAAATAGATAGAAAATAATTGAGAACATAAATTTCAAACAAATACAAAACAAACAAATTGGACCTTGTTCCTCAGAGTTTCAGTTTCCCAATTTCTGTTTCTATTCCCAGAAATAAAAACCTGAGAAATGAAACCAAGTCTGAGATGGTCAGTGCCATCAATTATACTGGAAAAACTGAGTAATTAAATCAAATCCTTCAAGCTATGAATCCATGTGTTTAGGGAAATCAAACAAAAATGAGAGATTAATAGAAATGAAAAACTAATAAATAACAGTAACTAATTTACCACTGAGTATGAAGATGCAGCAAGGTGTGGTTGACCATGGTGAAGCACCTTAAAGGGAAAGATGGGGGATTAGTTCAAAATTAATTAGATGTTTTCAACAAATACGATGCATATTTTTCTTTACAGTTAAAAGAACATGTTTTTGGACAGATTCGATCATAGTTTCTCCTGTTCGATCTTTCAGTTGATTCAAATCGAAAACAAAATATGATACCTTAGATTTTCTCTTGATGTTGAGCCATATGTTCTCTAGTGTCATCGGCCATGAAAGCTTCAGCAAAAAAGAAAATCAAAATCAGTAATATTAAAAAAAAAAAAAAATCAAAATTAGCCATTTCTTGACCAGCATGTTCGGTGATGGTAGCGTCAGTGGTGTGGAGAGAAAAATAGATTCTTCACTTATGCAGAAATGGTGGAAGAAATGGGCCCTTCAAGAAAACAACCTTGCATGTGCCTGTAAAATGATGCAAATAAGAACAATAAAAATGGGGGGAAATAGAGAGAAATCTGATGCAAAGTTAGAGAAATTAAACTTAGATTTAGCCAACTTAAGACCCAATTGGAAGTCAATGTTTCCCAAATCAGAAACAGAAATCAATTTTAATGAGAATAGGGTTAGGGTTTCGGAGAAGAAATAAGATAATAGCGTGGTGGCGACCTGGCTGTTGCAATGGAGATGGTTTGAGGCTATGTTCATGGTAAATCTTGTAGCAGCGGTGGCTCGGAGGTAGCGACGGCGATGGATGAGATTGAAGAGGAGGAAACGACGATGCGAAGGCGTAGTGATTGAGGTTGGGGAGCGACGCAGGGATAGGGGTTCCGGCAATGGTGTGGTGGTGGCGGTAGCTTGCAAAATGGAAGGGAAAGAGATAGAAGCGAGAGTGAGGGAGAGGGAGGGCTGCGGTTCAATTTTCTGCAAGATGGGAACGGAGATGAATTCGGCGGAGAAGAGAAGAAGTCGTGAATTCAGCGGAGAGGAGAAGAAGCTAAGCAGAAGAAATGAACGAAGCTAAGGCCATGAACTCTCAAAAGGTAGGTCTCAACTCTCAAAAAGGTCAGTCTATGAAGTGAAGCAAGGCACAGTGATGGTAGGTCTCTAAAAAAGTAAAAGCAACTCATAAATGCTCTATGAAATAAAAATGGACTATGTGATAAATCTGATGATAAGTATGTGCAGCTCCAAATAAAAGTAATCCAACAGCTGTCTTTGATGTTTGTCCCTGATCTGACGGTCCGGATGTAAATGAAGTGATTTATTATATAGATTATATAGATATGTTGTATATATCCAGAGACATCCAACGGCTACGAATATCCAGAGACATCCAACGGCCCTGGATGTAAATGAGTTGATTTATTATATATATATATATATATATATATATATATATATATATATATATATATATTATGATAATTTGAAAGTTTGTTTAATATTTTAAAACTAATAATCAATTATAAATTATAATTAATTTGTAACATTTAATTAATTTTAAAAAATATTAACAAAAATAACAATAAAAATGACCATTATACTGAAATTAAACGCGTTAACCAGTACAATTAATCATAAAAATAAAAACAAAACAGTAGATAAACGCGTTAACCAATACTAATAAAATTTATTAATCATAATTTTTAACAATTTTTCCTAATAAAATTTATTAATCAAAGTGACACTCCTTTTTTCCATGTAGTCCATACACTACAATAATTTTTTCAGAACTCCAAATTTATTGTATTATATAATAATAACTATTATAGTACAATAAATTTGGACTTTGAAAAATTATAGTGACTATAATATAGTCCAAAAAATTATAGTGACTATTTTTATAGTACACAAAATTATACTAACTATTAAAAAAAAATATTATAGTATAATAAAAAGGGATAAAAATGGGTTGAGTAATGCCCAAACAAATTGAACAAACAAACAAATAATATGTATATAATATGGTTTTTTTTTGGATGGGATGGGGATGGGGATGGGGATGGGATAGGGGGTAGAAGTAGGGGTGGGGGTGGGGGGATGGGGGTGCAGGTGAACACTATTCATTCTGGAATGATAGAATTATTGCATTCCTTCATGTTACAAGTTATGATGTGTGGTTAGCTATTAAAGGAGGTCTGTTTGTTCCTATAGAAAACGAAGTTACCAAGAAGAGAGTGCAGTTAACCTCTTCTGACGAACAAAAGTTTTCTATTAATTATCAAACTATTAATATTTTGTTTTGTTCTTTGAATAATTTTCTTGCTAATAAATCTTATTTTACGACTAACTACTAAAATAACAATTTACAACAAATTTTATTGGAATAATTTTCTCGCTAATAAAGGCATACATCGGTCACCATTAAAATTTGGTACAAATATTTAGAACAATACCTGTTTTCCAGTAGTTTAATAATCAAAGATAAACAAATATCTATAACAATATAACTTAAATAACACCAAACTAAATAAACATTTTTTTTTCAAATTCTCAAACACAAGAAAGTGTGCATAAATGTAAATAAAAAAATCCCATTCTTGCCCCCAAAACAATGTGTGTGTGTGTATATATATATATATATATATATATATATATATTTGTATCAAATATCTACCCTTACACAAAAATAGTCTTCATAATTTCAAATCATCGAAAAATTAATCTGCATCACAAACAAATCAGATAAATCAATAACTCACATTTTACTTAAAGTACATGGAGCAAAGTGTAATTTTATTAATTGAGTCATAGTGAACGACTTATGTTCTTAAAACATTGATATCTTGATATTTCTCTAATTTTAATTGGTCCTAAACAACTAATTTATTTAACTAATGAGCAAACATGACAAGATTCACGAAGAAGTTTCGAGCGTCAATTTAACTCAAAACAAATTAACAAACATGAAAAAGCCTCATATTTTTATTTTTATTTTGTTAATTATTTGTTCTATGTTTTTTTTTTTTTTTTTTTAAATATCAACTTAACATATACTCAAAAAAAATATATATTAAGTGTTTAACAACAAAATTGGTTCAATGTTTTTTTTTTAAATGAACAAATACTCAAAATAAAAAATCTGGACATAAAAGAACAGAACATAAGTGAACAAAAGAAGTACAATGTTTAAGTGTAGTGCTAAAGTTCCACTGAAGTTCGTCACTGAATTTACAAACCAAAGGGAAAAGGATTTAAACACTTAAAACATTTTAAATTTTATTTATTTATTTATTTTTCCGTTCAAATTCCCTGTTTTCATGTGAATCCTAAACCTATTATCCAAATTCAATTCAGTTTCTTCTCACAAGTTTTAATAGCCAATGGAAATGCTAACCCTTGAGTTTCGCATCCATCGAATCCTTTTGGACATTTTGGACATCCAATTTTAAACCACAACAAGACAAATTATATAATTCCATTAACTTCTCTCCTATTACAATGAACCACCTCACTCAATTATGCTCTGGACTCCTCCAAGGTTAAAATGCAAGGTGGACATACAGAACATGATTATGTAACTGTACGTCTATGGTCTTATCCTGGAATATTGGGTACATGAATCACGTTAATGATTCTAATCAATCAACCTGATTTTTCAAGAGGTGCAACATAATGCATACTAATAGAAATGTTGGATCTAGAGTACCACAACTCAAGAACTCCAAAGCAACGGCAGACCATCGCGTTTAGCGTATCAATGGTCCAATTACGGTGCCTATTTGGTACTGCTTTGTTTATATTGCTAAGCTTTGCTTTCAACTCAAGTTTCCGAATCGTCTTATCCTGGAATATTGGGTACATGAATCACGTTAATGATTCTAATCAATCAACCTGAATTTTCAAGAGGTGCAACATGATGCATACTAATAGAAATGTTGGATCTAGAGTACCACAACTCAAGAACTCCAAAGCAACGGCAGACCATCGCGTTTAGCGTATCAATGGTCCAATTACGGTGCCTGTTTGGTACTGCTTTGTTTATATAGCTAAGCTTTGCTTTCAACTCAAGTTTCCGTATCGTCTTTCATAATTTTGCTTGAGAATACTTGGCTCATTCAGAAAAATGAAAAATGAATATATTCTTTACTTGTGAAACTTCTAAGGACAGACAGGACACCGATAAGCATGTTCCCATTATTATTTATTTTGAAAATTATCTTTTATTTAAAAGGTAAATCTCATTATTTCAAATATAAAAAAAAAAAAAAATTAAATTCATTAAACCCAATGGATATTAATTATAAATTACAATTAAATTAACTTAAATCACTATATTAAGAATAACTATAAGATTTAAACTCTTTCAAATAAAATAAAAAAGAGAGAAATTAAGGAGAATCAATAAAAATAGTTTAATAGACTCTCATTCATTTTCAAGTATAGTCTTCTAATTTTAGGTTTTACATAGATTTTCTCAACATCCAACATTTAACCATTAGTACATGAACCACCCCCTTAAAATCAAGTATGACCACATTTGGCAAGACACTCTTCAAAGTCGGTGTAACAGGGTTTGTTAAACAAGCAGCAATAGCAAGCTTCGGGACGACCACAAATCTTGTTTTGCAAACTGTTAAATTTATCTTCTCTCCATTGAACTTGTCTACTTCTGAAGATGATTTCACCTCATTTTCTCTATTGTTGAAGTCCTTCCCAAATCTTTGACCTAGACAAAGACACAAAAAACAGAGGAAAGAAAGTAAATCTCTACTCAATCTTATAATTGACCTATATATAGTTTAATATTACGGTAAGATGTTTCAAGGACCATTTACACGCATTTCGATTAATTACCTCCCTAGACAATCCTAAGAGTGCGCTCCCCTATGTCAAGTTAGTGTATTCATGATTTTATTTAAAATTTAATTGTAAGATTCGACTCTCCTTGAGAGCACTCCAAAAATTGCATATATATATATATATATATAATTTTCAATTGTATATGCGAAATCTATATAGTTAGAAATTTTATATAAATGATTTGCAAATCTTTCGTATTTTCTAAAAATTATAATTTAGCCATGGAAATAGAGGGTAAGAATTAAAACACAATACACAAAAAATTGAAAAAAAAAAACATATACTGATTTACAAATCATTTTTTTTTAAATCCTTGCTAGTACTAACAAAATAATCAAAAAAATCGAAGTGTTTCGTGTGTAAATGTTAAATTTTATTAATATAAGTATAATTATTATTTTTTTACTAAAGCCACATTGTGCAAGTCCAAACTAGTTTATTATTACGCTCCAATTACAGTAATAGTTTTGTAAACTATTACTATCCAAAAAAAATAAAATGGAAAAACATCATGGAATGAAAAATAGACAGTTGTTTGGCATACTTAAATTCATGACGATAGAAAACAGTAAAAAAAACCAAGAAAATGAGAACAACGTTCACGATTAAAACTTGCCGTTGAATAATAATACGAAAGTCTTCTTTCTCTTCAGTATGTTTTTTTTCTTCTTCGGCAAAGCTCTTTATATCTTGGCCACGAAGATATATTTGGAAATAAATATATCTTAATTTAGAAATTAATAAAATGCTTAAAACAATTTTAATTTTCGGTAATTGATTGATTCCATTCCACCATTTTCATATGTTGTCTTTTGAACAATTAATTACGGGATACATCTATATTAATTTGTCATTGAAATAAGTAAATACTAGGTTTATGCTTGCGCTAAGCGCGGGTTTAAAAATAATTTCATGTAATTTTTAATTTAAATATTTTAAATTAATTTTGTATTTGTTTTTTTTTTTTTTTTTTTTTTTTTTGTATTAGTGTGTCGTTAGAAGTATGTTTGAATTCTTTTTTTTTTTTTTGTGGGTGAAGTATGTTTAATTTGGAGTGTTGAAAATATTTTTTTGGGGTTATATTTTTTTATTTTTTTTAAATTAATATCATAAGAGTTTTAGTTTTTTTTTAAATTAATATTATAAGATTTTTAGGAAATGATATTTTAGCTGATGGTGTTTAATATTGATATTTTGTTTGTCACACCCCACCTCGGACACCCGTCACCATGGGGCCAGCGTGACGTCAACACGATCTCATCTTAACGTCAAACCCACTAGTAAACGACAAAGTGCATACAAAAATATACAACCATAAATTCTGACCATATACAACATCTCTAACTAGAGACGCATCCGTCTCAGAATTATAATATCAACAAAAGTATAACAATAATGAAGCTCTCACAGGTTCGTCTCAGACAGCTCCTCCCAAAATATTTCCATACTACACCATCACCGGACTCTACCTAGTGCCAGTAGGGGACCGACTCCTAGTTGTTATACCTCCAAGTGCACTGTCTTCTTAGTAAAATATTTTTTTAAAAATAATAATACATTCTAGATATTACCATGATTAAATATGGATCGAGTATAAGTATATAAGCAGTGAAAATTAAGCGATATAGATAATTTCCATCCAAATTCATTTAGTATAAAATCATATCAATAACCATAATAAATAATAAATCACTCGATATAAGTAAAACACCACATCTCAAACACACACCTCAAATACACATCTCAAACACACCACTCCACCATAACACACACTGGCTAGCCATAGTGATCATTTTAACCTCACGATCGGGAGTTGCAACGGTACCGTAACATCCGTAGGAATGTCTTCCTACGAAATATCCACACCTATGTTGGGGAGAAATATAATCCACACCCCTTACGGGGAGAACTATCCACATCCCATGGGAAGAATCCACACCCCTTACGAGGAGAAATATAATCCACACTCCTTTTGGGGAGAAACCACACCCCTTTCGGGGAGAACAACCATGGCATCGTCAAAATCAAATACAGCATCATCAAATCACAACTCAATAAATATCGTCTACTCAATATCGTCAAATCACTACGTCCATCTCTTTTCCTCAAAACCAACTTTTAAATCCAAAAATCATATTTCACACTTTCTTTTAAAGAAAACGTCTGATTTTATTAAAACCACTTTTCCACCCTTTATTTTTAGAAAAACCAAGCATTTTTAGAAAAACAGATGTTTTCTATTCTCTTTAAAAAAACACCGTCTAATTTCACCAAATCCAACAAAAATTCATTTTCAACTTCTTTTCGAAAGCTATCGAAATTTTTCGAAAATCCAGTTTACCAACTCACTCAAATCCTGTTGGATCCATATCATTTATAAATTCATACAGTTTAAATAATCACATATTTCATCATATATGTATATAGAAAATAGTTTGGTAAGAAGACAGTACACTCACCTGACTACCCGTTCTGAACAGTTTTTACTGACTATCTTCTACCGATACTCCAGTGTCTGCGAGCCTAATAATGACATGGCCTAAATTAATATTTTATGTAAACAACCGAATCATGCAATGCAGGCCCTAACTTCCGTAATTTTTCCCTTACCCACTTTTTATTACGAAAAATTGTTATTCGATAAATTTCATTTCGTTAATAACTTCAGTACGCATTTGTTAGTATGGACGGTGACAAAAATTATTAGAATTAACGATTCTAAATTATAATCCCGTTTGCTAATAATTCAATTTAACAACAATGGTAATCGATTTAGATTTTTACCTGCCCCGCGAGATAAATTTTTGGATTTTTATCGGGGGGTTTTGTGTAATTTTTTCCCTTTTTTTTTTCTTCTTTTTTCTTTTCCCTTTTCTCCTTTTTCTGGTTTTGCGTTTCTGTTGTCTGTTTTGCAGTTTCGCCGCCGCCGGCGAGATCTCGCCGTCGATCCAACCCCGCCATCCCACCAACCGAACCCACGCACCTCCGGACAAACAAACCCCTACACTTCTACGTCTACCCCCTATGCACTGCCGATCGTCCACACACCCACACTCACTGCTCTCTTTCTCTCTAAGTTCCCGGCTACAGCTCCGGCTACCACCACACACCACCATGCACACTAATGACGATGAACACACCCACACCATCGAGCAAGACTGCGAAAATCACACCCACGTCGGAACCCACCACCTCCGGATGACCGACCAAAACACCCACACACACTCACGACAATTAGAACAGAGGAACGACTTCCCGTCCAGTCACACGCATACCCTCACCCAAAGCCTGAACACGGTAGTGATGATCGCACCCTCTCACATTCCCACAATCTTTGATCGATCCGAACAGAAATCATGCCTACCGGCGATCACGAGCAGTCCGACGATGTCCACCTCCGGTCCTCTCTTTCTCTTCTCCGAATTTTCTTGATTTTGTTTTGATAGTTCCCCTAATCATAGCTATGTATACGGGTATTTATATGCATGTAAATGGTGGATAGATTTTGGATCTCCTCATGCCACGTTGCCCTCTTCCCGTTCCTCTGTTCCCGCCGGCCGAGCTCACCGCACACACCACTTATACATGTATATATGTGTTTATATATAAAAAAAAAAATCTTTAGTTAAAATACACTTTCCTCCCCCCAACTTCCTTTAAGATCCTACTTTAATCATTTTCAACTTTTACCAGTTTCTAAAATTATAATTTCATCCTTACTATTTTCAATTTTTGATTTTTAATCATCCATTTGGATCTCCAGTTTAATTTCCACGTTTCCTAAATTTCAAATTTGACCCCTAAACTTTTAATTTTTATTTTCATTAACAAAAATCATCCCGAATTTTCCAATACTTTAAAATGAGACTATTAATTACGCATGTACTATGATTTGGGCCTTACAATATTGTATTTTTTTTTTAAAGAAATGACGTTGTTCATTCTGATGTTGTGTATTTGTATTTATTGCATGATTTGTTGTAAAAGTAGACAACAAAAGTCATAAAATTATTATGTGAAGAAAAAAGGAATAATGGAATAATGAATGAAGTATTTATAATTGATAAAAATTTGAAAACAACTATGAAGCAAATTTATTATATCGTTAAGAAGATATATATGATTCTGAGGAAATACAAAATTATATTACTCGGTTTGTTATTGATGTGAATAAATAGTGTGTCAATCAGAGAAGATCGTCACCAGAGAAACTATTTTTTTTTTTTTTTTGCTATGGGATGGCTGGTGGAGTCTTGGATGATGTTGTCAAGGTCTTTAAATTCATTGTTGGAATAGTTTTGAACTGATTTTCCTTTGTCAGTTTGTTCAACGTCACCAGGTATTGATTTGTTTTAACTTCTTTTTCGTAATCTCGAGATATGGTCGTTGATATCAACATTTTTGGGTTGGGATCTTGATACTTTGTAGCAGTCTGCAAATGATTAGACAATTATTTAAAAAATAAAACAATTATTTTTAGAATAATTAACAACATATTGTTTTTATTTTTGAAGAATGAAGATATAATTTAAACTTTTACTTGTGTACTCGTGTCTTTGGATGTGGTGCTTTTGTATGAGTGATATATATTTCATGGCATTAATTTTTTTTTCATTTTTAATTACAATTAAATTTAATTATATGACATGAACCAAACTTAAATTTTTTTTTTTTTTTTGTTGAAAAAATTAATAGGTTGTTTTTAAAATTAGTTTTTTCTATCTTTGCTTTAGTTAGTTTAATAATTTTTAATTCCTCCATTTTCGATAAATGAAAAAAGAAAAACTATATGCTAAAATTAAAAGTTGAAAATTATATACTAAGAATCAATTTCTAAATTTTATTTTATATTTAAAAAATAAATCAAATATTCTTAGAATAATTATCAATTTCTATCTATTTTTATTCATTAAATTTGAAAACAAACAAAATAGAAATATTTAAATGAATCAATTTTGGATTTTCTTTGATGCTTTTGAATGTTATATAATATTCAATTAATGAAATTTATGGATATTGGTATGCGCTTAATTTTTCCTTTATGTTTTGGTCATTTATTTGATCTCATTTTTATGACCTAAAATGTATTTTGTTAGATTTTATTACAATTTTAAAATCGAAATATAATTTATTTGAGATCAAACGTTATCCAAAAATTTTGAATTGTCTAAATTTTAATTTTTATAATTTTGAATTGTTTATTATTTTATTCATATTTAAAATAAAATTTATTATCAAGTGTCTTATGATTTATATATATAATACTTCTTTCTAAATAATTAGCATTAGAGAAATAAATTATTTTTTAATACTTTATTCTGTTATTTTCTAAAATAATTATGAAATTAGATAATATAATCATAAAAAGTTAATACTCATACATCTAGAACTACTGTGTTTAGTAATATTATTATAAAGTATTAGAAAATAATGATGTAGCCAATGATATTTGTTGGTGTCAAAAAACGGTCCAACTAGCATTATGATCTAGTCACTCTTTGGCGTGGAGAGTTGCAACCGATCTGGAGATGATTTTCGTCCTCGTTAGAGTCCTCGACCCGAGCTGGACGGGCGTTGTTCAGCTTGTTGTCCGAGCTGGGAGGTCTAGTGCTGCTTGCCTATTGTCCGGAGGTCTAGTGCTGCTTGCCTATTGTCCGAGCCATTGTCCGGGCTGAGCTCAGATCTGTTACCTGCATATAGGACGGGCCAGAGTGTTCCCAGCGTATCCCCTCCTGCATGAGAGTAAGAGCTCGGAGAGAAGAAAGCAGGTCGTTCGGAGTAAAGCTATTACCTCGACCTGGTGGGCGTATTCTCGCGTATGAAAATGTGTTGATGAAGCCTTCTACTTATAGGCGATGAAGTGATTAGCATTTTGGAGGATTAAGGCCTTAAGCTCGGTTTAGCACTAAGTAGTCAGGTGCGTGGGGAACATGGTGGATTAGAGCTATGGACCTAGGTCTTGGGCCTTTTATATTTAAAATATAAATCAATTATTCTTAGAATGATTAACAACATGTCGCTTTAATTTTTAAAAATTGAAGAGATAATTTAAACTTTTATTTGTGTATTGTGCTTGTGTATGTGGTGCTTTTGTATGGGTTATATATATATATATATATATATATATATATATATATATATATTTCATAGCATCATTTTTTTTTTTTCATTTTCAATCACAGTTAAATTCAATTATATGACATAACCAAACTTAAAAAAGAAAAAAAGGAAAAAAAGTGTTTGTTACATTATAAATCTAATTTTTTTTGTTGGAAAAAATTAATAGGTTATTTTTTAAAATCAGACCTCAGTTTTCAATAAATAAAAAAAGAAAAACTGAAAATTGAAAACTATATACTAAGAATCACTTTCTAATTTTTATTTTATATTTAAAAAAATGAATAATTCTTAAAATTTGAAAACAAACAAAAAAAATATTTTAAATTAATCGATTTTGGATTTTCTTTCATACTTTTGAAAGTTATATAATATTCATTAATGAAATTTATGGATATTGATCTACGCCTAATTTTCCCTTCATGTTTTGGTCATTTATTTGATCTCATTTTTATGTCCTAAAATGTATTGTGTTGGATTTCATAACAATTTTAAAATATAATTTATTTTAGATGAATCTATTTTTAATTTTTATTTTATATTGAAAAATAAATGAATTATTCTTATGATAATTATTAACCTCTATCAATTTTATCTATTTTTATTCATTAAATTTGAAAAACAATATATATATATATTTAAATTTGGTAGAATTTTTTAATTCACCTCTTTTGATATGGTGTCTATATATAAAAGAAAAAAGAAAAAAAATTAGAAAACAAAAAACATAAAATACACATAAAAACAAAACAAAAAAAATAAAAATAGTAAAAGTGAATTTTTTTAATTTAGTATTTCGGTTTTATTTTTAATTTTTTGTTTTCTATTTTATTTTTTTATCTTCTATAAACACCATAAAAAATAAAATAAATATTGAGAACTATATAGTAAGAATCTCTTTCTAATTTTGATTTTATATTTCAAAATAAATAGACAATTTAAACTTTTGATCCATCTATCTGATGTTTCACATTGATCTGAAATACAAAATGGAAAGATATATTTGCCTCCCGATTATTATATGACTGCTAATGTGTGATTTTGGTCTCTAGAATCTTTATTGTTTGCTGAAAGTTATTCTTTTCAAGGAATGAGGTTGTCGGAGATGAAGCATGGTTTGCTTCAGATTGATAAAACATTGGATTTTCTCCACAATAATGTGCGTCTCATTCATTGAACTATATGCCCCGAGGTACTTTACTTCCGAAGAATCTTTTTTCATTCCTTGGACCTTTCTTCTTTGCTTTCTCTCTGCTTCCAACTCTCTTCTCTCTATTATCATATGTCTTGTATCCTCTTTTTGGTCTTTCATTTTTTTCTCTATTTGTTCTTCTTTATATATGTTTAATTTGTTGATAGATGTTTTCAGGATGTAATAGCTTGTGATGTCACTAATCTGGACCACATTGATTTGGAAATGGACTCCATTGGAGGGTTGGAAGTCATTATGCAAGCATTATATGAAGTGGTGATTCTACCAGTTAAGGGTTTTCTCATGGCAAGCTTCTTGGTCCACAAAAAGGAGTCTCGCTATATGGAACTGTTTTATATCGAATAATTTACCTATTTTGGTTATGATTGTTTGCTTTGAATTTGAAAGCTGAGGGGTACAGATATGTTACGTGTCTATCTTAGACAATGTTGCTATTTTGTTTTTGCAAAGAACACAGTAGAACGGTCGAAACAAAACAAAAAACAAGCATAACAAAAACCGTTAAACCATAGAACAAAACACAGTTGAACAATGCAAAAATTTGGGCCAGAACAATGATAATAAGGGATGCTTAAATAAACCTAGAAATGATCAAAAGTGAAGATGGCACAAAATTATTTAAATATCCATCCAATCACGTAAATGTAGGACAATTTTTTATTTTTTATTTTGATGAAATTGATATTGCAAAGTAACAACAAACCCAAATACTAATTCATTCAAAGGACTTCCTAACAAATTTAACATGATTGTTTCATGATTCTAAAGTTTATGTATGAGTGAGCCACTTAACCACCTTATATATTTATGTCGTATTAGCTCCAATTGCTCAACCATAACATATCCCCTTACATGCTAATTTCATGATTTAAATTTTTTGTCTTCCCATTCATCAATCTTAGCATCCCAATTTCAACTTCACATTAACTTCACCATTACACGATATTCGATTTACTTTCTAACAAATTCAACTCGGGTTCTTTGTTGAATCCAAGTTTCCCTATTTCAACTTTCCCGCACGGTGCATAACCCAGACAATCCCCTTCCAGAGTTGTACAATCTTGTGTTCACTGCTCCTCTGCTGCTCGTCATTCAACTCAAACAATAGCTCCAAATTTAATATCTACCTTCAACTAAAAAAAAACGAATCACTGAACCCCATCCCACAAATTTTCATTTTCACACACACACAAACACAAATACACACAGAAAACAACTTAAGCATAGGTAATAAACATCATAAAATTTAATTTCAAAAAGTATACTCGAACAACGAATTAGGAAATGATGGGATTTTAAAATTCAAAATTTCAAATTCTATCATTTCTAAATTTCATGAATTTATCAAACTCTCTGTCTAAATGCACTCTAATATCATAGCTTAGGATTCAAAATCATTTATTGCATGTTCATTCAAAATTTGTGGATTTCTCGAAAATGGAGTTTGGGTTGTTATATACCATGACCATTTAATTTGCTAAAATAAATGTTTCCTTCCAGATTTGCATAATTTACTGCATTTTTACTTATATTGATTTTTGAACAATTGCAATTTTTTTTATTTTTTTTATTTTATGTTCTATTTCAAACCTTTTTAGATTCGAATAAATTGAATTTTTTTTCAAGCACTGTATGACCCTGATTACTCCTGTGCCACTCATCAAAAGTTTGAGGTCAATTAAAGAGCATACATTTGTTAAGTCCTCTTATTCTGTATCTAGGATCACCTTACACCATACATTCAAGCTAAGGTTGCACAGGTTAGCAATCACTTAAGCAAACACATATACACACAGAAAACAACTTAAGTATACGTAATCATAGATATGACAAAAAAGAAACGAAAATAAATACGATACCTGAATCGAAAATCAATTTGATAATCAAATCTAAAGCAATTCAAAGCTGAGATCAAGCTATCCCTGCAAAAGAACCACAAATAATTCAGTCTAACAAAAAAAACAGAGACAAAATGAATAAATCACCTCTTAATATGCAATAAATCATCATTATCAGTTTATCACGTTTAATCACCGATAAACGCAAAAAAAAAAAAAAAAAAAAAAAAAAAAACTCAAAAGGTAGACAAAGAATTGAAGAAACCAATCGAGTATTATGCTTTCTATTGTTATTCCCTTTGTTTCCTATTCATCCGTTCTTCGAACAACCAAACAAATCAAAATTGAACCTAAACATGAAATATTGAAATGAACACGGCAACTAACGAAGACGACTCCTGCAAGATACGCTTTGCATACGTAATCCTAGATAAAGAGATAAAGGAAAAAACTGAGAAAAAAATTGAGCTTGAGGAACAAAAAAATATAATGCAACGAAGTGTGTAAACTACCTGTTCGACTTTTTGTCAGCGAACAAATACCACCCCTCACTCGAACTATTCTTCACAATTGGGGGGAAACTAGTTGATTTGTGTTTCAACAGCTGGAGAAGAGTGAAGAAAATAATTAACAATTGACAGATTTGGGAGAAAGTTTGACTGATAAACAAAAAGGGTAGAAACATTGATTTATATATCTATGGATTGAATAAGGGAATAGGTAGAGCCCTAGAAAATTGTAACTTAGCCGTTACCTTTCATGGCGGAAGAAAACAAATCAGCAGCGACCAAATCATTGATGGATTGGAGACCCATTAATGGAGGATGAAATGAATGCCAACATCGAATTGTTGGAGCAAGAAATTGGAATGCAGATATGATATTTCCATTTGTAACTGCTTCTTTATGACAACAGATTTTGAAACGGCAACTCTCATTGATTGATAAGGGAAAATGTGGATGAATCATGGATGGATGATGGATGATGGATGATATTGGGCGATGAAGGAGAACACAAATAAGCCTCTTTCTTTGATGTGGTTAATTCTAAAGCCAAAGCTTCATCTTTTAGGTTCTTCTATTAGATTCTTAATTTATTTGCCTTTTAAACATTCCTACTCTATTTTCTTAATTATCTTACTTTCCTTATTCAAACTTCCCTTATTTCAACATATTTGAAAATCCTTTAATTCCTCTTACTCGGATTTTCATTTCAGCCCCCAAAACAAAATCACCGCCATCCCCCGAAGCACAACCCTATCCCCATTTCTTTTTGTTGCCCCCTTTATCGAACGAACTATTCCCTACCCCACATCGCCATCGAACCCAGACGCCACCCTATCTTGAACTGGCTTCGGTGTTTATCTCCGCTCTCTATCTGCACCCTCTACAATGTAAACAACCACCATCATCCTCCTTTGATTAGGCCAGATCTGGCTAACTTCAATCTATCTAGATCTATTTTTAATTTGTGTTTATGTTTTTGTTCAAGCGGCACAACCAGTGTATCCCGCCAATATAATTTTTTATTTTAGTTATATATAAAAAAAAATTCTAATTAAGGCACAAATTTACTACTTAAAAAAGTAGTTGTGATTGAAAAACTATTTCCAACAAAAAATAAATTAGATACGATATAAATTAATTAAATTAGAATGTATTAAACTTGCAAAAATTGATAAAATTGATCCTAATTAAATTAGAATAGTTGTGATCCTAATCTAGAAATTACTATATTTGTCTCTTTCTTTCTCTACAAATAACAAAAATGTTTATCGCCTATAATTTTCACACAAATTACATTTTTTTAATATTTCTTTGATCAATTCGATGCAAAATTTAAAATGAGGCCTAGACATCCCTAATATCTACTGTTGGTTCCCTTTGAGAAGAGGCACAACCCATAGTTGTCACAGTTGAGGAAACCCCAAACGTAGGGTTCTGTTGAATAGGACCAACTCAAACTCAGATCTGGCCAAATTGGACATCGAAATTAAAAATAATTTAAGGATATTAAAAATAATATTTGGATTACATGTATACGTAAATAGTTTTTGTTCTTTGATAATTTATTAATTACAATTAATTATACATAAATATAAAAAACTATATTTTTGTCTATATATTTTGTCTCCATATTTTACAAAATTATTTAAATAAATTCAATTAAATTAATAGTAGAAATAATTTTTAAAATTATTTAAAGAAATTCAATCAAAACAATAATATAAATTTTTTTGTATTCTATAATAGCTTATTAATTTAAATTAATTATAAATTATATGTTACCTATATTTTTGCCTGCATATTTTGCCTTCATAATTTGAGAAATTAGTTTTGAAACTAATGTGTTATCTCTCCCTCCTTTCCATTTATAACAATTCCATTTATGACCTTCCATTGAGTCTCTCTATTTCTCACTTATTTATTTTTCAAACCCAACTATTTTTATTTTTTTTAAGTGCATATGGTTCGATTGAAATTCACCCTTAAATTTTTATGGTCAATATCAACTAAGCCTTAAATTGTTACTTGAAAAAAACTAAACATAAATTGATTTAAAATTGAAAAAAGATAAACTGAATTCCTATATATTTTTTATTTTCGTTTTTTATATATAAAATAATGAGTGGCCCCAATTATTATTTTTTTTACTTTAAATAATTTATTTATTTTCTAATTAAGACAAAAATAGACAATTAGTTTTTTGGTCCATATTTTATATTATTAAAAAAATAATTATGATTCAAAAAATATTTGCACCCAAAAATAAAATCAATAGAATATAAATTAATTAAATTATAATTTGTTAACATGCAAAAATTGATAAAATTAATAATAATTTATGGTTATTTGTCTTGTATTTCATAGTATATCAATTTATTGATGAAATTTTATATAATTTTTTGTTTAATCTAATCCGTATCTAATGTCTAATCTAATCTTATTACTATATCTATATAAGAAACCTAAAATTGATAAAGCTAAGAGGGAATGAGAGCTCTCCAATACCCCAATACTTGCTTTTGGTGAATTTTCCTCACATTAATGGTTTTAAATTGTGAAATTTTAATGCCAAAAAAATGCATGCATCAAGTCATCTTAATTAATTTTATTATTAATATTTTTATTCTAATTAATGATAGGTTAATTCTTGAATTTTTGATTTCTAATTTCACCTTCCGTTGATTTTGTAAAACAATGTTTTGTTAAAAGTGATATGCCTTTTAAAATGAATGAGACACCCATCGCTTTTATCCCCAAAGTTGAGTGCCCTGAGACTATTAACCAATTTTGTCCTATTAGTCTTTATAATATTCCTTATAAAGTGGTTGCTAAAATTCTTGTGGCTAGGCTACGTCCTCTTTTATCTTCCATTATTAGTCATTTTCAAAGTAGTTTTATTTCAGGTAGACAAACTTTGGTTAATATTATTATTACTCAAGAAATTTTGCATAATTTGAAAAGGTCGAATGATAAAAAATGAGGTATGTTTATTAAAATTGAACTTGAAAAAGTTTATGGGGAACTTAGTTGGGATTTCTTGAAAAACACTCTTTATTTCTTTAATTTTCTTGATTGTTGGATCAAATTAGTCATGAATTGTATTAGGAATGCCTCTTCTAAAGTCCTCTGGAATGGGGAACCTCTTGAGGATTTTTCTCCTTGTAGGGGACTTAGATAGGGAGACCTGTTATCTCCATATCTTTTTGTTCTTTGTATGGAGAGGTTCTATCTATTATGATTAATAAGGAAGTTATTAATCAATGGAAGGGTTTCAGAGTTGCTAGAAATGGTCTGATTCTTACTCATTTGGTTTTTGCTGATGATATCTTATTTTTTGCTAAATCGGATTTTAAGTGTTGTGATTCTATTGTTAGTATCATGCATGATTTTTCTGAAACCTTGGGCCTTGTGGTGAATTTAAGTAAATCTAGAGTTTTTGTTGCTTATAAAGTTCCTTCTATAGTTGCTAGAGAGATTAGTAGAAAATTGGGTATTGGGCTGTGTAAAGATCTTGGGACTTATCTGGGGGGGCCCTCTTATTCATAATAGATTTAGTGATAAATATTTTAATTTTATTTTAGAGAAAATGAGGAAAATACTTTCTAATTGGAAGGCTTCTAATTTGTCTATAGCTGAGAGAGCAACGCTTGCTAAATCTGTTTTCTATTCCTCTTTATGCTATGCAAACTAATCTGTTTCTTCTTAAAAAATGTGATAAAATTGATCAAACTGCTAGAAATTTTCTTTGGGAAGATGTGGATGGTAAAAATAAATTTCATCATGTTAATTGGGATAAGGTTTGCATGCCTTATGATTTAGGGGGATTGAATATTAGAAAAGCTAGATTAAAAAAATGAGCTTTCATGTCTAAATTGGCTTGAAAGATTGTGAGTAATGATGATTGTCTTTGGGTTTCTTCTATTTCTCATAAGTATAATTTAAAGAGGAATCATTATTTTTGGTCTAAGAAGATGGGAGGATCCCATATTTGGAAAGGAATTTGTAAATTTAAAGATTGTTTACAAATAGACTTAAAATGGAAGGTTGGTAATGGTATAAACATTAATTTATGGACTGATTGGTGGTTTGGTGAGGGACCTCTTGGCAATGATGAAATTCAAAAATGTTATGATCTGAAGGTTTTAGATATTATGAATGATTTTTGTAGTTGGTATCTTCTACCGATCATTTATCTTTTATCGGATACCGAGGTTAATGATATTTTGGGTTCTGAGCCGCCAAATATTTTTAAAGAAGATTTGGCTATTTGTTTTTTGGAGAAATCTGGGAAATTCTCTATTTAGACGATTGTTGGCCCAGTGAGCTATACAAGAGAGGGGTTGAATTGGGTAGTTATAAAATTAAATCTAAATAATAATACTTCAAAAAATAAATAATTAATTTTATCCTAAATTAATTATTATCTTTTTATATAGTAGCGAAAATATATTTATCAACTAGGTGTACACCTGTGGCGACCCGGTTTCCCAGGGCCACTATTATGGTTTCTCCTATAGAGAATTCTTATCCTAAAATCGACTCGTTGAATTTCCAATCTATAAAATTCGGTAACTTTTATAATAATAATAACGATAATTTGAGTTGCCAATTTTACGACGGCAATTATTAAATCTAATAGTCACTATTTAAATATCACCAAATAAAAATTCAATCATCTCTTTTATATTTAATCCACTCATTTTCTACAACACGGCGACCAATTTAAAAGTCTCAAGTTTATAATTTAAATCCCAATTTTCAATACTTTATTAACTCGGATTATCATATCATAATTTTATGAAAACCGACTATTCAATATATTACAACAATTACGACAATCAAGATTATCAATTATTCCGATTACAACGATAAATAATAATTACAATCTTTACAAAATAGAATTTTCAAATAATTTTCTTTTCTCGTTTTCTCCCAGTCGTCCCTGCAATCCAAATACTGTGGGGTTATGAGCTAACGCTCAGTATAACTCCAACCCCTCTAATACGTGTATTTAATTAATATATATTACATAAATCACATAAACATGCTCGTCACATAAATCTAATACATAAACCACATTTGCATGCTCGTCACATAAATCCCGCATCGTCCAAATCATATCATGTATTTCCACATGTAAATTTTTCAACAATATATTAAATAATTTCATAATCACCCACAAGACAATTAAATACATATATTAGTAGAGTTCAGAATTCTACCTTTCCCGAATTTTTCGATGGCCGCGAAATTGGATTTTGGTTTTTAGTGGGGTGGTTTGTGAAAATTTTCTTTTCTTCTTTTTTTCTTTCTTTTTGCTGTTTTCCCTCATCTTCTTCTCTGCGTCTGCTTCTGTTTAGCTCCTGACTTCACCGCTGCGGCGTCGGAGTTCACCACCGCGGCGAACGGGCTCACTCCATCCTCTGTTTTGCTCACTGACTTCTTACCGCCACAGCAATGGTCCTCTTTCTTTCTGTTCTGCTCCCTGATCCTTCTCCGCCTAGGTGAAGCTAGTCACCGCCTAGGCGAATGACCGCCGTTTTTCTGCTCTGTTTTGAGTTCAGCCGTCTCTCTCTCTCTTTCTCCTCGCCAACTCCGGCAGCCGCCAACCATGAACGTCCTTACCTTCAACACACGCTGATGAACAACACACACACATCGCAATAATTGAACACACACACACACACAGAGAACACACCCACATGCACACCGATGAACAAAATATCGCCAGAAAACAGACAACACACACATACCCACTTCTTTCTCTTTCTATCTCTCATTTACACTCATTGCCGGCCAAACTAACCGACGACGGCACATCCACAACCGACAACTCCCTCACCATGAACAGAACACACACAGCAACATACACAATACACACAGCCACCACATGGAGAAATACACCCACACCTAAGCGAACACGGTACCACCATCACCGTCGAAAGACATATACACATAGAAAAGCACCAAACAGAAACAAAACACACACATACACTCCTGTACAGCACCGCCGGCACACACACCCACACACTCAGCAAAACTCACACCACCGGCGACCAAATACACACACAAAATCACGCACACACGAACGATCAAAATAGAACACACACATACTCACTGGCGACAAACTGAACGACGACACACAACAGGCACACATATACTCACACAACAGGCATATAACGAACCGAACCCATCCCCGACAGATGACACCTTATTCCTCGCTGGAGCTCCATCGCCGATCTTTTCTCTCTCGTTTCCTCTCCATTCTTCTTGATTCTTCTTCGTTCTTCCCGAGGGTGTGGATATATATGAATATGAATATATGTGTGTGTGTGTGTGTGTGTGTGTGTGTGTGTGTGTGTGTGACAAAAAGGGGCCAACCAAGTGGCCGTTTTTCCTCCATCCGTTTCCTTCACCGACTCTCTCTCTATATATATATATAATATTTAATTTACATTAACCCCCCTATATTTTTGTTATGTTATAAATTAAACCCAATTCAAATTTTGATATTTTTAAAATTACAAATTAACCCCTCAAATTTTTAATTAAACAATAAATAATACCATCCAACTCGTTTTTTTCGAAATTTACTCAAATTATACGTATAAGAAAAATTAGGGTCTTACAATACCAAACAACCAAAAATAAACAAAGAAAATAAAGTAGTACACCAGAAATTTATCTTGGTTCACCAAGCTAATCTTGGTTAATCCAGTCCTCCGAGCCCCACAGAGATTCACACCCACTAATCACTAAGATTCCTTTAAACAGGTAGGGACCAAACCTTTATACAATGATTTTTTTTACAAGCTTAGAATCAACCTTTACAAATTTCTTTTTCCAAGCTCAGGAATAATCTCTTCTTTTTTTCATGCTCAAGACTAATCTCTCTTTTTTCCAAGCTCAAGAATAACCTTATCTTTTTACAACCTAAAGATTAAAGTAATTTTATTATAGGGAGAATCACAACCTAATTCTTTTTATACCTTAGGCTCAAGAATCAAAACCTTACAGAAACACTCCAACTATCATTTTGCTAGGTAAGGATGAAACCTTTACAAATCACTCACAAATTAATTCTATAAAGGAAGAATTAAAACCTCAATCTCTTTACTGGAAGAGATTAAAACCAGCTACCCTTGATTAGACATTCCCAATAGTATCTAATCCGACACACAACTCACCAATTACAATAAAATTGATAAGTTTTTCCCACTTGGAGCTTCTACCACCTCAAACCAATTTAAACTCAATTAATATCCAGATAATTACTAGTGATAAAAGTAAGTGAGGAAACAAAAATCTGATTATAAAAATAATGCAGGCAGTACAAAATTGAACATGTAATCAGATTATCACACAAATCATTTTAAAAGATTTTTATGCTTTTAAAGTTCAAAAATGATTTCTCAAAAAGATCAATTAGCCAAGCAAGCAATGATAGCAATAAATTCAATTAAGAATATACTTGGAACACTTCCACTAAGAAAATATAAAAATATGATTATGATAGATATAAGCAGCATACAAATAAGTATATAATCATATTTTCACCAAAAATCGTTTTAAGATATTTTTATGCAATTTAAAGTTCAAAAAACGATTTTATCAAGATTTTATCAACCAATAAAATATAGAAAATAGATATGCAATAAATATTAATAGCTTGGAAAGATCTCACCAAAACAACATCGAAGAAATATAAATTGAAACGCTAGACAGCTCAAATCGGTAACGCTTACATAATCAACGTTTTAACTCAAGAACTTCTCAACGATTGATCTCACAATTTGATCTCTAAAAATAATATCAGAATTATGACTCTTATAAAAACTTATGAACTGAACAATTCTTGATATAGTGTTTTTATTTTATGAAATCCGTAGGTCTATATATAGCCACTAAAAATAAGCCCTATAACGGCTAGTTTCCATAAGATATGATAACTAATTGCATCTATAGATCCAATATATCATAATAATTCATTCCTGATATAATTTACTTAAAATATCTCTTAAAACATTCAATTAAGTCCCTCAAACTTTTTCTCAAACTCAATTGGATAAGATTGAAAGAATTACATGTACCAAATGGAAAAACATTAAAAATATTTGAACCATATCTATAGGGATATTAAAATATCATTTGAATAACTTAAAACATATCAAATCCCTAAGATATCTCATGAATGTTAACTATAAAATGGCTAGTAATGGCTAGATTTTGAATAAAATCTGAGATTTCATAAAAATCTGAAACAGACACATCAGTCGACCGACCAAGGCCCGTTTGTTGACCGTCCGATTCAGGATGTAGCCCAAGCCAAAAATCCATCACCTATCAGTCGACCGCTACTTATCCATCTGTCAACCAAACGATTCAGAGACATTGTCACAACCCGTCCCGGACACCCGTCATCCCGAGGCTGGCGTGACTACAACATGACATCACCAATACCCAAATAACCAAATGGATAACAATATACACCCACGAAGATGGAGCACCCATGACGCCGAACAAAACACTTACCTGAAACCGATACCCACCTTCTCTCTCTCTCTAACACTCCGGCCGGCAGCACCCAGCCTCACACCGGAGGAACACCCCTACACCGTCGATGATCACACACCTACATACTCACAGTAGACCGACGACGATGGCCTATTACTCCCTTACCTGAAACCGACGACAACACGCACACCGCCGGAAAGAAAAAAAAACAGAGCACCCACGACCCAACACCCACATGCACACAGCTTTACACCTACCCTCCGAACGACGGTCATATGAATAGTGCTCACTTCGCCGACGACACACACACACACCATCGGCCGGACAGACGGACACACACACGCACCACCAGAGTCCACTGCCGACCTTCTTCTCTCTCTCTCTATTTCCTGATTTTCTTTTTAAATTTCAGATTTTTATGAGATGTTTTTTGATCATTACACGTATATATTGCATGTATTTAGTGGGTTGATTTCCTCCAAACTTGCCACGTCGTTCTCCCTATTTCCTGCCGGCGGTGGCTCGTCCGATCACCAGCATATATATATATATATATATATATATATATATATATATATATATATATATATATATATATATATATATATATATAATAAACTTTTTAATTAATTACCCTTTCCTCCCCCAACTTCCTTTAAATCTTAATTTTAATCAATTGCAACTTTTAAAGAGTTTCTAAGATTTGCAATTTCACCCCTTTAAGTTTTAATTAAAAATTAAATGTCAATTTACCCCCCCCCCAAAGTTTGGATTTAATGTTTCTAAATTACGAATTGACCCCTAGATTTTGAATTTGAATTTTTTATTGACCCAATTTACCCCGAATGACGTACATGCTGTAATTGGGGTCTTACAGACATTCACAGTTCGACTTGCTTGTCAACTGAAAAATTCAGAGAGTACCTCTTTAAACCATAAGTCAACTTACCTGTCGACCGAACAATTCAGGGACTGTAGCTTATTTTCATAGATCAACCTCTCTTTCTCCATAAGTCGACTGGTCCCTACTAGAACTTTTTCCTTAATTCATTTTTATTCAATTTCTTCGAAGTTTTTGTCCTTTTAACCAATTTCTTCTCTTAGTTAACTCCACTAAATTCTTAAATTCAATTTTAATCAATTATCTTTATTTTTTTTTTAATTACCCGTATGAGCAAATAATTTCACTAATTAGGATCCTAAAAACACTCATAATTTTGAAAAATATTTTGTGTCGTATGTGATCCTAATCGGGATTTATTAAGAGTAAAAATAAATTAGACTTGTTTTCACCTAAATTCTTCGGAATCTTCAATCTCTTAGTATCCATCTCTGCATCCTTCACAATTTCTTCATGATGTTGTCGTTTCTACATCGTCCATAATTACTTCATGATATTATCTGAAACTCTATAAACTGAAACACACACAAATCTGTTAGTTCCACAAAAAACATCAATACTTAATTGTCCATCAAAATCTTAGGATCAACAACGGCTTATTCTCTTCTTTCTGATTTTGAGGTCCTTAGATCGCTTTCTACATGGAAGTGGATTTGGAAGTTGAAAATCCCTCAAAGTCAAAAATTATTCCTTTGGAAAAAATTTCATAAGAGGCTGATGACTAACTCTTTTAGAGTTAGTTGGTCAAATGATATTTCTACTATTTGTGATCAGTGTCATAATCCTGATGAATCTATTGATCATATGCTGAGATCTTTATCAAAGGTCTGGGTTATTTGGAATTCTTTTATGGACAGGGGCACTTTGAGGCGGGAACGAGGCTTGGAGATATCGGATTAGATTTCGAAATACATTAAAGGGAGAAATGCTAAACCCTCTGTTATGATTCTTTTTTGCAGTCATTTTATGGGAAATTTGGAAAGATAGAAACAAGGTTGTGATTGAGGAGTTGTCCAAGATCCTAACCTTGTCGTTTTCCGTATTAATCGATTTGTTCGAGAGATGTAGGAAGCTTTACATCATAACCAAATGAATAATGGTTTGTCTTTAAATTTTTCTTCTAATTGGTTTTCTTCTCCTATAAGGTTTTTCAAATTGAATGCTGATGGTAGCGCTTTGGGGAATCTTGGAAAAGGGGGCATTAGAAGACTGATCAGGCAGACGGTTGGGATTTGAAAAATTGATTTCGTAGGTCAGATCAAATCTTGTACATGTTTGGAAGCGAAAATTAAGAGTATTCATATAAGTCTTTGCTTGACAATTTCGAGAGGTTTTTCTAGAATCATTATGGAATCCTACTTTGAAGAAGCGGTTGAGCTAATTCGAGGAGGTTTCCCTGAGAGCCATGTTTATAGGAGTTGGATCTTGGAATGCAAACATATTATCGAGATGCATGATTTTACAATCCAAATTACTCGGAATTAATAATAGATGTGCCAATTTTTTGGCAAGGCTAGGAATTGATTATGGCTCGGAAATCCAATACCTTAAGGGATAGAAAATCTTTTGATTGTTAATATGAGAGTTGTGGCTCCTCTTTGCAGGCCGTAGTTGTCTTGTTTGTTGTATTTCTACCAAAAATAAAATAAAATAAAATAATGCAAATTAAAACTTTCGAACAAACAATATGTAAATTTTTAGTTAAAATCATAAATAATTGAAAAAGTATACAAATCAGCTCATAAAATAATATGTGTGTGAGAAATAATTTTCCACAAAACTTCTCGATTTCAAAATTCAATTAATTGTAGATGATTTAGAATAATGGTTCACCAAACACGTACAAACCAAAGAAAATAGTGAAAAAAATTCAATTTCCAACTAACATCAAACATAAATAAACAATAAATACATTGTCCATCGTACTCAAAATTATTTTTCCACGCGATAGACAATGTATTATAAAAAAATTTCTATGTTTAGTTATCCATGTAAAACACATTATGAGAATTTTATTATATTTTATTATTCTATTATTTCTTTCATTTTATAATAATCAAACAAAATAATGAAATAGTAATTTTATTGATAAATGCATTCCATTCATTTTCTCATTTCATCCCATTATGCTATTTTTTCTTTCATTCCATAACAATCAAACAAAAGAATGAAATAGTAATTCCATTGATAAATGCATTTCATTCATTTTCTCATTCAATCTCACCTTAATTCCATTCCATTAAGCCAAACGAGCCATTTGGATATGTTTGATTAGAAGCAAGGAAAAGAGAAAAGAAAAAAAAATGAGATAATCATGTTTTTATTCATTGTGAACTAAAATGATTTTCTTTAATAATATTGTTTGGTTAAAAAACAAAAATGAAATAAAGGAAAATAATTCAATTTACTATTTTACGTTTATATATTACAAAAATAAATTAAAAATTCTTTTATCAAGAGTATAATTGTAATTTTTCTCTCCTCTTGAAAAAATCTCCTTCATTTTCTCCCAAATTAGTGAGAGAAAAAAATTACTCATAAAATTATACATTCTCCTTCCTATTTTTTTTTTTTCTCCTTATTTTCCATCCATATCAATCAAATTTATTTATTTTTTCTCATTTTTCATTGTATTATTCAATTTTTTTTCTACCCAAACAAACGCTTGAAAAAAAAATATCTTTTTTTAAATTACAAACCAAATAGATCGTACATACATTTTCATACCAAAATTAAAAGACTATGAGTAAGTAAAAATAAAAATTAAACATATGTAAAAACCAAAATTTGTAAATTGGACTCGCGCACACATATAATTATATATAATCTTTTAAGCATATTTTTCTGAGACAAGAAATAAGATCATCAATATCTATATACACACATATATACAGTTATACTGGGGACTTTCCCCGAGCCTGAAGGCACTAAATTGGATCCTCTGTGCTTATCGATTTTCAAATTTATAAATATGAAAAAAAAAAAAAATAATAAACAATTGACCAACAAAAACACTTAAAGGATACAAAAATAATTAAACTCAACCGATTTGTAAACAAGAAATTAAAATCTCTTTTGGCTATTGTTTCCGTTTCGTAATTTTTATTCCTGCTCCCAAAATTTTGAAATTAATGTACAAAAATACTTTTGGTAAACACGTTTCTGTTCCCAAAATTTTAGGACTAATTAGGGAGTAATTTTTGAATTCCTTAAGAATCAGATAAACAAAAAAAATGTTGGTTCTTATTCAGTCCTACAAAACTATTCCCACCATCACTCCCACAAGCCACCACCCACCCGTCGACCACTACACATTTAAGTAAAGTAAAAAAAAAAGAACAAATATTACAATTTGAGAGGATAACGTTCGTTAACAAATATGTTTCTATTCCTAAAATACTCCAAAAATTTACATCCCAGTTTATTAGAAATAAAAACAAAAAAGCAAAAACACTAATCAAACGCCACCGGGAATTTTTTCATCACCTCATCTGAGCAATTGAATCAATCCCAACCCTCTATTAAAATACATTAGAAAAACAATATATATACGATATACGATACGGATCAAACAAATCCTTTTTCACATTTGCAAATGTTTCTCAATAAACAAGGTCAATTTTTTAATTTTTTTTTCATTAAACCTCCTAAAGAAAAAAAACATGTAAATCTATTGCTAATTCCGGCGATATACCTTTTTTTTCTTTTATCCATTGAGCAACTCTGAGAAGGAGGTCTCTCGAGGGCGACTAAGAGAAAGATCGATGACATTTGGAGGGTAAAATTGTCTTTTCAGAACAATTGGAAGAATAAACTAGTCGAACCATCGGCGAAAGATCGCAAATCTGCCGGTCTCACCAATGCTCTACAAAGAGGGCAAGTTCTTTCTCTCTCAAACCTGAAAACAAAATAAAAAATAATAATAATAATAATTAAAAGGGCATTTTTGTCCCTCCAAAAATGTTCGATGAATGGCTAGGATTTATCAGCATGCGATCGATCCAACGGCTCAATGACTTTTCTGATAAAATGATCAAGATTTACCCGCATTTAATTTTGTTCGTTTAGTGCTTTTGTTCCCCAAAAAACCTTGGAACAAAACAGTAATATGGGAACAATTGTTTTTTTCCCCAGAAACTTGTTCTAAATTTCTTGGATCAAAACAGAAATATATATTTTTTTTTTCAAAACTTCTGTTCTGTTCTCTTTTTCAATTTTCCAGAAAGAACTGGGGTAAAATGGGAAACTAACCATTCCGAAACACAATCCTCGCAGAAGATGTGTTTGCAACGCAAGAGAATCGGCGCATGCATCTTCTCTTGGCATATAGCACATAGGTCTCCTGCCGCATTTACCTATATCGATTAATTAGCAAAATTAGGCTAAAATGTAAGAATAAATAGTTGAATTTGATTCTTCTAGGCAGAATTTCAGGAGTTGTAAGCACCTTAAAAAAAAAAAAAAAAAAAAAGAGGAAAAGAAAAGAAAGCAGTAGCAGCTAATGTTAGGCATCATTTGCTAATGTTTTTTTAAAGTAATTTTAATAATAAAAGAATTGAAAAAAGCACTATTACTTGAAAAGTAGAAACAGGAAAAAAAGAGTATTTCTTAAAAAAAAAAAAAAAAAAAAAAAAAAAGAAGCAAAAATAGAAACAAAAATCAAACGCCACCTTAACAAAAGATAAATCTAAGCACAACAAAGATACTAGTAATCTTTTACGTGGTTCGATGCATATTAGATTAGATAATAAATTGAGGCCCCGTTTGATAGCTGTTTCAGTTGCCTGATTCCTGTGTTCCCACTCTTAAAATTTTAGGATTATTGTACAAAAACACGTTTGGTAAACACGTTTCAATTCTCAAAATTTTGGGAATAATTTGAGACTATTTCCTAAATTTCTTAAGGCTCTGAAAAACAAAAAAATGTTGATTCCGATTCACTCTCACAAAACTATTTCCACAACCACCACCACGCCAGTCACCATATATTTAAATAAATAAAAAATTGCAACCAAACCTATTTCTTGTTTCTGTTCTCCTAAATTGAAAGAAATAATTTCGAAATAATGGTTGTTACCAAATATGTTTTTATTTCCCGAATACTCCAAAACGGAAACAACATTCCCATCCCATCCTGTCCCAGTTTAATGGAAGTAGAAACAGAAAAAGAGAAACACTAACCAAACGCCAACTAGTAATCTTTTACTTGGTTCTATGCGTATAAGATTAGATAATCAACTGAATTACCTGTTCCAGCGTCGCATATGACCCATAATTGACTTCCTTCCTGTATAACGCCTTCAAAGCCGAATAGAACGATTGAACCTACATATATATATATAGAGAGAGAGAGAGAGAAAGAAAGAGAGTGTTAAGATCTAATGAGATGAATATAGGAGAATAATCAAGTCTTTGAATAGATTATTTACCTTCTCAACAACAGATGTAAGCTTGAAAGTTAAATACAAGCCAGTAGTCAATGATGAAAAGAGGCTTCCATATTCTTTGTTCAAGAAGAACCGATACCAAACCGGTGCTGGTAATAATGCCCGGTATAGAAGTAATGTGTACTCAACCAGAGTCAGCATTTGACCCTATAAAATATAAATATATATATTTATATATATATAAATATATGTGTATGTATATATACGTTAGAATTTAAATAAAATAGAAGTGGAATTATGATGGATAATTGGATATTTAGTATAATTAAGATGCTACCTGCCTACGAAAATTATGGCCCCTTCCATTTTTATAATACATTAGCAGCACCAACTTCAAAGCCATTGCTCCCTGCCTCACCATTGTATCTACAAGTAACAAAAACCGACTTTAGTGTTCCCAAACTATTTCACAAGCATTTGCCGTTAGTGTTCCGTTCCCACCCCCACCTCCCACCCCCCACCCCCAATTGTATCTAGAAGCAACAAAAAACGAGTTTAGTGTTCCCAAACTATTTTGCAAGCATTTCTGTTCCTAGAAAACTTGGAAAAGAAATACAAAAAGTAGAAACAAAAAAAAATGTTTTTGTTTTGTTCTGTTCTTAGATTTTTAGAAAAAAATTCTGAGATCATAATTGATAGAAAAGTATTAGCCAAACACCACCGAGATCCAAATAATTTCTATATTAAAATTAATAAATTAATTCAAGCCAATACACATGAAATCTAAAAGGTTCAAAGGATTGAAACACTCAAAACAAGGTTTAACGTTTTTTTTTTCTGTTTGTTTCAAACATACAATATGTTTGATTAGGTGAAAAGGAAATCTGGTTTGGAATACGATATTTCCTACATAAAAATGTATGTTCCAGTTAAATTATTTGAATAGGAAAAAAAAAACCTATTTTGAGGTTTATAACCACAAGTCCAACACGTGATCTTGGCCATTTTAGAAGGATTTTGCAACTATTGAGAGTTTTAATCATTGAATGGAGGATATATCTTCTATTCTATAAATAACGATATAATTTACATTTAAGACGTATTTGACCAATGGATGGTTGAGGACATTTCCAACAATTGGTCGATAAATTAAATAACAAACTCTCAATAAAATATTTTTTCATGATTAATCTATTTGAACTAACTATAAGATATTCCAGATTAATGCATTGAATTAATATTAGAGCCTTTAGGCACCATATAATACCATCTATGTTATAAAACAGGAAGGTATTTGAAAATGTCTTTTAATTGATGGTCGAGATTGATTTAGATAAAAATAAACATTTAAGATCCTTTTACCAAAACTTTTGGGAAGATAATTCCCACCCAAAAATTTCAAACCCCTACTTCCCAAGCAACTGAGTTAGATTGCGTTTTTTACCCTCCAAGTTTTACATTTGTGTTTAATTGACCTTTTTTATTTATTTATTATTATTTATTATTTTACCACTAATAATATAGAAAATCGATATAGTGCCTCCAGCCACAGAGAATCCCTAGTGTGTTTATATATATTAAGTTTAATATGTAGATCACATAGACTTAAAAATAGCCATAAAAGTGTTTAAATACATACCATTTACCAAGGTGATGAATAAGGCATGCCAGAAAGGCGGTATATCTTTTGGAGGAACCAGGAATAACGGGTAGAAAAGATCATCATTGCGATACCACCAATAAACTCCAATCACATGAAGCATGAAAAAGAAAGCATACCCAGCAAGAACTGGCAGTTTTCTCTCCCCCTGCACAAACCAGTAGTATCAAACCAACGTATATTACGCTCGAGATTTTTCTCTCCCCAAAATTTGGCAAAAGATAAATTAGGCTGAGCTAATATTTTAAATTCTAAGGGCTCATCTGGTTTAAAACTCTAAAATATTTTTCGAAAATTGTGAAATATTCTTTATTTTTCTTTTTGAAAAGAGTTTTTGCACCCCTAAAGTTTGAGAGAAATCTCACTTCAGTCCTTGTACTTTCAATTTGAACACTTTAAACCCTAAAGTATCCAACTCGTGTCAATTGAGTCCGAATCGTTAACCCTGTTATTTTTTTAACGGAAATCACCCACATGGATAATTTTTATATGTCAAAAACGAAGACGGTGTAACAATTTGGACTCACTTAACACGATTTGAATACTCCAGGGTTTAATGTGTTCAAATTGAAAGGACGAGGGAGTAAAGTGGGATTTCTCCAAAACTTCAGGGGTGCAAAGTGCGAAAACCTCTTTTGAAAATTGCAAAAAAAATTGTGAATTAAAAAATGTTAGGAGAGAGTGTGCGTGAAGTGGTTGATTGAAAATGTATGTGTGCGAGTGAGATAGAGAAAAGAGCAAAAGAAAGAAACTATTTTTAAAAATAATATAAGGATAATATTAAAAAAGGATTGAAATGATTGATTTAGAATTGTGAAATTGCTTGGCAAAAATAATTTTTCATCCACAAAATTAAGTAAATTTTTGTTTTCGAAAATAAACAGTTGCTATTAGAAAACTAAACCATACACGCCCTAAAAATTTGAAACTATTTTCGCACTTAAAATTACATTATACCTTTAGAGCTGTTTGTTTTCGTAGAATATCATTCGACTTGAACATGAAAGCAGTTATCCAAATTGTGACAAAGAAACCTGTGAATGAGAGAAATTAACCGTAAGAAAATATAATTCAAATGTCACCCAACAACCAAAAACAACAGAAGTAGATTAACATAAAAATAGAAGAAAAATTATATTATCTAAATCCAATAAGTATAAATAAACGTAGAACCCCTGCCTAAAGACCAAAAAAATACAAAAACTAATACAATAACTGTTGAATCCCATATCGATGTTGGGCCGTTCTCCCGAAATCTGTTCACAGTGGTTTGTCAAAGTCTACCTTGGGGGTGAGAGGGCGTGTTGAATCCCACATGCTTATGTTACCTGAGCCTGAGCTATATATAAAGCCTAATGCAATCCTCATCTTACAATTTGAAAATGAGTTAGGCCCATTGGATTTGTACATGGTATGAGTGCTAGGACTCTTGCTTGATGTTGAGTGTGTGGAATCCCACATCAATGTTGGATCCCCCTATATCCGTTCGCCGTGGTTTGTCAAAAACTTTACCCTGCACGTGAGGGGGCGTGTTGAATCCCACATCGATGATGGGCCCCTCTCCCAATATCCATTTGCAGTGGTTTGTCAAAGTCCACCCTACGCGTTAGGGGGCGTGTTGAATCCCACATCGATTGTGTTACCAAATTCTACACTATATAGTATATATAAAGCCTAGGGCAATCCTCATCTTAGAAGACATCTTTTGAGAGTGAGTCAGGCCCATTGGATTTGTACAATAATGTTTACACTTCCATATAAATATATTGTATTAAAAACCATAAAAAGCGGCAAATCAATAAAAACGTTGAGCTGACTACAGGGATACTAGCCAAAAAAATGTATTTGCTATTGAGGTAACACATCGTTGCAATTTCAAATGGAATAGGCATACTTGATTTGGAACAATAAGTGAAAACGTTGAAGCAAAAAATTGTCCCTGCTCTGATTCCAGAAATTTGTTCTAAAAACTGCTAATGTAATATGATCAACACATTGTTCAATCGTTTCAACGACATTGTTCCAATCGGATTCAACATTTTACATGTAATATGATCACCACATTCTTCATACTAATAATGCATGATGCTCAAGAATAGGCATTGATTTTAGAACAATTTGTTTCAATATACACAAAAATGAATGATCAAACTGAACATGCCTAATATGTAATATAGACAAAAAAGAACAAGTTGAAAAAAAAATGTGTACGTTCTGATCCCAGAATTTGTTCTAAAAACTGCTCGTGTAATATGATCAACACATTGTTCAATCATTTCAACAACATTGTTTCGATTGGATTTAGCTTTTTAATGTAATTTGATCACCATATTTCTATACTCATAATGTATGATGCTCAAGAATAGGCACTGATTTTAGGGAAAAAACGAATGATCCAACTGGACATCAGATGAAGCAAAAGAATGCCTAATATGAATGATTCAGTTTGCCCAAAACCCTAATCAGAAGTCTCAAGAATTGTTCAGTTTCAAATAGAATTATTATTACCCAAGCTCATTAAATTTTAATGGAGAAGAACAAACAAAGAGTAATCACAAAGCAAACCCATAAAGTTGGGCAGATTAACAGGTTTTGATTGAGTATATATGAGCATAAACTTTTTTGCAATTAACCCTAAATCAGTTCTTGAATCAAGGTAACAGCACAAATTCAACAATATTCAGATGAATTTTGAATACCTTGCAAGTGCTGACGAATGAAAACCACCAGCAAGAGCAACGAAAATGGAAGTATCTGCTCAATCCACCTCGCAACCTGTTGTATATCATACCTCTGGTACGAAGAATCCCTATTAGCGCCATTTCCGGCATCCACATCACCGGAATCACCCGAAGCAGGAGACTCCGCCACCGTATCCCTCTCTTCACCTCCACCGCTACCACCATCCGACGTCGCCGGCCCCACCACCGTCCCACGAATCTGCCCAATCCCCTCGTCATTCTCTTCGCGAAGCTCCGACGTCTCTCCCGAACCGATAATCCTTATCGAAACCTCTCCGTTAGCACCAACGCCGCTAGAAGAACCAGAATCGTTCAAATTATCGGTTATGAGACTCTCCGCTTCGCGATTGTTCGGCGTCGTTGGCCGGAGAACGCCGGAATACTCCAAAATCGTCGATATCGGTGCTCGAATAAACCGTAACGGATCGATTCTCATCCCATACCTTCTATGGTTCGAATTACTCGTCGGCGACGACAAATTCGAGCTCGCGAACGAATCCGAATCCGAACCGCTTGACGGTTCCATTTCTCGATCAACAAAATTTAACAACAAAAAAAATCAATTAACCAAAACCTAATTCTCGCTTCAACTACGAATTACTGATGCAGAAAAATGGAGAAGAAGAAATTGTGAGGGGTTTGGATGCTTGAAGCTGAAGAAGAGGAGAGAGAAAAGTCAAAGGGTTGAGAGAGATAGAGTGGAGATTAGGTGATTTTCATACAAATGGAAATAGATTATGTAAATTTATTATTTAAATTACATTTAATACCCCTAAATAATACCTAAATATTCACGTTTGCCCCTATATTTTCAATTTTGGCAATTTGTTTTTTTCACTATGATTTTTTCTTCTTCAATTTTAGGTTAAATTGTGCGTGTTTAGTTTCAATTATGTTATGTTATAAATAAATTCCCTTTTTAACAATTACTCACATGTATAAATACAGATATGATAATTAAAACGTTACCAGTATTGCTAGTTCTAGAATTTATTAAAAATAAATTAAAATTTATACACAAATATAACTATATATAGAAGGTTAAATATTACTTTATACTCCTAATTGTGTAATTTAATTGTGAAATGTCATAAAAAATTTATAAATTATTTCCTTGTTTGTTTGACTGTTTGTCCGTTGGCCAATTTTTTGCCAAGTCACTTGCCTATCGCTTCCTCTTAGAGTATTTACAATTTTCAATTAATCGACTATGAACAATATTTGACTAAAAAGGGAAATAAATAAACAAAGGTGATTCTTTGAATTTTTTGAGATTTTTCGGTTTTTTTTCAATTAATTTTTTGTTGAGGCTGCCTTTTAAATGAAATAAAAAAAAATTAAATTAAATTAAAAAAAAAAAAAAAAAGGAGAAGTTTAGAGTGCAAAGTAAAATTAAACATTAAATTTTGGGGTACAAAGTGTAATTTTAGTGATATAGAAATATCTGAGTGGATCTTAGTTTTGGAAATGTTATCATCACTAATGATGTGGAATTTTGGGTTTGGTTTGGATTGGAAGAAAGGAAATAAAATAAATTAAATTAATTTTACTATTTCTTTTCTTTTTTCTTTTTTTGAAAATAATGAATTTTATAAATTATTATAAATATAGTAAATTTATTTTTAATTAATATTTTAATATGAAAATAAAAATTAAAGGAGAAAATTATTTTTTACCTCAAAAAGAAATAAAATTTAAAAAAATAAAAATTAAAAACAAAAATATATAATATATTTTAATTTTATAAAACAAATAAAAAAGATCTGAGAATAAATTAATTTCGCAACAAAAATAATTTATTTTGACTAAGTTTTTTATTTAATTTTATAAATGTAGTAAATTTATATATTATAATATTTAAATATTTGTTGAAAATAATTTTGGTAATACATTAATAAAAAAATAGAATTATTTAGGACAAATATTTTTACTAAAAAAATTAAAAAAAAAAAAAAAAAAACAATATAATAGGAGTGTCAATAATCATTTGCTAAATTAATGTGGACCCCAAATTTTGTTACATTACATATTTTGCCCCTTTAAATTTTATATTTGTTCGAATTCTGCAAAATAAAAAATGTTAATAATTTTGAACGGAAAATAGATTGTACCCATGAGAATCTTTTCGTCATTTTATCGTTTCATTAAATTTAAAACGTTTTTTTCTAATTTTTTTCTAACAACGATTCTTCTGAAGAACGAAAAGAAAACCATAAATTGTTATTAAGAAAAAAACGTTTTAGATTTAATAAATTGATAAAATTACGAAATTGCCTCCACTCGAAGGCTATGTGTTGTTTTTGTCCAAAATCATTAACAACAGATTGAAATAAATGTAAAACTTGAGAGATCAAATATACAACTTGACAAATCTAAGGATCTATACAAACACTTATTGTAAATTTTGGGGCAGAAAATGTAATTTTCTCAATTCAAGATGGGGTTTCCTTCACAATGGAGGAACGTGAAAGATGCTCAAAGTTTAATTATTTTATTTTATTTTAATTATTGGAATAATTGTATCCGACCCGAAAGCTTGGAAAAGCGAGTATGAATGCTCTATTTTTTTTAGTGGTCTTCTCTTTTTGGGTCAATGTCATTTTACCCCCTCTAGTTCGACCAAATTTTTAGTGAACTGTCCACGAAATCAAAATTTTAACTAATACAGTACACGTGCTACAATAATTTTTCAGAAATCTATATCACTGTAATACATAAAAATAACTGTATTTTTTTCATGTAAAAAATTACAGTTATAACTTACAATGATTTTGAATTTTTACAAACATTGTTGTAGTGCGTGAATTACATGTAATAAAATTTTAATTTCGTGAACTATTTATCAAATTTTTTTTAATTTAATGGTCAAACAGCAAAAAATCAAAATCAATAAATTATATAATATAAATTGATATTAATACTCGTGAATCACATCTGATGTAATTTGATAAAATCCTGTTAATTATTTATCTGTAAAACTGAATTATCTGAGAATAAATGTTGATGAAAATATTATATGGGTACAAAATATAATTCAATCAAATCACACAGATGATAAAGTGTAATTAACCCTTCTTTCCCCCAACCCTTACGGTTTTTTTTTTTTTTTTTGTTCAATTTTGCCCCTTACGTGAATTTGACCAAGTTTTTATTTTTTTATTATTCGGTCCAAACACGCCCTTGAAAAATGCAAAAAAAAATAATATGAGGAGAAATTATCAAACATTTGGGATTCAAATTTAAATAGTAGTTTGGTAGATTAAAGTGATAATATTGACATAGCAAAAGCCTAGGCCTTTCTGTTATCTGATTTTTGTTCTCACTTTTAAAATTTTGAGATTAATGTACAAAAATACGTTTAATAAACACGTTTTTATTCTCAAAATTTTTAGAGTAATTTAAGATTATTTATTGAATTCCTTAAGGTTGTGTTTGGATAGAGGATTTCTAGGAGGAATTTCATTTAGTTAGAGGATTTTGAAATTTTTTTTTGGTAAATCTCTTGTTTGAGTTTGTTTGGATTTTAGGAAGAAGGGATTTGTCAAATCGTTTTGGGAGAAAAATGAAGGATTTTGAAATCCTTTTGGGAGATGCTGAATTTATGAAATCCATTATTTGATATTCCCTCTTCCTCTTCGCACCTGAAGGTCAATTCGTCGTCGTCGTCTTCTTTTTCGTTCTTCGGTCATCGTCGTCGTCAATCGTAGCCCTCGTCGTCGTCAAATCTTCTTCTTCCCTCGTCGAATCGTCGTCATTGATCATATTCGTTGCTTCGTCGATTGTCGTTTGTCGTGCGTATATTGTCTTCTTCTTCGTCGCGACTAAGTACACGACTGCGAAGGAGAACAACGAACGACTAAAATTAGGGTTCGTCTTCATCATTTGAGTTGCTTCGTCAAATCGTTGTCGTCGTTGTTGCGATTAGGGTTCGTCGTCCATAGTTCATCGTTGCTGATTAGGCTTCGTCTTCATCGTTGCGATTAGGGTTCATCATCGTCAATCGTGTTCCCCGTTCAAGCTCCTTTTTCTTTTTCTTTTTTTACTGATGTGGGATCAGAGGATCAAGAACAAAAAATAATAATTTAAAATTACCCAAATACTTTAGTTCAAACAATTATCCAAACAAAAGATTTGTGAAATGAAAGGATTTCAAAATCTAGAATTTTGAAATCCATTCATTTCACAAATCTCTTATCCAAGGTTGTATTTGGATAAGAGATTTGGAGGAGGGATTTGAATTGAGGAAGAGATTTCAAAATCTTTTTTTAACAAATCTTTTGTTTGGGTGTTGAATACGATGGATTTGTAAAATACCTTCAAATCCAAAATAGTGCTGAAAAGATCATTTAGAAATCTTTTTGAAAGAGCTAGAATTTGACAAATCCATTCTTCGATCTTCACTCTTCGCACCTAAAGTACCCTTCGTCATCGTCTTCTTCTTCTTCTTCGTTCTTCGTCGTCGTCGTCAAATCGTCTTTTTCCATTGTCAAATCGTCATCGTCGTCGTCGTCGTCCAATTGTCTTCTTCCCTCGTCGAATCATCATCGTCATCGTCGTCGAATCATAGCCGTCGCAGTCATTGTCGAATCGTCGCCGCCCCTTGTTGATTTGCGTTGTGTTGGGTCAATGGTTTTTCGGATCCCTCTGTTTTGCGTCAATGGTGAACGATTCTCAGTTTTGTTCCCAATTTTGTTATGATTTTTGTTCTTGGATGGATAATGTTTGATTTTTGTTCTCAGTATTGTCTAATTTATCTAAACAAGAAGATTTGTAAATGACGGGATTTGAAAATCCTAAATTTCGAAATCTCATCATTTATTTATCAAATTCCTTATCCAAACGCAACCTAAGAATCTGAGGAAAAAAAAATCACTTCCATAAAGCTAACCTCACTACCATCTTGTTGACGACCACTATCTCGCCAGCCACTATACATTTAAAGAAGAAAAAAAAGAAAAAAAATGTTACAATCAAACATGCTTCTTGTTTCTGTTCTCATCCCATCCCATTCTTGTTTCTGTTCTCATCCCATCCCAATTTATTGAAAAAATAAAAACTGAAACACTAGCCAGGCACCACCCTAGAAAACAAATACAAATACACCTTACTAGCAAAACTAAAACTAATTAAACCCAACAAATTGCGTTAATTTTTTTGAAAGTCCTCATACTACAGTAATTTTTCTAAAAATCTAAAATTATTGTCAAAAGTTCAAAATCACTGTACACCATAAAAATTACTGCAATTTCTTACATTAAACATAATTAAAACATAATTAAATCCAACAAATTGCAGTAATTTTTTGAGAAGTCCACACCACAAGCATAATAATTTTTTCAGAAATTCAAAATTACTGTAAAAATTCCCTAGTCATTGTTCGCTATAAAAGTTACTACAATTTTTACATAGAAATTTTTTAATAACTTTTATGCATTACAATAACTTTGACTTCTACAAAAATTACTGCAGTGCATAAACTGCATAGACTAAAATTTTAATTTTATGACTATTCACCAAAAACCCCAAATCTTAAAACAATCCACCAAACAAGTCCTCAAACTGAACTTTCCTATCAACAATCACATGAAATAGTATAAACCCATATTATTTAATCCACTAGATCTCAATATAAAAATATAGCATCAAACCTTCGAGGGCATATTCGTCTTTTGACATTTCGCAACAGCTTTTAGAGCTTAAAACTTGCCTTCCACCTTCAAATCCAAATTCCATGACTTCGATTTCGTGCTACCAAACACGACCTTACCACGACCTATAGAACAAACAAATAAACTTTACTAAATAAATTAAACCTAATTAAATTCAAAACAAATTGAAGTTTTTCAAATTCTAACCCGATAATTTTGAATTTTCAAAACAGCAGTTCATAATCGAAAATCGATCAACCAAACGAGTCCTTAGACTGAACTTTAATATAAACGCTTAATGTAATTCACTAGTTTTCGACAAAAAAATATAGCGTCAAACCGTTGAGGGTATGATGGTCTTTTGACATTTCTCGACCGCTTTTAGAGCTTAATGGAACTGGGCTTCCTGGTTTTACAAGCAAAATGGTATTGTTATAGATTTGCATATAAAACAGCATATTCACAATATAGAAATTAAGCAAAGAGAAGGGCGAGGGCAGGGGCGAAAAAATATCAATCACCCTTTCCAATTATCCTTCCTTTGTCGCATCTCTCGCACGGCTTCAACAGGAGACTTGCAACCGACCTTTTCCTGCAAAAAAAAAAATAATAATAATAATAATAAATTAATAATAATAATAATACATGTCAAGCAATATAAAAAGTACTTTTTTTAGTTGGTTACAATTGCACCGTTTTGGTCCCTAATATTTGGGGGCAGTTTCATTTTCATCCTCGATGTTTTGATTTTTTCAACGTAGTCCGTCCCTGAAATAGTACCGGCAACCCAATGCACAAAGACTCCTACCATTGCAGGGTCTAAGGATGATCAAATGTACGCAACCTTACAACTGCATACAGAGACTGTTTCCAAGATTTGAATCTCGGACCGCCAAGTCACAATGGAACAACTTTACCATTATACCCAAAGCTCACCTTTCAGTCCCTCCCTAAAGTAGTGAAATTTGATAAATGGGTTAAGGCATTTTCCTTTTGCTTATTTTGAGTTGGTTCAGGTCCCTAAAGTTTGAGGGTAGCTTCATTTTCATCCTCTATGGTCCAATATTTTCAATCAAGTCCCTCCAAGGGTAGTTTCACTTTCATCCTCTATGTTCTAGTTTTTTCAATCAAGTCCCTCCATGAAGTTGTGAACTCATTCCAATTTCGTCCCTAGAACTAACATCAATTTAATTCTCTCACAAAAATTGACATATTGACGATTAATTTAGGGAGAACCCCATGTCAAGAAGTGAAGTTTTTCAAAAAACTTCAGGAACTTGATTGAAAGTATTGAAACATCGAGGATGAAAATAACAGTATCCCTGAATTCATCTTCCATAGTCCACTGTCAATTTGTCATACGACCAACTTGGAGGTAAAATACCAAAATCATCTTCCTAAGTCACGGTACAAAAACTAGGGTTAGAGAAGTGAAAGTACCTGAACCTCTGGCAAATCAACACGCATGAAAGGATTAGTTTTGAGTTCTTCTTCTATGGTAGAAGGAACAGTGGGTAAACCGGACAGTCTTTGATGCTGAGCCCAGGATAGCTTTTGCACCGTCTTTGCATTGTCCGGTTCAATAGTTAGGGCAAACTCCAAGTTCTTCACTGTATACTGCAAAAAATAATAATAATTATAAAATAATTACTTAAGGCGACATTTGGCAAAAAAAAATCATGTTTTTTTTTTTTTTGCTTTTAAGCGAAAAAAGTGCTTAATTTTAAAAGTAGAGTTTGTTTTGCACTTAAAAAAAATAAAGAAAGAAAGAAATAAAATATTTTTAAAAAAAAAATCAAGTAAAATCTGGATGAAAATTTCAACTCATCAATATTTTAGCATATTCGGTTACGTTAAACAAAAAAAAAAATCAATTTATTATAAATAGAACGGGATAAAATGTAGGTTTTAAAGGTAGAGGAGACTAAATGAAACAAAATCAAAGTAGAAGGGTGTAAAAAGGCAATTAACCCTGAAAAAATATATGCACATATTAAATACATATCAGAGCTCATATATATATATATATATACATTAGTGTATAACTTGTGCCTAAAGGTAGCAAACTTAAAAAAGATAATGTTAATTTGAAAGAAAAAAATAACTTTACTATTTAGACAATAAAATAAGTTGATAGAATATTGTATACAAAATATCTATTGAGAATATAGTTCGAAAACATATTCTTTCATATTCTATTATATAAATATGTAATAAACTGTTTTGCTATTTGTTAAAAAGCCCTACTTACGTGGGACAAATGCTTAAAAAACAAAAAATATAAAACAAAAAGTAAAGCAAGAATAAAAAAATGGAAATATATATATATACCTCATGGCCGCAGTAAACTTTAGTAGGCTTCGGCAAAGAACTAAGTGTAACACACAGAGATTGATACATCTGTTCTGCTGTGCCCTCGAAAAACTTGCCACACCCAGCTATAAACTACACAAACCAATTTATATACCAGAAACATTGATTAAGGACAGTCGAACAGAAGAACTGTTTAGGCAGCGTTTGGAAGCACGGAATTGGAATTGCATGTAAAATTTTAGATAGGGTTTTGACACTTTGTATCCCTGAAGTTTGACTAAAATCTCACTTTAGTCCTAATGACTAAAATCTCACTTTAGTCCTCATGGTTTCAATTTGAACATATAACATCTTAAAGTTTCTTAACCATCCCACTACAGTACAACTGTACAAGGCATTAGTCCCATTATAATTTTGGATGAAAAACAATCACCTACCACCTATTGTTTTTAAGAGGTTTTATGGGCAATTTTAGTCTTCCCCTTCCCTTTCATTCTCCTTCCCACCCATATACTAAAAAATGTACATATAACATAACATAATATATATATATACATATTTTGAAGGGAAAAAAAGAGGTTGAAACTGCTCGTAAAGTCCCCTAAAAATAGTTGAATACACGGCAATTGACTGTTTATCATCCAAAATTATGGAATTAAGTAGGAGGATTAAGGAACTTCAAGGTATTGTGTGTTCAAATTGCAACTATAACAATCAAAGTCAAATAATGGTCAAACTTTAGGGGTGCAAAGTGCCAAAACCCTTTTAGATTTTTACATGAATTCTTTTCTAACTTCCAATTCCGAGGTTCGAATTCCACGCAACCAAACACCATCTTAATGCATAGTCTCCCTCCACCGTTGGATCCAGGAAAGGTCAAATATACAGCGCCTTGCTCGGTATACCCTTCATGAAGAGATGTTATTTCGGAGATTTGAACTGAGGTCACAACCATGCGACCCCTCGGGATGTACCAAATGATATTAAAAAGAAAAGGGAAAAAAAGTGGGAGCAAAGAAGGGCTTAAGTTGTTCAAACTAACATTAGAGGAACAATAAGGGTGCATTTGGGTAAAGGTAATTAAAGAATATATTTCATTTCGAGACGGGATTTGTAAATTTTTCTCAAGAAAAATTCATAAGAATTTTTTTGCAAATCTCTTCTTGAAATCAGATACTTTCTTTAAATACCTCATCCAAACGCACCCTAAAAGAATTGGAGGGTAAATATACTCACCAATGTGTCTCCTGTGAAAACGGCAGGTTCTTCTCCCCCTTTTCCGGTTACATAGTAACTTATGTGGCCTTTTGTGTGACTGATGAAAGCAATGAATAAACATGGTAAATGTGCTAAATTTATGCATCTCCAAACACTTAAAGCCTTAATGAGATAGAAAATATTTTAGAAGAAAATTACTTAAATCATTTCAAGACCATTGCATATATACATATATATAAACTGTTTTTTGCTTTTCAAAAGTAGTTAAAATCGTGTTTTTAATTTTTGTATTTTCAAAAACACTTTTTTTTTTAAACATAAGAAATAGAAAAATCAAAGGAAAAACATTAATTTTATCAGATATAAAAAATTACAAATAATTCAACATAAGAAACTCGATCAGATAACAAAACATTTTAAAATTTAAATACTTATTCTCAAATTGATGAATCATGTATGAATTTTCAATGGCAATAGCATAAAATGAGAGGAAGACAGCAACAACAGAGAAAATTACTATTTGAAAATGGTGTTCGATTGAAGATCACATTCACATTCGAAGAGAACAACATGTACATATATATATATTTGTGTGTGTGTGTAATTATACAGACAATAAGTAATCAAGAAACATGAAATCCGAAGAATTCGTCAAGCTATTACCAGGGGGTGTGGAGAGACAATACACTGATGTCAGCACCAAGTGAAAACTTATCACCATTTTCAACTTTATTAGTGCACCCTTTCACATCATCAACTGAACCTCCATAAACCTTGATTCCAGGCACCAACTCCTTCATCTTAACATTTCCGCCAGCATGATCCCTATCACATTTTTCAGTCTCCATAAGTACAAGTGGGATGATATAAGTGGCAATCAAGCCACTCACTAACCTCTCTTTGCGCTCCACATACAATGCGTGAGTACGCACAGGACTAATACGGAACGAAAAACCAGTTTAAGGAACTAATTCTAAACTTATGTTTTAAATAGGACAAATAACATATTGGACCCTCTATTTAGGACTAATTGTGGATTAGCAATGAAGGCCCCCCCTAAACTTATGAAATTTTTAAATTTACCCCTATATTTTTAGGGAAAAAATCAATTAAAACCCTTAAAATTTTGCACAAGCCCCCTCCAATTTATAGAAATATTCATTAGACCCCCTAAATATAATTTTAACCCCCCTTCAACCAATTTTCTGGATCAACCAAACTTTTTATCAGTGAATGCTGCCATTGATCAGACAAGGGGAACTCAATGTCCCCCTAAACTTTTGATTTTTTTTTTTACTTTTAGCCCTATATTTTTAGAAACAAATCAATTAAAACCCTTAAAATTTTCCATAATCACCCTCTAATTTATAGAAATACTCAGTAAAACTCCTAAAAATAATTTTAGCACCCCCTCCCCCAGCACACCAATTTTCTAGATGAAATCTACCAATTACTTGCATGTAAAATTAATTCAAACAGAAAACTATGGAAAATGTAATGGTGGTCTTGGGCCTCTCTCAACCCCAAAAATTAACTCTCATGAGGCAACCTGACCACCAACCCCTTCCGATATGCAATAAACCCAACAATCTCCCCCACACATCGAGCCTGTGGTCGGCTACCGCTCGACTAGTCTCACCCTCTATGGCTATTGGGCTAGAGTTGGGCTATGATACCAGTATACTGGTGGTCTCGAGCCTCTCTCAACCCGAAGCTAGCTCTAGACTTTCCCTCACATTTATAAACTGACCACTAGCCCCTTCCACATGGGATAAACCCAACAAAAATCTCCAGAAAATAATACCGACAATAGCACCGCTCAACCTATGACTAATTGCAATTTTAATTTAATCATTTTTTTCCAATTTAACACTCTTATGAAGTTCCAGTTTAATTTTAAGCTTATCCACAACAGCTAATAGAATATGGAATTGAAACAGACCAGTGATGATGAGTGGTGAGAACGAGCTTCAACTCAACACCGTTCTCCTCCGCGACTTTCAGAACCTTCTCCGGCTCCACCGGATCCACCGCCGCACCTTCTTTGGTCGTCTCGTCGACAATCCTGCAACAGAAACAAAAAAAAAAACCATAAAAATAGATCGCATATGCGCAATTACATACTCAAAATCGCAAATATCCAAAACTCTTAACAACGAAAATCAGCAATTTTGCGAATCAACTATCAGGAATTACGCTTCGATTGGGGTACGTACAAGTAGGCGTAGTTGTCTTCCAAGCACGGGATGTGAATGATCTTCATCTTCGGTTGAATCACCGGCTCCGGCGAGGATCTTCAGAGCGAGGTTCACGTCTCTCTCTCTCCAAACAAAAGATGGTTGAGCTGAGCTTCGTCGCGCCAAGACGTGGCAGGCTGTAGGGGAACGAACGTTCCGGAACTGGCGTGGCTATTGTTGCCGACTGTTTGGATACAGTTGGAAAAATATCCTTGGATAGTATATCGTATTCTCTAGTGTCCACTGGGTGGTCATGGGCCCAGAGGAGGCTGAATTTTTGAGCCCATAGATAGGGTTAAGACCTCGAACCGGATTTCAACATGATCATTTTTTGTGACTGCCCAATCCGGTCCGACCATTTATTTAAAAAAAATTATATATATATATATAAAAGATTAAGTGATAAGTGTTAAGAGAGATACCCCTGAATTTTTATTTTTTCTCCTTGCCCCACGTGATCAAATAATAAGTATTAAGTGCTAATTACTATGTATAAATGCATTTTATAATTTTAATTTATTATGTTAGTGATTATTTTTTTAAATAAAAAATAAATAAATTATAGGGTCGGATTGGGGTTTAAAATTTTTTGTTTAGGTCTGGATTTGGACATGATAATAGAGAGTTGTTTACACTTTTATAATTTTTTTAAAACAAAATTACTTAAATAGTGCAGTTTCAAACTTTATTACCGTTTTAGTGCTACCTGGGGTTCAAAACCCCGGGTATTTAAACCCGGGGTTCTGAACCCCGGGTTGTGGATTTGGGCGACGTATACCTGGGGATCGGATCCCCGGGTATAAATTTTTATTTTTCTTTTTTTAATTCTTATACTCGGGGATCTGATCCCTGGGAATACACAGTACCCGGGGATCAGATCCCCGAGTTTAAATAAATAAATAAAAAGTTCGAAAACGGATATGACCCTTGAAGGGTCATCTCATGTGGCTAACATGTTGACTACAAATTCAAATGAGTTTTTACCGTTTGGAGTCCGGAGTCCGGTGCATCCTTCTTCATCCTCTATAAAAGCCAGCCAAACTGTAATTTTTTTTTTTACAGATTACAATTGAGTATATTTGCTGCTTATTTTCTCTACACTTATAATTTTCGTTCTTCTTCTACACTACGGTTGTGTGTTACTCCACCATTTGATTTCGTCTTCTTCATTTCGATTTTTTCTTCTTATTAGAGGTAAGTTTATTTATATGTTTTGTTTTATTTATTTATTAGTTAAATTTGATTAAATAGTTTTGTTATGTTTTGTTTAATTTACTTATTGCTACATAAATGAGTTAATGATTTAGTTTAGTTGTTAATTTAGTTAGTATTAACTTTTATGCATGTTAATTAAATGATAATTTAAGTAGTTAAAATGTGTGCATGTTAATTAAATGATAGTTTAGCTCGTATAGAACTTTACAAAGAATAATTTGAAGGCATGCGGAAAGTAGACTTAATAGATGCTCACGTGAAAACAAAATAATTATTTTGAAGGGTCACACTACAAGGTCTTTTTGCTTTGATAAAAAATAATAGAGGTTGCTTTGATAAAAAATAATAGAGGGTTCTACTCATAAATAATAGAGGGTTCTATTCATAAATGTAATAATATTAGAGGATTTGGTGTGTCTTGTATTTTTCTTTGTAAAAAATAGAAAGTAAAATAAAATAAGCATTTGAAAATATTGATAAACAAAAAAAAAAATTAAAAAATAACAGTAAAAGGAGAAAAATCAATTTATTTTAATTTTTGAACTATTCGAAAAAAACCTTTCTAAAAAAAAAAAACAAAAAAAGAAAAAAATTAGTATATTTCTTTAACTTTTCCAAAAAAAAAACATTTTTTTAATTTTTTATTTTGATTTTTTTGGAAAAAAAAAATAAAATGAATTTTTTATTAAAACAAATAGGGAAAATTTGTTATATAAAAATTGGAAAAAAATTAGTTTAATTTTTTTAAAGTTTTCTAAAAAAAACGTTTTTTTAATTTTTGATTTTAGTTTATTTTATTTAATTAAATTTTTTTAACTTTTCAAAAAAAAAGCATTTTTTTTTATTTTTAATTTTTTTTTGGGAAAATAAAATAAATTTGTTATTAAAAAAAAATAGGGAACATTTGTTATAAAAAAAAAAAGGGGAAAAAATTAGTTTATTTTATTTAATTAAATTTTTTTTAACTTTTCTTAAAAAAAAAAAACAATAACAGGAAAAGAGAAAAATCATTTAATTTTTTTAACTTTTTCGAAAAAAAAAACGTTTTTTTTTAATTTTTATTTTTTTTTCGGGAAAAAAAATGAATTTGTTATTACAAAAATAAGAAAAATTTGTTATAAAAAAATAGGGCAAAAATTAGTTTATTTTATTTAATTAATTTTTTTTAACTTTTCTAAAACAGAAAAAGAAAAAAATCAGTTTATTTTTTTAACTTTTCCAAAATAAAAAACGTTTTTTTCAATTTTTCAATTTTTTTTTTTTACAAAAAAATAAATAAAAGAATTTGTTATTAAAAAAATAGGAGAAATTTGTTATAAAAAAATAAAAATTAGTTTATTTTATTTAATTAAATTAAATTTTTTTTTTATTCTTTTTCAAAAAAAAAAAAATGAATTTGTTATTAAAAAAATAGATAAAATTTGTTATAAAAAAATAGGGAAAAAAATTAGTTTATTTTATTTCATTAATTTTTTTTAACTTTTCTTAAAAAAAAAAAAAAAAAAAAAAAAACACACAAAAAGACAAAAATCAGTTAATCTTTTTTAACTTTTCCAAAAAAAAACACATTTTTTTTTTTTTTTTTTTTTTTTTTTTGGAAAAAAAAATGAATTTGTTATTAAAAAAATAAGAAAATTTTGTTATAAAAAAAAAGAGCAAAAATTAGTTTATTTTATTAATTAATTTTTTTTTTACTTTTCTAAAAAAGAAAAAAAATCAATTTATTTTTTTAACTTTTCCAAAAAAAAAAATGCTTTATTTAATTTTTTAATTTTATTTTTTTTTTAAAAAAAATAAAATTTGTTATTAAAAAAATAGGAAACAATTGTTATAAAAAAATCGGGCAAAAATTAGTTTATTTTATTTAATTAATTTTTTTTAATTTTTCTAAAAGGAAAATATTTTTTATTTTTTATTTTAATTTTTACGAAAATTAAAAAAAAAAAAGTTCTAAAATCAGTTAAAAAAACTTTTTTTCTTAAAAATAAAAACAGAAAAAAGAGAAAAAAAATCAGTTTATTTTAATTTTTTAACTTGTCCAAAACAAAAAAAAAAACTTTTTTGTAATTTTTTTATTTTATTTTTTTCAAAAATTCAACCGAAAAATGAATTTGTTATAAAAAAAAATAGAGAAAATTTGTTATAAAAACAAATTGCTATAAAAAAAAAAAAAAGGAAAAAAATTAATTTATTTTATTTAATTATAATTCTTTTAACTTTTCTAAAAAAAATGTTTTTTAACTTGTCCAAAAGAAAATGTTTTTTTAATATATTATTTTATTGTTTCGAAAATTCCAAAAAAAATTAATTTATTATAAAAAAAATAGGGAAAATTTGTTATAAAAAAAAATTGGAAAAAAATTAGTTTATTTTATTTAATTATAATTTTTTTAATTTTTCTTAACAAAAATGAATTTGTTATAAAACAAATAGGGAAATTTTGTTATAAAAACAATTGTTATAAAAAGAAGAAAAAAACCCTTTTTTAAAAAAAAAAGAAAAAAGAAAAATTAGTTTTAATTTTGATTGATTGTAATATTTTTTTGTTTTTCTTTGACTTGTGAAATAATAGCCGCTTGAAATGGATCACATTCTGTTGTTATTTTATTGAGGTGGGAGAATATTAGAAGGTACTGAGTTCGGGGTTTCTTATAGTACATCATCAGTAAAATCTTTGATTGTCCAAAGGGGAACAACCTTGAATGAATTGATTGAGATGCTAAAACCGTGTGTTTTTTATGATGGGGCTACTGGAAATTTGAAATTAAAGTGTAGGATGCCGATGGCACTGTTGGGGAAAATTTTTAAATATACCTTGTTTTCTATTGAGGACGATTTAGCATTAAACCAAGTGCTCGAGTTACCTCTTTACATATCCTCACTTCTTGCTGTTGAGGTGTATGTTAAAATAGAAGGAGGATTTGATTATAATCCGAATTTTTTTTCCCAAACTGGTCATTTCACCCACTTAATGACTCCAAATTTTGATCCGTACAATACCCAATCGTACCCCCAGGCAGTGCAGTCTAATTACGCCCTTCCATCCCCATACATCCTAGAACAACATCATTCTGATTATACTGTCCCACCCCCCTACATTCCAAAACAACATCGTGATTATGGCACCAGTTTTGTTCCTCCACATCACCATTTTTCACCAAGTAGTCCACCGCAATACAATACAAGTAATAATGGTGGTGAGTTTGATACACTTGATAGTCACGGTGTGTCAGAAGAAGAGTTAGATGCAGATGTTGCGTTAGAGCCCGAGGATGATAGGAATAGGGATGAAGATCTAGATATTGGGTCAAGCGAGCAAGGGAGTGAGAGTCAACAATTTGAGTTGGAGAAGATTATTCCATTTTTCAATAACTTGGAGTGGGGCGATGAAGATGATATGGCGAAATACGAGCCGAAGTTGCAGAAAAATTTCTGGACAACGGAGATGGACGAATTTCGTATCGGTATCGTCTTTAAAAATAAGAAACATGTCAAGCACACCGTCAAGTATTACCACATCATGAAGAACAAAGAGTATCGTGTGGTGCAATCGACCAAGAAGGTGTGGGTGGCTAAATACATGCATGGATGCGGTTGAAGGTTGCGGGCGATTATAAAAAAAAGCCACAGTATGTTCCAGATTACGCAATACGAGGGCCAACACACATGTTTTTTTAATCAAACGGCATTAGATCATAAAAATTTGGACCTTGATTTTATTTCGAACTTAATACTTGGACAAGTCGAACAGGATCCAGAATTAAAGATAAGTGTTATCGTGGCTTCCGTGAAACATTCTCAAGGATTCACCATCTCTTATCGAAAAGCTTGGTTGGCCAGATCTAAAGCCATTGAGATTGTGTTCGGAGATTGGGACGAATCATATCTAAAGTTACCGAAGTTTATGGTCGCATTGCAGCACTACAATCCGGGTACGATTGTCAAGTGGAGCACTATTCCGACTGATATGCCTAGTTACATGACGTTTGACATGTTATTTTGGGCATTCAAACCTTCAATTGACGGATGGCGTTATTGTCGGCCTGTTGTCACGATTGACAGCACCCACTTGTATGGTAAATACGAGGGGAATATCCTAATTGCCATTGGAATGACACCGTCCAATAAGTGTTATCCTTTGGCTTTTGTCGTCGTACCGAAGGAGGACTATCGTTGCTGGCGATGGTTCAATTATATGCTTAAGTGTCATATCGTTAAAGATCGTCCTGAGGTAACATTGATATCTGACAAACACGCGGGCATTCTGTCTGCGGTTGACAACATGTGGCTTAACCAACCGAACGAGCCCGTCCGATATCATCGATATTGTTTGCGTCATCTTTGCAGCAATTTTAACACGTTCGCTAAAAATCAACATCTGAAAGATCTTGTTTGGAAGGCGGGTGCTGCAAATCAAATTTGAAAATACGATGCAATCATGCAAGAGATAAAAGTAATTAATGTTGAGGCTTATAGGTGGTTAGATCGTATTGCACCCTATAAATGGACCAGAGCATACGACGATGGCAAGCGTTGGGGAGTGATGACCACCAATTATGTTGAGGTATTTAACAATTGCTTGAAGGGTGCAAGAAATGTTCCAATTACTGCATCCGTCAAAATTATTTTTCACAGGATGGTTAAATACTTCGATGTTAGTCGACAAGAAGCAATAAATAACTCAGCTGAAGGTCACCTATATGTTAAACACGTCGTCGAAAAAATACAGAAATCTCAAGCCAAGTCCAAAACTTACGAGATTCAGATATTTGATCGGTAAATTATTAGTTATTATTTTTTTTTTCAGGTTACATATAATTGTTGGCACACATAAATTAATTAAATATATATTTTTGTAGAGCGAATACAATCTATCATGTGAAAACAAAAAAGACTCTTATTGGGGGCTTCATCGTTCACCAAGTCACATTAGGGAATAACGTTGATTGCACTTGTGGGAAGTATAAAATATGACGATATCCGTGCTCCCATATACTTGCGGCCACCGAGTATAGTGGAAGTAATGTGTTCCAGTATATTGCCGCTGAGTACACAGTGGTGAATCAATTGATGGCGTGGGAGTCATCTTTTCGACCGATTATTCACGAGGATTACTGGTGACAGACAAGTTTACCAAACCTAATTCCGGACCATAATAGACTTCGAGTGGTGCAGCGTGGTCGACCGATATCCACTCGTATTCGAAACGAGATGGATCAGTTGCGAAGAACAATGACAAATAAGTGTAGTTTGTGTTCCCAGACTGAACATGATAGACGAAAGTGTCTATCCCGACCTCGCCATACACCTAATTAATCTTGTCCAATCATTGTAATGGATGTTTATGGATTTTTTTGTCGCACAATTTTATTTGTAATGAATGTTTTTCCTAATTTATTTATTTGATATGACAATTTTTATGTACTATAAATTTCATACACTTGTCGCGCATATTTATTTGTAATGGATGCTATATTTTGTTTGTAAATGTCATTAAATTTTAATTTGGTACTAATAAATTTAACGCAAGTGTTGGAGAAAAAAATTCAGTTATGTATCACCCTGACCCGGAAGTTACTACAGTTCTCTACTTGCAGGCCCAACACAGGTATGAATATGTCTGGGTAGGACAGGTTAATATTTAATTTATTACATTAATTTTATCATTTTATATTTTTGATTCTGTCTTAATTAATGTTTCAGGATATTGGTGTACTGGACTGTGTGGGCTTTGATGTAGGGGAATGGAGAGCAAATACCCCCGCTCGAGTCGTTCAGCTAATAGAATTGGCCGGATTATATGGCCCCTACAGGCTGTGGCCGAAGCGGTTTGATAGGGTCCTGATTACCGCGTTAGTAGAGAGATGGCGTTCGGAGACGCATACTTTCCATCTACCCGTTGGGGAGATAACGATTACGCTACAGGACGTAGCTGTCTTGTTGGGGTTGCCTGTGCACGGACAACCCGTTATTGGCCCTAATGACACACGGTCGGTAGAGAGTTGGCAGAAACTCTGCTCTAATCTTCTCGGCGTGGTACCGCCGGCGGTTGTAATAAGGACCAGTTGTATGAAGCTCAATTGGCTAAAGGAAACCTTCAACCAAGTTCCTGAATATGCCAGCGAAGAGATCATCCATTGCTACGCCCGGGCATATTGCTTGCTTTTGCTTGGTACCATGTTGTTGCCTGATAAATCGCAAAACATGGTCAAGCTCGCCTACCTCCCATTGCTCCGTGACTTGACATCGCTTGTCAGGTATAGTTGGGGCAGTGTGACACTAACTGTGCTATACCGCGAGTTATGCAAGACAATGAAGGGTAGAACCAAAGATATTGTTGGGTGTCTATTTCTGTTAGAGTGTTGGGCTTGGGAGCGATTGCCGAGGCTTCGACCGGATGTTGTCCCTATTCCCGATTATGATGGATTGTACGGAGAACTGGCTTTGGACAATTTTTTGTTCCCAGCGGCTCCGAGGGGTGCTTGGTAAGTAATTAGTAATTTGCTTTTTGTTTTATTATCATGTAATGTAAATTTCCATCCATATTTAGTTAAACTTCTGGTTATTTCATTGGTGTACAGGTGGACCCTTTGATTCCGTACGGAACACCAGCCGATGCACGTTTTGATCGTCTATCGTGATCAGTTAGATCAATTGCAGAATGACGAGGTTAATTGTTTATTTATATCAAATTTTTAATTAATTTTTTTATTTACATATTTTTTGGACAGGTCGTCTGGATGCCATATCACCTGCAGGATTTGCCTCCATACACTAGAGATGGAGAATAAATATGGATGTCAGAATTGCCCCTCATCTGCTACGAGATTGTCGAGTACACATATCCCCTACGCGTACTACGACAATTCGGTTATCAGCAACCGATTCCTCAGCAGTATCCTTGGGATCTGATATTGCACACCACTAGTCGGCGAGGACACTACGGTGCTAACTGGACTGTATTACACTGCCAGCATATAGCTAGGTGGAACAGTCAATAAGCACCTGATGTGGGCAGTTTCTTGCAGGGGATAGAGGTTGACCATGAATACATGAACTGGTATTGGAGAATCACACGAAGGTTCATGGTCAACCCGGAGTACCGACCCGACTTTGGTTATTTAGCAACAGGATCACGAGCGAGTTTCATGGCAGGTGACGTTTATCCTGCTCCTCAGACTGTTCCTCAGCTTACTTCCCAGCCATGTACTACTGATGTCGAACCATCTGGTATGTACGGCATGGGTGCTGATGCCGGACCATCTGGTATGTACGACATGAGTGCTAATGCCGGACCGTCTGGTATATACAGCATGGGTGCTAATGCCGGATCATCTGGTATGTACGGCATGGGTGCTGATGCCGAACCGTCATCCACATTCTATACTCCGAATATGAGCGAAATTATTTCAACTTCAAGAGTCATTCCTCTGGTGGCATTTGTCGAACCCAAAAGATTACAAAGACAGATGTCACCGGTGCAGTGGTTTGGGGACACGCCGTTACCACCCCGGGAAGTATGCAGCAGTCGTTCATGGACTTTGAACAAGTTACACAAGTTCATGAGGAGGCTGAGGAACCTCCTATTGCTCAACGACGAGGGCGAAAGAACATCCGACCTCGAGGCTGCGGTACATAGCTTGTTATGTAGTTGTTAGTTTAGCTATAATAATGTAAATACATTTTTTTTGTAAATATCTAGTTATGTAGGAACTTATGTAGTTAGTAAATCCATTTTTTTGTAATGTTTGGAGATTTACAAAGTTGTTAATTTACCGTATATATTACTTCGCAAATGGATAAAGTATTGAAATGGGAGATCGAGCAACAAATTCTTAGACGGCATACAGAGTGGAAAGTGGTTAAAATGAATATATATATATATATAGTTCTTCACATAAAAAATATATAATTTAATTTATGAAAACATGGTCGTTGAATTTTATTTACGGAGATGGGGTAAAACGCAGATTAGAAATGCGTTTTTAAAAAACAAAAAAAAAATGAAAAATGCATTTAGAAAATGCGTTTCTCAAAGAAAAAAAAAAAAAAAAACAAAGGCAAACAGGTTTACCCCCCAAAAAAAAAGTTTTGGCACGATAATTTTCGGCAACTTTGAGTTGATTAACGATAGTCTATCGATATTTTAAATAAATCTAATTTTTTTGTGCATAAATTAAGTTCAAAACACTCCATAATACTTTTTACAACACTAAAAATAGACAAGTAAATGAATTTTAAAAAATCGCCAAAGTTGACCAGATGAATTGTTTCGATAACGGCGGAATTTTTTTGGGCAATTTGGAATTAACAAAAGACTGCATGTCCGTAACAGAAATGAATCAAATTTTTTGTAGATAAACTATGTTCATAACACTACATAACAAAACTTAAAATACTAAAAACGAACTAGTAAATAATTTTTAAATAATCGTTAAAATTGGTCCGATGAGTGAATAATTTTTAAATAATGGTTACAAAAATACAGTTCGTGTTTGACAATTATTTAAAAATTATTCACTAGTCCGTTTTTAGTATTTTAAGTTTTGCTATATATTGTTATGAACATAATTTATCTACAAAAAATTTGGTTCATTTCTATTATGGACATGCAGTCTTTTGTCAATTCCAAATTGCCAAAAAAAATTCCACCGTTATCGAAACAGCTCATCTGGTCAAGTTTGGCGATTTTTTAAAATTCATCCACTTGTCCGTTTTTAGTGTTGTAAAAAGTATTATGGAATATTTTGAACGTAATTTATGTGCAAAAAAAAAATAGATTTATTTAAAATATCGATAGACCACCGTTAATCAACTCAAAGTTGCCGAAAATTATCGTGTCGAAACTTTTTTTTTGGGGGGGGTAAACCTGTTGGCCTTCATTTTTATTTTATTTTTATTATTATTATTTTTTTAGAAACGCATTTTTTAAATGCGTTTTTTTTTTTTGAGAAACGCATTTTCTAAATGCGTTTTTCATTTTATTTTTTTTAAAATGCATTTTGGAAATGCGTTTTTATAAAAACCCATTTTTTATCTGCGTTTTACCCCCATCTCCGTAAATAAGATTCAACCACCATGTTTTCAGAAATTAAATTTTAAAAATATATTTTTTATGTGAAGAACTCTCTCTCTCTCTCTTTCTCTCTCTCTCTCTCTCTCTCTCTCTCTCTCTCTCTCTATATATATATATATATATATATATATATTCATTGTAACAAATTTCTACTCTGTATGTTTTCTAACAATTTCTTGTTCGATCTCCCATTTCAATGTTTTATCCATTTCAGAAGCAATATACACGGTAGATCAACAACTTTCTATGAAAATGTAAGTACAATTAATTATAAACAGAAAAAAAATATTACATAAATTAGAATCATGTTTAGCAGTGTTCGTTACAAAACTTATAATAAAGACAATAAATAAGAAATACAGTATATAACATCAAGAAAATAGTTACAAGAAAACACTTAAAAAGACAATTGAACTACAAAAAAAATATTTATTCTTCATTTGACATGTACCCCTCAAATAAATATTCATTATTATTCATGACGTTATGGTATTCGCTTGGAGATAGTGCTCTGTTACTTGCGGCAGCCATTTCATTGGCTAATTGTAGTAGATAATATCGATTCCTACGTAACAACATTTGATTATTCTCCAAGCGAATTTGTGTAATTGCATTTTCGATCTCGGTTGTGTTATCAATTATACATCGTCTAGGCATCTGAAGACTTCTACGATAAGGAACTGGTGCATTCAGATCTCTCAAATGAGATACAAGGTTGTTAGACTCATTCACCCTATATTCCCATTCTTGGCGTAGACCGACCCGATACTCTATCGGGTTGGTGTCTTGATCACTCCAGTAGTCATCATAGTATGGTCGTAGAATCCAACGTCTTTGGTGATCCCATGGTCCAGGCCAACCCCAAACACTGTACGAGTTCTCCTCACTTGAAAAACCAAATAAACTTTCTTCACTTGAATTAATATTTGAAGACATCACGAAAATTATAGGTTGAATAGTTTGTTTCCAAATATTATACTGCATAAAAAAATTAGATTTTTTAAAAACATAATTATTGAAAGAGATTTATGTACACGAGACTTAATTAAAAAAAACTAACCCAACACTACCTATCAATTGAAAGAGAGAAAATTAGTTGTTCGGTAGAAGTAGCGTTATTTATAATTTAACATTGAACCGATATATTAGACTTCGAAGGAAATACATAGTTAAACTGCAATTCATCAACGCGAAAGTATTAAACATCACTCTCATCATCAGACATTTCAATATCTGACTGATATTGAGGTTTCCTTGCACATCTCATGTAAGTACGCGCTTCAGCAACCAAAACTTGTTCGAGACGCTCACGTGCTGTCGTTTCAAGCTCGTGTCGAAAAATTCGAATTTGCATTCGGTTATTTTCTTCGCAGTACCGATGCAACGCCATCTGAAAGTTATGCGGCGTGTCTATTGGCATTGTTCTAGCCAATTGATGCACTATTAGAATATTATATTGCTTGCATCCGTCCGCTATAATCTCAGATTGGTTGACACAATAAGTGTATTCCTCCCGCATCCTCGCAATCCACCGTGAAAAGTAACGAACTCTTGGATCGAAATAGTATGAGTATTCATCTTCCAAAAGCCAATAACGTCCCATTGAACGATACATATCTCTCACCCTGTACATTTTTCAATCTTTAAATTTTTTATTTAATTAACTTAAACGGAATATAAATTCGATATCAAGTTAATATCAAATTCATAAATTAAATTAATTTGATTTTAATTGAAATACTAAAATTAATTTTAAATTATTGAAGAACTAATTTTTTTTAATAATAAAATAATTTTTTTAAACAAATTTAAAAAATAAAATTTAATTAATTTGATTGAGAAAGTTGTAGAGAAATTAATTAACTAACCAACTATAATAGATTAAACTAATAAATAAATTAAACAAAACATATAAAATAAACTTCCCTTCAGTAGGGGAAAGATATTCTGAAGAAACCAATTGTCAGTGCTTAGTGAAGAAGAAAATTTTTTTATCAAAAGAATGAATTTGATAGAAAAAATTGTAGAGAATTTATAGAGAATTTGCACCGGACTCCAGACTCCAAATGGTAAAAACTCATTTGAATTTGTAGTCAACATGTCAGCTGTAAAACCCTGGCTTTTATTGAAGTCATATCTTATAATATTTCGAAAAAAAAAACGGGGTGAAGGGCATTAATTATTTGATTTAAAATTTTAAGGGTTAATTGTTAATGTTCAAACTAGTAAAATTAGAAATTTGGGCTTAATTCATAACTTAACAAAAATTGAGGGGGGACTTAGGTAATTTAAATAAAACAACAACAAAAAAAAAAAAAAAAAAAAAAAGACGACATCATCTCATCAGGACGGTGGCGCGATTCTATCGACGACGACGTGTAATCAAATGGAGAAATGGAGAGACACGTGGCTGATTGTTCGGGAATATATATATGTACTCATGCACACATACGAGGAGGGGAGGGGGAGCAAAAAAATCAGAAAAAAAAAAAAAAAAAAAAAGAACAACAAACCGTAGAGAGAGAGAGATCGTCGGTATCAGGAAAAAAAAAAAAAAAAAAAACGAGAAAAGAGAGGGACCGCCGGTGGGTGTTCTTCGGTTGGCCGATCGATCATATTCGGTGCATGTAAACTCTGTGTGTGTGTGTTCTTTAGTGTCGTCGGTGTGTGTGTGCGCGCGCAGACGGCGAGGATGATCGGCGATCGTCACGGTGTCGTTGCCGGTGAGTGGGAGCATGAGTTCCGGTTGTGTAGGCAGGTGTTCAGTTCTGGGTACGTGATCAGGGGTGTGTGTGTGTGATTTCTGTGTGTATATGGTTAGTGTGGGTGGTCATCTCCGGAGTAGAGAATAGAGAGAGAGTGAGGGGGTGCCGTCGGCTTCGGCGGCGGGAGTTTGGCCGACGGTGGTAGCGGTGATCGGGAGTTTGTGTGGGTGTGTTAGTTTTAGGGGTCCGGTAGTGGGAGGCTGGTGAACGGAGCAGTGTTCGGCGGCCGGTCCCCAACGCCGGATGCAGGCGCAGACAAGGAAGAAGAAGCGCGGAAAAAAAAAAAAAAAAAGAAGAGAGAGAGAAGAAATTACAAAAACAACCCCAATAAAATTCAAAATTCACCCCATGGCCCGTGAACGGTTCGGAACAGGTAATATTTTTATCAGACACTATTATCGATTAAATTAAATTGTTGGGCATTAAGATTTTTCGCATTCGTAATAGTAATTGTCGTGATCGTGATAACATTTTTATAATCGCTAATTTTAATAAACTGGTACAGCAAACTTAACGGAGCGAAATTAAACGCATAATAATTTTTGTAATCAAATGTGGGGAATTATGGAAAATTAGGACCTGCATTCATCTAATTAGGTTATTGTAAATGCGATATTAATTTAGGCCCTATTACTGTTAGGTTCGCAGGCACCGGAGTTTCGGTAGGGAATAGTCAATAAAAGCTTTTGGGAACGGATCACGAGGTGAGTGTACTGTCTTCTTGCCAAATTATTTTCATGTAAAATGGTCGTACTGAGACTAGATGATTTTATAAGACGATATGGATCAAGCAGGTTTTAGGATAAGTGAGTAAAAATGGATTTTCGTGAGATTTCAATAGTTTTCAAAAGAAAATTAAGAATGATTTTTATTGGATTCGGTGATTTTAAAAGAGAATGGAAAAATGGTTTTCATAAAAATCAGACGTTTTTTTTTAAGTAAAAGAAATATATGATTTTGGGGATCTAAAAATCAGTTTTGGAAATGGAGAGTGATGGTTGATAGGGTTGTGCAAGAAACCCGCGTAACCCGACCCGCCCGAAAACCCGATCCGGCCCAGCCCGAATTACGCGGGTTTGTTTTACTCAAAGTTCGGATCGGGTAAAACCCGATCCGACAGACCCCCAGGCCGGTTCAGTCGTCGGATTTAATCTCCGGCGATCCGTTTCACCCGAACCGATCGGCGCCAACGTTATATATATATATATATATATATATATATATATATATATATATATATATATATCAGTCCCAGTCCGTCCCGTCCCGTCCCGTCCGGATTTCTTGGTTCTTGCACAGCCGAAAGCTCAAATCTCTCTCAGTCTCAGATCAGATCATCATCATCCCATCTCTCACCTAAACCCTAACTCCCTAAGAGCCGACGCCGATCTTCATCTACCCTAAGCGCCGACACTGTCTCAAGTGCGAACAATTCGTCGGACACTCGGACTGTCGGAGACTGGACCTAGTAGGCCTGACCTAAGCGCCGCTCAACTCTAGGCCCTTACATCGCTTCGAATCCCTTCAAATCGTCTCGAATTCCTTTGACAAATGATGACAATGGCTATAAAGGTAAGGTCTTGTTCTTCCTCTTCGCCGTATCTTGAGATTCTTGACTCATATTTGAAATTGAATCCCTTGTTTCAGTGTTTGATTAATTTGAAGCCAAAATCCAAAAGGACCAAAACTAAGGTGAGTTGAGTTCGGTTTTCTGTTTTTTGTTTCCATTCATTACATGTTTATATTCCATTTATTGAACACTGAAACTCCTGCACAATTGTTGAACACTTTAGAATTTTAGATTGTTTATAAACAGTCCTTACAGTTGGTTTTATGCCTGGCATTTTCCCACCAAGTGATGAATGAGTATTGGTAGGAATCTGTTAGTTTATGTTTTGCTGATCTGCTATTCTGCTCCTATATTCTGTTTTTTTTTTTTTTAAAGCTATGTGAAATCACTGAAATGTATTTTTGTTCCCACTTCCCATGCTCTGTTTCTGTTTCTGTTTCTACCTCTGTGTCTGTTTCTGCTTCTGTTTCACTGTTTTTTTTTTTTTTTTTTTGAAAGCTATGTGAAATCACTGAAATGTATTTTTGTTCCCACTTCCCATGCTCTGTTTCTGTTTCTGTTTCACTGTTTCTGTTTCTGTTTCTGCCTCTGCGTCTGCTTCTGTTTCACTGTTTTTTTTTTTTTAAAGCTATGTGAAATCACTGAAATGTATTTTTGTTCCTACTTCCCATGCTCTGTTTCTATTTCTGTTTGTTTCATTGTTTCTGTTTCACTGTTTCTGTTTCTGTTTCTGCCTCTGCGTCTGTTTTTGCTTCTGTTTCACTGTTTTTTTTTTTTTTTTTGAAAGCTATGTGAAATCACTGAAATGTATTTTTGTTCCTACTTCCCATGCTATGTTTCTGTTTCTGTTTCTGTTTCACTGTTTCTGTTTCTGCCTCCGCGTCTGTTTCACTGAAATGTATTTTTTTTTATGTTCTGCTCCTATCTTAAAATAGTTTTGTTTAATTAATACTTTGTTTCCACTTTCCATGTTTAGTGTTATGTTCCAGTGTTCTGTTCCCTATTTCTGTTCGGCTGTTCCTGTTTCTGTTCCCATATAGAACAAGCTAATGTTATTGTTGGGGATTCTTCTACACCCCTCGAAGGTAACCCTCCAACTCTTGCCCCTACTCCCCCTACTGAAAAACCACAATTGCCGAAAAATGTGAAAAAACGTGGTGGTAATAAGATTATTTCTGATGTTTGGAATCATTTTACGAAATTTGAATATGAGAATGGAAATAAAATGGCATCTTGTAACTACTGTGGGAAAGTGTATCACGCCGATCCAAAAACTCATGGGATTAGTAATTTAAAGGGTCCTATTCATGTTTGTAATGATCATCCACATAGGGAGTTGGATAAGGGACAAACTCAGTTAATTACTCAACTTAAAAAAGATGGACAAGATAGTTTTGTATTAACTAGTTTTTCCGTGGATAAAGCTAGAAGTGCGCTAGCGGAAATGGTAATTTTGGATGAATTGCCATTTAGATTTGTTGAAAATTATGGCTTTAAAAAGTTTTATTATGCTTTGCAACCAAAATTTAAAAATATTCCATGTCGTACTACGGTTGCTAAAGATGTTGTGAAGATATATCACGAGGAGAGAGAAAATTTAAAGAAAGTTATGCAGGGTCGTAGAATATGCTTGACCACAGACACTTGGACTTCAATACAAAATTTTAATTATATGTGTCTTACGTGTCATTTTATTGATGATGATTGGGTTTTCCATAAAAGAATATTAAGTTTTTGTGTTGTTGAAGATCATAAGGGGGAAACGATTGGGAAAAAAATTGAGTCGTGTTTACGAGAATGGAATATTGATAGTTACTTCACCTTGACGGTTGATAATGCGAGTTCTAATAGTACTACTATTAGATTTTTGCAACGAGTAACTAAAGACTGGTCGGGTACAGTCTTAGGGCATGAATTTTTACACATGCGTTGTTGTGCTCATATTTTGAATTTGATTGTTTGTGATGGATTGAAAGAATTGCACGAGTCAGTAATTAAAGTTTGGGAAGCGGTTAGATATGTTAAGGGTTCTCCAAATAGATTTCATGCTTTTAAAAAATGTGTTGAACTGCTTAATATTGAATCGAAAAGTCTCTTGTGTCTGGATGTTCCAACTCGTTGGAATTCTACATATAAGATGCTAGAAAGTGCGGAAAAATTCGAAAAAGCTTTTGGGAGATTGGAGATTGAGGACAAAAAATATCGGGATCACTTTTTTGATAACGATATTGTTGATGGTGAGAGTGGTGGAAGTCCACCAAATAGTCTAGACTGGGAAAATGTTCGTTGTTTTGTGAAGTTTTTTAGACTTTTTTATTTGGCTACAAAATAATTTTCGGGTACTTTGTTTGTTACGTCAAATACGTTTTTTGATGAGATAGTTATAATTCATGGGAAAATAAATGAGTTGATTCGAAGTGAAGATCATTTGCTATCGAAAATGGCTTTTAGTATGAAAGCTAAGTTTGATAAATACTGGGGGACTGGAGATAAGATAAATCTTCTTCTATATGTTGCTGTTGTTTTGGATCCGAGGAAAAAGCTATCTTATCTTCAGTTTTGTTTTTGCGATATGTATGATGAAGTGTATGCAAATGAGTTAATTGGAAAAGTAAAAGATGCTTTAAATCGGTTGTTTGATTGTTATGCTTCTTTTGAGTCAACTATTGAGAATGTTTCCGGTGGTAATACTAGTGGCGCTAGTAGAATATCAAAGAAGCCGGTCGATGTAGATGTGGATGTGGATGATCCCCATAGATTAATCGCTTCCCGTTTTTAAAATTTTTTAGCGGGGAGACAAGTTTTGGAGGGTAAAAATGATGTAGAAAAATATTTGGCCGAAAATCCTCAAGGTGCAAGTGATGAAAATTTTGACATCTTAAGTTGGTGGAAAAGTAGCACTAGTCGATTTCCAGTATTATCTCGATTGGCGAGGGATGTGTTGGCTGTACCGGTTTCTACGGTTGCGTCGGAATCGGCATTTAGTACTGGGGGCTGTATGCTTGATCCATTTCGTAGCTCATTATCTCCATTAATGGTAGAAGCTCTTATTTGTTGTCAAAATTGGCTTCAAGCTTCTGTGCCGATTTCACTTCGAAAAGGGATGGATGATATTGAGGAGTTGCAACGAGATTTTGGTAATTTAAATTATAGTGTTTTTTTATAATTTTTTTAATTAGATATTTAATTAGTATTTTTATGATTAGATTTTGATTTTTGTAGTGGATTTGGATTTGGAGATATCAAATCTTTCGCAAGGCTCATCTTCAACTCAGGTTATTTATTTAATTGTTTTTTTTTTTTTTTTTCTCTTCTTTGTATATTATTTTAATTATAATTTATTTTTGTAGGTAATACCTTGAAGTTTCATTTTCTATTTTGCAAAATGAATGAGAAAAATTGGAAGACGTATAGGCGATGCCTTTAAGGAGTTGTAATTTTTTTTTATTATGTTGTAATTTTTTTTGGATGTATTTTTTGTTAAGTTGTATTTTTTTTTTATTAAAAATTGTATCCGTAATATTAGTTTTGGATGTGTGTTTTGTTTTTTGTTTTGAGTTGTGATTTATTTATTTATTTGAATGGTTTTCCCTAAATATTGTATTTTTTTTTTTTAATTGTTTCAAATTTCAGTTTTTTTTTAATGGGCCCAGACCCGAACCCGAACCTGATTATGCCTAGACCCGTCGAACCGCAACCCATACCATCCGAAGCCCGACCCGACCTTTAACCCGTATCCCCCTCGACCCGCACCCGCCCGTACCCGACCTACACCCGCCGAACCCGACAACCTGCCGGTTCCTAAGCCAAAACGGTTGGGTCTTGAGTGTGAATTTTGTCCACCCGAGATGGTCGGGTCTCGGGTCGGGTTGGCTCGGATTTCGGCTAACCCGACCCGTGCACAGCCCTAATGGTTGAGATTTGCCGATATTGATTAGACGATAATATTGGTTTGTGAATTGATGATGACGTTATTAATTTGACAATGCTATGGTATTTATCTGCTTCGGCAGAGTGATGTGATCCGTTTCGGCGGAGTGATGTTTATCTGCTTCGGTAGAGTGATGTTAGACGTTTATACTGCGCAGTGATTATCCGCTTCGGCGGAGTGATGGATGTTCGTAGGAAGGCATATCCTACGGATGGTATGGTACCGTTGCAAACTCCCGATCGTGAGGTTAAAACGATCATTAGGGCTGGCCAGCGTGTGTGTGTTTGAGAGGATGTTTTGAGATGTGGTATTTTGTTTATACTGGGTGACTTATTATGGTGATTGGCATGATTCATATACTAAATGATTTTGCATGGAACTTATATATAGGTGCTTTATTCTCACTGCTAATCTTATGAAAACTTTTGCGAGCTGCGTAATGTTTACATATTTAAGCTTGATCCATTTAAATGTTACAAAATAAACTGTTATTACTATAAAAATATTTTACTAAAAAGGCAGTACACTCGCAGATACAACGGCTAGGAGTCGGTCCCCTACTGGCACTAGGTAGAAGTATGTGATGGAGTCAAGTCGGTGATTGAGAGACACGGTCAAGGGCGAACCTACAAAATGGTTCATGGACAAATACTTTTTGTGATCAGTAAAATTTCGGAACGGGTGTATCCCCCATAATAGATATTTGTATTATACAGTAGGTGTATATTGTCTTCCATTTGGTAATTTGGGTATTGTTGATGTCATGTTGTAGTCACGTCAGTCTCGGGATGACAGGTGTCCGAGACGGGTTGTGACATCAGCCACATGAGATGACCTTTCAAGGGTTATCTCAGTCAACCGCTGCAGCCTGCAGCGACTGCTCGGGAACGGGAGAAGTCGCCCGTTCCCGAAAAATTCAAACTTTTTTTTTATTTAAACCCGGGGATCCGATCCCCGGGTACTGTGTATACCCGGGAATCAGATCCCCGGGTATAAGAATTAAAAAAAAAAAATTATACCTGAGGATCGGATCCCCGGGTATACGTCGCCCAAATCCACAACCCGGGGTTCTGAACCCCGGGTAGCACTAAAACGGTAATAAAGTTTGAAACTGTACTATTTAAGTAATTTTGTTTTAAAAAAATTATAAAAGTGTAAACAACTCTAATAATAGGGCCCGGACATAGGGTCGGACTAAGGCTTAGGCTCACCATTTTTTTTAATAATATCCTAGGTAAAGCCCGGCCCGGCTTGAGCTTGGTCCATAAATTAGTGTTTTTTTTTTTTTTTTTAATAAAATTGTATGTAGACTTGAGATTTGCAAGTTGTACATTTAATCTCTCTATTTTTACATTTATTTAAATCTCATAAAATCAAAAGCGTTACTAATGATCTTGGACGAAAAATTGATTGTGCTCAGTGTCACGGTCTAAACTTATCCAGTGCTTGTTCTCACACATGGTTGTTTGGCTTTGAGACTGTGACATATTTCTTTTATTTTTTAAACTAATTTAACTTACTTTTGGTTTTTTTTATTATTTCTTGTAAAAATGTCTCATCGTGTCTCCTCGAGCATAATGATGAATATCACTTTCATCTTTTCACTTAAAATACTTTGAGGAAGGACATGTCATTGTAAACCTTATAACATTTGATATTAATACAATTATTATTATTTTTTTAATTGCATTTTCATTACACTGTTTAAAATTGCATGTATTGTTGTGGGAAATCTTTTTTATTTTACCAGACAATGCTTTATTTTTTTACAAAATTAAATTTTTAAAACAATTGTAGAGAATAAAAAATAAAAAAAAATAAAAAATTGTAATCACAAACACAAATTGACTCTTATTAACCCAAATTCGATTGACATTTTAACACGAATTACTCAAAAAAGACAAATTTTTAAAAATAAAAATCTAAATTATAATTTAAAAATCTTAAATCGAGATTTTACTTGTTAGGTGGCAACAACCACCAACCAAATTTAATTTTGGATTATTGCCCGAATGAGACATCAACATTCAACCTCTCAATTCATGTGGCTTTTTGTAGTGGTCATTTTTGGGTTTATATTTTGGATAAATGGCATTTTGTCCCTATATTTTGAATGAATTGCACTTTATACTCTTAAGTTGTGTTTAGATAAGGGATTTGACAAATACAAAAAATTTATAAATGATGAGATTTCAAAATACTGGATTTTGAAATTCCATTATTTACAAATTATTTATTTAGATAATTATTTTAGGCGAATAATTTGATTGTATACTTTTATAATTTGCTTGTTGGGATAACCACTATCATCACCGTGGGAGTTGGCGACAATGGTTGGCAGCGGCGGCCGACAGTAGTGATCGAATGCAACAGGTGGCAGCGACGGCCAAGGTGGCGGTTGGCGGCGGTGGCGGTTGGCAGAGGCGATGGTTAAATATGAAACCCCTCTTTTGATAGATGTGTAAATGACATCTAAAAAAAAAACAAAAAAAAATAAAAAAAATAAAAAATAAAAAAAATTAGAAATCCTCCATTTACCCTATTTTTTAGATCTAAGTGATTTTATAAATTCCTCCTAATAATAATCCAAACAAGCAATTTGTCAAAACAGAATTTTAAAATCCTTTGAATAAATTAAATCCCTTACCCAAACACAACATTATGATATTTTTGTCATCACTTACTCCTTTACAGTTTAACTTAAGCGCATTGTAATCTAAACCACATGAGGGTAAGTAATGACAAAAATATTAACGGAGTGTACTCTACAATTTGCTCAAAACACAAGTGACAAAGTGCAATTATTTGACACTTTGCACCCTTAAAGTTTGACCATTATTTCACTTTGGTCTCGTATTTACAATTTGAACACGCAATACCATGAAATTTTGTAATCATCGAAGTTCAAATCAATAATTTCATTATAATTTGAAATGATAAACAGTCAATTGTCGAACGTCTAACCATATTTAAGGCGACTTTATGGGTATTTTCAACCTCTCCCTTTTTTCCTTGTATGTTTTCTACAATCTCTCTCTCTCCATGTGTGTGTGTGTTATTTGTATATTACTGAGTATTTGGACATGAAGGAGAATGAGAGCAAACGAGGAGACTAAAATTGCCCATAAAACTTCTTAAAAACAAGTGCATTGTTGATGACTATTTTTTATCCAAAATGATAATGGGGATAATGATTTTGATTGTAGTGGGATGATTATGAAATTGTAAGTTCTTATACATTCATATTGAAACCTTGGGAATCAAGAGAGAGTTTAGTCAAACTTTAGGGGTACAAAGTGTCAAAATCCTATTTGCATTGTGCAACCTTGTTTTTTTTTTTTAAAAAAAAAATCCGCTCTAGCCCCTATACTTTTATTTTGAACACATTAAACTTAAAGTATCAAAATTGTGTAAAGTGAGTCTAAATCGTGAACCCGTCATTATTTTTTTTTACAAAAATTACCCATGTGGATGATTTTCTTACTTAATATGTAGGTGATTTATGTCAAAAATAATGATAGAATTCGTGATTTGAAATTACTTGACACAATTTCTATATTTCAGATTTGAATGTGTTTGAACTTATATACGATTAATATTTCTCTCAAGGAGTGCAAAAAGTGTAAGAACTCTTTTTCTTTTTTATTGCCTCCATATTTCTCATGCCATTTACACATAATGAAGGATGTTTGCATACCAAAAATGATGGTCCTTAAAGGAAAGACCCTACCATGTGATGTGATTGCATTTGCACCCCCTTAGCAAGTGGGAGTCAAAACAAGGCATAATGAGCAATTTGATTTATTTAAAATTTAATCATATGTTCCCTAAAGAAAATTCAAACACATAATAATTATTATCTTTTTTTTAAAAAGTTAGATGTTATCTTTAAATTTAAAATTTGAAATATAGGGTTAGTTTTACTTTGTCTACTATAATTTATACTTTATAGTCCTGTAGTATTTTCATAAACACTTATCCTGTTGTTCAAATTAAAGCGTAATAATTATATTTTCTAACAAAGTTAATGGTCAAATATCAAAAAGTCAAAATCAATAAACCATTTAATATTAATTAATATTTATAACACATGTTCGAGTCAGGTCGGTTGGATAATATATTTTAGCCATTTTTTTTCTTTTTCTTTTATCCTCCTGGTTCAGGTCGGGTCGAGTATAAGAATATATTTATTATTTTATAAAATATTTTTAATTATTTAAACGTTGCACTTAAGTTTGAACCACAAGGAGATAATTGATGACAAAAATACCACATGAGTATAAAGTGCAATTTAGTCAAATTACTATTAACCCAAAATAATTTAGTTGAAGGTAATATTTAGATTTTTTAATAAATGAAAATACTATTTACACTCTCAAAATTAATTATTACACTTTTTTCTATTTTTATTTATTTAATATTAAAATTTCAATATATTGAATAATGTGTGTTTTTTTGGCATATAATTTGAATTCAAGTACAAAAATATATTCCTATTATTAAAAGAAAACTTGTGATTTTATTTTTATTATTGAAATATCATAAATTGTGAAAAAAAAAAAAAAAAAACTCTATTTAACAAAACAAAAATAATTATGGTAAAAAAATAAAATACAAATTTTCAATAATAAAATTAATCCATAATTGATGATTAGTCCCAAAGAACGGGTGTAATTTGTTATTAGTCTCATTTAAAACATAAGTTTTGATTTAATACCTTAAAATAGTTTTTACATATATATTAATTCTCCATATGTTTCATATGCTCACTCTCCATATGTTTCATATGCTCACGTGTGTATAATATTTAGTTACATGTATTTATATAATATTAATTATATGTTACAAATTATATGTACTTATGTAATATTTGTATCAAAGAAATATTTTACACATAATTTAGATCCATATAATTGTGCATATGCAATTTTTTTAAAATTAAGAGTAAATTAAAATAAAAAATCCTAAAATTAATAAGGAAAAGGAAAAAAAGCAAAACAAAAATAAATGTGCCAACTAAGAAATTAATATTTTCTTGATGCACGCCCACGTGGTAGTATATTATTGGTTAGATTATGGCCCATGTTAGCAATAGGATGATTTGGACGTAGGAGGATGCGTACTTAACCCCCCACGGACGTGGGCAAAATATACCTTGTAACGGCTCAAGCGGAACCGAATCGTCTTCTTCTTCCTTACTCCTCTCAACGGTGCAAAATTCATTTTGCTGTTTGAATCTCTCTCTCTCCTCTCTCTCGCTCGCTCGCTCGCTCGCTCTCAGTCGGTAAGTAAATTCCTTCGGATTTTTCTTTATGATGCGCGCATGAATGTATATGAATTTCGTTTTTGTTTTGATTTATTTTCATGAATTTTCAGTAGCTGAAAATATTTGAATCGGTTAGAGTGTGCGGTAGAGAGTCAGTTGAGCGATTGCTTTTGAATTTAGCTAGATTGAGCCTCCAATGTTAGGAGACGGATGTATTGTTTGAATTGTGCAATCGATGTTTCGATTTTTGACCTTTGTAAATTACAGGTCGCTAATGGCGTCGCCGATATTGCTCTGTGTGTGTGTGTGAGAGAGAGAGAGAGAGTTCTTTGCGCGGTTGCTTTTGCATTTAGCTAGATTGAGCCTCCAATCTTCGGCATCGTTTCGGTTTTGGAGCTTTGTAAATTACAGGTCGCTAATGGCGTCGCCAGCGGTCGGCAACTCGGCATTGCTCTCTGTGTGTGTGAGTGTGTGTGTGAGAGAGAGAGTCTTCTTTGTGCAGTGAAAGTTGCTTTTGAATTTAGCTAGATCGAGCCTCCAATCTTCGGAGTCGAATATAAATTTTGCCATCGATGTTTCGATTTTGGAGCTCTGTAAATTACAAGTCTCTAATGGCGTCGCCGGCATTGCTCCGTCTCTATGTGTGCGGGAGTGTATGTGAGAGAGAGAGACTTAGTTGTTCGGTGAAATTTGCTTCTGAATTTAGCTAGATTGAGCCGCCGATCATTGCTTTCCTCCCTCTCTCTCTCTCTCTCTCTCTCTCTCTCACACACACACACACACACAATCACACACACACATAGAGAACTTAGTTTACGAAATTAATTTGAACTCACCTTTTCTTCTCACACATCTGCAGATTGTTCGATGCTTCAACCGTTAATTCTGGTGTGTGCTCTGCTTTCTAACACTTGAATTTCGATCAACAATTTCGTGCCAATCGGTTTCGCTCTGTAAGTCTCTCTCTCTCTCTCTCTCTCTATATATATATATATATATATATATATATATACACGTGACTGCAATATAGATAGAAACCAGAACTGTCTGTCTCTCTAATCCAGTATGAACAGCTTATAAATCCCTTATTCTAGGTTTGTGATTTCATGAATTCGTTTAAAAAAACTGAGTTGACTCGTTAATGACAGCATTCGATGCTTATAAATCCCATATTCTTAGGCTTGTGATTTCATGAATTCGATTACAAAAAATTGAGTTAACTCGTTAATGGCGGCATTCTGTGCTTATAAAAATTCCTTGTTTTAGGTTTCTGATTTCATGAATTCGATTACAAAAAACTGAGTTAACTCGTTAATGGTGGCATTCTCTGTTTATAAATCTCTTATTCAAGGTCTGTGATTTCATGAATTCGATTAAAAAAAAACTGAGTCAACTCGTTAATGGCGGCACCCTCTGCTTATAAATCCCTTATTCTTAGGTTTGTGATTTCATGAATTGGATTACAAAAAACTGAGTTAACTCATTGATGGCGGCATTCTCTGCTTACAAATCCCTTATTCTTAGGTCTGTGATTTCATGAATTCGATTACGAAAAACTGAGTTAACTCGTTACTGGCGGAACTCTCTGCTTCGGAACAAGATGTTCAATGACCCGCCATTTTCATTTATGTGTTTTATCATTGTTATACTGAGTTTGGCATATCATATTTTGTTGTTGTTGTTGTTAAAAATGCATGTTAAGATAATTGAGAAGTGAAAAACATGAGTAATCAATTGATATTATAGAAGGAATACAAGAATACATCATAGACACAAGTATATATAAAGAGGAAGTGAAGGTTAGGATTTTGTCTTAATGGGTCTAAGTGGACTAATCCCATTATTACATTAACAGTCCCCCTCAAACTCAAAGCGATAGGTGAGAGGTGAACTTGAGTTTGAAAACAAGAGAGTGAAAACGTCCGGGTGGATGAGGCTTAGTGAAAATAGCTATTGTTTGATCGGCTAAACTGACGGATCGTAGACGAACTGTATTTTGGAGAATGTAATAACACATGAAGTGACAATTAGTCTCGATATGTTTTGTACGCTCGTAGAAGACATCGTTGTGAGCGATTTGAATAGCACTCCTATTGTCACAGTGTAGCGTAGTGGAAGTAGGAGAAGAGATGCCTATATCAACGAGTAGCCATCGAAGCCAGAGAAATTCTTAAATTGTATCGGTCATGATACGATATTCAGTTTCAGTGCTGAAGTGAGCAACCACAATTTGTTTCTTACTACGCTTGGAAATAAGAGAGTTACCCAAAAAGAAACAGTAACCGGTGGGGTCTCCGGCCTAATCGACATCAGAATAAGCATATAAGATGAGAGCAAACTGAGCTAAGAAATAAAAGTCCATGAAATAAAATACCCTTGACAAACCGAAAAATACGAAGAACAACTGAGTAATGAGTGGTTCGAGGAGCAGACAAGAACTAGATGACTTGATGAACGACATAAATAATGTCGGGGCGGGTGACAGTGAAATATACAAGACTTCCAACTAGTTGGTAATATAGCGTGACATCCTGAAGAGGTGAACCATCGAGTGGAGTAAGTCTGATGTTCGGCTCGAGAGGCGTAGTGGCAGTGATTGGGTTAGTGATCATAGCCTTGGAAATGAGATCCGAGGCATATTTGACTCGAGAGAGAAAATATTTATCGGAACCGGATGAGACTTTGAGGCCAAGAACATAGATGAGTACACCAGGATCTTTTATCTCGAATTGTCCACTAAAAAACTTCTTAAGTTTAGAAATACCACGTAGTTCATCTCTAGTAATAACCATGTCATCCACGTACAATAAAAGTAGGATAATACCGTTAGCAGTGTGGTGAATAAACAGAGCTGAATCATGAGCACTAGGTGTAAACCCAAACTGATGAATAGTAGTGTTGAATTTGGCAAATCAGGCATGTGGAGCTTGTTCCAAACTATATAGGGCACAACAAAGGTGACAAACTTTATTTCGAGGAACAGGCAGGCCGGAAGAAGTATGCATATAGACTTCCTCAAAAAGATCGCCATTGAGAAATATATTTTTAACATCTATTTGAAACAGAGTCCATTTTCGAATGGCAGCGACGGTAAGAAGTATACGGACATATGTGAGCCTCGCCACTGGAGCAAATGTCTTTTCATAGTTAATGTCATATTTCTGAGCAAATCCCTTAGCAATAAGTTTGTCTTTATATCGTTCAATAGAGCCATCAAAAAGCGTCTTGATCTTAAACACTCATTTACACCCAATAGGAGTTTTTCCAGCGGGCAAATCAACAATATCCCAAGTATGGGCTTTAGTTAGAGCCTAAAGTTTTTTATCCATTGTTTTCTGCCAAAGAGTATTAGTACTAACCTTCTTATAGGATTAAGGCTCATGCAGATGAAGTATAGTGGAAAACAATGATGATCAACAAGATAAAGAGACGATAAGTTACCCTGGTAGATCTACGGGAGTGATCTGAATGATGGCTCTCAGAGGGAGTCGGTGCAGACTTATCAGACATCGAAAATTGTTGACGGCTTACCCAGGTTCTTGGCGCATGCTATAAAGGGTGGAAAAAAGACGATACCGATTTGAGATGTCTGCTATGGTGTAGCGGTGCCGAAGAAGATCCCAAACTTCTTTAGTTGTCTAGAGTGTACCAAATTGAAGTTTGATCTTTGGGATGATAGTGACACGGAACCATGTGAAAATCTAGTAATTTTTGTTATCCCAGTCCTCTAGACGGTCAATGTATTTGGCAGCATCTTCATCGTCAGTCTTTTTGGGTTCAGTAATATCTCTAGTCACAAAGAGCAAACAATTTTCGTCCACGGAGAAAAATAGACATTTCTTAAGCCCACACGACATAATTAGATTCATCTAGAACAATAATTATAACCTGGAGTGAGTCCGATTCAGCCATAGGCGCAAAAGAGGTGAACCAATGTAGAAATCACACAAATATAAAAAGAAGTATAATTTGTGAACCTCAAATCACAAAATGGAGGCCAGAAACAGAATCAGAACGTCGAAAACTTCCAGGAATCAGTCCAATTTTGCAGAAAACTGGTCTAAAAAGGCCTGAATCAGTCAAAGAGAGTTACCTCAGAAAAATTGGTGACGTGGCAACGCCCTGGTGACTAGCGCTGACATGACGATCAACGGATGACATGGCGATCAACAACTTGACATGGCACTAACGTGGAGATGACGTGGTGCTAAGATGGCGATAACGTGATGCTGACATGGTAATGATGTGACAATTGATGTGGAACTGATTGGGTGCTGACTAGACTATTAGGGCTGACGTGGCAGTGGGAACTGGCTGACAAGGCAACCAGGCATGTGGATCTAAGACTTAAACTAAAGCAGACTCTTCTGTTGGCGTGTGGTGGTGAGTGTGGGGTCAAACGGTTCTGATTTTTTTGTCGTTTGAATAGTCTCATCGAGATGGTTTTGATGGTATATTGTGGGATGGATTTAGAGCCCTGGTTGAGGTGGTAGAGCCCAAAATCCGAGACGGTGTAAGCAGGCGCGTGGATCTAAGACGGGAACTGAAGCAAACGCTTCTGTCCACGTGTGAGGTCAGACGGCCTTGATTTTTAGTCATTTGAATCGTCTCGTCGAGACGGTTCTGATGGTATATTGTGAGATGAATTGGGAGCTATGGTTGAGGCGGTAGAGCCCAAAATCCATGATGACAGAGCTTGGTAGTACCGCAGGCTGTGGGAGGTGCGTAAGGGTGCGTCGATACTCCAGTGGCGGTGATTTTGATGGCGTTGTGTTTGTCTCTGCAAGACGAACATGGTAGTGTGGTGGCTGTTGATACCGGAGTGGTGATGAAGCCTATAACAACGACGAAAATCACGGGAGAATAGAGAAGGTGGCGGCAGAAGCTCTAGGGTTTCGAAAAAAAAATGTTTAGAGAGAATAGGTTCAGGAAAGACTTACTTTTTATACCATGTTAAGATAATTGAGAAGTGAGAAACATGAGTAATCAATTGTTATTATGGAAGGGATATAAGAATACATCATATACACAAGTATATATAGATGAAGTGGGGGTTAGGGTTTTGTCCTAATGAGCCTATGTGGGCCAAGTCCATTATTACATTAACAATGCATCTGTAACATAATAATTTTTATTTTTTTATATTCTACTCTCTTCCTCTCTTTCTGTTTTTTTCCTTGTTTTCTTTTTTCTTATTTTATTTTTTGAGGCATTTATAAAAAAGAAAAAAAAATGAAAAAAAAAAAATAAGAATGGTTTTTTTATTAATTAGACCTAATTTGCCTCCCTCTCTCCTTAATTAACCTTTCAAACAAATTTTTTATTATTTAATCATTTTTAAAAACATTTAGATTTAGGTTCTCGACAATTAAAAAGTAGACATGGATGGACGTTTGTCTCTATAAAAATTGAAAACCTTAACCCTAATCATTCAAAATAAAAGCAATGGCTTTATAGTTTAGACCTAATTGTTCAGTTCAATCTCCATCTTCTTCCTCTTTATCTACACGATCTATTCAATTTCACCTTCGCGTCTCGTTGTGCTCGCCGATGTCGTTGTGCCCCTCTCTCTCTCTCTCTCTCTTTCTCGTTCAGATCTGCCACAGTGAACTGACGACACCATGCTCGTCTTCTTCCTCCCTCGTTCAGTCTCTCTCTCTCTTTCTCTCTCTCTCTCTCTCTCTCTCTCTCTCGTTCAGATCTGCAACAGTGAACTGAAGATGTGCTCATCTTCTCCCTCCCTCGTTCAGATCTGCAGCTCGCCTTTTCTCTCTCATTCAGATCTGTAACGGTGAACCGACAGTGCCATGCTCGTCTTCTCTCTTTCTCGTTTATATCTGCGACGGTAAACTGACGGCGCCGTGCTCATTTTCTCTCACTCGTTCTAGATCCAACGATGATAATAGTTTGCTCAGATTTGAAATTTCATATTAGGAAATTTCAGGTCTAAAATATTCAACAAGATGTGAACATTCTGGTCTCTCTCTCTCTCTTTCTCTCATTTGAATGTTCATGAAATTTCCATATCTGAATGTTTATTTCCAGTGTGTGATTTGGTGGATGCTTATTTGCGATTTGGTGAATGTTCGTACTAGTGTGTTTTTCGTTGATCTTTAGGGTTATTTTTAATGTTTTTTGATTTGTGTATTTCTGTGAATGGTTGCACCAAGGTTAGCTTTGTTTTGATTTTGTTTATTTTTTTGGAGGTTTTTGTTTATTCACGTGAATGTTATTTTCGTTGATATTATGTTTATTTCAACATTTATTGATTTATTTTGTGAATGTTTGCACGGGTTTTAGATCTGTTTTAATTTAGTTTTTGGAATGAATATGTCATTTGTGACTGGTGGATGATCATGCTAATTTTGTTTTTTGTTGATCTTAGGGGGTTTTCGATGTCTTAATTTATTGTTCGTGGTGTTTTTGGTGAACGTTTATGTGGTTTAATGAAATGTTTACACCAATTTGTTTTTCATTAATTTTAGTTTTTTTTCAATTTTTTTAATTTCGAGTGGTTTTGGTGATGGTTCATATGGTGATGATTTTGTTGATTTATTCACATAAAGAATAATAAACATTCACAACAGTATAATCAAAGTTAAAATATTTAAAAATAGCAAAATAAAAATGTGAATATTCACGTCTTGATTTTTTTAACAAATTGATATTGTGTGTAAATATAATGGAAAAAAGATAATCAAAGAACAAATGACTATTTTTTAAAAATTTGTGAGAGCTAAAAACTTTATTATGGTAATTGAGGTTCATTTTTTTATTTATATATCTGTTAAGAACTATATAATGAATTTCTCAATTTAAATTCAAAAAACAAAAATTGAAATTGAAATTTTAAAATACAAAACAAAACAGAAACAAAAACATTTTGTTTTCTTTTTTGTTTATACAAAATAAAGCATATTACATAACATATAAAAAAAAAAGAATGAAAGAAAGATAAAGAGTAGAAAATAAAATGAAAAATAGAATAAAACAAATTACTCTTTTTCCTTAAAAAGGACAAAGTTTTTACTACTTATTAATTAATTGTTAACTCATTGTTAGTCCAGTTAGTAAGGGGACGTGTCCTATTTGCTTATTAGCTTGGGTTCGATTCTTTTGGAGAGCACTCAAGAAATTAAATCTTAAATTTAATCCTAAAAGTACCTTGCCGGTGTGGGGGAGTGAGTGAGTCCTTAAGATCACACTTGGAAGTGACCCACACAGCCATTGGCCTAATGCATTCATGATTAAATTCAAGATTGGATTCCTGGAGTGTTTCCCAGTAGAGCCGAAACCCTGATTGACAAAAAATGCAATTCTCTTAGCCAATCGGACTAACACTTTTTGGATAAAAAATACTCAAATATAATATCGAAAGTTTTATAGAAAATAAAATGTGACAGTAAATTTGGGATGAGAAGTATTAGATTTTAAGATATTTTTTATAAATTCAATATTTTATTTTTATTTTCCCTCTAATTTTTAATTAATTTTTTTTTTCTCTGTCAACTTTTTCTTCCCTTTTTTTTTTATTGATACCAAACAAACAAAATTAATCACCTTCCTCAACTTCTACTCTCTTTCTTTCCTCCCATTTTTTCATGGAAGATTTTGGCAAGAAAATGAATGAATTTCCTCTTCCTTGTCCTCATTATCTTATTATAAATAGAGCATAAAAATATTTTTGACTAATATAATTACGTTGATCTTCAATTTACAAATAAAATGGATAGTTTGATCGAATTACACTTTATCTCCAGCAATTTGATCAAATTGTACTTTATTCTTTGTAGTATTTTCATAGACATATACCCAATTTAGTTTAGACTAAAATATAATAGTTAATTAACAGAATATATAAAATAAAAATTTTACTCTAATACCTAACCTGGCCCGCAAATATAAATGTTAATTAATATTGAATAATTTATTTTAAATTTTACCGTTAACTTTAATGAAAAATATAAATGTTGCGTTTTAATCTGAACCATAGTGAGGTGAGGGTAAATATTTATGAAAATGCTACAAGGAGTAAAATACAATTTGGTTAAACCACAACAACAACAACTAAACTTTCGTCCCACTTAAGTAGAGTCGGCGGTTACATGAATCTGTTTACGCCATAATGAACAATCAATGATCATCCCTTCAGTCAGGTTTTATATCATAAAATCAGTTCAAATAGTTTCGTCCCAAATTTTCTTAGGCCTACCTCTCCCTCTAGTAATTCTCGCACTTGAACTAAATTGCATTTTTTTACTAGTGTTTCTATGGATTTTCTATACACATGTCCAAATCACGGTAAATAATTTTCTTATAAAGAAAATCGTAATTCGGTTAAACTGCAAGAAGCAAAATATCATTAATCCGGATGGAAATTAGGTCGTTTTCCCTTCTTTTCCCTCTCTACTTGGAAAAATTTCTCTTTCTCTACGTCCAAACACAACGCCAAATTCATGTTGTTTATCGATCGTTACGTAGTGTTCCAAATTATTGAATTTAGTGACAAACACCACCTAATTGTTGATGTTCATAAACCACTTTCTAGCATAGAATTCCTTCTCTCTTAAGACAAAGAGAGCAAGAATCATGCTTTTTCGCTTTTTGCTTTTTTTTTTTTTTCCCCTCTTTTTCTTTTTCTATTTTTTAACTTTTTCTTCTTTTTTGGGATTTTCCCAATCTACTTGCTTTTTTATTGGAGTACTGCTTATCCAATTGAGATTTCCCTCTTGGCTTTTTTTTGTCTCTCTCTCTCTCTCTAGTTTAGGTATTGCCTAGGCACCATTTGATAATATTTTTAAAAATATATAAAAAATAATTTAAATATTTTTACAAAGTTAAAAAGGCGTATTTGATAACGTGAGGTTTTGCATTTTTCACCCCTGGAATTTCAGTGAAATTCCACTTTAGCCATTGTAATTTTGATTTGAACACATTGAACCTTGAAGTATCTAAATTGTGTTAAGTCAGTTTTTTTGTTTTTTTTATGACGAAAATCAACAATGTGTAATGACGGATGAATTCTGTCATAAAAATGACGGAAGAACTTACTTGATATGATTTGGATATTTTAGTTTTTAATATGGGCAAATATAAAGATAATACGTTAATAGTATATCTACAAATAATTTCCTAATTCAAAAAACAAAAAAAAAGGGTGAATCTAAAGATAATATCTTAATATTATACCCATAATTAATCTCTTAATTTAGAAAAAAAAAATCATAAATGACTGAAAAAAGATGGTGAAGAGATCTCTTCCATCAATCTCTTATTGTAAAAATTGTAAAAATAAAAACAATTGGCTTTTAGGCACTATTCCATAAATTCCTCACATGAATTTAAGTATTTTTCAAAAAAAATAGTTTTTTTTTTTTTTTTTTTTTTTCAATTTTTACATTATAAGGCACTTATGGATACCTAGAGACTAGGACCCCTCCACAATTTTTTTTTTTCAATCTATTAATTATTCGTAGATTAAAATATTATTTATAACGATAATACTAAAAGAAAATTATCTCTCAATTATGAAACACATTTTTTTTACTTTTAAATATAGTTTTTGTCAAATTATTATTTTTAAAATAAAAATACTTTAAAAAGTGGTACCAAAAATCACGTTTTTCTTTCTAATCTAAAAGTATATTTTAAATATAAAGCAAATGCTACTTTGAGAAGTAAATATTTTTTACTTAAAAAAATTTAAAAACTACCTACATGGTAATTTAAATTTTTAAATTTTGGATAATAAATCTTGGTGTTGAAGAACAATGGGACTTTTTTGTTCTTTAATCTTAACCTTTTGAGCTTAATATTGTTTAATCATGAACCTACTTTAACCAACCTGAAAGTGAAGTTGAGCATTTCACTTTTCTTTTTTTGCACTTTGCACCCCTGTCGTTTTGAAGAAATATCACTTTAGTCCCCAATATTTTCAATTTAAACACATTAAACTATAAAGTATTCAAATCATGTCAAATTAGTCCAAATTAGTAATCATGTTATTTTTTATGTCAGAAATGAACCGCGTGTCAGACACAAAATCATCCCCGTGAGTGAATTCTATCATAAAAAATGATGGAATTACTAACTTAACACGATTTGAATATTTTAGGGTTCAATGTGTTTAAATTAAATACATAGGGGCTAAAGTAAAATTTCTCCAAAACTTCAAGGGTGCAAAGCAAAAAAAAAAAACTCTTTTTTTTAAGTGAGCATGTATTCTACTCTATTGGCTGTTTATATTTTTTGTGAGAAAAGCCAAATCTTAGGGCAATTGTGTCTATATTTAATCACACTTTATACCCCTGAATTTTGTTACAATTTCATTTTACTCCTTAATGTTTTATTTTTCAATTTTCCCCTGGAACTTTACTTTTCATAGTAATTTAGTTCAATTGACTGAACCCAACTAATTTTGATGCCTGATTTAGTTTGCACATAAGAGAAAATTAAATTACGTTTTGCATTCTTATAGTTTGAGTTTTAGCGCACATTTCTCCCCGTTCTAGTGAAAAATTGGTTGAAATCAGTTAATCAGATTAAATTGATACAAAAATAAATTTTAAGGGGCAAATTGCAAAAAAAAAAGAAAAAAAAGAATTAAGGAACAAAGTGGGATCCATCCAAAAGTATTCAAAGTTGAGTATAACCTTTTCCTTTTAAGATGTGGCCGAAAAATTATGTGTAATTTTTTATCAATTTCTACATCAAATAAGTTTTTGTACGTTTCACTTTAAAATCTGTATCTTTAATAATTATTTTAATTAATTATTTTTGTCTAATTTAATTGTTAAATTAAACAAAATTAAGAGTAAAATAGTAAATTTATATTTTTTTAATTTTTATTTATTATTTATTTCTTTTTTCTTTTATTTGTACATTTAGTTAAATGTTGAAAATTGCAAAATATTAAATTTTAATTTTCAAAATTTAAGTGATAAATTTATGAATTGTTGACCACTATAAAAAAAAAAAAAAAAAAATTATTTTTAAAAGTTTTTTTCCTTAAAATTTGATTTCTAAAATATTCTTTCTTTCTATTTTTTTTCATTCATAGTACTTGCTTTTTACAATTTATTTTATATTTTTTTAGCAATAAGTGGTGTACTTATCACTTAAATATTTTGTGATTTTTAAAAAAAAATACTTAATTAAATAAATATTTAACGCATTTAGTTTAACTGAATTTTTGTTATAAAGGGTGTTTCTTAGGTATTATTTGCCTAGGAAAAAAATCAGTTTCTTTTAAAACTATTTGAAAAATCATTTTTTTTTCTTTTTAATATTTTTTAAAAAAATTGAATTTTTACTTTGAAAAAGAAAAAGCAACTTGCTTTTTGGGTTCTTCTCCGCAATAATTTGCCTGACAAAACCTTTTTTCCTCTAAAAAGAAAAAGTAATAATAGGATATTGCCTCAATTTTATCTATAAAGGAAAAGTAATAATAGGACTCAAATTCCATGAAACCAAACACCACTTCAGATTTTTTTTTTTTTTCTTTCACAATATGGATTCATAGCGCCTAGTTGAGGGTAGTGTCAATTTCTTACTTAATGTTTCATTTTTCCTAATTAAATCTGTTATTATCCCAAAACTACCCATTTGTCGTTGAAATTTGACATGCATTTAATTCATGAAATGTCACGTGTTTGTTTGTTTTAATTTAGATGAGCCATTGGATCAATTTTGAATCTAACAGTTGAATTTAAATAATATTTTAAAATTTCATAATTTTATTACATTAATTCCCAAATATGAATTTAAACATGAGACACCTCATCTCTTCGACTAATATTAAATAACACCCAGTGTCATTTTTGTAATACATTCCTTATCTTTTTAATACGATTTGCTTATATATTCTCCATCACATTTTGTTGATAAAAATATCTATCTAACATAATTATTTTTTTTTTGTTTATTGTGTTTTCTATTTTCTAATCTCTCTCATTTTCTATTTTTATTTTATTTTATTTTTACTTTATTCTATATATATATTTTTTTTTAAATTTTTGGTATGATATTTGTAGAAAAATAAAAGAAAAGTAAAAATCTCAAAAATAAAATTAAAAAAAATAATAAAAAAGAGAAATAGAATTTGAAGAATAAAAAATGAAGTAAAAATGGAAAAAATATAAAAAATAACTCCCAAAAAAGGAACAAAAGCGAAAAAAAGGAGAAATGTAGAGAGTAAAAAATTGAAAATTAAAATTAAAAAATAAAAAAAAATACTGCCAGAATATTTTTTTCAACGAAATGTGATCAAGAATGTTTCAAGTATTTTAAAAAATATAGAGAATGATCTTGATATTTGGAATGCCCAGAGCACTGCCCCGAATTTAAGGGGTTGTGTGTGTAATTATTGATTCAAATAATTAAAGTGGAGAATCACTTTTTGAGTTCCACATATTACTGAAATCTTGTTCTTATTTGCATAACAGGAAAACACAGACAATTTACACAATGAAGCTCCTCTTGATTTTCATCATGTTATTGATCCATCCTCTGGCTATGGCGGACCTGAATTCAGATACCCAAGCCCTTCTCGATTTCGCTTCCGCCGTTCCCCATCTCCGGCGACTCAACTGGAACTCCGGTACCCCCATTTGCACATCATGGGTCGGCATCAGTTGTAATAGTGAGAAAACCAGAGTCACGGCGGTTCATCTTCCCGGCGTCGGACTCTATGGTCCCATTCCGGTTAACAGTATCGGAAAGCTTACCGCTCTTAGGGTTCTCAGTCTCCGGTCGAATCTCCTCACCGGAAATCTCCCTCCCGACGTCCTCTCAATCCCGTCGCTTCAGTCTCTCTTCCTCCAGCACAACAATTTATCCGGTGAGATTTCTCTTTCTTCGTCTATCTCTCCGCAACTCGGTGTTATAGATTTGTCTTTTAATTCGTTTTCCGGCGAGATTCCGGCGGCGTTCAAGGGCTTGAACCGGTTATCGATGTTGAATCTCCAGTTCAATTCGTTTACTGGAGCTATTCCCGACCTCAATCTCCCCCGGCTTAAGCTCCTGAATCTGAGCCACAACAATCTCAACGGCACAATCCCGAAATCCCTCCAGAAATTTCCGACCTCCTCCTTTGCCGGAAACTCTCTCTCCTCGATTTCACCTTCTCCGTCTCCCTCTCTTTCCCCCGCCGACGATTTACCGAAACAAAAAACCGGCCATTCAAAAAAACTTAGTCCCGGCGCCATAACCGCCATTGTTGTCGGAGCAAGCTCCATCCTCTTTCTCCTCTCCATAATCCTGATTTTCCGCTGTTTGGAGAGAAGCAAAAAAGACAACCAAAACCCAGACTCGAAACACAAACCCCCCACCGACGGTAAACCGGAAAAATCCTCCGATTTCGGGAGCGGAATTCAGGGATCGGAGAAGAACAAGCTGGTTTTCTTTGACGGCTGTTCTTACAGCTTCGATCTGGAGGATCTATTGAGGGCGTCGGCGGAGGTTCTCGGAAAAGGAAGCAACGGGACGGCGTATAAAGTGATTATGGACGAGGGAACGACGGTGGTCGTGAAGAGGTTGAGAGAAGTCGGCGTCGCAAAAAAGGAGTTCGAACAGCATATGGAGGTCGTCGGAAAAGTGGGGAAGCACCCAAATATTGTGCCGCTCCGGGCTTTCTATTTCTCAAAGGATGAGAAACTACTGGTTTACGAGTACATGCCGATGAGTAGCTTGTCTGCGCGCTTACACGGTATGTGAAGTTAATTACACTTTGCACGCCTACAAATTCGCCCACGAGTGTAATTAAATACTTAAAACTGAATATATTAAATATTTATTAAATTAAATACGTTTGATAATAAAATTAAATAATCACTTAAAAATTGGGCAAAATTTTAAGTGATGTGACTTATTACTAATAGCATGAAATATTTAATTATCACAATCATCATTTTACACTAATATTGTAAAATTTTACAAAAACAATTATATACAAAAATTTATAGATGAAATACTAAATTAAGAAAAAATAGAGAGTGACAAAAATTTATAGATGAAATATTAAATTAAGAAAAAATAGAGAGAATACTTTAGAAACATAAATTATAAAAGTTAGTTTATGAACAAAAATTTGTACAAATATAATTTTTTTTTAAAATTAAAATTGTTAAAAATAGAATACTTAATATATTCAATACTTCATAAATGCAACCGTTTAAATTTTAAAATTCAACAATTAATTTTTTATTTTATTTTAAGTGTTATAAAAAAATGCCCTTAGTCTAAATAACACTTAAAAGTTAGGGATTTTGACATTTTATACCCCTAAAGTCCCCTAAAGTTTGACTTAAAATTTACTTTAATCCTTATAATTTTAATTTGAACACATAACATCTTAAGAGATCTTGTGGATAATTTCAGCCTCATCATGGCCTCCCCTCCAAATACTGAGATATATATTTATACTTTGCACCCCTAAAATTTTGCAATTGTCTTACATTAGTCTTAATAACACTTGAAAAGTTTGGATTAATTTCCTTTTGCCACCACTTTGATCTAATTTTGTCTCCTCTACTTCTAAATTTTGCACTTTATCCCTTTCTACTTATAATGAATTGAAAAACTATTTTTATTTTGTTTAACTTAGCCTAATATGCTAAAAAAAAATAGGTGAAAATATTTTTTTAATCTAATTTTTACATAAAATAGACAAAATTATTATTTATTCTAATTTTTTTATGTATAGTGCCTTTATGAAAAAAGAAAACAATAGAAGTAGATTGAGAAAATATTGATTTTTTTTATATTTAATTTATAGTGCCTTTAATAATTATTTTCACCGATCTCTTATAATTTAATAATCGAAGAAATAAAAAATAATTATATTTGTTTTTAAATAAAATATTTGAATTCATGTTTTTGCTTTTTTATCGTTCAGAATTATTTTTTATTTTTTTGGAAGGTGCTATTGGCACTGTGCAATTGTCCAATTTTACTCCGATTTCATTATTTATTAGTTTTAGACCTGCACAATATGCAGATTTAGAAAAAAAAAAATTAATATTATGTAAAAGTAGATATTTATAATTGGACTGTTATATATTAAACATTTAGTGTTGTTTCTTTTAATTTAATGTTTAATAATATATTTTTTTTAAAAAAAATTATACATTTAAGAAAAAAAAATATCACTTTCGATCACTCTAATTTGTTTTTACAATTAAAAATAATAAGAAAAAGAGCTACATAAATTTAAGTATTAAGTTTTAAGAGGAGATATATAATTTTTTAACTATTTAATGTGTGTTTAAATAACAACTTTATTTATTTACAAATTTTTTAATTTTATTTTTAATGCTAGTTTTTAAACAATATAATAGTTCTCAGTTTGTATTGTTTAATAGTTATTATTATTAGAAATTTTAATAGTGATTGTGAATAAAAAATCACAACAAAAGAGAAAAAAAAAGTGAAAATATAATAATTTAGCCAATTTAATATGTCATATTTATTAAAAAAAAAATAGACATTTATTTTGAATTGAAAGAAAATCATTGAACTATTTGGACAATTAATTAGAATTAATAGAATTAGTATAAGTATGAAAGATTAAATTAATTTGCATTAAAATCTTATTAAAATTACACTATCTTTAAAAACTAAAAATAAGAAAGTTCATCATATTATTGTTATTATGGGGAGTTAATATTATTAGGGTTGAATAAATCATGGACGTTGATTCATCCAAGTAAATAAAAATGGAGAGATGAACAATATTTGAACCTGAGGGTATGTATTCTGCTTTTAAGTATAACGTATAGATTGATCATACAGGATTAATAACTTTGGAGTGCAACTAGATAGACATGGAGTGCCAATAACCATTTTGTTTTTCTCTATCTCTATCTCTCTCTCTCTTTTCTAATTATAATAATTTGATTTAAAATTTTCAAAATAAATAAACAGGGAATAGGGGCATAGGAAGGACTCCACTCGACTGGGACACTAGACTTAAAATCTCCCTCGGAGCCGCCCGAGGACTCTCCCACCTCCACACTGAGGGCGGCGCTAAATTCATCCATGGTAACATCAAATCCTCCAACATCCTTCTCACTGCCGACCTCGACGGCCGCATCTCCGACGTCGGATTAACTCCGATCACAAATTTCTCGTCCACCAAATCACGCGGTAGCACAGGATACCGTGCACCTGAGGTGACCGAACCACGAAAAATAACGCAGAAATCAGATGTCTATAGTTTTGGAGTAGTGCTCCTAGAGATACTAACGGGCAAAGCCCCTCAGCACCCCTCGGGACACCAATCTGACTGTGTTGATCTACCCAGGTACAACAAATTATATTTCTATATAGTTTAATTTATGTATATATCCCTATATATATTTATTACCAAAATAAGAAAATAATAAAATAGCTTTTATTTGAAATTTGAAAAAGTCCCTTTGAAGTATTATGTATATATCTTTACAATTAAAAATAAATAAATAAATAAAACTTTTGAAGTAATATAATTTACGTATATTTTCAATCAAAAAAGAAAAATAAAAATAAAAATTATTGCTTGTAATTTTGCCCCTTCAACCCCTTTCATATAGTTTGATTTACAAATATAACCCTATATTACATATGTTTTCTTTTTCATTCCAAAAATTTTATTTATTTTTTATTTTTTAATTTTCTCCCCTCAAAATTAGGAAAACTCTATATGATTTAGTATAATGTAAGTATATATTTCTACTATATATATATATCTTGTCACTCCATTTTTTTTTAAAATTTTGCCTTGTAGGTGGGTCCGCTCTGTAGTCCGTGAAGAATGGACAGCTGAGGTTTTTGACTCAGAGCTTGTGGGGTCCGCAAACTCGATGGAGGAAGAAATGGTGCAGTTGCTTCAAATTGGGCTCTCTTGCGTGGCGAGAGTGCCAGAGGTTCGGCCTTCGATGGAGGACGTCGTGAAGTTGATAGAGGAAATGAGAACGAATGAGTTCGACAATAGACCGTCGTCTGAAGATAGGTCAAAGGATTCCAATGTGCATAGTCCGTGATGATTTCAATAAAAATAAACAATTAAATAAATAATTTAGGTTGTGTTTGGTATGCTGGAATGGATTTGATTTTGATTAGTTTAGATGTTATTACCAGTTTTCAACGTTGTAATGTTATCCATTGCAAGGCGATTTTTTTTTGGAGTTGATGAATAGCATTTGATTTATCACCGTAATGTAATGCCCAATTATGGTAGTTTCAATTGTTTTTTATTTATTTATTTTTAAATTTACGAAGTTTTTTAATTAGGTTGTGTTTGGTACGGTGAAATGGATTTAATTCAGTTTAGTTTTTATAATCGAACACAGTATTAGTATTTAAAAAAAAAAATATTATTATTATTATTTTTGCTCAAGCTTCAACTTTTTGGTGTTTTGGGTAAAATTATGTTAGGATTAAAAAAATAGAAATAGGCAAATTGTCTTTTTTTGTTCTTTCTTCTTTGATTTTATACGAGAGCACGTTGTATTTTGTAATTAAAAAAATAATGTGAGCAAGAGACACTCTATCTTACCAATAAATATTGAATTTTAATTGAAAAATAGAAGAAAACTAAAAAACGTTATAGCATAGAATTTTAAAATAAAATAAGATCAAATTTAAAGGAATAGAAGGCAATTTATGCGCGCGCCCCCCACCCACCCCCAAGAAAAGGGTAATTAATTGTCTGCGTCTGGTTCGTCGATTTGATTGAATGGAATCCAAACAGTAGAAGATGTGAGAGCAACGATGAAAATTCAATCATTTAAAATTAGTTTTTGACTATGTTGGTTTCGGATTTCAATTTTCGGATCAATTGAGAAGATTGAAGAGGAGAAGACGGTAATATATTGAAGTTTGTAGGGATTCTATCCTACAAATAAGATGATTATGGTGGGAATCCTTCAATTTTCGCAACCAATTTGGAAATTGGAGAGATTTTGGAGCCAAGCAGAAAAACTGAGATTCAGTGGCATTGGAATAATGGGAGTGAACATAACATATCAAGAGTAAACAAATGACTGATCTAAAATTAGAGTTCCATAAAAGGTTAATACATGGCCAAAATTGGCTATTGTTTCAATTTGGTTCGGGTGCACCCGAACCACACGACCCTGATCTGTTATCCAAATACTTGTTTTGTATGGTTCAGTGCCAAAGACTTTTGGTTCATTCATTTTTGGGTGGTTCTGGTCGATTACGTGGGTAAGACGGATTTCTGCACCCCCTACAATTAAACCCTAAACCATAAACCCTCTTACCATTAAAATAAAACAAAATCAAATTTGAGGGTGGAAAAAGGCAATTTATGCCCCCAAAGAGGACAATTTATTAAACCCTAAACCCTAATAGACGGCAATAAAATTTGTTGGTTTTTTGGCCCCAAAAGTTCATTATTTATCATGTTTATCCTCACACAATCTTTTTTAATTCATAAAAATTCCAATTTGAAAATTAATGACAAAAATAACCCCTTCATTAATATTTAAGTAATAACTATTAATTATCACATAAAATATTTATTATTCCATCACAACAACAACACAGTAAATATTTCTATCACCACGAACACCGCAACAAATATTCCCTATCACCGTCGTCACCAATATAACAAATATTTACTATGATTACCGTTTTCACCGCAACAAATATTTACTATCACCATTGTCACCACCATAACAAATATTCATATTAAAAATTCGATATCGCCGTTATTGCCATAGTAAAACTTCACCATCATCGATACCACCACAGTAAAATTCACCACCACGCTATCAACACAATAAAAATTAACCATTACTGCCACCATTACAGTAAAAATTTAAATATTACCACCACCTCCATCTAGCACAGTAAATAATCAAAAAATTTAAAAACAAATCACACGTTGCACATCCATTTCAAATTAAATAAAAATTATCATTTCAAATTAAATAAAAATTATTTTTTGAGCCTCATATTTGCAAAAAATAAAATAAAATAAACAAAACAGTAAAACAATACAGTCGCCATTTAAACATATCAACAAATATTAAAAACAACAACATATATTACAAAAAAGAACAACATACAACCCAAAGAAAAGAAAAGAACTCTATACATTTTCAGATCTCAGATATCACGAAAATTACGTTGGCAATAAATATCAAAATTATACATATGAAAAAATAGAAAATCTCTGCAGCAAGAGCTCTAAAAATTGAGGGGTTAAAATAAAATAAGATCAAATTTAAAGGGATAAGAAAAGAGAAATTATACCGTGGATTTTTTAAAATAGAGGGGTTAAACTAAAATAAGATCAAATTTGAAGGGGCGAAAAGGAAATTTATGACAAAAATAGTGGCCCATGCAGGTTTCGAACCTGCGACCTTCGCGTTATTAGCACGACGCTCTAACCAACTGAGCTAATAGGCCATTTTGTTTTAATTTCAACACTAATATTATTTTAATGGAAAAATTAAATAGAAAATGTTTTTTCCCCCTGTTTTATTAGATTATTTTTATCATTCATTTGATATTAACTATTTATTTATTTCTTTAAATCAGTATTAATTAATTGTTAAAATTCATATCTTTTATATTAGCTAGGATAAAAAAAAAAATACAAATTAAGTAAGGATTAAAAATAAATTAATTTAAAATTGGATAAAAAAAAGAAGTTAAAAAAGTAAAAATATATATAGGATAGTATAATAAGATTCTCCTTTTATTTTTTTGAAAAAATCGGTGATTAGTCCTATTTTTAAAGTCTAACATGCAATTAGTCTTTTTTTATTATTAAGTTTTGATTGAGTCCCTTAAATTGAATTTCACTTGTTTTTTAGTCCCGTACTGCAGGGATTGTAGGAAGACCTTAGTGAATAAATTTAGTTTTATAGTGAATATTAGTTACATGTAATGAATTTTAATTATAATTTTATAATTGTTATTTTTTTACATATATCTGTGTATTTTTTTTTATATGTACTTATATAATATTAATTACATGTTATAATTACATATATCTGTGTAATATTTGTGGTATTTAACAGATATTGGATACAAAAATTAGTTTAATATTAGTTACGTGTATTTGTGTACATTTAGTTACCTGTAATTAATTATATGTATTTTGTGTGATTTTTATTACATCTAACAAAATTTTACACACAAAATTATAACATGCTAAAAAAAAAATAAAAAATTGTTACATGTTACAAAATATAGTTTTATTTCTAACATATAATAAAATTTTATACACAAAGTTGTTACATGTAACCCCTCATATACAGGTGCGTGTGCAAGGCTTCCGCCTTTTAAAATAGGCGGGACTAAAACTAAAATTTCTTTCGCCTCTAAAACTTTTCACCAATTAAGGGTGAAATAGGGGATCTCCCACCGATTGCTCATTTTTTTTAGTTCAAAATATTGAGTTTTTTTTTTTTTTTTTAATTTTCCAATGTAATTTAATTATGTTTCTATTTCATTGTTATGTGTGAGTGTGAAAAAAAAAAAAAATCAAGGTGGACATTGATTATGGTCTATTGATTATGTTTATAATTTTATTTTAATATTTTTATTTTTATTTTGTGTTTTAAAAAAAATAAAATATAGGAGTAAAGTGCAATTAGGCCAAATCATTGGGAGAAAAGTACACTATTTTTTTGGAAAAATTATACATTTGGCCCCTAAAATATGAATTGGATGTTGAGGTTTGTCAAATTGCATACTTGGTCCCTCGAGTGTTATATTTATATTATTTCAATCTTGTAAAATTAAAAACATTAATGATTTCAGATAGAAAATAGATTGTACTTAGTGAGCTTGTTCAATGTTTATTCTTGCGCATGACCACTTGTTTACGAACTTTTTTTTTTTTTTTGTCTTTTAGATTAGTTTATTTTTATTTTTTTGTAAAATGATTCTATTATGTCTCATCGAGCATATTGATATATATATTCATATCACTTTCATTTTTTTGCTTAAAATATTATATGGGAGGACATATCATTGCAAACTTTTTACGCCTTGTAGTTTTCAATATTAATATAAGAGATGTTTTTGTAATTATATTTTTACGACACTGTTAGTATGTATTATTATGGTGAATGTTACTGTTATTAAAACCGTTGCTTTCGTTGTTCTAAATCATCTGATCTCTAAGTTTGCTATTAGATCGAAATTCTAGTTAGCGTCACACAGTTCGTTCTTCAACCTCAAAGGTTTGGCATGTGACGCTCAACACTTGACCTTTTAATGAAGATATTTTTGTCATTTTATTATTTCACTAAATATAAAATATTTTTCTTTAATCTTTTTATAGCAACGATTTATCTGAAGAATGAATGAGAGAAGCATAAATCGTAGTTAGGTTTTTTTTTTTAGGTTTAGTGGAATAATGAAATGACAAAAATAGCACCATTAAAAGGTCTTGCGTTGAAAACAACCCATTTTTTGTTTAAAATCATTAATAACGTTTTCCATTATGCGAAATTGAAACAAATTTGACACTTGAAAGATCAAATGTGTAATTTTAAAAAATTCAGGTCCACTCAGACACCCACCCTATACTTTACGGACAAAAATATAAAAACAACTCTGATGAGGATATTTTTGGGCACCTTTGAGTCAGCACTTGGGACCCAGCCACGTGTCAACCCTCGCAATAACAGGGACGCATTCCGAAATCCACAACGCCACACTGAAGTATACACCGACTACGGCTCCTCCCTGAAATTTCATTTGCACCTAGGGAGGAGCGAGGAGCTCCGCAGGGACGTGCCGCTCTAAGCTCTGCGCCGTGCCTTGGGCGGTCAGTTTCAGGGACTCAGCCGTTCACCTCGACCGGCTCCCCCTTTCACCTTGTTTCTTCTTCAAGACTCTACGGATCTCCGCTCTCATCCACCAACTCACCGCCGCAGGCTTGACAAAGGCCCGCGGGCTTCACCAAATAGACCCAAAATCCCAAGCCCAACGATTATCTCCTAAACGCCCTGGATTATCGACTAAACACAGTGTTTCGACTAATTAACTGTGTTTAGGCCTGACTAATCATCTCCAATGCCTATATATATCGGGGGCTATGTAAGCCCGAGGTACGCTTGAATACACTTACATTACATGCGAGTTCATTTGTTTACTTGCTATATTCTGTACCTTTTCTCTCTGAGCACTGATTACCACGCCGGAGGAGCTTCACCGGGACAAACCCCGGTCTAAGCCTTCTGCAGGTACACTCCCTAAGGAGCAGGACTCTGGGCACAACAGGCAATCCTCCCAGGACCCAGCACAGGTCACACGAGGACTTTTTAACCGATGACTCCACCTCAGCAAGATGACCCACCTGTCATTCGACTGAACCATACTCGAGGTGTGTATCAGTTTTATGCACCAACAAACTCATTTTCTATTTAAAATCATTAATAACATTTTCAATTTTCCAAGAATTGAAACAAATGTAAAACTTGAGGGATCAAATGTGCAAATTGACAAACTTAAGTATGACATCCATACCATACTTTAGGGATAAAAACGTAGGTGGCATTTGGTAACTATTCCCATTCTAGAAATTTTCATCCCATTCCTAGATTTTTTGTAAAACCTAAATCGTAGAATGTACGTCATAAATAGTTACATTATAGAGCATTAGAAAATTTTAGGGTAAAATTTCATTGATTAAAATTCAAATCAAAAGTTGGGGGTCAAATTGAAAATTTAGAAACATTAAATTTAAACTTGAGATTTAAATTGACAATTAAAATCAAAAAGTAAAAATATTAAGGGTGAAATTATAATTTGTGAAACTTTTAAAAGTTAAAAAATTTATTGAAATTAAGATCTTAAAGGAAATTGGGGGAGAAAAGTGCAATTTAACTATTTTTTTTTAAAACACACACACACACACACACACACACACACACACACACACACACACACACACACACACACATATATATATATATATATATGAAAGCTGTGTGTGTGTAACGGGAGATCACCGACAGGGAGAGAGAGAGAACATGCGACGTGGCATAAGGAGATCAAATCTACCCACTAATTTCATGCAATAAATACCCTCTCATGCAGTAGAAATGATCAAACTCCTAAATTAAATCTGAAAAATCAGAGAAATTCTAGAGAGAGAGAGAGAGGAGCGGAGTGGGGGTCGTCGGATTTTTCTTGAATCAACGTTCCTCCTGCAGTGTGGTCGTGGCTGTTACGTGTGTGCGTGATCGTGTGGACATCGTCATCAATCCCATGGGAGAGCGAGGGTGGTTCGTCCGGTGGGGTGGTTCGCTGACGGCGTGGCAGTATGCGTTCTTAGCATCGCCAGTGAGCGGGAGTTGCTGATCGCTATCCAATCATCGACGATCGTCGAGCTGGTGAGTATTTATGTGTAATTTCTCTAATTATTTTGGTGAGTGTGTGCATGTATGAGTGTTGCGAGTTTGGTCGGTAAATATTCGACAGTGTGGGTATGTGCTATGTTTTCACCAACAATATGTATGTGTGTGCATGTGTTTCGTTTATGTGGGTATGTGTCTTGCTCTTCCGTTTGTGTGTGCGTGTGTTCCTCCGATTGTTATGGCGATGGCATATATGCATGTGTGTGTGTCTGCTCGTCGACATGCATGTAGATAGGGGTGATCAGAGTTGGTCGATGGAGAGTTAGAGAGAGAGAGAGAGCAGTGGGTGTGTGGGTGTGTCACTACTGCGTGGATGTGTGGACGTCGTCAACTTGCGGTGGTAGCGGTGAGTAAGCGAGCGTGTGTGCGCTCATTCGTTCAGTTGACTGGTTGGCCAGTGGTGGCTACCATAGGCTGAACGGAAAACGCAAACAGAAGCAAGAACGGGAAGAAGAAGAAGCGGGAAAAGAAAAATGAAATAACGGGAAAATTACACAAATAACCCCAACAAAATTCAAATCCATCTCGCGGCCCGTGAACGATTAGGAATGGATATCGTTTTTCATTAAATTTATTTTAGTTTGTTAAATTCAATTCTAGCATAAAAAATTTTGTAACCGGAATAATAAATTTGGGATCGTTCATATTACAAGATCGTTCATAAATAAAATATGGGGAATGAAAGAATGCGGAACGTAGGGCCTGCATTACATGATTAAGCGATTTTACATAAAATATTAATATAAGCTCTGTCATTATTAGGTTCGCAGGCACCGACATCCAGATAGAGTGTGGTTAGTGTCAGTTTTGCAAAACAGATATCGAGGTGAGTGTACTGTCTTCTTGTCAAATTATTTGTGTATATATATATATATATATATATATATATGATGAAAAATAGTTGTATTTAAATTAGATGCTTTTAAAAATTATGTGGTAATTTGACGATATTGATTAGACGATATTATTGAGTTATGTTTTGATGATGTTCTTATTGATTTGACAATGCCATAGTATTTATCCGCTTCAGCGGAGTGGTGTTTATCTGCTTCGGCAGAGTGATGTTAGACGTTATATTCCGCAGTCATTATCTGCTTTGACGGAGTGATGGGTGTTCGTAAGAAGACATATCCTACGGGTGGTACGGTACCGTTGTAACTCCCGATCGTGAGGTTAAAACGATCACATGGTTAGCCCGGGGTGTGATGTGATGAGGTATGAAGTGTTGAGGTGCGAAGTAGTGTTTTGTCGTATATGGTGTTTTCTTGCATAAAGTGATTGAGAATAGTACATTTATATATTTTATTGTATACTGGATTGGTATGTTCTGATTTCGTTATTCTATATAGTTAGCTAAATTATTCGGGTTGATTTTTACTACTTAGTTGAGGTAATATATATATATACATACACGTTGATTCTGTGGTGACATGAAAAAGATGTTTTCCTTATGGTATGAGGTATTTAAATTATGAGATTATTATATTATTATTTGATATGTGATGTTTATATGTTATATACTTGATCCAATTAAAAAGTTTTATTAAAAAGACAGTACACTCGCAGGTACAGCGGTTAGGAGTCGGTCCCCTACTAGTATAGCTAGGGAGTATTTTGGGAGGTGCCGCCTGAGGCGAACCTAAGAGAGGTTCATTGACGTTTTATCTTTTGTTATTATTATAATTCAGGGACGGGTGTGTCCCCAGTCAGAGAAGATGTTTATGACCCAATTTTGTGGTTGTATAATTATGAATGCATATTGTCGCTTTCTAATTTGGTTTGTCGCTCAAGTGATGCCGTGTTGATGTCACGCCGGCCCCATGGTGACGGGTGTCCGAAGTGGGGTATGGCAATTTTGGTATCAGAGCCTAAGTTATAGGTTTTATAAACTTGTCAGTTGTCGTGTCCGTAGAGGACCATGAGATAGGAGATGTGCTAGTTGTCTAGTCAGTAGATAACCTTAAGATAAGGTGTGAGTAGGTGATTTTGGTGCTTGCGTAGTAGTTAATTCATGTATATTAATTACTGTCATTTTTCTAGTTGGCCTAATTGGTTGATCATTGAGTTAAATTTTATTGCAGATAATAGGTATGGAGAGTGGGAGCGAAAGTCTTGGGAGTGTGGGACCCTCGAGGCCAGTGGAACCCCCGGGGCAAACAGAACCCCAGGAACAGGGTGATAGGTTGCAAGGGAGTTTAGATGCGGTTGAAAGAATTTTGCAGGCCGCTGCCCAGCTGACGAAGCAGCAAGCGAGGATTATGGAAAGTCAAAGGGCCCAAAGTGATACTGCTACATCTCAGGCAGTACGATTGAAGAGGTTCAAGAAGTTAGACCCTCCAACTTTCACCGGGATAGCGGGTCCAGCTGATGCGGAGAATTGGATCAGAGGCGTGGGTTATGTATTCGAGACGATTGGGATTATCGACTATAGTCGAGTTCCCCTTACCACTTTTCAGTTGAGGGAGAAAGCCGAGTATTGGTGGGAAGAAATGAAAAGATTGATTACCAGTTCTGGCAAAGAGATTACATAGGACCTTTTCTTCGACGCGTTTAATGAGAAGTATTTTCCCGAGTCTTATCGATTTTAGATGGAGGAGGAATTTATAGTTCTGAACTAGGGAAAGATGACTGTTCAGCAGTAAGAAGTCAAATTTGATGCTTTATCCCATTTTGTCCCTGATCTGGTAAAAACGGAAGAGGCGAAATGCAAACGTTTCCAGAAGGGACTTCAGTTAGAGATTCGTTCTAGGTTGACAAGCAAGCAGATTAAGAATTATGCAGAGTTAGTGAATACGGAAAAGCTAGTGGAGAGGGACGTGTAGGAAGCCGCAGAGAGTCGAGAGCAGTACAAAAATAGCAGATTTGAGTTGCTTAGCAGATTTTCAGGTGGCACTTCACGGAGGGCGGTATCTCGACAGCCAGTTGCTCGGGCCTTATCGTTTGGCCAATCCGTCAGGAGCCGTGGTCCTCAGCAATCATATCCCAGGCAACAACAAAGTGCATCAGAAGCTAGTGTTGGTCCGCAGAGGTAGGGGAGGAATCAACCGTCGAGTCGGGCTGGGGGAGATAAATGTTATCAGTGTGGAGCTATGGGTCACTTTTCCAGAGACTGTCTTGTGGGAGTCCCGATATGTTTTCATTGTCATGTGCCAGGTCATAAATCTACAAATTGTCCGAAACTTGCTTCTACATTTGTACCTCCGGTGAGCAGTATGGGTAGTACGGGTCCTAGCACTGCCCAGGGGCTTGGTAGAGGATCGACTGGTAGACCTCCAACACGAGGCTGTATTTTTGCTACTACTCGACAGGATGCTCAGGCTACTCCCGATGTGGTCACAAGTATCATATCTTTATATGTTAGAGATGCTCGTGTACTTATTGATCCCGGTTCTACGCATTCATTTGTTTTGGCAACCTTCATGATGCAAGTAGGCAGATTTTCTATTTCTTTATCATATCGTATTGTTATTTCTACTCTAGTGGGTGAGTTGGTATGGATCGATAGTGTGTATAAAGACAGTCCACTTCAAATTGGTGATAGGGAGTTATTGGCAGATTTATTACCCCTGAGTATTCACGATTTCAATGTGATACTGGGTATGGATTTGTTATCCGAATATCATGCCACGGTAGATTATTTCAAGAAAGAAGTGATATTTCGAATCTCAGGCGAGCCAGAGTTTGTATTTGCGGGAGACAAAATTATCACTCCTGTCAGTTTAATTTCAATCCTAGAAGTCAGGAAATTATTAAAGAAAAGATGTCAGGGATACCTTGCGCACGTGATTGACACCAGTCAGAGAGAAGCTCCGGTGGCAGATATTCCAGTGGTCAGAGATTTTTCTGACGTATTTCTAGAAGAATTGCCAGGGTTGCCCGTAGATAGGGAGATGAAATTCACGATCGAGTTACTTCTAGGCACTACCTCTATATCGATTCCACCTTATCGTATGGCACCTACTGAGCTGAAAGAGTTGAAAGTGCAGTTGTAAGATTTATTAGACCGTGGGTTTATCAGGCCCAGTGTCTCCCCATGGGGTGCCCCAGTGTTGTTCGTGAAGAAAAAGGATGGCACGTTGAGAATGTGTATTGATTATCAGCAGTTGAATAGGGTGACGGTTCGCAATAAATATCTGTTGCCTAGGATTGATGACTTGTTTGACTAACTCTAGAAAGCTAAAGTATTTTCCAAGATAGATCTTCGATTGGGGTATCACCAATTGAAAGTCAGAGATAGTGACGTGGCAAAAACGGCGTTCCGTACGAGATATGGACACTATGAATTTCTAGTTATGCCCATTGGATTGACAAATGCTCCTGCTGCTTTCATGGATTTGATGAACCGTATCTTTCAACCTTATCTGGATCAATTTATTATAGTATTCATTGATGACATATTGGTCTATTCCCAAAGTAGAGAAGAGCATGCGAAGTATCTCCAAATTGTATTGCAGACATTGTGAGAGAATCGGTTATATGCGAAATTTAGTAAATGTGAATTCTAGTTAGATCATGTGGTATTCTTGGGGCATGTTATTTCAGGAGATGGTATTCAGGTAGACCCAAAGAAAGTTGAAGCTGTTGTTCAGTGGGAAAGACAAAAAAATGTGACTGAAGTTCGAAAATTTTTAGGATTGGCGGGGGGGTTACTATCGACGGTTTGTGCAAGGATTTTATTATAGCTATTCCGTTGACTCGATTAACCCTCAAGGAATCCAAATTTGAGTGGACCGATAAATGTGAGCAGAGTTTCCAGGACTTGAAGAGTAGATTGATATCGGCACCAATACTGTCCCTCCCGTCAGAAGGAGATGGTTTCGTGATTTATAGTGACGCGTTACACCAAGGGCTGGGATGTGTTCTAATGCAGCATGGTCACGTAATCGCATATGCGTCTCGGCAATTGAAGAACCATGAGCGTAATTACCCAACGCACGATTTGGAGTTGGCAGCAATTGTGTTCGCCCTGAAGATTTAGAGGCACTACTTATATGGCGAGACATGTGAAATATACACCGACCATCAAAGTTTGAAGTACTTGTTTACTCAGAAGGAGTTAAATCTGAGGCAGAGGCGTTGGGTGGAGTTGATCAAGGACTACGATTGCACCATCTATTATCATCTGGGAAAGGCTAATGTTGTAGCGGATGCTTTGAGTCAGAAATCGGCAGGCTCAGTCACACACATTCGAGTTGCTCATGCTAACCTGTATGCAGAGTTGAGATCGTTGCGAGTTCAGTTAGCGGTTGGTCAGACGGCAGCATTGCTTGCAACCTTGACTTTGAGGCCGACGTTAATTGACCGCATTATTGAAGCTCAAAAGTCAGACGTTCAATTGGAGATGATTCAGGATGAAGTGAAAAATTATCACAGAACTGATCATCATATCAGGGATAGTAATGGAGCTTTGATGTATGGAAATAGGCTGTGTGTGCCTAATGACGTCAATTTGAAAAATGATATCTTGGAAGAGGCGCATAGCTCAGCGTACGCGATGCATCCGAGGAACACTAAAATGTATTGAGATTTACGTGAGCATTATTGGTGGATCGGAATGAAACGGAAAATCGCAGAATTTGTTACCGGGTGCCTTATTTGTCAGCAAGTAAAGATTAAGTATCAACGTTCAGGTGGGTTGTTGCAACCTCTACCTATTTTAGAGTGGAAGTGGGAGCATATCACGATGGATTTCATTTCGAAATTACCCCATACTCAAAAGGGGTATAATTTCATCTGGGTGATCGTTGATAGGCTTACCAAGTCCGCTCATTTTTTAGCCGAAAAGATGACATTTTCTCTTAAAAAGTATGCCCAATTGTATATTGATGAGATTGTTAGGTTGCATGGCGCACCGGTTTCTATAGTGTCGGATAGAGATCTGAGATTTACTTCGAGGTTCTGGCCGAGTCTCTAGACTACTTTGGGTATCAAGCTGAAATTTAGCACCGCTTTCAATCCTCAGACAGACGGTCAATTAGAGCGTACGATTCAGACGTTGGAAGATATGTTAAGGGGATGTGTTCTGGAATTTCCTGGTAGCTGAGATAATCATTTGTCGTTGATGGAATTAGCCTACAATAACAGCTACCACTCGACAATCGAGATAGCTCCGTATGAAGTGTTGTATGGTAGGAGATGCAGAACCCCAGTTTGTTAAACTAAGGTGGGTGAACGTAAATTATTGATGTCGGACATAGCCCAGCTGACAGCAGACAAAGTAGAGGTGATTCGAGAAAAAATGAAAATTGGTCAGAGTTGACAGAAGAGTTATGAAGACAAGTGCCGGCGGGAGTTGGAGTTTGAGGTGAGAGATCATGTGTTCTTGCGTATTTCTCTGTGGAAAGGCATAATGAGGTTCGGAAAGAAAAGGAAGTTGAGCCCAAGATACACCGGACCATATGAAATTCTAGAGCGGGTTGGCACGATAGCGTATAGACTTGCGTTACCGTCAGAGTTATCTCGACTACACGACGTTTTCCATGTATTGATGCTCCGGAAATATGTGTCAGACCTTTCTCATGTGTTGACTTCGCAGTCGATCGAATTGGAAGCAGATTTAACCTACGTTGAGGAGCCAGTCCAAATCCTAAGCCGTAAAGATCAAGTGTTGCGAACGAAAACGATCTCGTTAGTCAAAGTGTTGTGGCGCAGTCATACGGTAGAAGAGACGATATAGGAACAAGAGGAAGAAATGAGGAACAAATACTCGCATTTGTTCGACTAAGGTAATAAAAAATTTCGGGACGAAATTTCTTTTAGGAGGGAAGACTTGTAAAACCTAAATCGTAGAACGTACATCATAAATAGTTGCATTATAGAGTATTAGAAAATTTTAGAGTAAAATTTTATTGATTAAAATTCAAATCAAAATTGGGGATCAAATTGAAAATTAGAAACATTAAATTTAAACTTGAGATTTAAATTGACAATTAAAATCAAAAAGTGAAAATATTAAGGGTGAAATTATAATTTTTGAAACTTTTAAAAGTTGAAATTTATTGAAATTAAAATCTTAAAGGAAATTGGGGGAGAAAAGTATAATTTAACTATTTTTTTTTAAAACACACACACACATATAAAAGCTCTGTGTGTGTAACGGGAGATCACCGGCGGGCAGAGAGAAAGAGAACAGGTGATGTGGCATGAGGAGATCAAATCTACCCACTAAATTCATGTAATAAATACCCTCTCATGCAGTAGAAATGATCAAAATCCTAAATCAAATCTGAAAAATCAAAGAAATTCTAGAGAGAGAGAGAGAAAGAGGAGCGGAGTGGGGGTTGTCGGATTTTTCTTGAATCGGCGTTCTTCCGACAATGTGGTCGTGGCTGTTACGTGTGTGCGTGATCGTGTGGACATCATCATTAGTCCTAGGAGAGAAGGAAGGTGGTTCGACCGGTGTGGTGGTTCGGCGATGGCGTGGCAGTGTGCGTTCTTAGCATCGCCGGTGAGCAGGAGTTGCTAATCGCTATCCAATCATCGACGATCGTCGAGCTGATGAGTATTTATGTGTAATTTCTCTAATTAATTTGGTGGGTATATGCATGCATGAGTGTTGCGAGTTTGGTCGGTAAATATTCGGCAGTGTGGGTATGTGCTCTGTTTTCACCAATAGTGTGTATGTGTGTGCGTGTATGTGTGTGACTTAGTGTATGTGTGCATGTGTTTCGTTTATGTGGGTATGTGTCTTGCTCTTCTGTTTGTCTGTGCGTGTGTTCCTCCGATTGTTATGGCGATGGCATATGTGTATGTGTGTGTGTCTGCTCGTCGACATGCATGTAGGTAGGGGTGATTGGAGTTGGTCGGTGGAGAGTTAGAGAGAGAGAGAGAGAACAGTGGGTGTGTCACTACTGTGTGGGTGTGTAGCCGTCGTCAGCTTGCGGTGGTGACGGTGAGTAAACGAGCATGTGTGTGTGCTCATTCATTTAGTTGGCTGGTCAGCCAGTGGTGGCTGCGGTAGGCTGAACGGAAAACACAAACAGAAGCAAGAACGGGAAGAAGAAGAAGCGGGCAAAGAAAAAGAAAGAAAAATGAAGGAAAGGAAAAATTACACAAATAACCCCAACAAAATTCAAATCCATCTCGCGGCCCGTGAACGATTCGGAATGGATATCGTTTTTCGATAAATTTATTTTAGTTTTGTTAAATTCAATTCTAGCATAAAATTTTTTATAACCAGAATAATAAATTTGGGATCGTTCATATTACAAGATTTTTATGCAATAATTAATGGAATGAAATTATCAGAATAATAACAATTTTCATAAATAAAATATGGAGAATGGAAGAATGCGGAACTTAGGGCCTGCATTATATGATTAGGTGATTTTATATAAAATATTAATATAGGCTATGTCATTATTAGGTTTGTAGGCACCGGCATCTAGATAGAATATGGTCAGTGTCAGTTTTGCAAAACATATATCGAGATGAGTGTACTGTCTTCTTGCCAAATTATTTGTGTGTGTGTGTGTGTATATATATATATATATATATAATGAAAATAGTTGTATTTAAATTAGATGCTTTTAAAAATTATGTGGTGATTTGACGATGTTGATTAGACGATATTATTGAGTTATGTTTTGATGATGTTCTTATTGATTTGACGATGCTATAGAATTTATCCGCTTCGACGGAGTGGTGTTTATCTGCTTCGGCAGAATGATGTTATCCGCTTCGGCGGAGTGATGTTTATCTGCTTCGGCAGAGTGATGTTAGACGTTATACTGCGTAGTGATTATCCACTTCGACGGAGTGATATGTGTTCGTAGGAAGGCATATCCTATGGGTAGTACGGTACCGTTGCAACTCCTGATCATGAGGTTAAAACGATCACATGGTTAGCCTGGGGTATGATGTGATGAGGTGTGAAGTGTTGAGGTGCGAAGTGGTGTTTTGTAGTATATGGTGTTTTCTTGCATAGTGTGATTGAGAATAGTACATTTATATATTTTATTGTATACTGGATTGGTATGTTCTAATTTCGTTATTCTATATGGTTAACTAAATTATTTTGGTTGATTTTTACTGCTTAGTTGAGGTAATATATATAGGAAAAAGTACGATTTAGACCCTCTAACTATTGACACATTTCTAAGTGGTCCCTCTAAGTTTAAACGTTTCATTTCAAACCCTCTACGTATCATAATGTTTCAAATTCGTCCATCCGTCAGAGATTCCGTTAAAACTAATAGAATCTCAGGGACAAAATAGTCTTTTCACGTTTTATTAATTTTTTAATCATTTTTAATTAAATTTTTTTCTCTCTCTTCCTCTCTTCCTCTCTCTCTCTCCCGCCACCTCTCTCTCCCTCTCCCTCTTGCTCCCCTTCCCCTCTCTCCCTCCCACCCCACCCCCTGCAACATGGGGCGCAAGCACCCCCTGTTTCAGGAGGGTTGGAACCACCCCCTGTTTCGGGAGGGGTGGAACCACCCCCTGAAACAGGGGGTGTTTTCACCCCCTGTTGCAGGGGGTGGGGTGGGAGAAAGAGAGGAAAAAGGGAGGAAGAGGGAGAGGGAGAAGGAGGTGGCAGGGAGAGAGAAGGAGGGAGAGAGAAAAAAAAATTTAATTAAAAATGATTAAAAAATTTTAAAAAGTGAAAAGACCATTTTGCCCCTGAGATTCTGTTAGTTTTAACGGAATCTCTGACGGAGGGACGGATTTGAAACGTTATGATACGTAGAGGGTTTGAAATGAAACGTTTAAATTTAGAGGGACCATATTGTCATTTTCTAGTTTGGTTTGTCACTCAGGTGATGTTATGTCGATGTCACGCCAGCCCCATGGTGACGGGTGTTCGGGGTGGGGTATGATATTTTTGGATTTTTATTTGGGAATAGTGTTTGGTAATTTTTTTTTCCATTCCACTCCCATTTGAGAATTCATCCCACTTTTTTTTTTTTTTTTTCTTTAGGATTGAGAAACAAAACAAAATCGATTTCATTCCTATCTCCTCATCACCTTCGTCACCATCACCTTCATCACATTCGTTCTGCTCCATTGTCACCATCACCTTCGTTGTGCTCTATCGTTGCCATCACCTTTGTTCTGCTCCATCATCTTCGCCTTCGTCGCCATCGTCTTCGTCGTCGTCGTCTTCGCCTTTGTCGTTATCATTGAACCTTATTTTGTCGCCATCGTCGAAATCAATAGGGTTTCGATCGATTTTTCGAAATCGAAACTAGAAATGGAGTTCGAAATTGGAAATGGAAATAAAATTGACAATGGAAATCGAAATCGAAACTGGAAATAGAGTTCGAAACTGGAAATGGAAATCGAAACTGGAAATGAAACTAAAAATGGAGTTTGAAATTGAATATATTCTTTGATTTATTAGATTTGTTCTTGAATTTGTGGTTTAGGGTTTGTTCTTGATTTCTTGGATAAAATCGTTACCAAATGCAATTCTATTCCCAGATCCAAAAAAAAAAAAATTGTCGTTACCAAACGCCCTTCTGTTCTAAGAAGGAAATAAAATTTTCATCTCATCTTATCCTATTCTCATTCCACTGCATGAAATGAACACGAAACGGTTTGCAAACGGGCCAATAATTTCCTGTCCTTTTTATTTTAAAAAAAAAGAATGTGATGTCATGTGATGCAAAGCATGACATCATCACATGTGAGACCCACAATTGAAATCCCACATCATCTTAAGTAGGTCTGGCATAGATCATGGGGCTAAAACTTCTGGGTGGCGAGCTCAGATGAAAAAAATTGACTAAGTCCCTGTTGATGGCCATCTAAAGACCAAGATAGGCGGACGGGGTGACGTCCAAAAATATAATCATTAGTAACATTTTCAATTATGCGGAATTGAAACAAATTTGAAACTTGAGAGAATAAATGTGGAAATTGAAAAATCCCAGAGTCCACTCAGACACCCACACTATACTTTACGGACAAAAATATAAAAACTGTTAGCCCAATAGAATACCCAAGAGGGAGGGTTAAATTGGGTAATTAAAAAATAATCAGAATAAAACTAAATAAATCAAATAATTAATTTTAAACCTAAATTAATTATTATCTTTATAACGCAGCGGAATAATATAATCAATCTAAGTGCACACTCAAATAACAAAAATAGCAAAATAGTAATACAGCACACAAAAGATTTATATTGATTCACCAAATTACTCTTAACTAATCCAGTCCCCCGAGCTCCATGGAGGTCGCATCCACTAAAATAAAGATCTCTTTAAAGGTAGGAACCAAACCCGCATAATGATTCTTTTCAAAGGCTCATAATCAACCTCTACTTTTTACAGGCTCAAGAATAACCTTTATAATTTTCTTTTCTCAGACTCAGGAATAACCTCTACTTTTTACAGGTTCAAGAATAACCTATCTTTTTACAGGTTAAAGATTAATCTAATTCTTTTTATCACTACGGCTCAAAAATCAAAACCTCACAAAACACTCCAATCATCATTTTCATAGGTAAGGATGAAATCTTTACAAATCACTCAAAACACGATTCTTATCCAGAAAGAATTACTACTTCAATATCTTTACAGGAAGAGACTGAAACCCGGCTACCCTTGATTAAATATCCCCAATTGTATTTAACCCGTCACAACTCATCAATACAAAAATTGATAAGAAGTAAATCTCACTCAGAGCTTTCACCACCCCAAATAAATAAAAACTCAATTAATATCCCAACTAGTGATAGAAATACGTGAGATACAAAGATCTGATTTTAACAAGATATGGGTAGCAAATTGGAGTACGTAATCAAATTCAAGAAATTATTTGTAAAAATATTTTCTTCAAAAATCATAAATAATTTCTAAAATCAATTTCCAAACGATAAACAAATAATGCAATGAAAATTAATTAGAAAGATCTCACCCAGAATCCACATAAATAATTATTAGAACGATATAACTTCAAATCCGGTAGCAACAAATATTAATCGCAATTGATCTTCAAGATCGTCTTTCAGAAAAGTTTACAATATCTCAGAATGATTGTCACACCTGTCCCTATGAGGCCGGCGTGACGTCGACACAACTTAGCCTGAAAGACCAACACATTAGACGACAATGTACACACATCAATATATATATATCGAAAACCAACCATACCAAACATGTATATATATATATTTTCTACTCAGGGACACTCTTGTCCCTACAAAATTCAATAACATCCAAAACCATAAAACCCAAAACCCAAAAAAAAACCTCCTATTTGATTTTCCTCAAGTAACTCCGTCCAGATACTCCCTCTCTATTGCACTTCCAAATCTGACCTATTGCCAGTAAGGGACAAACGCCTATTTACAGCACTTGCGAGTGTACTACCTTCTTAATAAAAATATTTTAGAATAATAATACTTTCTAAATGTTACAACATTTAAAATGGATCAAGCATAACGCGTATAAACAAACACATTTTTGAACAGTAATATAAAAATCATATACCACGAGAAAACTTCTTTCTACCATTCAGAATCATCTATATATATCAAATATATAAAATCCATCTAAACCATCAATATAAAATAATATGATAAAACACTAAAGATGATAAAAATAAACACCACATCACCACAACACTCTCTGACTAGCCATAGTAATCGTTTAACCTCACGATCGGGAGTTGTAACGGTACCATAACTTTCGTAGGAATGCCTTCCTACGAAATATCCACACCCCTTTTGGAGAGAAATATAATCCACACTCCTTACGGGGAGAACTATCTACATCCCATAGGAAGAAATCCACACCCCTTCCGAGGAGCAAACTATGGCATCGTCCAAATCAACAATTTCGTCTAAAAATCCACACCCCTTATGAGAAGAATATAAACCACACATTTTTCGGGGAGAATTTCCAAACCACGTTTTTTTTTTTTTTTAAAAGTACCACCCATTTAGTAAAAACCATTTCTTCCAATTTCTTTTCTTTAAGACAAAACCAACACAATTTACCAAAAAATCATTTTTCCCCAACGTACCCAAAACCAGCTTGATCCACGTGGTTTTAAAATCATCAAAGTCAAGCAAAATCCATTTCACACACACACACACACACACACATATATATATATATAGTTTGGCAAAAAGACAGCACACTCACCTGATAATCCGCACTTACAAGCTCCCCTGACTCTCCGCTACTGATTCTTCGAAACTTGTGAATCTATTTATGACAGAGCCTAAATTAATAGGATAGAGAAAATTAACCTAATCGTGTGATGCAAGCCCTGCGTTCATTAATTTTCCATTCCTTACGTCTTGTTATATGAAATATGATTTTTCGAGTTTTAGTGTTGTTAAAGTTTTATATAAACGGTCTCATTATTTATTTTCTTTATTTTGACATATTAAGGCTAGAAAACTAATTTAGTAAATCATAAAACTAATAAGAGATGTTATCCGCTCCGAAACAGTTGTCGATCCTCTTAGAAATTTCTTAAAATATGATCCTGCTTCCCACCGCCTAGGCGAACGAGCTCCTCATTTTCTCAGTTTACACACTGACGGATTTTCTCCTAGGTGAGAATTCCTCTTCTTAGGAGAACACGCAATTTTCCTTGCTCACTGATCTTTTACTGCCTAAGCGAACTTCCACTGCCTAGGCGAAATGCCCTTCGTCCCTGACATTCTTCCTCTTAACAGAAACGACCCTTCCTTTTTCCTCTTTTTTCGTCACCAACTCCAACCACCAAATTCACCACTCCACCTCCACGATCAATCACACCAACACAACCACTCAAACTACCAACCTTACCTCCTTCAAACCCAACCAAAACACACACCAAAACCACCACCTACACCACCGATTGCACCTTAAACAACCAAAACAGGGCACACACACTTCACACACACACACAAGCTTTCAAACGAACCAAAAGAATGACATACTCACCTGTTCCACCCAACCAAACGACCAACAACCCTTGGAACACTCATTTCACGCTGAAAACTGGCGATCATCTTCTCTGACGGCTTTTTCTCCTCCGGTCCTCTTTCTCTCTCTCTTTCGATTTTTCTCTAGAACATTTGCAATCCCCGATCACTATGCATACGCATATATATAAAATTTGTGGAGCTCACATGTGCCACGTTGCCCCTTCTCCCATTCCTCCCGTTCGATTACAATAACACACACACATGCAAAATATGTGTATATATATAAAATATCTTTAAATAAATTTTTCTTTCCTCCCCCCTATCTTCTTGAATTCTTATTTTAGCCCAAATTATCTTCATTTTTTTTTCAACTTTTCAAATATTATAATTTATCCCCCAAACATTTTATTTATTATATTTTTTTTTTGAAAATTTGATACAACAATTTTAAATTAAATGTTTTCCGGAAATCTCCAATTGAACCCCTAAACTTTCAATTAAAATTTAAATTTATCCATTTTTTTTTCAAATTTTCTCAATTATTCTAAAATACAACTAAATGACGTACGAGCATAAATCGGAGTCTTACAATGATAACTCTTATAAAAGCTCACAAATGATATGATATGATTTCTCTCTTATTTACTGCTTAATGATATATGAAATTCGCAGGTCTATATAAAGGAATATGAAATCAGTCTTCTAACGGCTAGTTTACATGTGTCATGACAATTAAAAGCTCTTATAGACCCCTTCTATCATAAGGACTTCATTTTGGTTCAATTCATTTAATAATAACTTTCAAATCTCTCAATTAAACCCCACAAAGTATTTCTTAATCTCAATTAATAGGAATAGATTCAATTTCAAGTACTAAATTGAGAAATATTAATATTTAATAAACCATATTAATATGATTTAATTAGTATATGAATCATATCTTAACTATAAATAATCTCCCCTAAATCTCTCTCAAATCCTAACTAAAAACGGCTACTTTTGGATATAATCTCGGATCAAATAGTATCCTGAAACAGTGCGTTCGGTCGACTACCCAGTCGACTACCCAACTCAGGTTGCAGCCAAGCTATCGCCGCTGCGTGCATAGGTTGACCGCGCGGTCGACTCATAGATTCAGAGAGTTCAATACTACTTCACTGGTCAACCTATCGATCGACTTGTTGATTCAAAGAGTTCAGCCTTTTTGGCCGGTCGACCTATCGGTCGATTTAGAAATACAGGATGTTACAACTTCTATGTCCAGTCGACTCACCAGTCAACTGTTGTCACTGGATCTTTTATTTGAATACGTTTTTAACTTATTTTTTTTTTACGATTTCGCCCCTTTAACCATTTTCTTCTCTTGATTAGCTCCACTCATATTTTTATATTTCATTTTAGTCATTCAAAATTATTTCTTCTTATTTCATATAAGAGCAAATAATTTAATCAAAACACACATAAAAGATAAAGTATATTTTGTGTCATGTGTGTGTTCCTAAATGGGATATTAAGAGTTAAGATTCACCTGAATTGTTTTCCCTAATTTCTTCAAACTCTTAATTCTTCTTCATCATCTTGACATCTTCATTTCTCATCCATTTAATTTGACGTCTTCATTACTGGAACTTTAAATCACTGAAACACTCAGTTAAATATTAGTTCCATCAAAATATCAATATTTAATTGTTCATCAAAATCTTAGGATCAACAAAAACAATACAGTTTCTATCTAAAATCATTAATAACATTTTCAATTCTACAAGAATTGAAACAAATGTAAAGCTTGAGGGCTTAAATGTGCAAATTGACAAACTCAAGTGTGATACCCATAACCCACCCTATACTCTAGGGATAAAAACGTAATTTCTTCTCTTTTTATTTTAAAAAAGGGATGTGATGTCATGTGATCCAAAGCCTTACATCATCACTTGTGGAACCCACAATTGAAATCCCACATCATTAGCCTCCACGTCATCATAAATAGGTTCGGCAAAGATTATCGGGCCGAAGCTTCTAGATGGCAAGCACAGATGAAAAAAATGACTAAGTCCCTATCGATGGCTGTCCAGAAACCAGCATAGGTAGACAAATGAACACGTGACTGAGGCCCAGGTGCCGACAAGATGGCGTCCTGAAATACCATCATCGATAACGTTTTCAATTTTGTGGAATTGAAACAAATTTGAAACTTGAGAGAACAAATGTGCAAATTGAAAAAACTCAGGGTCCACTCAGACACCCACCCTATACTTTACGGACAAGAATATAAAAACAACCCATTTTCTGCTTAAAATTATTAATAACAGTTTCAATTGAAATCCCACATCATTAGCCTCTACGTCATCATAAGTAGGTCCGACATAGATCATCGGGCTGAAGCTTCTGGATGGCAAGCTCAGATGAAAAAAAAAAGATTAAGTCCCTGTTGATGGCCGTCTATAGACTAGGATAAGTGGATGGATGAACACGTGGCTGTGACCCAGGTGCTGACGAGATGGCGTCCTGAAATACCATCATCGATAATGTTTTCAATTCTGCGGAATTGAAACAAATTTGAAACTTGAGAGAACAAATGTGCAAATTGAAAAAACTCAGGGGTCACTCAGACACCCACCCTATAAGGACAAAAATATAAAAACAACAAATTTTCTGTCTAAAATTATTAATAACATTTTCAATTCTGCAAGAATTGAAACAAATGTGAAAATTGAGGGATCAAATGTGCAAAATGACAAACTCAAGTGTGAAACCCACCCTATACATTAGGGATAAAAACGTAATTTCCCCTCCTTTTTATTTTTAAAAAGAAATGTGATGTCATGTGATCCAAGCATTACATCATCATGAATAGTTCCTGCAGCATTTACACCTCCCACGGTCCACCACCAGCCGTCAAATTTCTCGCCGGAATCCCGGCCACCGTCAAATGTGGTCCCCACTCAGAATCGCCAGGTGGAACTCGATGGCGAGTTTCCGGATCGGGTTGTCTGGCTGATATTTCGCCACGTGTCAATTACAGCTGTAGGATAGGTCAATAGTCAACGCCCGGTGATGCACGGCCGAGTATTGACTCATGTTACTGTTGACCTTTTCCAATAATCGCCGATGTTTTGGCTGAAGAAGTTTTACATAGTCCATGCTTATTACATTATTAATTCGTTTATACCAATGTGGTGTACTTCAAGTGGTAAGATCCATTTGAGATAAAATAGTTGAGGGACCTCCATATAATTAGGAGTTTGAACTTCCAAAAAAATACTTATTAGGAGGGACAACCATGTATCCCGAACAAAATTAGTCTCACACGCTATGTGAATGTTGTGACACTCATGGGTATATAAAAATAAAATAAAATTAATTCATTTATTATTCTTAATTTTTTTAATATAAACTATCAATAGATTTAACATTATTTTTTTAATTATTCATAATTTATTTTTTTATTTTAATTGTTAAAATATTAAAATTTAGATGAATTTTTTTTTTTGAACAATCCACGAAATTATATTTTTTTGTCATGCGAGTAAGATTTTTAGAATTTTAAATCTATTGTAATTTTTTTTCATGTAATAACTTTTGTCGTACAATATTTTTTGGATTTTTGATAGTACATTTGGTCTTCTGAAAAAATTTCTATAGCACATAAACTACATGGTTGAAATTTTCATTTCATGAATTGTTGACTAATTTTTTTTTTTTTTTAAATTTAGATATATTTTTTCTTTTATAAATCCAACATTTGGGTTTCTTGTCAAAACAATTATATTCTCCTTCTAATTTTTGACTTTTTGTTTTTCAAATTTTACTATTGACCATTGTTTAGTTGATGTGGTTTAATACATTTACATTAATATTTAAAAATTTGAAATATTAAAAATTAGATTTTTTTTTTTGTTATAAATCCAAAATTTAGGTTTCTTGTTAAAACAATTATATTTCTCATCTAATTTTGTGTTAATTATTCAAATTTTAGTATTTTTCATTATTTATTTTTTGTTATTTAATATATTAATATACTTTTTTTTTTTTGTAAAATAAATTTTAATTATGTATTATTATTTGATGGTGTATATATTTATGATGTTATTTGACTCGTGGTTAAAATAATGATAAGTTTTGATAAAAAATTTTAATGTATTGATAAAAATATTATTTTTAAAAAATATTTTATTATATATAGAGAGAGAGAGAAAATTTGAGTTTGATTAATTATCAATCTATCATCAATTACCATCAGTTGACTCCACCTGGGTTGTTCCCGGAATTTGCCATTGCTGAATAGTTTAAAAATAAAAAAACAAATTTTCAACTTTATCCCCATTTAATTTTACAACTAAACTAGATGACATGACAAATTAAAATTGTAATTAAAGATATATGATTTAAAAAATTATCAGACCAAATAAAAAATTGATTAATAATCAGAGGAAAAAAAAATTATCATTTTTTTTTAATAATAAAAAAATAGAATTTTGCATTTATGAAAAAGGGAATACACGTATAGAATTATATTAAAATAGGACCAACATAGTATAACTCAAATAATAAGGTCTATGAACGCGCCCCGATTTTCCAAATATGAACGCGCCCCGATTTTCTAAAGAAATCAAAATAGATATACGCTGGTAAAATGAGAAGGGTTTTTAAAAACGTCGATTTTCTCATTAAAAATACTTAAACCTGTTTTAAAAAAAAAAAGAGTCGCCACCTAGCATTGAGTTTAAATGATGTGCTAGGTCACCAGATTTTTTCTTTTTGAAAACAATTTTAAAAAAACGGCTTAAGTAAAATTTTGACTCCAAAATTACATGGTCCAACCAAAAATCCATTTAAAGAGTTCGGGGGTCAGTTACGCTCGGGGAAGGTGTCAAGCACCCCAAGACGCCCATCCAAAGACGGTACCTTTTCCAATTAAGTCCAATTAAGATTTAAATCCGAATGTTTTTATTTTATTTTGAAATCCTCCTCAAATACACACACATACACACACACACACACACATCAAGGGAAGTAATCTCCCTTCTAAACCTAAACCGTTCCAATGGAAGGTTGGGAAAATTTCGCCTCATCTTATCAGCACATTATATTTAACACGAGTTAAAGAAAACACACGCACGCACACACACACACACGCGCCTCAAGGGTAGTATTTTCCTTCTAAACTTAAACAGTTCTAATGGAAGGTCGGAAGCTTTCCACTTCATATTGTTAGCACATTATATTTAATACAAGTTAAAGAAAACACACGCACACACACACTCACACGCATCGAGAGGAGTAATTCCCTTCTAAACTTAAACCGTTCCAATGGAAGGTCAGAAACTTTCCACCTCGTATTGTTAGTACATTATATTTAATACAAGTTAAAGAAACACACGCACACACATACACACACACACACGCCTCGAGGGGAGTAATTTCCTTCTAAACTTAAACCGTTCCAAAAGAAGGTCGGAAGCTTTCCACCTCGTATTGTTAGCACATTATATTTAACATAAGTTAAAGAAACACCCGCACACACACACACACGCACGCCTCAAGAGGAATAACTTCCTTCTAAACTTAAACCGTTCCAATGGAAGGTCGGAAGTTTTCCATCTCATATTGTTAGTACATTATATTTAACACAAGTTAAAGAAACACACGCGCGCACACACACCTCGAGGGGAGTAACTTTCTTCTAAACTTAAACCGTTCCAATGGAAAGTCGGAAGCTTTCCACCTCGTATTGTTAGCACATTATATTTAATACAAGTTAAAGAAACACACACACGCGCGCGCGCACACACACACACACACACACACATATATATATATACGCACTTAAATTAGGTCAATTTATATATCGAGGAGAGTGATCTCCTTTTTACACCTAAACCGTTCCAATGGAAGACAAAGATATTTTCCACCTCGTTTTATTTACTCAAAAAAAAATATAAAAAAAAAATCAAAATTTAGTATAATAACAACTTATTTTAAAAATAAGAGTAAGATTTACAACAGATGAAAGTTTACAACCTTAATTTGGAGATTTTTTTTTTCTTTTTTTTTTCTTCTTCAAAAATTACAATAAAATAAAAATAATATTATTTTCTACAAAATTTCTCTCAAAATTTCTTCTCTTCCCTTCCCAATTTTTTTTTCTTTTTTCTTCTTGTTTGAGCCTTCATCTATTTATAGGAATTCAGTGCGAAAAATTCGTCCGGCAATGGGAGAAAAGGAAAGCAAAAAGGGGTGGTGCACGCCCCCCCATCCCCGTTGGACGTGATCTGTCCAGACTTTTCTCGTTTTCGTCTGTTTCTTGTCCATTTTGTTCCGAATTAACGCGTTTTTATTCCATTTCGAAAAACCTACAAAAACAAAGAAAAATAAATCAATTATTAATATTTAATTTACTCAAAAGATTAACAAAACTTAATTTAGCAGTATTAAATCGCACAAATGTGGTACAATCAAAAACAAAAATAAATAAGGAAATAAAACAAAGGTAACTATAAAATAAAGTATAATATTTTTGCGAGGCGGTCAAAATGCCGCGTCTACAGTCTATTTGAGTTAAAAAATTTGAGAGACCTTTGCAAAGATCAAGGATTCGAACTTGCAAAAAAATAATTTTGGGAGGAGCAACCACGCACCTCAAATGTGATTAGTCTCACACCCTGTGTGAGTGTGGGAACACTTGTAATACCTCAAAAAATTAATATCTTTAAAAATATTATTTTATATAAGTTTAATATTTTTGGGACTTTTTTGTAAATTTATGATATAAATAATATTTGATAATTTTTGGGGATTAAATGATAATTTTAAATTGATTTTAGAAGTTTTGGGTCTATTATGTTATTTAAAATTTATTTTTAAAAGTTTTGGGATATAATTAATATTTTCTTTATTTCACTAGGGTAATTAGTATAATTTTTTAAAATGTAAAATATAATGAGTCATTAAAAAAATCTAGAAAACCCAATACACATGCTACATTTTGACAGTTATGTATAGTCAATTTGTGTGTAAAATATTTATTAGATATAATAAATATTATACAAATACATGTAACATAGTTATATGTAACTAATATTACACATGTTCGAGGACATGTTAGACTAAATGTAAATAAATATCAATTTAAGAGATTAAATTAAAATTTATATTTTCAATAAGACTAATAATAGATTACATCACCTATTTGGGACTAACAGCCAACTATCCTAAAAACAATTACCAAAATAGGGATGAGGTAAAAGTCCATTTACGCCCTTAGTGTACGCCGAGTAATTATCAAGTCCCGATTAATTCATATGACTTTCTAGACCCCTGAACCCGTTCTCATTTCTCTCTCTCTCTCTCCCTCCCTCCAAACCGTGTGAAAGCAGAGGGAGAGAGTGTGTGTGTGAAAGAGAGAGAGACTCCTCAGTCGGACGACGACTTCAGCATTTTGGAGGTTTGAGGTGTGGAAATCTTCCAAAGCACGAAGTTGAGAGACCTTTTAGAGAGAGAGAGAGGGAGAAGAAGAAGCGAGACTTGGCGTTAACGAAAAGACTGCCGCGTATTTTCATCCACCGTTGATAGGTTCGTCCTCAATTCGCCATTGAATTTTCGGTTTCATACGCATTAAACATATATACGTACATATATATACATCGATAAATTCTATGCTATACGTATTGGATCTTCGAATCGCAAGTTTGAAAAGTTTGTATGCTGCAATTTGATCTGATTCGACTTCACTGAATGGTGTGTTTTCTAATTTCTGAATCTGTTCTTCTTTGTCAATCTGTTCATATACTGCATTAAATCCATAATTGCTTTGCCTGTTCTGTAAAACAATTGTAAATTTGAAATTTGAAATTTCGAATGGCGTGCGTAACTTCAATCTCTACCATTATTCCCATTGGAAATTGCTGGTGTTCTAAGTTGATCTAATCTATTCAGATTCCATGCTATACGTATTGGATCTTCGAATCACAAGTTTGAAAAGTTTGTATGCTGCAATTTGATCTGATTCGACTTCACTGAATCTGTTCTTCTGTCTCAATCTGTTCATATACTGCATTAAAACGATATATATATATATATATATATATATATATATATATATACTCTGTAAAGCAATTGTAAATTTAGCTTCATAATAATCACAGGGAGATAGATAGAGATTAGAGAATTTGAAATTTGAAATTTGAGATTTAGAATGGCGTGCATAACTTCAATTTCTACCATTATTCCCATTGGAAATTGCTGGTGTTCTAAAGCTGATTTTGCCCTAGAACATGGTTTTTAGCTTCAGAAATTTTCAAAATCTATGAGGATTATTCTACTATTTTGCTCTACTGTCAGCTAGGGTTCTTCATTATAGTTACATATATAACCTTCTTTTTCCTGCACTGGATTTTTGTATGCACTTTATTGATGAGTTTTTGTTAGAATCATGGCAATTACTGCTCGTGTCTATTCTCTATTCATCGTTTTTTTGCGAAAATTCTTTAGGCTGTGTTTGGGTAAGGGATTTGGGGAGGCATTTATTTGTTCAAAGGATTTCACAAATCTTTTTTAGCAAATTCTTTGTTTGGGTACTATTAGGAGAGAGTTATAAAATTCATTCATTTGTAAAATAGAATAATAATAAGGATTTGTAAATCCCATCAAAACACATGTTATTTGTAAATCATTCCAGGAGAGAATTTGCTATTTTTTCAATTCCTCATCCATTTCACTTCAATCCCATTTTTTGTTTTGTAATTAATATGAATTTTAAAATTATCTATTCTCTCTATATATTATATAATAAAATTATATTTGTAAAATATGTATTAAAATCATATTATTAAAACATTGATGAATAATTAAAGTTATATTGTTAAAATTATATTACTATTTATTATAAAAGATATATTTTTATATTTTTTATTATTAAAATTTAATAGATTTCAAAATTCTATGTATAAATATTTGTCTATCCAAACAAGGGATTATGAAATTACACATTAAATTCTTCATTTAAAAAAGTTATTGTCGAACATTTTCTTTTGGGTGCTTAGAGTTATCATGTTCTCTGTTTATTCCTACGTTGATACAAATATCAATTTATATAGAATATTAGGATGGATTTTCTATTACCATTTTTCTTTCTGTTGTGCAAATGTGTTTTTGGATGAATTGAGGTTGCTGCAAACAAAATCAAATGCTCCTTTAGCCTCTTTTTTTTTCATGTCTGTCTAGGAACAATTATGTTTTGTTCCTGTAAATTTGTTCTAAAAATCTAGGGAACAAAATAGAGCCCGATTTTTTTATTGAGTGGATTTGATGTTTACTTTATGTCGTTTGTTTAATGTTTCTGTTCCAAAAAAACTTTGAAAAAAAACAGAATTTTTGGACAATCATGATTTGTTCCTATAAATTTGTCATAAAAATCTAGGAACACAATAGAACAAAAATCTACGTTTTGTCCTATAAACGGTTCATCTTGTTCGTTTTCTTTGTTACTTTACCTTTATTACAAGGAAAATCTTGAACTTGCATGAACTTTATAGGAGAACTTTGATAAATAAATAAATTAAAAAAAAAATTATTTTAATTCTTGTTCTTTCCCGTGGCGGAGCTGGACGAGGGGGGACTCATACCCTCCCCCCTAAACTTGTGAAAAATTTCACTTTTACCTTTATATTTTTAGAAAAAAATTTAGTAAACATCTAAATGGACAACATCCCCCCCGCCCAACGGAAGAAATTTTTTTTTGAAAATTTTCATTTTTACGAAAAGAATAATGTATAAATATCTAGTAAAGGTCAAATTTTTTAATCCTCCCCTTGATCAATTTTTTGGATCCATTTGAAGAATTAGAAAAGATTGTAGGAGCTTTTTTTCTAATTCTTCAAACAGGGACGTTGAGCTTGAAACTTTTGTATGGCTATATCTCCATAGGACATGACTACGCAAATAAGAAGTAACCCTCGATTTGTCAAGTGCCCTAAATGCCGGAAGGTTCTTTCTGAGCCGCTGGATGTTCCTCTGTACAAGTGTGGGGGATGTGACACAATTCTCAAAGGTAAGGTTGTTTCAAATATTAGATTTGATTTTTGAATTTACTAAGGCACCGTTTGGTAGTAATTTTTCTGTTAATAATTAAAAAAACTGACCGTTTGGTAAATGGTTTTTTAGTAATTTATTTGCTTTCAAGTAAAAAATAATAATAAACAAAATTAAAAGTAGTGTTTCATTTGCGCTTAATAAATACATTTTTAGGAGAAAAAGAAGTAACAAATGATTTTTATATTTAAGAAATTAATCAACTAGGATATCTAGATAGAATATATTATTGTTATATCTCCATATATTGTCTCTTCTTCCAAAAAGAATGTCATAGATTGTATTGAGAATTTGGATAGAGCGGTTATTAGTCGGTGGATTTCTTAAAATAAGAAAATTGAAGAACAAAAATAAGTAAATAATTTTTCGCTTTTTAAATAAACTTAAACACCACTATTACCCCACTGTAGTTTGATTTTGTTTCATTTTGTCCCCTCTACTTAAAAAACCTACACTTCACCCCCTTCTACTTATAATAAATTTGAAAACTAATCTTTTTTTTTTTTTTTTGTTTAACCTAACGAAATATGCTGAAAATTTGTGAAAATTAAATTTTGTATCTAAATTTCACATGAGATGGAGAAAACTATCCTTTATGTAAATTTAAATTTTATTATCTTTAATAAAAAAAAAAAAAATAGAGAGAGAGAGAGAGAGAGAGAGAAAGAGGGTTAGAGAGAGAAATCGCTAGTTTTTCTCTTTTATTACTATTAAATATTGAATTTCAATTAAAAAATAAAAGGGAATTAAGTCTTTTTATATGTTTTTTAGTACAAGGTGAGTTTCTCTATTTAGTCCATAATAGAAGGGGGTGATGTGTAGATTTTTAAAATAAAACAAGACTAAAGTACAAGGGTGTAAAAGGCAATTAACCTTTTATTTTTTATTTGAAAGCGGAAAATTACTTAAAATTTTCTCGTATTTTTCTCATATGTATTATATTTTTTTAAACCTGAATGCAGCTAAAACCCGTATCATAGACTTAGAAAAGGCGGGCTCGAACAAAACAGAAGATGTTACTAAGAAAATTGAACTGCGCAAAAACAATGCTTTTGAAGCTGCAGCAGCTAGCTGTTCTAATCAACAACATGATTTCCCCGCCAGTAAAGAACCTTCAGCAAATGAAGAAACCAGTGGCAGCAATCAAGACAATATCTGTCTGAAAAATAGAAACTTGTCTGAAGAACTTCCTATCTCAACCGAGCTTGCTTTTCATGAAGATGGAGATTGTTCTCCGGAGGTCAATACCTCTCCTCCTTTGGATTTAAACGAACCCAAAAATTGCAAAAAAGAGGAGATTCAATTGCTTTCTTCTCTCGATCATCGCGGTAAGGAGTTGCAAATGGATCAAACCGAAGTTGCTGCTGAAGAAGAAGAAGAAGAAGAAGATTCAAAGCTGGAGCGTTCCAAGAACACTATTGGAAACGGTTTCAACTCGAGTGATGATGTCAGCCATGACCTTAGAAATCTGTCAAAGTCTCATTTATCCGGAAGCTACTACTATGCTTATGATGGTAGTGTGTCCTCTTTTGATGGAACATATGATCAAGTCAATGATTGGCATCATCTGTATAATCATCATCGCCCACCAAGAAGGAAGACGAAGAATTCTGATTTTTTGACAAGTAAAGGATTTCCACGAATGAATGAAAACCGGGTCAAGAACACGATGAGTAATCATGAATTTGTTGAACCCACGAGAGAAAATCATTACCTGTTTAGGAGTAGGAAGAAGTTCGAGGCGAACGATCATCATCGATCCACACCTTTGGATTATTCCTTGAGAAACAGCAGCCACAAGATCAACTATTCTGAAGAAGAAGAAAAAATGGTGCTCTTGAGAATTGTTCATGAATTGAAAGATCAGCTCAACAGAAGAGCATATGCTTTGAAAGGTAAAGAAAAATTGGATTATGATCGATTTTTTGCTCCTGATTTGATCTGTCAAAGATATAATAATCAACAGAGAAGCTGCCCCCAACATTATGGATCTTCACAAATATGGGAGGTGAAGAACAGCAGGTACCAAACCGATTGCTCATGTTTAAACTGTCATCATCGAGATTTGTTGTTTTCACACGTTATGTGTTATAAAAAGCCCGATGATCATTTTCGTTCGGATTTTGATTTCAATACAAGAAGATTGTATCCGAGGGAGAAATATCAGAAACATCATAATATGTCGAATAAGCAGCATTTCAGGCCAGTGGCTGGAGGTTCTCCGGTGATTGTCTGTTATCTCTGCCATGAACTTTTGCGAATTCCGGCCGATTTTCTCCTCTCCGAGAGGGGAATCCACCGGTTGAGGTGCGGTTTTTGCTCTGAAATTTTGAAATTTTCACTGGAAAACGGAACCCATCTTGTTCCTTGTGTTCCCGGTGTTGTAGCGCCTCCCCCGAGCGAGGTTGATTATCCGAATGGAGATCCCGTTTCGTGTTCTGATGATTATGGACAATCACTCTCTAAAAGCTACTCTACCGATTCTAATGGTAGAAAGGTTTTATTTGGTGATGGTGATTATTCTTCGGAGAAGATGCTGATGATGAAGAATAATAAAGGGAAGGCTGTTTTGGAGGAAGAGTATGAGTTGCCTGTGGAGAGGTTTGGATTGGTCGGAACTTCATCAAAGACGTCGGCAAAGTTGCCCGTGCAGCGGAAATTCTCGTCAGGGATTGAGGAGGTTGAACCTAGGGAGAGATTTCGATCGGCCGGAACTTCGTCAAAGTCGACGAAAAAATTGCCAGACCAGCGGAAATTTTCGTCAGAGCTTGAACCCATGGAGAGGTTTGGATCGGCCAGAGTTTTGGCAAAGTCACCGGAAAAGTGGCCGGAGCAGCGGGGATTTTCGTCACAGCTTCGACGTATGGAAAGGTTTGGATCGGCCGCAATTTCGGCAAGATCATCAGAAAAGTTGCCGGAGCGGCAGAAATTTTCTTCGGAGAATGAGGAGCTTGAACCTATAGAGAGGTTTGGATCGGTCGGAACTTCGTCAAAGTTACTAGAGCAGCAGAAATTTTCATCGGAGCTTGAACCCATTGAGAGGTGTGGAACGGCAAGAATTTCGTCAAAGGAAAAATTGCCTGAGCAGTGGAAATTTTCGTCGGAGCTTCAACATATGGAGAGGTTTGGATCGGCTAGAATTTCGGCAAACTCGCCAGAGCAGCGGAAATCTTCCTCAGAGATTGAGGAGGTTGAATCCATAGAGAGATTTGGATCGGCCGGAACTTCATCAAAGTTGCCGGAGCAGCAGAAATTCTCATCGGAGATTGAGGAGCTTGAACCTATGGAGAGATTTGGATCAGTCGGAACTTCTTTGAAGATGCCGGAGCGGCAGAAATTCTCGTCGGAGATTGAGGAGCTTGAACCTATGGAGAGATTTGGATCGACTGAAACTTCATCGAAGTTGCCGGAGCAGCAGAAATTCTCGTCGGAGATTGAGGAGCTCGAACCTATGGAGAGATTTGGATCGACTGAAACTTCATCGAAGTTGCCGGAGCAGCAGAAATTCCCGTCGGAGATTGAGGAACTTGAACCTATGGGGAGATTTGGATCGGCCGAAACTTCATCGAAGTTGCCGGAGCAGCAGAAATTCTCGTCGGAGATTGAGGAGCTCGAACCTATGGAGAGATTTGGATCGACTGAAACTTCATCGAAGTTGCCGGAGCAGCAGAAATTCCCGTCGGAGATTGAGGAACTTGAACCTATGGGGAGATTTGGATCGGCCGAAACTTCATCGAAGTTGCCGGAGCAGCAGAAATTCTCGTCGGAGATTGAGGAGCTCGAACCTATGGAGAGATTTGGATCGACTGAAACTTCATCGAAGTTGCCGGAGCAGCAGAAATTCCCGTCGGAGATTGAGGAACTTGAACCTATGGGGAGATTTGGATCGGCCGAAACTTCATCGAAGTTGCCGGAGCAGCAGAAATTCTCGTCGGAGATTGAGGAGCTCGAACCTACCGGAACTTCTTCGAAGTCGCCAGAGCGGCAAAAATTCTCGTCGGAGATTGAGGAGCTTGAACCTATGGAGAGATTTGTATTGGCCGGAACTTCATCAAAGTTGCCGGAGCGGCAGAAATTCTTGTCGGAGATTAAGGAGCTTGAACCTATGGAGAGATTTGGATCGGCCGGAAATTCATTGAAGTTGCCGGAGCGGCAGAAATGCTCGTCGGAGATTGAGGAGCTTGAACCTATGGAGAGATTTGGATCGGCGAGAACTTCTTCGAAGTCGCCGGAGCGGCAGAAATTCTCGTCGGAGATTGAGGAGCTTGAACCTATGGAGAGATTTGGATCGGCCGGAAATTCATTGAAGTTGCCGGAGCGGCAGAAATTCTCGTCGGAGATTGAGGAGCTTGAACCTATGGAGATATTTGGATCGGCCGGAACTTCATCGAAGTCGCCGGAGCGGCAGAAATTCTCGTCGGAGATTGAGGAGCTTGAACCTATGGAGAGATTTGGATCGGCCGGAAATTCATTGAAGTTGCCGGAGCGGCAGAAATTCTCGTCGGAGATTGAGGAGCTTGAACCTATGGAGAGATTTGGATCGGGCGGAACTTCATCGAAGTCACCGGAGCGGCAAAAATTCTCGTCGGAGATTGAGGAGCTTGAACCTATGGAGAGCTTTAGTTCAGCCGGAACTTCATCAAAGTTGTCCGGGAGGCAAAAATTCTCCTCTGAGATCGAGGAACTTGAACCTATAGAGAGATTTGGATTGGCTGGAACTTCATCAAAGTCGCCATGGCGGCAAACATTCTCGTCGGAGATCGAGGAACTTGAACCTACCTTCGGCGGCTCACCGCTTCATCAGCTTATGGGATATTCTTCCCCAGATCAAGTGATGAGAAGATGATAATCAACAGTGCAGGAGTTTATCAGAGCATGAAGTTTGAGGTATGTGAAAAATGGATGATATAGAAGAAGCACAACTTTACTCGATTGTTATATACAATATATATATATATACACACATCCATGTGTGTGTGTATATATATAGACGCGCGTGTGTGTGTATATGTTAATGTAAGTAAAAATAGAGCCAAAAAAAAACATGGTGGTTTTGATGTATAGGTTTCCATCACATAATTTTATGTAAGATTTGTTGTTTGTGTTATATAGGCAATTATGGTATTTTCTTTTTTATTTTCTATATATATATATAATTGATTCATTTTTAATTAGATAATTTATGAATTATTATAGTTTAGTATGTAAGAATTAAAAACGCTTAAATTAAAAAATTATATTATTTTTTAAATTGTCAATATATAAATTGTTATAATTTATTATTTAGTTGTAAGAATTAAAAATACTCAAATTAATTGTCTAGAAGGATGGATCCAAAAAATTAATTGAGGGGTCATAATTTTTTATGGAGTTTAACGTATATATTTTTTAGGGATAATGAGTGGGAGGTTTTACATTTGAAGTCTAATTGATTAAAAATCCTACATGCGGTAAAAAAAATTGATTTAGTCCCATTTATTTTAAAAGAAGGAAACTTTACTCACGTGATAACCACACACTAATTACATGTAATTACTTTCTGTGTAATATTATTGTATTAGTTACATGTAGCTAATTTTTTATTTTTTTTTCCAGTTACATATTTTAATAATATATAATATTTTAGTTACATGTCTCTTATATGTAACTAAAAAATTTGATATTTTTTAGTTACGTTTGAATAATATATAATTTTTTAATTACATGTCTCTGATACGTAACTAAAAAATTTAATATTTTTTCAATAACGTCACAAAATATTATATAAGCACGTGTAACTAAAAATGTTCAAATATGTGTGAAAAGTAACAATTATGAAATTGTAATTAATATTAGTTACATGTAACAGAATTCACTATTTTTTTAGTAACGCCACAAAATATTATACATCTATATATATGTATAATTGTAACATGTAACTAATATTATATAAGCACGTGTAACTAAAAATGTCCATGTGTAAAAAATAACAATTATGAAATTGTAACTAACATTAGTTATATGTAACAGAATTCACTATAAAATTCAAATGTATTCACTAAAACGCTCCCTACAATCCTTACAATTTCTGCAATGCGAGACTAAAACATAAGTGAAATCTAACTTAAAGGATTTAATCAAAACCTAATAACACAAAAGACCTTTTCACCAATTAGACTTAAAAAAAAATTACTTTTCACCCATTTTTCCTATTTTTTAATTCGGTAAGACTTGGGAAAAAATCTAAGTGATTTTATAGGTTTTTTTTTTTTTAAATATAGGAATAATAACAAAAACAGATAATTTTTTAAAAATATTTAATATATTTAAAAAGAAAAATATAGTGAGATCACTTTAATTTTACATCAAATGCCATTTGCTTATGTAATTGGACTTCATAAAAACAAAAAACAATTTGAAATAAATATATGTTTTTTTATTTAAACAAACAATATATAAAGATGATTAAATTATAAATAAATAAAATAATTTAGAGAACCAGACGTGTCTTAATTATTTATATTTCTTGTCGTCCAAAAACTAGAGATATAAACAAACAATATATATATATATATATATATATATTCACAAGTCGAAATTTTGTTTTATTTTTCTAGAAAACAATTTATTTTTTCTATTTTCCAGTCCCTGTTTTATATATATATATATATATAACATATATACAGGTTTTTGCACTTTGCACACCTAAATTTTCGGAAAAATCTAGTCTCTATACTTTCAATTAGAACACGTTTAATTCTAAAATATTCAAATCGTGTCAAGTCAGTCTAAATCGGTAACTCCGTTAGTCATTTTTTATAACGAATATCAGCCACGTATGATATAAGGAATCACCTACATCGATGAATTTAGTCATAAAAAATGACAAAAAGTCTAACATGACACGATTTGGATTCTTCAGGGTTTGATGTGTTCAAATTGAAATGACATGGATTAAAGTAAAATTTCTCTAAAACTTCAAGGGTGCAAGGTGCAAAAAATCAGTAGCTCCATCATTTTTTATGACATAAACTACCACATGTCAAACAACGAATCACCCATGTTGGTAATTCCATCATAAACAATGATAAAATAACTGTCTTAACTCTTGACACGATTTGAATTCTTCAAAATTTAACGTGTTCAAATTGAAATGACATGAGTGCAAAAAGCTCTCACACACGCATATATGTATAACTAACCAAACACCACAACATTTCTAACCAATATTTAGAAAATGGCTAACAATACCCCCGAACAAGCACTATATTTAGAAGTTGATATCAAAAGGATCAAGTTGCTTTTCTATACCGATATATATATGTATATAAGCACTATTTTGCAATATATATAGTATATACACCATTTAATTCAACTATTGCATCAAGAATTCCACAGGGTAGTGTAATTATTATTTACTTAAAAAAAAGACTCAAAATGAGAAGAAAATGAATTATAAGCAGCAAAATATATACCTTTTTCTTTAAGATTCTCTCAATAGAAACATTCCACTATTGACCCCTTTTTGCAGGATTTCTCAATAGTGACATTCCACCATTAACCCTTTTTTTCAAGGTTTTTCTCAACAGTGAAATTCCACTATTAAATGTTTCTGCGGCGTCGATCTGAGACGATGGAGATCCTTTGGTCCTGAAGCATGTTTAAATTAGGAGCCAATAACCGAGTGTATCGGTCAAAATAGAGAAGTTGCTTCATTAGGAGGGCGAATTCCCGAGGAAATTTCAACCCGTATGATTCACTAACTCGAACCTGTAAAAGAAGAAGAAGAAAGAGAAAGAGAAAGAAACGAGTTTTATAAGAAACATGGCATTCCTTGTTTCCAAACGCTGCCTTATCTAGTGTTTGGAAGCATAGAATTCGGGCCTCGGAATATTCCGATTCGGAGGCCCCAATTCCATGCAGCCAAACACCCCCTTTGGGAGCACAAAATTGAAGTTAAATATTTATGTAGCATTTGGTTTCATGGCATTGGAGTCTCAGAATTGGATCGAATGCAAAAACATGAAAATTTCCATATGCCCATTTTCTTCATTCCAATTCCAAGGTTCCTTTCTAATTCCAATTTCATGGCCCCAATTCCATGCAACCAAACACTACCTTAGGGAACACGAATTGGAGTCTTCGAATTGGAATTTGTAGAAATTTAATGGGCCTAACTCACTCAAAAGATGCCTTGTAAGAGGAAGATTGTTCTAAATTTCATATAGCTTAGGATCAGGTGACAAATAGATGTGGGATTCAACATGCCCCCTCACACACATGGTGGACTTTGTCAAACTACTACGAACGGATATCAGGAGCCCCAACATCAATGTGGAATTCAACACGCCACCTCAAGCACGGGGCGAACTTTGACAAACCACCGTGGACGGATGTCGGAGGGTCCAACATTGACGTGGGATTCAACAAGCCGAAACTTCAGACATAAGGCCCGACTTTCATACCATGTAGAAATCCAATTGGCCTAGCTCACTCTCAAAAGACACCTTGTGAGAGGAGGATTGCCCTAGACTTATATATAGCTCAGATCAGGTAACACAAATGATGTGGGATTCAATAGAATTGGAATTGAGCGCATGCAAATTTTCAGATTTTTACACGAATTAATTTCCGAATCCAATTCTGAGGCTTCAGTTCCAAGCATCCAAACACTACCTTAGCTTATTTCTAATTCCAATTCAGAGGCCTCCAATCCCATGAATCCAAACTCTACTTAAGGTAAAATCCATAAAATTGAAGTTAGAAGACATACCACATCAAGGAATAGTGCATTCATCTGCCTCTCATCGACAACCAAATTGGCAGACACGGCGGTTGCATTTGTATTCACTTCCCTGGCCGCCGCGACAATGATTTCCGTATCCAAATTCTGAAATTAAAAAAAAAAAAAGAGAAAAAAATTGACTTAAGAAATTATTACGAAAAAGGCTCATGCCGAAGTTGTGTGTGTGTGTGTCTGGAAGACGCGGAGTAATTCACTTTTTTTAATTTTGTAAGCCATGGTTTGGCACATAATAAATTGTCCATCATTTTTATGGACAAAAGAGGGGGTTAGAGAATCAGCACTCTCGTTTTCACCCAATCTGCAACAGGTAAAAGTAAAATCTTATGAACTTCCATTATATCCAAACGCAGGTTTTCCCTTTCAAGCTCTGAGGAATTCACTTTTCTTAATTTTGTTAAGACTTTTTTGCCATTCTATACGCATGTATTTCTGTGTATGTGCATATATATTTACTAATTATTAATATCTTGAATTAAAGCAAAAACACACATAGTCACATTTTTATGAGTTTTTTTTTTCATAATTAGGATTTTGTTCGATCATTTGGTTTTTTAGAAGCAACACAAGTACAATGCAAAAAAAAAAAAAGAAGTTAAATAAACACCACTGTATGGTAATGCTGTTTTTTTTTTTTTTTTTTTTAATTTCTTAATAAAAAAATTGATTTGACAAAAAAAAAACTTTTGCTTGAAAGGAAAAGCTAAAATAAAATGTGTTGATGATGTGATGATAATAACTTAAGGTACGTTTGGTTTAAGGATGGAAAAGAAAAATGAGGATAAAATTTTATACATTGTGAAAGGAAAATTATTTTCCCTAGTGTTGTTTGATTAAGAAAGAAAAATAAAATGAGAGAAAATAATTCACTTTAATGTAATTTACTATTTTACCTTCTTTTATTACAAAAATAAATTAAAAATTCTATTATCAAGGGTATAAGTGTAATTTTACTCATTCTCCTCCACTTTCTTCATTTTCCTCCTAGTGTGTGAAAAAAAAAAATTGCTTAAAAAATTGTGCATTTTCCTTTTCTTTTTCTTCCCATTTTACATTCATATCAAACAATTTTATTTTATTTTCATCTTATTTTCCTTTTCATTTTCTTTTCCATCCATTTTCCACTCAACCAAATGCACTCTCAGCAGTGGACTTTGACAAACCACTACAAACGTATATCAGGGATCCAACATTGATGTGAGATTCAACATGCCCAGCATCAAACAAAAGAGACACAATATCTAGAACTTCAAAGGAGAGGAAAAAAAAAAGATGGACGGATATATTAAAGGGCTTGCCTGTATTGATGAAAAAATCTTCTCCAGGTCTCTTGCGAATGCCGTAGAATTCACATCTTTGCTTGTGGCGCCCATTTCGATTAAAGCAGACGCCATTGAGTCATACTCTTCTGTTGCAATTGATGTCAAGAACACTTCCATGGCTGCCCATGTCTTGGGGGATATTCGCCCAACAATTCCTGTCAATCAAAGTTTTCCTTCTAATTTTACATGCCATACCATTTTTTAATGCAGGCTTAACGTGATGCTTTATTTGAGATTCATTACTAAGGCACCGTTTGGTAACACGTTTTTTAAGCACGTTTTATAAATAAAAACAAAAGTCAAATTGAACAGAAAATTGCTTTTACTTAAAAGTAAAAGCAGAAATCATGTGTATTTGTTATAGAAATGATATTTCAGTGTTACTTATATAAATGATTTCTTTATTTAAAAGCATTGCATAGAGGGTTAAAAAAAATTGGGTAGATTTATAAGTAAATAAAAAAAATTGCCGATCAAATACAAATGTTAAACTTAAGGGACAAAAAATAATTTAACTTAACCGCCATAAAAGTGGGGTGTCAAAGTTTTGACCGGGAATTTTCCCTTAAAAAAAATTTGTAATCTAATCTCATCCATCCATTTCCTTCAAATCAATCTCAACAATTAACAAAAGACACTTCTAATTTATAATATAGATTCTTCTAAAACGCAAAACAAATACTGTTTTTATTTTTTAAGTACCTTTTTGCTTGAAAGTACATAAGTACTTAAAAAAGATATTATCAAATGGTGCCTAAATGTCCCAATTACGCGGAAGAAAGAAGCTCTACCGAAGTCAAGAAACCCAATACGGCCATCACGTAAAACCCACAAATTCCCTGCGTGTACATCTGCGTGGAAGGTTTCGCAAGCAAGTAAACTACCAAACCTGCAGCAACATTTCAACAAATAAATTGGAGCTTTAAAGGTTGACCTCTGAAGTCGGTTCCATATATGAAAAGAGGAAAAAATGCTAGGAAAGCCATTGTGGGGGGTATGAAAGAGTCTTACCACACATTTAGAGCCGTTATTAAGCTAGCCTCGGGGCTTGAAACGAGAGAGTTTATGGAGTTTAGGTCGGTAAGTGGGACGCCATAAAGTCTCTCCATAGTCAGTACTCGTCGAGTGCTGCATTGCCTGTATACTTTTGGAGCTGTCGCTTGCCTTGTAAGCCCCATGGCTTCCAAGTATCTCCTGAAGGATTCTATATTTGCGGCCTCCTTTTGGAAGTCAACTTCTTCAAGCATCGACTCTCTTATGTCTTTGACAATTGCTACCTACTTAAGGAAAAAAAATATATGTTAGGTTGCGTTTGGGTAAGAGATTTGATAAATCCATGGAATTTGTAAATGACGTGATTTCAAAATTCTGAAAAATTTTGAAATCCATCATCTACAAATTCTTTGTTTGGATAACTTTTTTTAAGATGAAGATTTTGATGAGGAACTGAAAAAATAGCAAATTCCCTCTTGGACGGATTTAAAAAAAACGTATGTTTTGAAGGGATTTACAAATCTCTCCTATTCTCCTATTTTACAAATGAATTAATTTTATAAATTCCTCTTCATAATGCCCAAACAAGGAATTTCCTACTCAAAAATTGTGATTTCTCTTACCCAAATGAAATCCTCCCTTAAATTACCTTTACCAATTATCTTACTATTCACTTAGGACCCCCATTTGGTTGTCTAAATTTTCTTGTTTTTGATGAATTGATTTGTATATTTCTCTATTTATCTATGATTTAATCAAATTTAAATATTATTTGTTTGAACAAAAAAACATACAATTGTTTTAGTTGAGCTAAATTTTTAATCTATATTCTACACCTATACACGAGAAAATAGCAAACTAAAACATTCTTCATTCATAAATTGACTAATTGAAAAATACTGCAATTTGCAAATTGAATAACAACCAAACAGGCTCTTATAACTTACCAATCGAGAAACATAACTTTATCACTTTCCCTAATCTGCCCCTCTTATCAAACACTAGTTCAAACTTTTAAAGGTTGAAGACTTTATATACTCTTCCCAATAATAGCTATATATAAACTAATAAGTGCAAGTGGTTTCCCATCCATATATTGCCAAATATGCGCACACAAATTTTGTCCACAACTTACAAGTGATGCACGGCTTAGGTCAGGACTCAAGAACTCCAAAACGCGAGCAGCAATGTATATGAAGTTTAGATCTGCCACTAATATATCCTCTATCCCCGGCTTTAAGACCTTTATCACAACATCTTCTTGAGAATCTCTGAGCCTTGCACCATGAACCTGAAGATGAAACTTCAAGAGTTAACATATTGTTGTTACTTATGAACCCATGTTACCCAGCCAATTACTGAATTTGCTTAGTTTAGGCAACGCTTGATGACCCTTTCTTAAAGTACTTTTTATCAACGGCTGATCCAGAAAATTGTTGGGTTTTTTTTTGTTTTCTTTTTTTTTTGGGGGGGGGTCTAAAAAAATAGGGATGTTATTAGATATTTTTATAATTCCGGGGGGATATGAAGCGCAGAATTACAGTAGCAAACCTGTGCAATGGAGGCAGAGGCAATTGGTGTTGGATCAACATACTCGTAGATACTATCAATTCGTCCCCCTAGTTCCTCACGCAAGATGCTTTGAATCTCTTCAAAAGGAACCGCAGGAGCTCTGTCAAAACAGTACTGAAATTCCTGGACATATTCTTCTGGGAACAACGTCGGAGCTGATGCTATGAACTACAAATTGGAAGATGGAAAATAAGGAGCATCAAACTACAGATTGTAATAAAACTCAATCCATGAAATGGAGAAAAGCACGCCATGCCACATAAAGAATTGCTGTAGATTAACGAAACTTTTACTGACTGGCCAAAACTGTTGAAATACAATATTTATGTATCTTTTTATTTTTGGCATCTTGATTGTAGGGCATTATTAGCCCATTTATTCTGGTGATAGATTTCCTAAATTAGCCTACTCCCGCGGCTATATAATTAGGGATATAGAACTCATTCTTAAGTACAATACAATAGATTATTCTTTCCTATACCTATATCCTTTTTGGTATTGAGAGCCAACAATTCTTTCCCACCACCACCACCACCACCAACCGCCGCTGTTCTCTCGAAACCCTAAACGCCACCGCCATCAACAACCGCACACCAGATCCACCCCAAACCGCGAACCAAATCGCAGATCGAGCCCTAAACCACACCCCAGCAATCGCGAACCACCACCACACAGCCGCGAACCATACTCGCGAACCCTAACCCTAACCCTCACCCTCGCCGTCGCGAACCACCACCACACAGCCGTGAACTATACTTGCGAACCCTAACCCTAACCCTAGCCGTCGCGAACCACCATCAAGGTCGCGAACCACCACCACCACAAAGCCGCGAACCATACTCGCGAACCACCACCACCAGGCATCCTAGCCACCGCCGCGGAACTGCAGACCCTAGACACGCGACCAAAAATTGTGAACCCTCGCAGCCGCGAACCTTGTAACCCTGGAAACCAGCCCTCTGCCCAGAACAACCCTCTGCCTTGTACCTGTCCATTGTGGGTTGTTCACTGCCGCTAGTTGCGGCCTGTTCATGTAAAGCTTTATTGCTCATCGCTGTTGTTCCCCATCCACTGGTGTTTCGGATGTCTTGAATACATGTCTTGAATACACGGCCGTTGCTTTGATTCCTCAAATGAATAAGTAACTACGTCTCTGGTACGCTTCTCAAATTGTGCCTTCTTTTTCCGGAGCCCGATCAGTCTTCCGTAGCATTTTTTTTTCCCGTGTGGTTTATTGCTACGGTCTCATTTCATCTGTATCAATGGCATCCAGAAAAGAAGGTGACATCTCCTCTCCGACCGTTCATGCTCCACAACAACCTGCCCGCTCAGATTCTTCCCGTGCACCTGAGGTCACTGTCCAACGTATTACCACCGTTTTACTTAATGGAGCGAATTTCCCTGCTTGGTCTCGCTCTCTTCGTCTTTACCTTGGTGGAAAACGTAAGACCGGATGGCTCCACGGCACTAAGCCAAAGTCAGATATCAACGATCCCAAGTTTGCTCAGTGGGACGCTGATAATTGTACCATCCTTGGGTGGATCTTCAATTCTATGGAGGCACGGATCTATAATATCTTCATGTTCCACGAGACTGTCAGTGGATTATGGTCCGCTCTTACGAAGATGTATGCCCACTCTCGCAATGAATCACGGATTTTCGAGCTCTATCGTGAGATTTCCCATGCCTCCCAGGCATCATTAGGACTTTCAGTTGCGGATTACTTCGGCTACCTTCAATCTCGGTGGGAGGAACTTGCGTAGTATGAACCTCTGAGTGAATTCCCTGCGGATGCTGCTCAAATCGAAGCCAAGCATCAAGATCGTCGTCACACATACCATTTCTTGATGGGTTTAAATCCGGAGTACGAGAACCTTCGCACTCAGATTTTGAATACTTCACCGATGTTAGATCTATACAATACATTCTCTACTGTTGACAATGATTCAAAACGCCGGCTCCTTCTCCCGCCTGAAGTCACTCCTTCAGTCCCTGAGCAGATGGCCTTCTCGGCTCCCTCTGGTTCTCGCCCATCAGGCACACGATCATACTGTCAGCACTGCCGGAAGCCTGGTCACAACATTGACTGTTGTTACAATCTTCATCCTGAATTGAAACCCCGAAACCTACGAGGGAGAAAAGGAAGAGGAGGACCACGTACTGGTGCTCTTGCTGCTAGTGTCCCTGGCTTGGCAGATCCTCCACCACCTACCTTGGATATTTCCCACGTCCAAGCCCAACTTGCCCAGCTCCAGGCTCAGTTAATCACTTTGGCATCATCTTCCGGCCCCACGACTACTCTTGCCTCAGGTACTCCGACTGCGCTTCATGGTAAGTCTGGTCACTCTATTTGGATTCTGGATTCTGGGGCTAACAATCACATGACTTGTGAGTTTTCTATTTTCACCTCCACTGTTTCTCCTATCAATCAGTCTGTATGCATTGCCGATGGTACCTCTATCCCTATTCGTCGTCAGGGAGATGCCTGCTTATCCCCTGATATCACTCTTCACTCTGTTTACTATATTCCTAAATTTGCCTATAATCTTCTATTGGTTAGTCGTCTTGCGAAAAATTTTCACTGTGCCGTTGTTTTCTTACCTAATCATTACTTCTTGCAGGACCTAACTACGAGGAAGATTTTTGGCAAGGGATATGAACGCGATGGCCTCTACTACTTCGGCAGCCCTCCACCTCCACCCGTTCCATCTTTTAGTATGCAAGCCTCTATACTACCTATTTTTTATTCTTCTATGTGTTCTTTCAAAAATTTGAACTTATGGCATGCCTGTCTAGGACATGCAAATTTTCAGTATTTGTGTTGGTTGTTTCCGTCTCTTAATAAAGCTGACAAGGACTTTAAATTTCAATGTGTGGTTTGTGAATTGTCTAAGCACACACGTACTTCTTATATTCCTCGCATACACCGTGCATCCCAAGCATTTGATCTTATCCATTCTGATATTTGGGGACCCTTTCCTATTACAACCATTTCCAAAAACCGCTACTATGTCACCTTTATAGATGATTATAATTGGTGCACTTGGGTTTATTTGATGAAACACAAATCAGAGGTTTACACTCACTTTACCCACTTCCTCCAAATGATAAAAACCCAATATCAAACCATCGTGTGCAATATTCGATCAGATAATGCCCAGGAATACTTATCCGATGATTTTCAGGCTGAGCTTAATAAGCAAGGCATCCTTTAGCAACTCACATGTCCCTACACCCCTTAACAAAATGGTGTGGCGGAACGTAAGAATCGTCACCTCATGTCTGTAGTCCGTTGTCTTTTGCGAAGAATGAATATTCCCAAATCTTTTTGGCACAGAGCAATTCGTACTGCTGCCTATCTCATTAATCGAACACCAAGTCGTGTTCTTTTCGGCAAAACCCCATTTCATATATTGCACCCCACTGGCACCATTTTCCCTATCTTACCCTGTATCTTTGGTTGTACATGTTTTGTCCAGAATCGAAGCCCTACTCGCACTAAGTTAGATGATAAATCTATCCGGTGTGTTTTCCTTGGCTATTCTTCCATGTCCAAAGAATATAGGTGCTACGATCCAGTTACCCGCTACACTTACCACTCTCTTGATGTTACGTTCCTCGAGACTGTCCCATATTTTTCCGATACCGTACCTTCTCCACCTATTGAGGCAGTCTCTACCAAAGATCATACCCCACTTCCGCGTCCTATCCCTGTATTCGATATACCTTCCCCGCCCACACCACACCCACTACGTGACCCATCACCCGCCCCCTTACGAGTCTACTCTCGTCGTCCACGTGTCTCACATCCCCTGCCGACATCTTCTCCGGACTCAGGTATATCTCCATCTCTCATTATCTCTGACCTTGTTCCTCGCCGTTACCCGACTCGGGAACGTCACCCATCATCCCGCTATCTTCTTTCATGTTCTACTAATCATCCGATTTCCAAGTATTTGTCTTTTCAGGATCTCTCGGCTCAATATAAATCCTTTATTGGACAACTTGATTCCGTTGTCATTTCTCGCTCAGTTCATGAGGCCCTCCAGAATCCAAAGTGGGTTGCCGCTATGCAAGCGGAGATGGATGCCCTACAGCGCAATCAGACATGGGACTTGGTTGACTTGCCGCCTGGTGAACGGCCGGTTGGTTGTAAGTGGGTCTTCAGTATAAAATATCTGGCTGATGGATCGATTGATCGGTACAGAACACGACTTGTTGCTAAGGGCTACACCCAAATCCCGGGCAAAGATTTCGGTGCTACCTTTGCCCCGGTTGCTAAGTTGACTATTGTCCGGCTCCTTGTTTCGTTAGCTGCATCCTCTTCTTGGCCTCTGCACCAGTTGGATGTCAAGAATGCCTTCCTTAATGCTGACCTAACTGAGATTATCTATATGGAGCCTCCACCAGGATTTCGGACTCAGGGGGAGTATTCGGGTAAAGTCTGTCGACTCTGAAAATCCCTTTATGGACTTAAGAAGTCTCTTCGTGCATGGTTCAGCCGATTCAGCGAAGCCATCCTCACTATGGGGTTTACCAGTATCATTCAGATCATACTTGCTTCATCCGTCGCCAACGCCAGGGACAATGCATCGTTATCTCAGTATATGTGGATGACATTATTATCACAGGAGACGACGCACTTGGCATCCAGCAAGTAAAAAAGGATCTCAGACAAATCTTTGACATCAAGGATTTGGGTCATTTCCGCTACTTTCTTGGTATTGAGGTTGCCCGGTCTCGGAAAGGTATCTCTCTATCCCAGCAAAAATATGCCCTTGATCTTCTTCAGGATACTGGGATGCTTGGATGTAGACCCGCTTCTACTCCCATGGATCCAAATCTTAAGTTAACAGCAGACTCGGGGAGATTTATTATCAGATCCGTCAATATATCAGCAACTTGTGGATCGCCTCGTCTATCTGACTAATACAAGGCCAGATCTTACGTATGCTGTCAGCGTTGTGAGTCAGTTTATACACTCACCACGTACATCGCACCTGGATGCTGTCTACCATATCCTTCAAAATCTCAAAACATGCCCTGGTCTTGGTCTCTTTTATATGACAGGGACACAGAAAGGACTTTCTTGCTTTACAGATGTGGACTATGCCGGATCGAAGGATGATAGACGTTCGACCTCTGGCCTGTGCACCTTTAAGGGAAGACACCTAATCTCGTGGAAAAGTAAGAAGTAATCCGTCGTCTCCCGATCCTCTGCAGAAGCTGAGTATCGCGCCATTGCTCAAGGAACGTGTGAACTCCTTTGGCTTCATTCCCTTCTGACCGAGTTGGGACTCCCCGTGAGAAATTCATCTGAGTTGTTCTGTGACAACAAGTCCGCAATAATGTTATCCTCAGACTCTGTCCTTCATAAAAGGACCAAACACATCGAGGTGGATATCCACTTCATCCGTGAGAAAGTCCGGTCAGGAATCATCACTCCTGCCTTTGTCCCATCTTCCGAACAGGCTGTTGATATCTTCACCAAATCCACATGACCTTCTCTTCTTCAGTCAGCCATTGGCAAGCTAGGACTCATCAATATTTTCGCCCCAGCTTGAGGGGGAGTGTTGAAATACAATATTTATGTATCTTTTTATTTTTGGCATCTTGATTGTAGGGCATTATTAGCCCATTTATTCCGGTGATATATTTCCTAAATTAGCCTGCTCCGCGGCTATATAATTAGGGATATAGAACCCATTCTTAAATACAATACAATATATTATTCTTTCCTATACCTATATCCTTTTAAAACGAATAAAATAAGAAATAAAAACTGATGGGTTTGTTGAATTCTTTATCATTCAGCTAGCAGAAGTAAAATCTACATTTAAAAAAAAAATCGAGTATCAAACAATTATATATAATTTTCAATTCTTACTGGAGATTCCTAATCGTAAAGATCCAATAGGCATAATTTGAACTTACTTGACCTAGTTTGATATAGGTTGCACCCATGCGTTCAAACAATTTCCGCAGGTAGAGGGGTGAAAGTAATCCTAGCTGCATCTGAGTTGACAATCCCGCAGAAGAATTTGTTGACTACAGAAAATGAAAGGAGAACTATTAGATTTGCATGGTTTATTGATGAAGGAAAATATATTTTATATATATATATATATATATATATATATATAACTCATATTAAAGAAGCGGCAATGATAGCATTAATCATTCAAGCAAGTGATGATGAAACCTAAGACTTAAGACTTGCATTTTTCACATTTTCATATTCAATTTCTCTTTAATGTTCAATTAATTTGTTGAAATAATATGATGTATAATAAGAAAACATTGATCAAATCATTAGAAATTTTGGTGTGTTTGTGTATGAGTTTTGAATTCACAAATGCTTGCCCCCATCAAGATGTACCTTGACGAAAAAACAACCAACGAAAAGAACCAAAAACTCAATTCATTATTAAGAAAAATAAATATATATATATATATAAACAAGATAAAAAAAAAAATTGTGTCCCTGCTCTGACACCCATGTCCTCAAACAATTAAGGCAGAAGACAAATCATCACAAAGTACAACCCAACTACTCAAAAGTAACATATATATGTCCTACTATTGCAAAAACAAGATATATTTTAATAATTATTTGTGTAGGTGGGCTTGCGAGCAATAAAACACATAATTCACTAATACATGCAATCGGTCTTGGCCTCTGTTGTCCTGTTATTTTAGTCTCAATTGAGTTCAATAGCATAAACTGAACAACATAATTCAAAAATATTATGTGCAAAATGATAATTTTAATTCCTGAGTAGTTATCAAAACACGGGTTCAAGTTCAATTACCTTAGATACATCCCCCAGCCACTCGCTGCCTACTCCAATAACCGCTTGAATGCCTTGAGCTAGCCTAAGAGCTCCACGTGGACCTGTAGTTATAGATGTTTGAACGATGTCCTCGACTAGCTTGGGCAAGTTTTCAACACTGTCTGCAGGAAAGCACAATTTACTTAAAGCTTCTACTGAGAAATGGAACTAATATTCTAGAAAAAAACATAAGGAGAAGTTCATCTAATGCCTGCAAACTGGCAAAGAGTTGAAAACAAAAGGCAAGAATTCTGATGCCGAATCATCTTAACACTTCGAAAATCTCCAAGAGGTGATCGGTCCATCACATTTTACCTTTTTAAGGACTTCACCAGTTTGTTCATCTTAAATAGGAAGTCTGGACTGTGGGGTCTCAATCGGCAGGTGAGCCACCATTAAACCATGCTAAAGAAAAAGTTACTACCTTGAAGACGAGCTGTGAAAAGATCCTGTTCCTGTGAATATCGAGCAAAAATAGCTGGACTAGAGGAGCGACATCTGAGCTTCCTTGGCCTTGTTGATATGCTTGCACCAGGCAACTGTAAACAAATACAGTAAATCAATTCAATTCCCCAAAACATATGTTTTCTTGGGAAGTGTATAAAAGTAGCCTAAGTGCCTAACTTATTTAAACATTGAAGAGGACAGGCGCAGGATGCCCAAGGGGCAAAACTATTAAGGGTCCGAGGAGGCTGGGCCTCCGAAAAAATTGAAAATCTCTTGGTATTTTTTTACGTAATTAGGGAAAAAAATCACACATAATCCTGAACAATATTTTAGTATGGCCCTGCAAATTTACTTTTTCGGGTTTCGAAGTGAAGGTTGTGGGCCTTGTAGCATCAATTACAATAAAATTTCACTTTTGAACAACCCATGATTTAACTTTTCAATAGCACTGCACTCTTCAACAGGAATGCATGCATTCTTCCAACAAAATTATAAATAAAAGGGAACCCCAGCGTACAAGGCTCCCACATTGGGTGTGTCTTGGATCGAAACCATGGAAATAGCCCCTCCATCGATGGGAGCAATCATATGAATCATACACTAATTACGTGGGGTAGCAATTTATTAATGTCGTTACTTGAAATCCAAGTTTAAAGGGTTCTAACTGACAACATCAAGATTTTATAATATACCCATAATTAATTAGTTTCTTTTTCAGTAAGTAAAATTATTTAAAAAAGAGGGGGAAAAAATACAAGATCACAAGGGACATACTCCGGCTAACCAGAAACCTACACAAAGCACAGGACCTACATATTAACGAAGCAACCAAGCTTTTACAATAAAGCTACAGAGCACCTGCTTCCTCCACTCAAATAGATAAAAGCTTAATTCTAAGGAAAAAATAACATTTTCTAAGCTGAAAAGATCAGCTTCTTTGAGAAAAGAACATTTATCTGCCAAAAGCAACCTATAAATGTTGGAGGAGGAGGATTTGGCTTTCCAATCAACAAATACTTTAGTGACAAACCTAAAATGGGGAGAATCACCCTTGAAAAAACTGCTTGCAAGAGGTGGACGCCTAGAGCTTATAACCACATAACTAATGTCGGTCTTTGTTGGTCATTAAGCACATAACCTAATCACAAAGGCATTGTGTTGTAAATAGCCCCAATCATAACCAGCCTTAGCAAGAATTTCTTTTCTTTTCTGTTTTGTTATAATCATCTGTTGGGACTCGGCCACTCGGGGGTAACTACACTCAATGGCTCAAAGAATAAAAGCTTGGCATGACTCAATAGCTGCATCATAGTAGACTCTATAACAATCATCCCAGGGGCAAAACTCCAGCAGGCAGCAGCCTATCCATAGTTATGTAATCTACCTTGTACTACCAATCTATAGGGTGGTCTGGGACCGCACTCAACCACAAGGTAAGGCTTTCCCACACACTTATAAATTGACCACCCGCCCTTCCACGTTCCACGTCCAACGTGGGATAAACCCAACACAATCAAATCACCAATTGACCATCTCCAACAATTTATGCTATTTTGGTATATGCAAAATCGAGAAAATGACACATAAATAGTGTATTGGAACTTGGGTGAAGAATATTGGTGCTCCAACAATGCATGCCAAATCTTTAGCCATTTGATATTTTAATTAAAATTAAAAAATGAACGTAATATAAACAAGTTCTATATTAAAATTAACAAATAGCACTTGTCTTGGAGCTCAAAAATTTGCAGGAAAATGCCGAAATCGTAGTTACGAATTTGTTTTGGCACACTTTGATTGAGTAGACAAAAATACAGTTTGCAAGAACAGAAAATTCGACGAATAAAAAGAAAAACAGATTACGAGTTAGAAATTCAACCAAACACATACACGCCCGAGTTGAATCAAAGCAGGCGACGACGGAAGAACGAAGGACATCGGCCGGCCATGAGCTACGCCGCGGAACGCCGACACGACGGCCATGTATTACTAATGCTTGATCTCGCAATCGATTTCGAATTTCTTTCGCCGATGGATTTCTCTGAGGAGTGAGAAATCGGAGACTGGTGAATATGGAGCTTCTATTTTTCGTTGATTTTCGGGTTAATTTCTTTTTAATCCCTCATACTTTGGTCTTATTTCATTTAACTCCTATACTTTAATAACTCAGACATCACTCTCTTCTACTCTTGAATATAGAAAGAAATTCACATTCAGGCGATCTGATCTCGCCTCCAGGTAGGTCGAAGAGAAGGTTGTTATCACAGTCCTACCGCCGAATACAACAATTAGACTGCTCTATTAGAAACCCAGACATTCCCAAATCTAATGTCGATAGACCAAGCAGTAAAGAAGACGTACGTAACGGTAAGTAATTATAGACGAGACATGTGGGGGTCTTTTCCTATCTTCCCCACCCACCGATCTTGGTTACGGAACTGCGCTCCCGGGTCAATCCTTTCGCCTGGCCACCACCCACAATGGACAAAACCTTCTTCTCCAATCCCAGATTATACCTTAAATAAAATAATTTTACTTTTTATTTAAATTTAATATTTAAAGGTAAAAACAAGAAGAATGAACATTTTCAGCTTTCAACTCTCTTTCTCTCTATTTCTATTTTTTTTTTGAGAAAAAAAATAAAATTAAAAAAAAAATTGTCCATTTCACGTGAAATTTAGATGAAAAACCTAATTTTAAAATATGAATGGTTGAAAATGAACTTATGCAACCTCTCAATCCACTAAGTTCAAATTTTTTTACACCACTCAATGGCTTAGATGAAAATATGATATATTTGGGGGGATAAAAATCTCGCTTAAAAATTTTATAATTTCACTTTCAAAGTAATTGAATAATTATACTTTGTATCGTTCAAGTTTCATTTCTGTACTTTCTTAATTTTTATTTTTTATTTTTTTACACTTAAAATTTTTAAAATCGACGTAGCGTCTCTAGACGCGGGAAATCCCTAGTTTATTATAAGTAGAAGGGAATAGATTGTAGATTTCTAAAATATAAGGGCCAATATGAAAACATATTAAAGTACAAGGAGGTAAAAAGAAATTAACCCTTAATTTTCTATTTATTATTTCGCGGGAAAGCGATGTTGCTTGCGAAAGGCGACGACGACGTTTAAGGTGTGAATGAGTTTTGTTTGTTCTATTTCCTTTTTATTTTACTAGAAAGAGAATATGCCACGTGGCACGGCAAATCAGTGAAGTGAATTTATAAATAGGTCCCTCTATTTCACTAATTCCACTTTTTATCCTCTATTTTTTTCTCTTCACTTTTTTAATCATTTGAATAAATTTTAATCCTTAAATTAACATTAACTAAAATTGAATTCATCAAATCAATATTAACTAGTTATGAATTTTTTATTTATTTTTTTATTTTTTTTTTTTTTACATTAAGATGTCTCCGAACCAACTTACGCGCACGTCGACTTATCACTTCTCTAGACAGCTGACTTTAAAGGCGTATTCTCCACATTAACCTGTTTCGTTCAGAATTAAATTCAAGATTAAATTTTTAGTGTTTTGCAAGAGAGTGGAACACTGATTAACAAGAAAAGAGAGCACATTCTTTTACCAATTGGACTAATACCTTTCGGGTTAAAATGAATACTTGATTAACTAAAAAAATAATTTAATCTATAAATTAAAAATAAATATATAAATAAGCATGAAGGACTATATCCTAAAAATCCCAAACCGAGAAAAAAGTTTCAAAAAACTGAGATAAAAATTCTATTTCCGTTTTGGAATATTATCAGAATAAAAACATATTTAGTAACGACCATTGTCTTGAAATTATTTTTTTTTAATTTATGAGAATAGAAACAAAGAAACATATTTTGTTGCAATCTTTGTTATTTTTTTCTTTAAATGTATGACAATAAATATACATATTTCTTAGTCAGGGATAGTAATCGGCGTGGTGGCGATGGCCAACAAAATGATGATGCGACTAATTTTGTAGGAATAAATAGGAATCAACATTTTTTTATTTCTCAAAAGAATATGATCTCCCAGAAAAAAAAAAAAAAAAAATAATAGTAATTGAATGGAACTAAACACAAAGGATACATAGAAAAAGATCCTTATTGATCCGACAGTGCCGAGTGGATGGGCCATAACCCTACCTATAATCTAGACATACTAAGAACAATGTCCTAATCAAGAATTCTTGAAAAGTGAACAAATAGTTCAAAAAATATACTTATTAAATACAAAAATAAAAATAAACCCTTAAAGCTTGATGAATCAATATAAATAATTTCAGGGAAAAAAAACAGAAATTTACATTCAAGACAAAAAATAATAATAGTAACCAAAGGGAACTAAACAGGAACACAGAGATACAGCAAAGAAAATCCTTATTAATCCAACAGTGACGAGTGGAAGTGCCGTCGCCCTACCTATCACTTGGACATACCAAAAAGATGTCCTAGACAAGAATTCTTGAATAGTGAACAAACACAGTTCGAAAAATAAACTTATTAAATACAAAAAAAAAATGAAATAAACCCTAAAAGCTTGATGAATCAATATAAATAATTTCAGCGGCAAAAAGGGAAATTTACATTTAAGAAGAAAAAGAAATAATAGTAAGCAAAGGGAACTAAACAGGACAAGAAGGAAACACCGAAGAAGATTCTCAGTGATCCGACGGTGCCGAGTGGAAGGGCTGTCGCCCTACCTATTACCTGCACATGCCAAGAACGATGAACAGTGAATAACCAGTTCGAAAAATATACTTTTTGATGAACCAATATAAATAATTTCAGGGGCAAAAAGGGCAATTTACATTTAATTTTGAGGATCAAGAGCTTGTGTCTGAATCTGATTCTGTCTCTAATTCCAACTCTGGAGGCCTAACTCTGTTCAAATTTGCTTCTAATGGAGGCAGTCCATCATCATCACTTGAATCATCATCAGACTCATTTTCTTCATCTAATTTAGTATGAATTTGAGTAGGCAAATCCCCATTGGAGTTGTTGGTAATGGATGATTTGAATACTTCTGGCCTGCATTAATAATTAGGCATATCAAATAATTTTATTTTATTTAAAAAAAAAAAAAGGAACTAAGGGCCTGTTTGGTTGTTCTTCAATTTCACGAATTGTTGGAGTCATAAAAATTTAAAAATACTCATCAAATTAAATGGTGGATTCTAGTCTAATTGAAGTAAAATATAGCTAAAAAAAAATTAAGGCACCGTTTGGTAACACTTTTTAAGCCAAAAAAATACTTAGTTTTAAAAACTATGCTAGGGAGTGATGGAGGCCGGTGGGGTGGTGGTGGCGGCCGGGATCTAGTGGTGGCGGGCAAAGTGGTGCTGGACGGCGAGATGGTAGTGGAAATAGTTTTGTGGGAGCGAATAGCAATTAATTTTTTTTTGTTTTTCCAATTCTTAAGGAATCCAAGAAATTGTCCAAAAATACTCCCAATATTTTGGTAACAGAACCGTGTTTACGAAATGCGTTTCTACAAAATTTTGAGAGTGGAAACAGGAATTAAGGAACAAAAAGAACAGTAACCAAATGGGGCCTAAAGTAAACTAAAAAAATTGCATGTTTCTTTATTCAACCAAACAATATGCAAATTTGGATAAATAATGTGTAGATGAAAATATATACAAATTAATTTGTCAAAAATAAGAAAAAACATGAAATATGATAATTAAGACAACCAAACGGGCCCTAACTATCGAAAAATATTGAATTAATGATGTTGCAATTATGTTCAATATACGAACGGATTCATGTAATCCGACCCTACTCACCACTGCCATTGCAACATAATTCCTATTTTTTTAAGGGCCTGCTTGGTTGTCTTTCAATTTGCAAATTTTAATTTTTTTCAATTTAATTAATTCATGAATTGTTTTAGTTTAATGTTTGATTTTAAAGATTAAAAACACTTAAATTTAACTCACTAACCATTTTAGTTCTGCTTTAGATAATATTTTCTCGAGCAAAATATACCTTAAAATTTTAACTCAACCAAAACAATTGTATGTTTCTTTGTTCAAACATATACAAATCAATTCGTCAAAAATTAACTCAATAGGGCCCGTTTGGTTGTCCTTTAATTATTTACATAATGGTTACCTATATATGTTTTGGTTTAGTGTTTGGTTTTAAGAATTAACAACACTTAAACTAGCTAGGTAACCATTTCAGTTCTAGCTTAGATGATATTTTCTCAAGTAAACTATAGCTTAAATGTTTAACTAAAAACAACTATATGTTTCTTTGTTCAAGTAAACCATATGTAAATTTGATTAAATAAAAGGTAAATGGAGAAATATATAGATCAATTCATCAAAACTTAGATAATTCATAAAATAGGATAATTTAGACAACCAAACAGGCCCTTAAAGTTCAAATTTAATTACTTCAAACCCTTTTGAGATAAAATTGTCTCAATTCTCTAGAGCTTCTCACAATGAGTATCAGTGGAGCCATCATATATAGGAAACTCGATCTAAGTTATCCTTAAGCTTAATCAATTCATCAAAAATCAGATAATTCATAAAATAGGATTATTTAGACAACCAAACAGGCCCTTAAAGTTCAAATTCAATTACTTCAAAACCTTTTGAGATAAAATTGTCTTAAATCTCTAGAGCTTCTCACAACGAGTATCAATGGAGCCATCGAATATAGGAAACTCGATCTAGGTTATGCATAAGTTAAATCAATTCATCAAAATTTAGATAGTTCATAAAATGGGATAATTTAGACAACTAAACATGCCCTAAAGTTCAAATTCAATTACTTCAAACCCTTTTGAGATAAAATTGTCCTAAATCTCTAGGGCTTCTCACAATGAGTATCAATGGAGCCATCGAATATAGGAAACTCGATCTAGGTTATGCATAAGTTTAATGAATTAATACAAAATTAGATAACTCACAAAAATATGATAATTTAAATCATAATAATAATAACTCAAAAATGATAATTTCCAACTGTGATTTGAAAATTGAAAACCAATTGATATTGAGACTCCAAACCACATGCCTGAGTCTGCAAATTTTCCTTTATAGGAGTAAGGTTGTGTTGGGGAGCACATAATTGAAATCGTGGAATTGGAATTCAAACTCAAACATGTAAATTTTAAGATTTTTTTACATGCAATTCGTTTCAAAATACGATTTTTCTAAGCTCTAATTTCGTTAATCCAAACGCTGCCTACGTGAAAATCAGTTTTTAGGAACATACCAATCAGAGGATTTCTGAAGCAGATGTACTTGCTCGTAAAACAGAACTTGCGATACAATGCAGCCAACTTTTCTACCGGACTCAACCGCCTCCTCTCTGCCACTTTCATCCACCGCTACAAAGCTCCCTGCAAATTGAAATCGAAGAAGAAGAAGAAAATAATAAGATTTTTTTCTCTTGTCTTTTGTTCTCAATGCCTTCATTAATGGAAAATTCACTAATTTTTTGTTGAGTAGTTTTGCTAGGGCTAGTAATAGTCACCGGTTGATTAACAGGCATTGATTGGAAATTATTTGACTGTTCAGCTACTGGAAGGGTATCATTCTGTATGGTGTTAGCAGAAATTTAGGTTCACGGATGTCAGTAGGTGGAGGATCGGTATTCATAGGGCGTAAATTGATGGATTTGGTACTGACAGTTATGGAATCTAATCGAGCAGATTCATCTCCGGAGCTTCCTCTGAGAACAACAAAATGGAAATACAACAACAAAAACCAGAAAAATGCAGAAAGTGAAACTAACAAACAGAGCCGCAACTGTTGATTGTCTCCATTTCCCTTCTCCATAAGGTCCGAAGGAGCTGCCGGTGGTGACCAGCGTCTCATCAGACTCAAATAGACAAATAAAAAAATAACAGCGTATGTATTCATTCCAATGCTTACATCACAACCCCAAACCCTAAATCAATTTTCAAGAACCGCAAACACAATAAAAGAATTCCAATAAGTAAAAGGAATCTGAATAAATGCGATGTACAGTAGAGATTGAGGTGGCACGAGTTTCAATTACGTGTTTAATTATGCATAAACAGATGTAGATAAACGACTGACCTCGTTTAATCCACATGCTCTTCTGGAATTTAGCAGGAAACAATGCTAGTGATTTTTCGCCTTTCGCATCCATCACCTTCAGTGATTCATATACAAATTAAACTTCGAAAATCACAAAGATCATGGATATTATATACAAACATGTTGAATTATACCTCGATGAGATTGGATCCACGAAGCGACAAAACTTGCATGATGCTTTGGCCATGATTAAGAGTAAAGGTTTCTTCTCCAGCCGCTCTCTTCAAGTTCTTCCTTCCTCCTTTCATGGCATCCTCTCTCTCTCTCTCTACTTCGATCTGCTGAATTGGAACTTCTGTGCAAAATCAAAACGAAAAACCCAACTCTAACCCTAATTTGGATAAATCTCACTTTGGAACCCTGTATTTTTTGTTAAATCTCATCTTAGAGTTGTTTACACATTGCAAGGTGTTTTAAAAAAAATTATGAAAACGAGTAGGTTTTAACTTATTTACATAACCCAAGCTATTAAAACCTGAGGGTGGTCATGGGCTAAGACGGGCCAGGCTTAGACTAGGGTATTACAAAAAATTGCTAGGCCCAAGCCTAGCCCTATGGTCGGGCCTTAATTTCATGCCCAAGCCCGGCTCTATAAAAAAAACCCAAAAGCCCAGCCCTATAATTTTATTTTTTTTAATTTAAAAAATAAATACAAAAATTACAACACGAAACCAACAAGAAATGGATTTTTTTTTTCTCTTTTTTGTTTCTAATCCTACTCATTTGGAAACAGAAATTGAAAAACAGAAGCAGAAACAGTTACCAAGCGCAACTCTAGTGAACATTGTTAGCCTGGACTAATTCCACTCTTCTCTAAAAACTAACAAAAGACGATGAATGCTTCCCATGGATTAATGAAATTTGACACCTTCATGAAATGAAATGCCAACATACATATAACAAACAACCATTGATAATCATGATGACGCGGACATTGAATCTATGTCTAAAACCCTATTTTTCTTCGTCTAAAAATTGAAAAACCAGTTCCCTATCTCGGCCTTTAGAGAGAGAGAGAATCAGTATCAATAACCTAATCAAATACTGTGGTAAATTAACTGTGAAGCAACTTAAAAGGAAAGAATCAGAACGATTTCATGGTAAATCCACATTTCGTTTACAAAATCAATTGAGAATTCTGCATCAATTTAAACCCAAATTTAACGACCCATTTCACCCCCTCTATCTCTTCTCACAGATCATTGCAATCCCAAATCATATAAAAAAAAACTCAAATCTGTCCGAATGTTACCTGAAATCCGTCGCGGCCGCGTTCAACGACAAGTCGGAAACGAACGAGACAGCGCCGGCGATGGTGTCGTGCGAGCTCCCGGCGATGGCTCCCAAGGCAGACAGCGCCGAAGGTCAGTTCTCTCTCTCTCCAGAGGCAGCGGGGAATGGAGGAGTGATTTAGGGTTACGGATTGTGTGAACGAACGGCGTGACTCTCTCTCACTTCTCACTCTCACAGCAGCGGCGGGAGATTAGGGTTGAAGACGTGTGTGTAATTATTTACCTTTTTTTTTTTTAATTATTCTTGGAGTCGGACCGGGCGGATCCTAAAATATTGTGATTTTGCCTAAATCTAGCCCTAAAATTGATTGGACCCTAACACTTAGGTCCAGGCCCTGCACATGAGCTCAAAACCAAAGCCCAAGTCCTAAAAAAAAAAGGTCGGGTTGTTCGAGCTAGGCGGACCTCCGGGCACATGACCACCCTTATTAAAACTTGGGATTCCCAACCCCGACCCCGAGTACAGAAAAAACCTTTTATTTTTATTTGTTTTGTTTTTTCTAACCTAAAACTCGGGGTTGTGTACCCCGGGTTTAACCTTTTAAAAAAAATAAAAAAAATAAAGGTTATTTATAAAATGGTCTCAAATGAATTTTTAATGTTTTCGGCAATTTTGAGTTAATTAACGGTGGTCTATTGGTAGACCACCGTTATAAATACTGATAGACCAGCGTTAATTAACTCAAAATTATAAAAAACATTAAAAATTCATTTGGGGCCATTTTATAAATAACCTTTATTTTTTATTTTATTTTTTTAAAAGGTTAAACCCAGGTATAGAACCTAGGGTACACAAACTCGGGTTTTAGGTTAGGAAAAAAAAAAAGGCTTTTTCTGTACCAAAGGTTCCCAACCCCGGGTGGCTCAGGTTGTGTAAATAAGTTAAAACCTACTTGTTTTTAGATTTTTTTTTTTTTTTTTAAAAAAAACCTACAATGTGTAAACAACTCTCTCATCTTACTCCCTAATATTTTAATTATTGCAATGTGCACCCTAAAGTTTACTTTTCATATCAATTTGGTTCAATTGTCGACTTCGTTCAATTTTATTACAATTAGTCACGTGAATGAGAGAAAAATTATACAATAAAATGATAAGATTCTTGGTGAACAGTCTATAAGCTTAAAATTGTTTCCCATGCAGTCCATGCGCTATAGAATATTTTTTTTCAGAAATCCAAAATTATTACACTGTATAAAAGTTAATAATATTATTCTATGTAAAAAATTACAATAATTTTTATGTTTTATAGTGATTTTGGACTTTTAACAATGTTACTGGATTTCTTAAAAAATTATTATATCAAGCAGATCGTGTTTGACAATAGGTTGAAAATGGGTCCTTGGTGAATAATCCATAAACTTAAAAATTTTCATGTGATTTTTCAGAAGTCCAAATTTACTGTATTATAAAAGTCACTGTAAAAAATTTATGCAAAAACATTAAAGTAATTTTTATAACGTACAGTAACTTTGAATTCTGATAGAATTATTGAACTTCTCAAAAAAGAAATTGTACTAGAATGTGTTCGATTAATAATGAACCGAGATTATTGAATTCAATTTAAAGAGTAAAAACAGATTTGAAATGTAATTATATTGTATTCGATAAGAGTGTAGTTATATTTTACAAGTATCAGTATTAGAAACTGATTTATTTTAAATTTCTAACTAAATTGTATTGTTATTTTTTTTTTCATCGTTATTCAAAATTATAAATACATCCTTAGAAATTTAAGCATATTCATATTTTCTTTCCTGATTTTCAGTATTTGCATATTACTCTAAAATATATATTTATTTTAATTTCTTAATAATTTCATATTAATCCTAAATATATTATTTTTAATAGAATTAATTGATCTTATCTGTTAGTAGTCACAATTCTAACAAAATAACAATACTTTTTATTTTTGTAATTTACTTTATATTCTAACAAAAAATTACCGATCTAAATTGAAAATAGTAAAAAAAATAAATTTTGCATTTATTGTTATTTTGTATCCATTTAATGTATTTATATAATATTTTATACAAAATTAAATAAGTCAAATTAATGCAATATTTTTTACGAGCACGTGCAAGCCACGTGACCCATTTATTTAAAAAGGGGTAGACAACACACAATGAGAAAGCGTTGGGGAACGACTCATTACTCTATGCTAGCAGCTAGCAATGTCTAATTACAGATTTTACCCTGAAATTTTTCATGTATGTTCTGAGTGGTCCGTCAACTTTTACCTAAAATATTTGAACCCTAAAAATAATTTGTTGTTTTAGCAAAATATTAATTTTGCATAGTAATTTATTAGACCATTGTATGAAGTTACAAAGTAAAGATTTTATTCATTATTACAATTTATGATTGGAACGATGTATAGTAACAAATGACGTAACGGGCAACATGTCAATTTAGGTTTAATTCTAAATTGATATTTGATGTGGGAAAAACTCCCACGTGAGAATAATAAAGTTGGACCTCGGATAGCAAGTCGGGCTGACGAATAGGACCCGACCCGATTAAGCAAAGCTATTGATCAATGTCTAACCGTGGGCCACCGAATCCGATGACCTAGAGAAGAAAGCGCCAGGCCTACTAATGTGGCCTAGCTGTTCAGAAGGACAAACCTAACAAAGGATAAAGCGTATGATGGAGGCCCAGTGGTTGGATCCAAAACAAGTAAGTCAACGATGATCGTTACCTCGCCAACTCCGCCACCCATGCACGAACGTGATTAACGCCACTTCCCATAATGAGAACACAAGCTACGATCACGGTGGCTAGTTATGGAACGTGAAGAACGTCATGGCGGAAAGAGCTGACCTGAAGAATGACCTATATATACGACGGGATAGGCATGAGAAGAGGGGATTTCTTTTTGGCATGAAATTGTATTCTTCCTGTTTGAGAGTTTTTTCTGTAATAATTGTATCTTTCACCCTCCCTAGAGGATTGTAATCTAAGTGGGTAACGTGTGTTGTTGAGATTTCCAATACGTGTGTCTTTGGTTCATACACCGGGTGAATTTTGGCAACATCAATATTCCATCTAGATAGAAGGACAATTCATATCTTGATATGTTAAAATTAAGGGGCCAAATAGAGCAGTTTACAAAATTATGAAGATTTTTGTCCATTTATTGCAACTTATAATCGAATGTTGAACGTGCCGTATAGTAACAAACTGTACGGTAACAATTGACATTTTTGGCAACATATCATTAATAAATTTTGGCTTCACTATCTCTAAATCCTAGAATGGAATGTTCCTTGATATCCGAATTTACAAAGTTTCGAATATTTTGTCCATTTATTACAACTTATGATTGGGACACCTGACGTGCCTTACCGTAACAGTTGACATTCTTGGCAACATATCATTAATAAAATTTGGCTTTACTATATCTAAATCCTATAATCGAATGTTCCCTGATATCCAAATTAACAAAGTTACAAAGATTTTGTCCATTTATTGCAACTTATGATTGGGACGCCGGACACGCCATACAGTAACAATTGACATTCTTAGCAACATATCATTAATAATTTGTGGGTTTACTATCTCTAAATCCTAGAATGGAATGTTCTTTGGTATCCCAATTTACAAAGTTACGAAGATGTTGTCCATTTATTGCAGTTTATAATTGGGACGTCGGACGCGCCGTACCATAACGGTTGACATTCTTGTTAACATATCCATTAATAAATTTTGGCTTTACTATATCTAAATCTTATAATGAAATGTTCCTTGATATCCCAATTTACGAATTAAAAGATGTGGGGGGAAAAAAACACAATTTGAATCTCGGTGAAAATATGTGAGAATCAAAACAACCTGATGGTTACAATTGGGGTAAGCATTGGGCTACCTACATTTTTCTTTGGACTTTTTAAACATTAGCTGTGACGGAAAATATAATCAGCACTAAGCATAAAAAATGCCACAATTAATATTTAATAAGTCAAAAAACGAGAAAGTGTTATCATGCGGAAAGCCCAACACTACCTCAAATGTAACTATATACTGGTGACAATCACATTTTCACTTAGATTCATGAGGTATTAGTAATGATATGTTGTTGACAATGCCGATTTGTTACTATTTCGTGCATCCGACGCCCCCAATAAAAAATTGTAATAAATTGACAAAATCCTTACGCCATAACATTATATAATGGTAAATGGGGCCCCACCTTAATTTATCAAAATTACAACATTGAAACAACATAAATTCTTAAGTGGTCATATCTCAAACCAAGGCCTCCATAAGATGTATATGCAATATTACAATTGGTACTAATTGAACATACGTTTTAAAACAGAAAAAATAAAATCATCATACCGGGAAATAGACACACGCTTCCTCCCTGCCCACCAAATTAAAAATGTCATTTCAGCCTTCAAAAGATTCTCATTTTGAGCAATAAGAAGCAAAGTAGCAACACTTTGTTTAACTTTGCTACGGTGAGGGATGGAAAAGTTATTGCATTTAAAAATCGACCACGACAAGTGATGACCCTATGACTACAAAAAGAAAGGAACTTCGCATTCCGTGGTAGTTATTTGGTCTGAGAGGAGACAAGGGGCATGTTGTAATGTAAGAGAAGCAACAAATTTTAATCTGAAATTTTCGAATAATATCGTATAACAAACTAATTAAAATATATAATTTTATAATTTCATTACATTCGACATTCTACGAAGTAGGAACAACACTAGTGAATTTCAATGTACAATATCCCAATTTAAAATAATTCAATATAAAAAAAATTATGAGAAAATTTTTGAACAACATACATCCCATGAAAAAATTGAAAAACATAGCATCAATTATTCCAAATTTTGGATGCAAACAAAAAAGTATTTACCGCATCAAGGCAAAGACATGAGTTCCAATCCTCATGAAATCGATAAGATGATGCCCATGAAGTTAAAATTAGTTGACAGACCAAAAAACACTATGGATCACTCGGTTATTGTTCATTTGTATTACAATAACAAAATCCAATTGAGATGATACATAATGCATCATCCATACTAGGAATATGACTATAAATTCGAAAAACGTGGTCGCAAACTTGTGAAAAATCTTCAGTATAGCATGAGGTAGGTATTAATTAAATAATGATCCTAGTGAAATGTCATTCATCCATCTCCAACCTGACAAAAGGAAAAAGATCAACAAGGGATGGATTAAATTTGAAGTAAAAATTGGAATAAAAATAGATGTTGTTTTCCTATTATAATGCATGGAGATGACCATACCAATGTTTGTGGAAATAGATTACACAACGTTTTTTCTTTCTTTCACACCGTGTTCTTTCTTTTATACGTGTTCGTAATGACCAATCTATCAAGTTCCATTCCAATTCCTTCTTGATAGTCTCTCCCATGTGCATATTCATATGTTTCTCAAATTAGAAACATTCAAGTATTGGTAGTCTCATATTTTGGCAAAATAATTGTATCGATTAACTCAATCGAAAAATAACGCGTTTGTCAAAACAAATAAACAAATCCCTGAAAAATAAATAACCAAAAATGGAAAAATGCATTCAGTATATCAATCTAAAGGTTTAAACTCAACTTAAAAAATATAATATATTGTGTAATAATTTTTCAGTTTTTATGTTGTTTGATCTCAAAGTCGATAAAATAAATCTAATGCTACAGTATGAACACTATTATTTCTTATGGAATGAAAACCGACATTGAAGTCAACCAACTCTCTAAAGTACTTAGATAACTTTTTTAATACCCTTTTTTACATCTCCTATTTCTCATAAGTCATGAAATAGTTATATCAAGTAAATCAATGATTTTATTTTATTTTATAACAAGGCAAGCAAATAAAGTATTAACTTTTTTCATACATCTCTACAAATTGTTTACCTTCAGTGAGAACGAAGTTAACTAATTTAGCTTCATCATACTTTTATTAACGAACACTATTTTTTATGTTCGCGTGGCATCCTCCTCAAGATAGTATGATTTCCTTTAAGCCGTTGGCAATGCCTCTAAATTTTACCAAAATAATGATAAACTGAACCACAATTGAAAAGAGAAATATAACAAATAAGAGATAAAATTCATATGACTTACTTGAATATGCTACGAAAGTCATCTTCGATGCTTAATATCTCGATTTTTTGAGATCCACAATCATCAATTTTACTATACATCCAACTATCTAGATTATCTTTTTTTATCCATTTATGGAAAGATAACGGAGTTTTATCTATGACCAAAACTAATGAAACTTCATTATCTTTAGTCATGCAATACATGATAATATTCGAATGATTTTTTTATTTTTTTTGGTACATATGTTGAGGGAGGGAGTTGAACTTTAGATTTTTCACAAGAAAAAGTTAGATACGTATGCACTAGGCTACAAATGTTGAGATAAATATTCGAATAATCAAAAGTTTAAATATGCTAACATATTTTCTAGGCCTCATAATATCATCAAATACGTGAAATATATAATTTTTAAGAGAGAATATACATATAGTGATTAGTGAGAGACAAAATGGACAAGTATGCTATATTTCTAGAGCAAGAACAAGTTAGGTGGCATAGTGTAGAGAGAAATGCACATTCTTAACACTACATAATTGAAGGTGCAATGATTGGTAAAAAAAAAAAGAAGGTAAGGCTTATTTGTATTTGGATTGAGCGTAGATCTCAAATTAATCTCCACCATACATTTCATTTAAATTAATCTTCACTCTTCAAATAGAGTTTCTATTATAAAGTTCCAATAAGTTTTACAAGATAAGTTAATTTATTAAAAAATCTGAAATATTTTGTACTTATAAGACTACTTTGAATTTTGAAATGTAACATACTTAGTAATTATATTAGTACGTTTTATCCGATTCAAAATGAAAAACAAAAAATAAATAACATAAAACTAATAATTAAATTATTTCATGTGTGTGTGAGAGAGAGAAATACAGTCCAAATTATTACGAGTAAGAGGAAAAATAAAATGAATACTCAACATGGGATTTCGTGGATTATGCCTAAACCCACGAAATTTTGATTTTTTTTATTTTTATTTTCTCTTCACTTAATCCCGCGAACGGCTATCAAAATTTTTATATTAATTTGAAACTCGCAATTCATTTTATATCACCTCAATATATATATATATATATATATATATATATAGCATTTCGAATTCTAATGGATATTATTGTTAGAGTATACCCCCAGTCACCGAATTCACTCACCGAACCGAGTACACCTACCACCGATTTCCATAATATCATTTTCTTATTTAATTTACTATTTAAATTATTTTCTTATTGTATTTGTATTTCCTTTTATTGTTCTTAGTTTCATTGTATAAATGGTATAGAGAATAAAGAGAATGATTTTTATTAATATCAAAATATTCCTATTTAAGTATTTATACAAGAGACCAAAAACAATAAAAGGAAATACACATACAATAAGGAAATAACTTAAATAGTAAATTAAATAAGAAAATGATATTATGAAAATCGGTAGTAGGCAAACTCGGTTCGGTGAGTGAACTCGGTGACTTAGGGTATTCTCTAAAAATTATCATTTGCAAGTAAAGAATAGAGCGATTTTTTTTTTTTTTAAATTTAATGTTTAGTTATTTTTCGTTAAGTTTAAATATTATATCTTTTTAGTGTTTTGATTTTTTTTATGTTATATATTTCAATTTTTTTTGTTGTGTTATATTTTGGTTCTTTATTTTCAATTCATAGTTGGTATTTTCTTTTTCTTCTTCCTTTTCTTTTTGCTCTTGATATTTATTTTTCTTGTGTGTATTATATTTTGATTTTATTATTGTCTTTTTTTTCTTGTTTTATTTTATTCAATATATTTTTTGTTCTTTATTTTCTACCTTTCATTTATTTATTTATTTATTTTTTATTTTTTTTTTTGTTTTTGCTTTCTATTATATAATAAGGGCTAATAGGAAATAAAAGTATTAAATAGGGTTAATAGCACTTTATCCCTGGTGATTTGGTCGATTTGAACTTTAACCCCCCTATAGTTTGAAAATCGTCACTTACTCCTCTTATAGTTAGATTTTCAAACCACTTACTCCCTTGATATAGGGGGTAAGTGCACTTAAATCAAGACCACATGGGGATAAGTGCTAATATAGGGGGTAAGTGCAAATCAGTTAAACCACATGGGTTACAGTGCTATTAACCCTATTAAATGTTAAGAAGTATAATCAAATTTTAATGTGGTAAGTCCTTTATTTTACCCTTAATTTTAAAAAAGTCCAATAAGCAATTACAACTTGTGTTTTTGTAAGCTTTAAAAAATGGTTTACAACCTAATATACTCTCGTAATTACATGAATCTAATTTATGTGTAAAATATATGTTAGATGGAACAAATATTACACAAATACATGTAATATTGTTACAAATAATTTTTAATCTGTAACTAATATTAAACAGATACATGTAACTAATATTACACAGGCGCGAGCACATGCGGGACTAATACGCAAGCAAAAAATAATTTAAGGGACTAAATCAAAACTTTTGTTTTAAATGGGACTAATAACAGATTACCCTCATTATTTGGGACTAATCACCAATTATCCCAATTTTAAATGTAAAATTTGTAACATTTTATTATTCAATATATTTTTTTCATTTATTTGTTTGTGTTATTTCTTTATTTTTCATTTTTAATTTCTATTATGTATTACAAACTAATAGAAATAAAAATAGTAAGAAGTAAAATGCAAGTATAATCAAATTTTAAGGGTAAGATCTGTATTATTTTATTTAAAGATTTGAATGACGAATGTAATTATGCTTAAACGTAGAACTATTTGTAGTTTTAACTAAAGAAAATAAATATTGGGAAAGAAATGACAAAATAGAGAATATTAAGATTAGGGTATGGTCGGTACTATTAATGAGGGCAGGTAAATGACCAAAGAGGACATTGAATGAATTACAAAATTACCATAAAATAGTATAGATTACTATAGAGAACAAATCTGCAGAGAAATAACGAAATTGCTATCTCAAAACAAAGGATAAAATTGAAATAGAAACTATGAAAATGTCATCACTTAAGTTCCTCACTCTTTTTTTTTGGTTTTACGGGAATGTGTGTCCAGACCAGGTTATGTGCACTTCGACTAATCACCTCACCAAGCGATCTTAAGGACACACTTCCCCACATCGACCTGGTGCATTCAGATCAAATTCAAGATTTAATTTTCAAAGTGCTCTATAGGAGAGTTGAACCCTGGTTGACGGGACAATCTTTCACCCTCTCTATCTCTTCTCACAGATCATTGCAAACCCAAATCATATAAAAAAAAAAACTCAAATCCGTCCCAATGTTACCTGAAATCCATTGCGGCGGCATTCAACGACAAGTCGAAAATGAACGAGTGAGAAGTAGGCGGAAAGTCAAAAACGAACTAGACAGCGTCGGCGATAGTGTCGTGCAAGTTCCCGGTGATGGCTCCCAAGGCAGACAACGCCGAAGGTCAATTCTCTCTTTCTCTCTAGCAGCGGCGGGGAATGGAGGAGTGATTTAGGGTTAGGGATTGTGTGAACGGACGGCGTGACTCCCTCACTTCTCACTTCTTACAGCAGCGGCGGGAGATTAGGGTTGAATGTGTGTGTGTAATGAGTGTGTATATATATACCCTTTTTTTTTTTAATTATTCTTCAGGTCGGGTCGGGTCAGTCCGGGCCGGCTGATCCTAAAATATTTTGATCTTGTCCAAGTTAGACCCTAACACCTAGGCGCAGGCCCTACCCATAGACTCAAAGCCAAAGCCCAAACTCTAAAAAAATAGGGTCGGACCGTTCAAGCTGGGCGGGCCCTCGGGCCCATGACTACCCCTATTAAAATCCTGGATTCCCAATCCCGGGTACAGAAAAAACTTTTTATTTTTATTTGTTTTGTTTTTTTCTAACCTAAAACCTGGGGTTGGGGAACCCGGGTTTAATCTTTTAAAAAAATAAATAAAAAATAAAGGTTATTTATAAAAGGGTTAATTACACTTTACCCCCTTGTGATTTGACCCATTTGCACCTTACCTCCTTATGGTTTAAACGTCGTCACTTACCCCCCTGTGGTCTTGAACTTAAGTGCCATGGTTACATTTTTTGTTAACTCTAGCAGTCAATGGACGGAAGTCAACGAAAATCCGTTAAATAGTATGAAATGACATTTATACCCTTATAAAAATTGGGTAAGGACTATTTTAATACTATTTGAAAACTTAAAGGGCCATAAATGTAATTTTTTTCAGTTCATTTCGTCTTTTTCGTCTGGTCTCCCTCACTGCTTCTTCGCCGTCGTCTTCGTCTTCATCTCTATTTCGATTTCGAAATTGGGTTTCGAAATCGAAATCGAAACCCAGTTTCAAAATCAATTTTGAAATCAAAATCGAAACCCTCACAGCGAAGACAAAAACGTGAGAAAATCAATTTTGAAACCCTCACGTTCGTTTCGATTTCGATTTCGAAACTGGGTTTCAATTTTGATTTCGAAATCGAAATCGAAACCCTCACGGCGAAGACGAAAATGTGAGGGTTTTGAAATCGATTTCGAAACCCTCACGTCCATTTCGATTTCAATTTCAAAATCGATTTCGAAACGGTGAAGTTCGTATGTATATGTATGTATGTATGTGTATGTATATGTATATGCATATGCGTGATGTTTGGAGTGGCCGGTGTGGATGGTTTGGTTGGGGGTGGCCGGCGCGGTGGGTGGTGGCCGGTATGGGGTTTGTTGGTACCCAGAAGAGAGAGAGATAAGATGTCGGAAGTTTGCCGCCGCCTCCACCGTCGTCGGAGTTGTAGGAGCTAAGGAAAGTTTTGGAGAAGAAATACATTTTGACCCTTTTAATTTTTGAAATTTGCAAATAGATCCCTTAAATGAGTTAGAATAAAATGACAAAATTACCTTTAATTTCAAAATAAACAGATACAATTACCCTTAATTTTAACTGTGACACTTAAGTCCAAGACCACAAGGGAGGTAAGTGGCGACGTTTAAACCACAAGGGGGTAAAGTGCAAATAGGTCAAACCATAAGGGGGTAAAGTGTAATTAACCCTTTATTAAATCGTCTCAAATGAATTTTTAATATTTTCGGAGTTAATTAACGGTGGTCTATCGGTAGACCACTGTTATAAATATCGATAGACCACCGTTAATTAACTCAAAGTTGTCAAAAATATTAAAAATTCATTTGGCGCCATTTTATAAACAACCTTTATTTTATTTTATTTTTTATTTTTTTAAAAGGTTAAACCCAGGGTTTTATATCCTGGGTTCTATATAGAACCCAGGGTACACAACCTCGGGTTTTAGGTTAGAAAAAAAAAAAAAAGGTTTTTTCTGTACTGAGGTTCCCAACCCCGGATAGCTCAGGTTGTGTAAATAAGTTAAAACCTATTCGTTTTAAGAATTTTTTTTTTAAAAAAATCCTTGCATTGGGTAGACAACTCTCTCATCTTACTCCCTAATGTTTTAATTATTGCAATGTACATCCCAAAATTTACTTTTCATATCAATTTGGTTCAATTGTCAACTTCGTTCAATTTTATTACAATTAGTCACGTGAGTGAGAGAAAAATTATACAATAAAATGATAAGATTCTTGGTGAATAGTCCATAAGCTTAAAATTGTTTCCCATGTAGTCCACGCGCTATAGAATTTTTTTAGAAGTCCAAAGTTACTACACTATATAAAAGTTAATAATATTATTCTACGTAAAAAATTACAGTGATTTTGGACTTTTAACAGTGTTACTGGATTTTTAAAAAATTATTATATCAAGCAGATTATGTTGACAATAGGTTGAAAAGGGGTTCTTGATGAACAATTCACAAACTTAAAAATTTTCATGTGATTTTTCAGAAGTCCAAATTTACGGTATTATAAAAGTCACTGTAAAAAATTTATGTAAAAAATTAAAATAACTTTTATAACATACAGTGACTTTGAATTCTGATAGAATTATTGAACTTCTAAAAAAAAAAAATTGTACTAGAATGTGTTCGATTAATAATGAACAAAGATTATTGAATTCAATTTAAGGAGTAAAAACAGATTTGAAATGTAATTATATTGTATTCGATAAGAGTGTAGTTATATTTTACAAGGATCAGTATTAGAAACTGATTTATTTTAAATTTCTAACTAAATTGTATTGTTATTTTTCTTACGTTATTTAAAATTATAAATACAACCTTAGAAGTTTAGACATATTCATATTTTTTTCACTGACTTTCATATTTGCGTGTTACTCTAAAATATATATTTATTTTAACTTCTTAATAGTTTCTTATTAGTCCAAAATATGTCATTTTCAATAGAATTAATTGATCTTATTTGTTAGTAGTCACAATTCTAACAAAATAACTATACTTTTTATTTTTGTAATTTACTTTATATTCTTCTATTAATTTTTAAATTGAAAGAAATAAACTTAAGTTGACATTGAAATTAAGCACATCAATTTTTAAATTGAATAAATTACTACTTTTACTCTTAAAATTTGAGCGTAATTGATCTTTACTTCTTAATATTTTAGTATTAATTAATACATTCGGAAATAAGCAACGTTTTGCAAATTACATGTTCAAAATAGATTTCACCCTTTGAATTTTGATTGTAATATATTTTACTTCTTCATATTTTAGATTTTCATTTCCTATTCGTCTACGATCTATAATAAAAACCAAAACATTAAAAAAAAACTAAAAAAAATATATATTGAATAATGAAGACTAAAATAAAAAAAAACAACAAAATAAAAATAAAATACTCAAAAAAAAGAAATCTAATATAAAAAATTACCGATCGTAAATTGAAAATAGTAAAAAAAATCCAAAAAATAAAATTTGTATTTATTGTTATTTTTTATGCATTTAATATATTTATATAATATTTTATACGGAATTAAACAAGTCAAATGAATGCAATATTTTTTACGAGCACGCACAAGCCACGTGACCCATCCATTTAAAGGAAATTCTCCCAAAAGTCTCATCCCATAAAAATATCACTTTATGGAGTCTTGTAACAATAATTTTGTTACATATGAGATGGTTCATAGAAAGATGTTTTTGGAATCTTGAGACCTCTAAAAAAGTCTCTCTTTATTTAAAAAGGGGCAGACAACATGTAATGATAAAGGGTTGGGGAACGACTCATTACACTATGCTAGCAGCTAGCAATGTCTAATTACAAATTTTACCCTGAAATTTTTCATGTATGTTCTGAGTGGTCCGTTAACTTTTACCTAAAATATTTGAACCCTAAAAATAATTTGTTATTTTAGCAAAATATTAATTTTGCTTAGTAATTTATTAGATCATTGTATGAAGTTACAAAGTAAAGATTTTATTCATTATTACAATTTATGATTGGAACGATGTATAGTAACAAATGACGTAACGGGCAACATGTCAATTTAGGTTTCATTCTAAATTGATATTTGATGTGGGAAAAACTCCCATGTGAGAATAATAAAACTGGACTCAGGATGGCAAGTCGGGCCGGCGAATAGGACTCGACTTGATTGAGCAAAGCTATTGACCAACGACTAACCATGGGTCATCGAATCCGATGACCCAGAGAAGAAAGCGTCAGGCCTGCTAATGTGGCCTAACTGCGCAGAAGGACCAACCTAACATAGGATAAAGCATCTTATGGAGGCCCATGGGTTGGATCCCAAATAAGTAAGTCAACGATGATCGTTACCTCACCAACCCTGCCATCCATGCACGAACGTGATTAACGCCACTTCCCATAATGAGAACACTAGCTACGATCATGGTGGCTGGTTATAGAATGTGGAGAACATCATGGCGGAAAAAGCTAACCTGAAGAACGACCTATATATATGACGGGATAGACATGAGAAAGGGGGAGATTTCTTTTTGGCATGAAATTGTATTTTTCTTGTTTAGAGTTTTTTCTGTAATAATTGTATCTTTTACCCTCCCTAGAAGATTGTAATCTAAGTGGGTAGCGTGTGTTGTTGAGATTTCCAGCACGCGTGGCTTTTGTTTATACACCGGGTGAATTTTGGCAATATCAATATTCCATCTAGACAGAAGGACAGTTCATGTCTTGATATGTTAAAATTAAGGGGCCAAATAGACCAGTTTACAAAATTACGAAGATTTTTGTCAATTTATTGCAACTTATAATCGGACGTCGAACGTGCCGTATAGTAACAAACCGTACAGTAACAATTGACATTCTTGGCAACATATCATTAATAAATTTTGGCTTTACTATCTCTAAATCTTAGAATGGAATGTTCCTTGATATCCGAATTTACAAAGTTCTGAATATTTTGTCCATTTATTACAACTTATGATTAGGACACTGAACGCGCTCTACTGTAACGGTTGACATTCTTGGCAACATATCATTAATAAAATTTGGCTTTACTATATCTAAATCCTAGAATCGAACGTTCCCTGATATCCAAATTAACAAAGTTACAAAGATTTTGTCCATTTATTGCAATTTATGATTGGGACGTCGGACACACCATACAGTAACAATTGACATTCTTAGCAACATATCATTAATAATTTGTGGGTTTACTATCTCTAAATCCTAGAATAGAATGTTCTTTGGTATCCCAATTTACAAAGTTACGAAGATGTTGTCCATTTATTGCAGCTTACAACTGGGACGTCGGACGCGCCGTACCATAACGGTTGACATTCTTGTTAACATATCATTAATAAATTTTGGCTTTACTATATCTAAATCTTATAATGAAATGTTCCTTGATATCTCAATTTACGAATTAAAAGATGTGGGGAAAAAAAAACACAATTTGAATCTCGGTGAAAATATGTGAGAATCAAAACAACCTCATGGTTACAATTGGGGTAAGCATTGGATTACCTACATTTTTCTTTGGATGTTTTTAAACATTAGCTATGGCAGAAAATTTAATCAGCACTAAGCATAAAAAATGCGACAATTAATATTTAATAAGTCAAAAAACGAGAAAGTGTTATCATGCGGCAAGCCTAACGCTATCTCAAATGTAACTATATGCCGGTGATAATCACATTTTCACTTAGATTCATGAGGTATTAGTAATGATATGTTGTCGACAATGCCGATTTGTTACTATTTGGTGCGTCCAACGCCCCCAATAAAAAATTGTAATAAATCGACAAAATTCTTATGCCATAATATTATATAATGGTAAATGGGGCCCCACATTAATTTATCAAAATTACAACATTGAAACAACATAAATTCTTAAGTGGTCATATCTCAAACCAAGGCCTCCATAAGATGTATATGCAATATTACAATTGGTACTAATTGAACATACATTTTAAAACAAAAAAAAAAAAAAAATCATCATACCGGGAAATAGAATGTCATTTCAGCCTTCAAAAGATTCTCATTTTGATCAATAAGAAGCAAAGTAGCAACACTTTGTTTAACTTTGCTACGGTGAGGGATGGAAAAGTTATTGCATTTAAAAATCGACCACGACAAGTGATGACCCTATGACTACAAAAAGAAAGGAACTTCGCATTCTGTGGTAGTTATTTGGTCTAAGCGGAGACAAAGAGCATGATGTAATGTAAGAGAAGCAACAAATTTTAATTTGAAATTTTCGAATAGTATCGTATAACAAACTAATTAAAATATGTAATTTTATAATTTCATTACATTCGACATTCTACAAAGTAGGAACAACACTAGTGAATTTCAATGTACAATATCCCAATTTAAAATAATTCAATATAAAAAAAAATTATGAGAAATTTTTTGAACAACATACATCCCATGAAAAAATTGAAAAACATAGCATCAATTATTCCAAAATTTGGATGCAAACAAAAATGTATTTACCGCATCAAGGCAAAGACATGAGTTCCAGTCCTCATGAAATCGATAAGATGATGCCCACAAAGTTAATATAAGTAGACAGACCAAAAAACGCTATGGATCACTCGGTTATTGTTCATTTGTATTACAATAACAAAATCCAATTGAGATGATACATAATGCATCATCCATACTAGGAATATGACTATAAATTCGAAAAACGTGGTTGCAAACTTGTGAAAAATCTTCAATATAGCATTAGGTAGGTAATAATTGAATAATGATCCTAGTGAAATGTCATTCATCCATCTCCAACCTGACAAAAGGAAAAAGATCAACAAGGGATGGATTAAAATTGAAGTAAAAATTGGAATAAAAATAGATGTTGTTTTCCTATTATAATGCATGGAGATGACCATACCAATGTTTGTGGAAGTAGATTACACAACGTTTTTTCTTTCTTTCACACCGTGTTCTTTCTTTTATACGTGTTCGTAATGACCAATCTATCAAGTTCCATTCCAATTCCTTCATGATAGTCTCTCCCATGTGCATATTCATATGCTTCTCAAATTAGAAACATTCAAGTATTGGTAGTCTCATATTTTGGCAAAATAATTGTATCGATTAACTCAATCGAAAAATAATGCGTTTGTCAAAACAAATAAACAAATCCCTGAAAAATAAATAACCAAAAATGGAAAAATGCATTCAGTATATCAATCTAAAGCTTTAAACTCAACTTCAAAAATATAATACATTGTGTAATGATTTTTCAGTTTTTATGTTGTTTGATCTCAAAGTCGATAAAATAAATTTAATGCTACAATATGAACACTATTATTTCTTATGGGATGAAAACCGACATTGAAGTCAACCAACTCTCTAAAGTACTTAGATAACTTTTTTAATACCCTTTTTTACATCTCCTATTTCTCATAAGTCATGAAATAGTTATATCAAGTAAATCAATGATTTTATTTTATTTTATAACAAGGCAAGCAAATAAAGTACTAACTTTTTTCATACATCTCTATAAATTGTTTACCTTCAGTGAGAACGAAGTTAACCAATTTAGCTTCATCATACTTTTATTAACGAACACTACTTTTTATGTTCGCGTGGCATCCTCCCCGAGATAGTATGATTTCTTTTAAGCCGTTAGCAATGCCCCTAAATTTTACCAAAATAATAAAAAAGAAAATAATGATAAACTGAACCACAATTGAAAAGAGAAATATAACAAATAAGAGATAAAATTCATATGACTTACTTGAATATGCTACGAAAGTCATCTTCAATGCTTAATATCTTGATTTTTTGAGATCCGCAATCATCAATTTTACTATACATCCAACTATCTAGATTATATTTTTTTTATCCATTTACGGAAAGATAACGAAGTTTTATCTATGACCAAAACTGATGAAACTTCATTATCTTTAGTCATGCAATACATGATAATATTCGAATGATCTTCTTTTTTATTTGGTACATATGTTGGGAGAGAGGGTTGCACTCTAGATATTTCACAAGAGAAAATTAGATACATATCTACAAGGCTACAAGTCTTGGGATAAATATTCAAATGATCAAAGGTTTAAGCATGCTAACATATTTTCTAGCCCTCATAATATCATCAAATACTTGAAATATATCATTTTTAAGAGAGAATATATATATATATAGTGATTAGTGAGAGACAAAATGGACGAGTATGCAATATTTCTATAGCAAGAACAAGATAGGTGGCATAGTCTAGAGAGAAATGCGCATTCTTAACACTACATAATTGAGGGTGCAATGATTGGTAAAAAAAAAAAAAGGGAGTAAGACTTATTTATATTTGGATTGAGCCTAGATCTCAAATTAATCTCTACCATACATTTCATTCAAATTAATCTTCACTCTTCAAATAGAGTTTCTACTATAAAGTTCCTATAAATTTTACAAGACAAGTTAATTTATTAAAAGATCTTAAATATTTTGTACCTATAAGACTACTTTGAATATTGAAATGTAACGTACTTAGTAATAATTATATTAGTATGTTTTATCCGATTCAAAATGAAACAACCAAATATATATATAATTTATATTATTTGTTTTTGTTAAACGATAAAAAGAGAAAATTTGTCGAAAAAATAATAAGAACAAAAAATAAATAGTATATAAAAAAATTTATATTAATTTGAAGCTCTCAATTCTTGTTTAATAGTTTTAGACTTCTAATATCACCTCAATTTTTTTTTCTTTTTTTATATATTAATAGTATTTCAAATTCTGATGGACATTATTATTTATAAGTAAAGAATAGAGTGATTTTTTTTATTTTTTTTTTCTAAATTCAATGTTTAGTTATTTTTCCTTCACTTTAAATAGCTTACCTTTTCAGTGTTTTGATTTTTTTATGTTATATATTTTAATTTTTTTTGTTGTGTTATATTTTCATTCTTTATTTTCAATTCGTAGTTAGTATTTTTCTTTTTTTCGCTTTTGATATTTATTTTTTTGTGTGTATTTTATTTTGATTTTATTACTGTTTTTTTTTTTTTGCTTGTTTTATTTTATTCAATATATTTTTTTATTTTTTATTTTCTACCTTTCATTTTTTTTTTGTTTCTATTATAGTACAGACTAATAGGAAATAAAAGTATTAAATATTCAAAAAAAAAAAAATCAAATTTTAAAGGGTGTTTATGTGGTAAGTCTTTTATTTTACCCTTAATTTAAAAAAAAAATAAAAAAATTCTCATAAGCAATTGCAACTTGTATTGTAGTCCCGCATATTAAAAAAAAAAAGACTTAAGACTTAATACACTATCGCAATTATATGTATTTAATTTGTGTGTAAAATATTTGTTAGATGTCACAAATATTACACAAGTACATGTCATATTGTTACATGTAATTTGTAATCTGTAACTAATATTACACAAGCTCGAGCACATGCGAGACTAATATGAAAGCAAAAAATATTTTAAGGGACTAAATCAAAATTTATGTTTTAAATGAGACTAATAAAAGATTACTCTAATTATTTGGGACTAATCACCAATTATCCCAAATTTAAATGTAAAATTTGTAACATTTTATTATTCAATATATTTTTGTTCATTTATTTGTTTTAATTCTTTATTTTTCATTTTTAATTTCTATTATCTATTACGGACTAATAAAAATAAAAATAGTAAGAAGTAAAATGCAAATACAATCAAATTTTAAAGGGTAAGATCTATAATATTTTATTTAAAGATTTGAGTGACGAATGTAATTATAGTTAAACATAGAACTATTTGTAGTTTTAACTAAAGAAAATAAAAATTGGGAAAGAAATGACAAAATAGAGAATATTAGTTTTATAGTAAGATTTAATTTTACAGTAAGATGTGGCCGAACCAGTTTACGCGCACCCCAATTAATCACCTCACCGGACGATCTTAAAGGCGCACTCTCCTATATTGACATGATGCATTTAGGATCAAATTCAAGATTTATTTTTCGGAGTGTTTCTCAGGAGACTCGAACAACAATTGGGTTAATCTTTTACCTTGACTAGATATAGAGATAAGTATGATAAAATGACGAAATTACCCTTTAATGTGGTAAAAATTAACGAGTCCCAACTGCAAGAAACGAAACGAGTAATCTTAAGAGTAACGGGAGGTTCACCAATTACAAAATCACAGATGCAATCGCGAGCTGAACAGCGCCCTGTGCTGAATCTCTCTCTCTCTCTCTCTATATGACCTCCTCTGAAGCCTATATTCGAGTTCATTGATTCAAACTGGGGGAAATTCAGGTTCAAATTTGGAAACTCGTTCAATATTCGCATGAATTTAGGCGTTTTAATTGCTTTCTATATGCATATTCATTTCGTTTAATTGTTCTTTTTGTGGTTTCAAATTAGTATGTTTAAGTGAAGTTCATGTTAATTGTCTAATCGCTTCATGTTTAAGTGAAGTTCATGAATTTGATTTCTGCCTTTGTTAGAGAGCTAATTAGTTAGATTTATTCTGTTTCAGTTCCACTTTCTACTCTTCAATTCATGCTATATCGTTATTAAGGTAGTGTTGGGATGACGGACGCTTCAGAAATTTGAATCTCGAAACGACGGCATGCAATTTTTAAGATGCTTAGATGTGTTAATTTGTAATTCTGATTTTTATACCTTATAATTTCATGCTTCCAAACACTATCCAGGTTCAAATTTCTACTGTTATCATCGGCGCGGATACAGAAAATCTATTGAGAGCGAGCTAATTTTTTTTGAGGGAGTCTATTAGATGTTTTTATAATTCGGGGTGGTTTGCGTACAATTTTAAGGGATTCTAATTGATTTTCCTAAAAATATAGGGGTAATAGTTAAAAATTTCAGAAGTTCAGGGATTGCTTGAGTCCCCCCCCCCCCCCCCCGGCATCAAGCAGCTCCGCCGCTGATTGTAATGCAATTATAACTACAAGCTAAAGTTCCCCAATTCCATGTTTCCAGATGCTGGAGAATCAATCGCTAATGGCCCGTTTGGTTGTTCTTCAATTCCTTCGAGCTGCAAATTGTTCTACTTTTTGATTAGGTAGCCAAATATTTTAGTTCTAATTGAGATGCTATTTTCTAATGCAATTGGAGTATAACATAGCTAAAAAATTGAGTTACAGTAACAGAATTTAGGTGAATGGAAAAAATATGCAAATCAATTCACAAAATAGGATGTTTTAGACAACCAAATGGGTCTTACGTTCGATTATCAATTGTTGGTTTGTTGCTTTCAAGTTATGTTAGTCTCTATATGTTTATTAAATTATATATTGCGCGTGCAATGTATAGTGATGGGTCGAAGGAAGCAAGTTCGGCCACATCGAAGCATAGCAACACGAGAAAGCCAAGATGTTCATGAAGGGGGATTGAATGATCAAAATGCTTCAGAAAAAGGAGAAGTTCAAGACATCGATAGTGATAAATCATTTTTCGTTGAAGTTGATCGAACTAATTGGGTTTCAGATGAGCATTTTGACATTTCGGAGATTCTTTTAACAAACTTGAATATAACTCCAAAGTATTATGGTTATGAACTGGGAGAAGACTTTTATACAAATCCGGACTATTCTCTAACGTTTAGATTGAGCAATGTTAACGGGTTTCTTGACCGCATTAAATTAGGACATTGGCCCGTGTTTTTTGCTACTAGTATATATTTGGAATTTATTGAAAAACACACGGTAGAGGAGATGAAGACAGATGAAATCATGTTGTCTGGTAGTTTTGATGGACCAGATGAGGGTGTTTCGGGTCTTGTTCATTTGGCTAAGTTGAAGTTTTTGACATTGAGGCCACTTGTGGGAGAAAAATTTATTGGCGGCATGTCGTCTTTGAGAGTGAGAGTGGAGATACTAAGGAGTCTGTTTGATGCATGTGACTCTCTTCATGATGATACAAGACAACAATGGAAAAAGAGTATGTTGAATCTCATGGCCTGGCTGCGTCCGGAAGTGATGACTTCAGAGGCTAGATATGGGCATAGTACGAGCACAAATGATGATTCATCGTATGTGAAGAAACTAGCAAGATTCGATGCTTCTGGTTTTTATGAAGCCGTCAAGCCATCAAAGTGAGTTTTCAATGGGATGCATTGTTTTTCCTTCATGATAAATATCTATTAGGCTTCTGAAGTTTTGTATTTTAAGTTTTTAACATTTAGGCATCGTTTTTCTGACCTTTTTTTCAAGTACTTAATTAATTTGACGAAAAAGTATTTTTACTTAGAACTAGAAGATTAAAAGTTTGATTGATATTGTAGAGAAAAATCTTATTGTTATCCCTGCAAACGATTTCTTAATCTGAAAAAAATAAAATAAAATTATTGATGGATGGATGAAAAAAAGTGGGTGGAGAAGTTCAAGTCCATAGATCTCCATCGATCTCTTAAAATATGAAAATCGAAGAAACAAAAAACGACTATTTTTTACTTGTCAAGAAAAATACTTAAAATCACTTTTTTCTTTTTTTAAATACTAAAAGTATTTAAAAAAAAAAAAAATGCAAAACAAGCACTACTTTTAAAATCGAGTTTTATTTTTTGTTTTTTTTTGCTGGAAAGCGAAAAAAGGTGCTTAGAAAATTGTTACCAAACGTCTCCATTACTGCATTCAGGGAGGAACCAATGCTGGACTATCACATGCCTGACTTGCTTCCTGAGCTTAGACCATATCAGCGCCGTGCAGCTTACTGGATGGTACAGCGTGAGAAAGGGACTTCTGGGCGCGTGGGTGGAAGTGGAAGTAGTCAACTTGTTTCTCCACTATGTTTGCCGGTTGATTTAATCGACTCTTGTTCGAGAATGTTTTACAATCCATTCAGGTATTATTTTCAAAAGTAAAAACTCATATCTGGTATCGTTTAGTGCCACGAGCTACCCGGTCATAAAAATATATATAAATACATATAGACAGTCTGTTCTATTTGCCTGCTGTCCTTTTAGAAAGGAAGGGGGGTTGATCAGCAAATCTCTCCTTTTACTGATATATCCGCATATTGCAATGCTGTTCCCCACATTAAACATCCACTAATTGTATATAGCTTTAAGCATTTACCATTACCTAGGTCGATAAGCCAATTTCAGCATACTATTCAAGCATATTATTAATCTGGACAAAACCCAAGGCTTGTAGCCTAACGGTTATCTAGTGTGCCTCCCTAGTGGGAGGTCTAGTGTTCAAATCCCCCTCCTCCAACCATTTATACCAAAAAAAAATAATAATTAGTGATGGATCCTTTTAAGATTCTGGTTTAGGGATTCTCTAGTGGGCATTTGATCATTAGGCTATGACCTAATTTTTTGTGACATAGGTGAGGCTGCCACCCCAATAGCTGGAAAATATATGTTTTGGCGTCTGTTTATTATTTTGCACGAGCATCTGATAGGTGTGAGGATACATGAAAAATGTATGACAGTTCATTATTTCACTTTGGTCCCTATAGTTGCAATTTGAGCACAACACCTAAGTTTCATAATCATCCCACTTCAATCTAAATAAATAATTCCATTAAAATTTTGGACTATAAAACAGTAAACTATCTTGCATCCGACTAATTTTAAGGGAATTTTATGGGCATTTCCAACTTCTTCCTCCCCCCCCCCCCCCCCCCCACCCCCAAAAAAAAAAAAAAAAAACAATTTTTCAACAATTTTTTTTTTGCATATATATATATATATATATATATATTTCTAAGCATTTGGGTGGGAAGGAGAATGCTCAAATTGCCCATTAAGCCTCTTAAAAATCATCATATGCATGGCGAGTGACTATTTCTCTCCGAAATTTGTAATGAGAATAATGACTTAGATTGTAGTGGGATGATTAAGAAACTTTAAGGTGTTATATGTTCAAATTAAAACTACGAGGACTAAAGTGAGATTATGGTCAAACTTCGGGGTACAAAGTGTCAAAACCTCTTTTCATATATTTGCGAAACCTCTATGTTCGACTCCGATCTTGGAATAGAATATATAATTTGCATTTTCTGTGATAAGTAAAAACTGGAAAAATTAAAAACCATAGATCAAAGAACAAAAAATAACTCTAGGAAATGTTGAAAAGTAAAAAAGGAAAAAAGAAAAAGAAAAAAAGAACAGTTGAATGCGAAAACTCAAAAATGTCTTTCACTCCCCTAATGTCGCCCTTTATTTAGTTGAATTTACCTTTTCCTTTTCAGTGGAAATGTATCGTTGCATCCAGACTACTCATGCCCATTTGTATATGGTGGTATTCTTGCTGGTAAGTGCCACTACTTTATTATTTTGTTTGCCCACCATATGCATGTTAGTCGTGATTTCTTCCAGTTTTCTGCTCCTCTTCTGTTTGAATAACTATGCAAGATGGAAGATGTCATTCGAGAACTTCTATTTACTTATCACAATGGTGGTGATTATATTTTTGGAAAGGATTGTTGCCCTTGGTATTAGGAGTTGTGGTAAAATCCAAGGCCAAAATTACCCTTTTGTTACCTCATATTTTATCTTTATTTGTCATTAATATAATAACCAAAAATATAAAGAAACCTGGGGACTAGATCTCCTTTTGAGTTGGTTTAATAATGTAATTTGGGCTTTAAAACATGTGCAATATTAAGAAAACAGCTGGAATCATCTACATAGACATTGCCTTCATAACTATCATGTTGCTTGTTATGGCGCAGTGCAAGGCTCACAATATAATCCGATCAGCCTTATATTGATTAAACAAAGGCGACATGGATATAGTCTTGCAATAATCTCCAGTGGTTTAAAATTAAGGTAAGCTCTACATATGGATTAAGATCCTACACGAAAGTTCCATCTAATTTTTTGAATCCTAGCGGTTCACTCTCAATGATCAGGAAACCAAGATAACAGTATTCCCTTTGTTGCTACAGTTCCTCCACCTCCTTTAAAATTCATTTTATTTACTTCTCAAACAGATCTTAAAATAGTAGAAACCCAATGGGCCTAACTCACTCTCAAAAGACGTCTTGAAAGAAGATGATTGTCTTTAAACTTATATATAGCTCAGGATTAGGTAACACAAGCGATGTGGGATCCAACACACACCCTCACGCGCAGGGTGGACTTTGCTAAACTACTGGGAATGAATATTGGGGGAAGGGACCAACATCGATGTGGGATTCAACACGCCCCCTCACGCACAGAGTGGATTTTTGCCAAATCACTGCAAATGTCGGGGATGCCAACGTCGATGTGGGATTCAACACACTCAACATCATATAAAAGTCCTGGCTCTGATATCATGTATAAATTCAATGGGCCTAACTCACTTTCAAAAGATGTCTTGAAAGAAGATGATTTCCTTTAGACTTATATATAACTCAGAATCAGGTAACACAAGCGATGTGAAATTCAATGAAAATGACTAATTCAATGAAAATGGAGTGAGTTATTATAAAGAATTTGTGAATGGGTGGGGGGTGGGGGGGAGTAGAGGGAATTTACAGGCACTGCTTGAGTTCCCGCTCTTCTAGAAATCGTCTTAATAAACTATGAGAAAGATATCTTTGTCTCTTCTTAAACATGTCCAATACCTCCTATAACTTTCATTCTGCTATTGCCATTTAAACAGAGGGGTGAGGCACCTGCCCGTTACTTCTGTATGTTATGCTGCTGCAACCTTGAATTTTTACTGCCTATATGATATCAACTTAAAACTTGGTTATTCAATAGTAGGCAACACTTAAAAGAGTCTCTCTATCTCTATAATTTTTCTCTTCGTTTTAGGCTAGTTATAATGCAGTATATATATAACTGCTTCTGCATATGGTTTCATGTATCCAAAATCCAAATCCCGCTGCCTTACAGGATCATGTTGAACAGCAAACATATGCTTTGGCTTTTGAGGCCTGGGATATTCCTTTCATGCTTTTTTTTTGATAGTAAAGAAATCTGAACTCTTCTTCAAAGGTCCTTCCCTACCTGGCACAACAAGAAAAAAGTACTAAGAGAATAATGGTAAGGAGATATATGTTTGAGCTTGAAGATGTGCAATCATGGTAACTTTCATCTGTCATCTGATTTGTAAAACACAAGTACTATTTGGATGTAATGCGCATGCCCCTCTATGAATTTGAGAAACGTCCATTTGATCACTCTTGAGTCTTGACCTTTGACATAAAGAGTTTTTATTCTTATTGTCCAAGATACATTCCTCAACCTTGTCTTCATGAATGAGCAGCCTTATCATGTGGCATTTCGTACAGAGCATATAAATTATAAGCTTTGCCTCACCACTTGCTCCTCGGTTCTTCTGTCAAGCATCCGGCCTAGTGACTACCCAATGGGTATGGTCATGCACATAAAGAGAGAGAGAGAGAGAGAGAGAGAGAGGCGGGTGGGTGGGTGGTTACCCTAGGGCTAGGAACTATGTTATAGTGGGGTTCATTATTCTACAAATGATGAATTATGGGTTGTATCTTCATTTCTGCCCGTGCTTATTCAAAGCATTTTGAATATTTTATTGGTTATCATCATGGAAAGTCAGCCAAGTATAATCTAGGTTGAGATATGGATTTCCTTTTTTTGAATTATAAAATTGTAATGTACTATTTTCAGTGCAATCAAATGTCTTTTGCCATTGTTTGGAAGATCAACAATCTGATGCCATTTTTTTTTTTTTTGCTTTGATGGGGATCTTGCATGTACAGATGAGATGGGCTTGGGAAAAACCGTGGAGCTGCTTGCTTGTATCTTTGCTCATAGGAAACCAGCATCTGAAGATTGCAACACTTACGATAATGTAATTCAAGATACTTTTGGTCAAAAAAATAGTCTCAAGAGATTAAAAAGAGAGCGCGTTGAATGTATATGTGGGGCTGTGAGTGAGAGCATTAGATATAAAGGATTATGGGTGCAATGTGATATCTGTGATGCTTGGCAACATGCAGATTGCGTTGGATATTCAGCTAAAGGGAAAACCTCAAAACAGAGCAAAGTTTTGGAGGGAAAAGGGGGTGGAAGGAATGTGACGGAAATGTCAGGAATGCGGAGGAGAAAGAAAAATAGTGATGAAATATTTGTGATGGATGGGGCTTATATCTGCCAGCTCTGCTCAGAACTGGTTCAAATTACCGACTCCCCAATTGCTACCGGCGCAACTCTTATCGTGTGTCCGGCACCTATACTGGCTCAGTGGCATTCTGAAATTATTCGGTAGTACACTAATTACTGTTTGCACATTATTGTGTTTACTTTTAAAACTGATTAGGCCTTAAAAAGCAAATGGTTATGTGAAATAATGAAGATGCATATTTGGTTTACCTATTGGACTTCTTGTTGAGAAATGCCATTGTAATTTCGGCTGCTTGTGCTAGTTAAATATACAGAACTTCTAGTTATAGTCATCATATTTCTGCAGTATCAACAGTACTTCTATGGTTAAAGAGGAAGAAATAGTGCTCACTAATAATTTATTGGCTCGAAATACTGAATACTTGAAATAATTTAGTATTTTGAGTTTTGTTTAAGTGCAAGTAATGATTTTTTATAAGATTATTTTCTTTGTTTGAATTTAAATTTAAATTAATGTGATTGCTTTTGGCTAAAATATTATATTTTTTGTTAGTTTTTCTGTCAATCATTGCATCTGGCTATGAGATGTGAGCCACATTTCAACCATTCTAGTGAGGAGATATTTTAAGCGTTTGTTTTTCTATAAGTGAGATATTTCAAGCCCTTAGTTTGGACGTATTTGAAGATGTGTGTGTGTGTGTGTGTGTGTGTGTGTGTGTATCATTTTTGTATTTGATAATTTCCAACTCAAAACCAATTGGAATGATTCTAAGGGATAGAGATTCTAGGATCATATACTAAGTTGATAAAGATTATTATTGATGTGGGACTAGCTACAAAGCTATTCCACCTAACAATCCTACTTGAACACACAGAGACAAGCAACACTTGACGGTGAAAGTGGCAAAGCCCTCAAACCCACAAGTCCAACTCTATACCGTGTTACATCCAACTTGGCAATAAGTAGTTTACTGTTTGTTTGTCACTTGCCACTTGTATCTGATCGTGGAGAGTCTGGAACTGTCTAAGGAAACACTTCAAATGAATATGGAAGATTCCGTTCATCATTTGATGAGATGTTAGTTATTTGGATGTCTCTGACAGTCTGGAAAATCAATATATTATGATGAATTAGGCAAATAGGAATTGGACATTGGTCTATTTACTGTAGGTGTTATTGTTTTCTTGGCTGCTGATTTGCCATATTTCAGCTTTCATCATGCTTGATGACTGTTTAATTCAATCCATCTTAAGGTTGTTAGCTGGTAGAGGCTGCACTATGTGTGTAATCTGAAACTGATTTCTACATCCACCTAATGAGTCAATTGCTTCCATTTGCATGGGGACCAGAGGGAATAGTTACATAGTTTATTGCATTTTGTTATTGTTCTATTACAGTAGTTTATTGCATTTTGTTCTTGTCCTATTACAATGAAAGTCCGTCTATTGAATTGCATTTTGTTTATGAATTGCAATTTGTTCTTGCATTTTGTCTATTGAATTGCATTTTGTTCTTGTCCTATTGCATTTTGTTCTCTCCCCTTTTTTTTCCCTGCTCTTTCCTTTTTCTAAGTTTATTCATAATTTTTATTTTTACCTTCTTTTAATTGCAGTCATACAAATCCAGGTTCGCTGAAAATACACGTTTATGAAGGTGTTAGGAACGCTTCGCTTTCAAATACGTCTACCACGGACATCGGTGAACTTCTTAGTGCTGACATCGTCTTAACAACATATGATGTGCTTAAAGAGGACTTATCGCACGACTCTGACAGGCATGAAGGGGATCGTCGTTTAATGAGATTTCAAAAGAGGTGAAATGAATATGTTTTTCTTTCCATTTTTAGTGGAACCCCAACAGCACAGAGAGAACTTCATTGATAATAAATCAAAAAATTGGGGAAAAATGGGACATGTGAGGCTTACAATTAAGACGTGTCCTTGAATCATGATACAGTTGGCTTTATCTTGTCTTGGAATGGGCTTTACCTTACATAGAATTAAGCACAGATTTCTTGTATCTGACTGTAGGTGCCTTGCTTGCTTGCTTTGGCAGGGTTTTATTAAGAGTTAATATGAGTTCAATATCGATAAATTTACCGAGAACACCGAACATTAGTTTGAGTGGAATTGGATAGCTCATTAGCTTTTTTGAGTGCAGCTATTGATTATTTATATATATCTGTCTTTCTTGCTCCTTGATTTATGGTTTACTGGTGAAATTTTTGCTTCTATGGGTTTTTGTGATAATTTATAGAACTATAAGCTGGAGCTTCGCTCTCCACCTTTTCTCCCGTTCTTTTGGCATTTCAGTGCACTCTTTTCACAATGTCTTTAGCGGGTCAGGGTAATCAATTGTGATTTTAACTGTTTCATTTTTTTTATAAGATATTGCAATATGATGTATCTTTCTTTTGGCACGGCTATTGTCTGTGTGTGTGTGTGTGTGTGTATGAGTAAATGTGGGTATAGGCAGATATCCCTGTTCATGTTTTATATCATACAGCTGATGTCCTGCGCTACCTTCCCTTACACATGTATACTTCATTGCTTCAACACTGGCAATGGAGTTAACCTGCTAAAGTTGAATGTTGTTTGGATCTGCAACAACAAAGTCATTGTTCCCAATGAGAAACAGGTAAATATATCGAGTAAGAGGTCCAAGGATTTTTCCAATCAAAGGAAAACGTTAAGATTATGTATTGCATTAAAGGATGACTGGCAAGGAATTAACACATTTGTGTGCCACACAAAGGGATATCAGCTAAAGGTCACAAACCCTTCAAGAACATTATCACTATCATTGGTTGAATTCATACATGTATTCATTCCTCTTAACTGAGAAATTTTTTTGTAGCTCTTTACCTCATTCATGAATCTTGAAATCTAAACTTCTAGCCTCTAGACCAAGTTAGAGTGAACAATTTTTGGAGATCCCCCCACTCCCACTCCCCCACTCCCACCCCTCTTGATTTCATATTGTGTCATTCGTCATAGTTTTTTGAAAGAAAGATGTCAACTGATTATTAGTTTTATGTTGTAGATACCCTGTTATTCCAACTCTCCTTACCAGGATATTTTGGTGGAGAATCTGTTTGGATGAGGCTCAGATGGTTGAGAGTAATGCTGCTGCTGCAACAGAAATGGCATTAAGGCTACATGCTAGGAATCATTGGTGTATCACGGGTACTCCGATACAGCGTAAGCTTGATGACTTATATGGGCTTTTGAAGTTCCTTAGAGTGAGTCCTTTTGATTCCTTTAGGTGGTGGAATGATGTCATTCGAGACCCATATGAGGTAAGGATGATTAGTATTTTATGTTCCTATTCATTTATTTTTCTTTCTGGAAATGCGCACCCCTATTCCTCCTCCCCCAACTCACATACACACACAAAAACCATAAAAAGAAAAAAAAAAAAAAAAAAAAATCCTAGAAAGAAAGTAGATTACTATTATGCTGCATTTCATCTCATGTAATTTTTGTTCACTTTTTCTTGATAAACTTATGGAATCTACACCATAGACTGGCTGACTAGTTATATGCAACTGGTGGACACTGGACAACCAACACCTTTTTTATGCCAATGTAGAATTGGAGCTTAACAACAAAAGTTTTCTTATTTTAGTTGTTGGCTCATTGCTTGTTGTTGTAGGGTCAATGAGTTTGTGGTTATGATGCACCAAATGCACATAGGGGAAATACTACACAAGAAACATGTCCACTTTGACTCTTTGGACTCCTGCAGCATACCGATATTTCATCTTTCTTCTTGCTTTTTATGTGTGTTACAGTTTGCATCTTTGTTTTTATTTCCTTGTATGCCTGCTTGCACGAAATGTATTCAGTCTCCAATCTCCATGGAAAAGTAGTTTCTGGCAGAACATTTGTAGTTTTGAAGACTTTTGGGGGAAACTTGTGCTCATTTTTGTTTCGATTCCTTAATCGTGGACCTTCTTTTCTTTGCAGAAGGGAGATACAGGAGCTATGGTATTTGCCCATAATTTCTTTAAGCAAATAATGTGGCGTTCCTCAAAATTGCACGTCGCAGACGAATTACATCTTCCTCCTCAGGAGGAAAGCGTCTCTTGGCTTTTTCTCTCACCCATTGAAGAGCACTTCTATCGCAGGCAGCATGAAACCTGTGTGAGCTATGCCCGCGAAGTTATTGAAAGTTTCAGAACTGAGATTTTCAGGAGAGAAGGCTCAGGTTATTGATTAATGAAAACTGATGAAGCATCCAATATAGCGGGAGACCATTTTTTAGTTTCACAACAGTTTGATACTCCTTTCCAGGTTCTAATTCATCGGATTTTCAATCTGATCCTTTCATAACCCATGTGGAGGCTGCAAAGCTGTTGAACTCACTCTTGAAGCTGCGCCAAGCATGCTGCCATCCTCAAGTAGGAAGTTCTGGGCTACGCTCTTTGCAACAATCTCCCATGACCATGGATGAGATACTATTGGTGCGTATGCTACTTTTGTCCTGCTACCTGTATCTCTTCAAGATCTATGGTCAAATCAATTTTTATGCTACTGAAAATAATTTTGCAGGTTCTTATAGGTAAGACAAAGGCAGAGGGGGAGGAAGCTCTCCGGAAATCGGTTGTTGCTTTGAACGGGCTCGCGGGGATAGCTATAATTAAGAAAGATTTCCTTCAAGCTGTTTCTTTGTATGAAGAAGCATTGGCTTTAGCTGCTGAGCACTCAGAAGATTTTCGTTTGGACCCTTTGTTGAACATTCACATTCATCATAATCTCACTGAGATAATTCCATTGACATCTGACGGACAATTCCAACAAATCTCTCATGATAAGGTCTCAAAGATGTATGATGTTGAAGAATCTGGTGAAGGTGATGTAAAAAGGAGAAGAATAAGCAGGGAAGACTCCTCAGATCGGACTGTTGATTCTAAGAATCTACCAGATTTTGCTTCTAATTTGGAAAATGATTTTGATAGTGGTGATAACTCTGATGATAAGGCCCAAATACCATCCTCTTCTACTAGTTATCGATGCTTGAGGTTGGCGTATGAGAATTTAAAACAAATTTTTTTATCGGTTTTTAATTTGAAGCTGTCGGTGGCTCAGCAAGAGTTCAGTAAGTCACATGGGCAGGTATTTCCTCCAAGTTGTCTCACAAAATTTGGAAAATCTACCCCTTAAAGTTCTCTATTACTTTATTTGGCATGCACTCAATCACGTGCTTCAAATACCAAAATAGGGTCTTGCATATCACATTCAAAATTACTTGTATTGATGTAATTGTCTTTTGTCATTATGCATAACATATCATGTCTTAGGAGCATTCAACCTGAATCCCTGATTATAGGCTAAGTAGCCCATTCCATTAATAAGTTATTTTGGGAACCCCATTAAACCAGTGCGGGACTTAATACGCATCTTCATGTGCAATCTTGGCTTGCTTGTGAAAGCAATTGAACAAAGATCAAACAAATGGCCATAGTGCCATGACACTCGGGTCTGAAAAACCATCGCTGATATCAATTGTTAGGATTACAACGTGTCCACTAGTTACACCAATACACAAGTCGAAACCCAATTTTCACCCAAAATTTATAGTTGTTAGGTCTTAGGCCTAATCTCGTATACTACTACTGTATTACTGATGTAATTTAACTTTGCTTTATAAAGTTGGAGAACTCCACACTTAAAGCCCCCTAGTTAAGTAAGGTCTTTCACTAATATTACGCGGGACCTATGAGACCCTACGTGCAACTTTGACTTGTATGCCGAGCAATTGGGTAGATATAGTGATGGTAAGACAACTCTGGAAGGGACAATGAAGATTTTTCAAAATCCAACTCTGATACTATTCTAGGAGTATCCAACCTAAAATCATATGGCTATGGTTGGAAATTGGAATGGCCTCTCTCTTTTTTGCTTTCATTTTTTTCGGGGTGTGTGTTTTGATAGTAGCCCCTTGAATCAATATGCTAGCTTGGGAAGGTCCCTTTAACCGATGTGGCATGTAAAAGTATGCATCGTGAAACTATGCTATATTACTAATTACTATTTGTACTATGATACCCAATCAAATTTAGTTGTTGCGATGGATGAATCCAACTCCGTGCAAAAGTGTACTATCTTCTTTTCTGTCATGATCTCTCAAAAGCAATTTAGTACTTTTAGCTTATTTGTCTCTGTTCTTAATTCATAAATTTCTATCAACTGATCTTCTGATTGAATTTTATGTTCGGTATTTCGGTTTCTTTTTATTCGAAGGTTTGTAATGTACTTAGAGATAGGAAAAATCAGCATGCAACTTGGTGGTTGGAAGCTCTACATCACAGTGAGCAAAACAAGGATCTTTCAAATGAGTTGATCAGAAAGATTGGAGAAGCTGTCTCTGGGAGTCTAAACACTTCAAGAATGTCAAGAATTGCATCATGGTTAGTGATATTTATTTTCTTTTTTTAATTTTGCACTAATTCTATGGTTCATTGACGCGGTTGTACTATTTTTCTCTTGGCTTCAGTTTTGTCCAGACTTTCAATTTACTAATGTACTTGGCTTATTCTTCATCCAGCTTTCGGAGCATAACTGCTCTTAAATATTTTATCCAGACTAGTTTGGATTCATTGGAAGAATCTAGGAAAACTTTGCTTGATAAACTTTTAGAAATTGACAAGACAATGGGAAATCCAAGAGAAGAGGATGTTGAACGCGTGCGATACTGTCCAAACTGCCAGCCTAATGGTGATGGTTCCATGTGCGTTCACTGTGAACTAGACGAAGTGTTTCAGGTTTCCTCTTTCAACTACTTGAATAGCTTTGTGAATTGGATTATATTCCATGCAGCGGTGGATCCTGAAAATTGGGTTTTGCGGGGGGGGGGGGGGGATTTTTGGAGAACAGTTTATAAACTTAAATTTTTTACCTATGCAATCCATACGCTACAATGATTTTTGTTCAAAAACCCAAAATTACTATTGCAATGACTTTGGATTCTGACAAAATTATTAGATTTCTCAAAAAATTACCGTAGCGAGTGTGTTGGGTGAATAGTGGGTTGCAAAATTTGGGGCTTATGGCAAAAGGCCCTATTTTTTTGGGGTGTTTATTAGGTATTTTTATAATCTTGGAGGGCTTATGTAAAATTTTAAGTTTAATTCATTTTTTCTTTCTTGAAGTATAGGGATAGTAGCGAAAATTTTCAAAAGTTTAGGGCGGGCCTTGAGTTCCCCGCGGCACCAAGCAGCTCCGCCGCTGCTTCCATGTGACTAAGATTTTTTAATAGCTTGTATCTTTTTATTTTCTCCTTTGTTTTTCAATTTTTTATTTTTTGTTGATCATTAGGTTTATGAAGCCAAGCTCTTCCGTCTTAACAAAGGGAACGATGGAGGGGTAATTACATCTTCTCAGGAGGCAGTAGATCTTCAAAAGAGAAAGTCTGCACTGAACCGATTCTATTGGACTTTGTCCCAGCCTGATGCCGATTCTTCTTCCAGTGTCAAATATGAGGATAACGGAAAGAAGAGGGAAGCAGGGGAGAAAGTAATGGTGAGTTATTTTGACTTGCTCTCTACTGACCTCAAACAACACCACAATTCAATTGATAGTTGGCCTATTCATGGCCAGTAGAAAATATCGAAATATAAAATAAAAATAAATATTAATGAATTATTGAATTCACGTGCTATGTCAAAGTTTTCATGATGAGGAGGCCAATTGAAAAAATAAAAAATAAATAAAAATACTAATAATATAAAGAAGAGAATTTTGCTCAAAGAATTCAATAATCAATTAATTCAAAGATGTCTTTCTATTACAATAAGACTCATTATATAAGTTTAGAATAATAAATAATAACGGCTACTTGACAAAATAGGAATAACGGCTACTTTAACGACTACTTGATAAAATAGAAATAACGGCAACTTTAACAGCTACTTGACAAAATAGGAATTACGACTACTTGACAAAATAGGAATAGCGGCTACTTTATCGGCTATAATTAACTTCTACGGGAAAAGAGACCTTAATGATTTTTCCGCTCCCGCTGTACATAAGTTCGAAGTTGTGGCCTTAATCGATCCCCATCACTTCAACTACTTCCGGCCCTAAACTATGAATTTCCCGATTTGGAAACAATTGTTTTCCACAATTGAATTATTATCCTAACACATCATGTCGACATTATTAGTCATTTGTTTAGTTTTGTGATCAAAATGAAATTTAGATGGCTCATAAAATAAAAAAATAAAAAAATAAAATAAAAAAAAATTATTTCTTTTTTGATGGCAATTTGTTGGAATATTTAATATAGTCGTATTAATGTATTATTTATTATTTATTATTAGTATTTAGCTCACATTTCGTGTTTAGGTCATGTTGATCAATTTGATAGTTTCCCTTATTCTATGAAGCCCATTCACTAGGGGTGATTCAGTTCATTGTTTAGCCTAATGTTGCGTTGTATAAACAAGACAAAATAGTCTCAAAGTTATATGTGAAATTATTCCTTTAAGACTATATTCTTTTCAATTGAAACCTTGATAGGTTTCAAGAGCCCCCTCTGAAGTGGAAGTCATTCTTGGAATTATAAAGAGCCAATCCAAGACTCTCATGGATAGAGAGTGTATGTCAGCAGCCAAAAAGCAGCTACTTCTTCTCGAGGTATGTCCAAATGAGTTTTTTACTTATTTTTAGTCAATGGCAATTGCAATTGCTACCTATACACTTGAGGCCTTTTGTTAGGTTTATCCCACATCGGATGTGGAAGGAACTGGGAGTCAAGTTATAAGTGTGAGGAAAAATTTCACCTCGTTAGTTAGCTTTTGGGCTTGAGAGAGACCCAAAACTATCCTACACTGGTATCAGAGCTTACGACAACTATGGCCAAATAGCCACAAAAGGAGAAACTAATCGAGGGTTATCCGACCAAAGGCTCGATGTATGAGACAGAGATTGTTGGGTTTATCTCACATCGGATGTGAGAGGGGTTGGTGGTTAGGTTATAAATGTGAGGAAAAATCTCACTTCATGAGTTACCTTTTGGGGTTGAGAGAGGCCCAAGACCACCCTACACCTTTTTCATTACACAAATAATCATTTAAAATATTATGTGATGTGCCTCTTATTTATTACTTATCTTTTGAAATAGTCCTAGTTCTACTACCACAAACAACATTTGACTATCACCACTAGAAAACTATAGAAAAATTATATACATAGAATTCAAATTGTATAGAGATGGATTACAAAATTGAGGGAAAAAATAGAGAGAAAATTGTAGAGAGAACTTTCGAGAGAGCAAGGTAGAAATAAAATTTTAGAAAGAGAGTTGTAAAAGATAATTTCTTGAGATAGAAAACAATGAAAAAAAGTACTAAATAAATTCAACACTTGACAAATTCAAGACTTGCAGGTTTTGGACACTTAAATTGTCAGTTTAATCAGACTACACCCAAGTCTATTTGGATGTTGTATTTATTTTTAATGTCAAAGTTACCCTGTAATTGCTTTAGAACTTTTTTTTTTTCTTCCTTCCTGAACTCTTTCACCCTAGGGAATGCGTAAGGAGTATGTTCAAGCAAGGAGCTTGGCAATTGCTCAAGCACAAGTTCTGCGTGCTCATGATGAAATAAAAATGGCTACCTCAAGATTGCGTCTCAGAGAAAATGATAATGATAAATCCATTGACGCCTTAAGTCTTGGAGAATTAGATGTAGCAAGTGCTGAAAATTCTAGTGAAAAGTTTGTGGCCTTATCCTCATTGTCACGGATAAAAGGGCAGCTTCGCTATTTGAAGGTATAAATACCCTTATCATTTCTAGGCATATCAGTTTTTTTTTTTTTTTTCGAAAAGCGTTTCAGCACAAAATTAACATTGTTTTTGGATAATGTGGTGGACATGGAAACAACGTTTTTGCTTTCATTTATCTATCGGTTCTGAGGATTTTTTGGATTACTGTAATTAGAATTTTACATGGTTGAAATGTTCATTCTCCTAAATGTTTCGCAAATCCTTCTAGTTAAGTTCAACCATGGATAGGTTAGCCATTTTCAATTTTCCATTTAGCTCTGTTTAAGGTTTTCTTGAGAAAAGCGTTGCACTAATCATTTAGATACTGCCGACGCTTATTCTATTGATACCTTTGTTTTCCAGGGTCTATCAATATCTAAACAAAAACCGCAGGCAGAGAGCCCAAATGCTTCATCCTTAACTCAAGTTGATGAGGTGCTTCAGTCTTCTGTAGAGGATAAAAATGAATGCTCAGTTAAAACTGAGGAAACGTGCCCGGTTTGTCAAGAAAAGCTCAGGAATCAAAAGATGGTTTTCCAATGTGGGCATGTCACTTGCTGCAACTGTGAGTCTCTCATGACCTCTTTGTATTCTATTATTCTTTGTAAAAATTCAATGGGCCGAAGTTACTCTCAAAAGATGCCTTGAGAGAGGAGGATTACCCCTAGGCTTATATATTGCTCAAGATTAGGTAACACAAGTGATGTGGGATTCAATACACCCCCTCACGCGCAGGGTGGAGTTTGCCAAACTACTTTGAATGGATATTGCCATATTGGGGGGCCTAACATCGATATGGAATTCAACACGCCCCCTCACGCCCAGGGTGGACTTTACCAAATCACTGCGAACGGATTTTTTATTTTTTATTTTTTGGGGGGGGGTGGCAACATTGATATTGGATTCAACACGCCCAATATTAGACAAAAGGACCATGTAGAACCCAATGGGCCTAACTCACTCTCAAAAGACGCCTTGAGATAGGAGGATTGTCCCTAGGCTTAGATATAGCTTAGGATCAGATAACACAAGTGATGTAGGATTCAACAAGCCCCCTCACCCGTAGGGTGGACTTTACCAAACTACTGCGAACGGATATCGGAGGGCCCAACATCGATGTGGCATTCAACATTCTTCATTAGCCACCAGAATGATACTGTAATTAGTGATTCAATGAAAGATAGCTAGATGGGTCATATGAAAATACTCTGATGGTTTGGGCTGATAGTTTTAGCAACTGAAACTCATGAGGAAGGACAATTCTCTCTCTCTATCTCCCCAATTGCCTATCCATGATAAGAATATACTCTGATGGGCTGAATTGATGTTTTAGCAACTGAAACTCTCTAGAAAGGGGACAACTCTGTCTTACCCCTCGCCCCCCCCCCCCCCCCCCCCAAAAAAAAAAAAAAAAAAAAAAAATGTGAGATGATTTGCACTTCATACTCATCCAGCTCTACGTGCATAATTGCTGCTCTACCTCTCTTAAAAAAAATAAAACACAAAAAATATGAGATGATTTGTACTTCATGCATATTGAGGGTGAGCCTTGGGTACAATGGTAAGTGTTGAATCCCACATTGATGTTGAGCCTCTCGATATCCGTTCGCAGTGGTTTGTCAAAGTCCACCCTGCGCGTGAGGGGGCATGTTGAATCCCACATCGCTTGTGTTACCTGATCCTGAGCTATTTTGAGAGAGAGTTAGGCCCATTGGATTTCCTACATGGTATCAGAGTCAAGACTTTTGTCTGATATTAGGCGTGTTGAATCCCACATCAATGATGGGCTCCCCGATATCTGTTCGCAGTGGTTTGTCAAAGTCCACCCTGCGCGTGAGGGGGCGTGTTGAATCCCACATTGATGTTGGGCCTCTCGATATCCGTTCGTAGTGGTTTGTCAAAGTGCACCCTACGCGTAAGGAGGCGTGTTGAATCCACATTGATGTTGGGCCTCCCGATATCCGTTCGTAGTAGTTTGTCGAAGTCCACCCTGCGCGTGAGGAGGCATGTTGAATCCCACATCACTTGTGTTACCTGATCCTAAGTTATATATAAAACCAAGGGCAATCTTCCTCTTACAAGGCGTCTTTTGAGAGTAAGTTAGGCCCATTGGATTTCCTACAGTAAGATCGTTCTATTGTGATTTGTAAGTCTCGGGTTTAAATATTGAAAACAGCCTCTCCGTATACAAAGATAAGGCTGCGTATATCTGATCCTCCCTAGATCTTGTAATTGCAGGAGGCTTTGCGCACTAGGCTGCCATTTTTTGTACTTCATGCATATTGCAGTGCATGCTTGCATATTCATGTACAAGAATCCTCATCCATTCGTACATGCATAATTTTTGTTTGCAGGTCTATTTGCAATGACTGAGCAAAGAGCGGTTCGACGGTTAAAGCACCATGACAAATGGGTTATATGCCCAACATGCCGCCGACATACAGATTTCGGAAATATAGCTTATGCTGATGATGGACAAAGTAAATTATGTAATTCCTCTTTACAAGGCTTTGAAAAATCTGAAGCTTCTCTAGCCATCCAAGGTTCATATGGAACAAAGGTACATTTTCTACCTATTACTTAATCATTAATTTATCCCGAACAAGAGTTCAAGGATTAACTCAACGGTGAATCCAGAGAATTGGTTAGGGGGAGCTAACCAATTCAGGGAGGGTTTATGTAAAATTTTATGTGATTTTAATTGTTTTTTTCTGGGTAGGGTAGGGTAGGGGTTATAGTGAAATTTTTCATTTTATTTTTTATTTTTATTTTTGTTTTGGGGGGGGGGGGGGGGGGTTGTATATGAATCCCCTGGACCCTTCATAACTCTGCGTTTTGGCATTTTAATGTGGTTTACCAAAATGTTAATTTTGGTAAATAATCCCAGATCACTCTCAAAATTTTGAGAACATAAACGTGTTTACCAAATGCATTTCTGTACATTAATCCCAAAATTTTGAGTGCTAAAACAGGAATTTGGGAACAGAAACAGTAACCAAACAAGGCCTTAATTTCCCCTTACATTTTAAATTCACAGATTATATTCTTAGCATTGTTCTTTTTACCAATTTTATTTTAAATTTTTTGATGGCGAGTCATTTGAAGATCGAGGCGGTGACGAGAAGAATAATGTGGATTCGTTCTACCGATCCGAATGCAAAAGTTCTTGTGTTCTCCAGTTGGAATGATGTTCTAGATGTGCTGGAACATGCCTTCTCTGCTAATAGCATAAGCTTTGTCAGGATGAAAGGAGGCAGGTAATGGTTTCTTTAACAATTTTCCCTTAGGTGGTGTTTGTTTAGTGTTTCTGTTCCAGGAAAATGTTCCCGAAAAAAAGGTTCTAAAAATATGGGAGCATAACAGGAACATTTTTTTTTGGCCCCCATATTTTTTGGGAACAGGCATACTAAGGCCCCGTTTGGTTTAGTTTTTGAAAATTGTGAGAAATTGTTTAGTTTAGTTTTGAAAAAGATAATATTTAATAGATGTATTAAAGAATGACAGTAAAATGATGTGATTGATTGAAATATAGTATTAAAAAAAAGTGGTTGATGATGTTTGTGGAATGACAATTCGGTATGGTAGAGAAAATTCAATAATAATAAAAAAAAGATATAAAAATTAAATTTAAATTTATAAAATATTAAAAGTATAATATAAAAAATAGGTGATGTGATAGATTGAATTATTGTATTTTGTATTTTTGAAAACTGAAAAAGCAGTTTTCAAAATAGCGAACCAAATAGGGCCTAAACAACTGGGGCATTGGATGTGGGCATCTATGCCTAAATCAAGATGGATTTTTCAAAATATCTTTTTATTAAAGATTTGGATTGATTAGAGGGAAATGGATGGTTGAATGTATTGATGAATTATTTATGAGGTAAAATTTCCACTTAAAAAATCTCATTTTATTGTCAAAGTTAAATTATATTTTTGTACCCTTTAAGATTTATATTGAACTTGTTAGTCAATATTTTATTATTTATTATATTTATACACCTTTAAATTTGAAAATCGATTGCATCTTTAGGCACAGATTTCCCTATGTACTATAAAATAACGAGGTCTTTGTCTTTTGTACCCTGAAAATTTTGGAGAAATCCTACTTTAGTCCCTGTACTTTCAATTGGAATACGTTAAACCTTCAAGTATCCAAATCGTGTCAAGTCAGTCCAATCAGTAACTTTGTCATTTCCATGACGGAAATCACTCACGTGTCAAACACGGAATCACCCGCATGGGTGAATTTAGTCATAAAAAATAGTAAAATAAATATTTTGAGCCTTTACCATAACACCACCTAACAGACAATGAATTCACTATATTCTCTCTCTCGCATTACTAGCAGAGCAATATTACCGAAAAAATAAATAAATAAAATTTATCAAGAACCGAAACAACAGACTCTAGAGAACCATTACTCGCACAAGAAATCTTCGGATTTTAGTGTCGTAGAGAGAATCTAGAGACAGTCCTCCTACTTGACAGAAGGACCCACCCCGACAAGGAAATGGCTTGGGTAAGCTCAATGCTACACCTGAAAACTGGCTCGGTTGGATGAGTGTGAGTGCCCGGGTTCACGCCCGATAGCAATCCATCACTGTAGCTGGTTGTTCTAAGTTCATGCAATTTTTTATTGATTCAAATTTCATTTTGGTCAATCGTTGAATAAATTCAAATTTTACGATTGACTTAATGATACTTCAGGTTTAATGTGTTCAAATTTAAAGGGTAGAGGTTAAAGTAGGATTTCTCTAAAATTTCAACGGTGCAAAGCGCAAAAACTCTAAAATAAATGGGATTTTTTTTTTGTTTTTAAATATTTTCATTTGGATGGGATTTTTTGCAGGAAATCTCATGTTTCCATCAGCCATTTCAAAGGAGGAAATGGCAAAGCCAAATCTGCCCAAGTCCTGCTTCTCTTAATTCAGCATGGGGCTAATGGACTTAATCTTTTGGAAGCACAACATGTAATTCTTGTAGAACCTCTGCTTAACCCTGCTGCAGAGGCACAGGCAATCAGCCGGGTGCACCGAATCGGACAACATAAAAAGACGCTCGTTCATCGTTTCTTGGTACGTCTCTCTCCCTCTCTTTCTCAAGAGTAAAAATTCGTTGTTGGGGTTTTGACACTTTGCACCCTTGAATTTTGACCGCTATTTCACTTGGTCCTCATAGTTGCAATTTGAACACACAATGTTCTAGAGTATCATAATCATCTCACTTGGGTCCAATTCAATAAACAGTGCACCCAACTATTTTTAAGCGGACGTTATGGGCAATTTTCAATCTCTTCCTTTCCCCCTTACAAATTTTATACACGCGCGCACACACATATATATTTGTATAGTTATGTATATTGGTGCGAGAAGGGCAATGGAAGGGACATCGTAGGCTGGAATTGCCCATAAACCTCATAAAAACAGTCAGGTGCAGGGCATGTGATTATTTTTTGTATAGAATTGTAATGAGAATAATGACTTAGATTGTAGTAGGATGACTAAGAAACTTTGAGGTGCGATATGTTTAGATCGAAGCCATGAGGGACCAAAGAGAGATTTTTGTCAAGGTTCAAAATCACTAGGACACACTTGTTTCCTAGATCATAGTGTGTGTGTTTTTTGGGCGGTCGATTCCAGTCCAAAAATTTAACACCCTTACTTCTAAAACAGTTAAATTAAATTATATTTTGTAGCTTTAAAGTTTTATATTTATATTTAATTAGTCAATTTTTTTATATAAAAAATCAATATTATGGCTTTAAGAACATAGAATCCTAGTAGTATAATATATATTTTTTTTAATTATTTTTTGGCTTCTTTTTTTATCTGGATGATAGGTCAAGCACATGGTTGAGGAAAGCTTGTTTAAACTAAACAAGAGCAGGAACTGCGGTTTGTTTATAAGCGGAAACAAAAAGAATCAAGATCAGCCTATTTTGACACTTAAAGATGTGGAGTCTTTGTTCAAAGTCACTCCTCCGGCTGAATTGCCGGAAAACGATGAAATGCAGAACGAAAGGTTGAGGCAGTTGCCGCCTTCTGTGGCGGCGGTTATGGCCGCCGAGAGAAGACTAAAAGAGAGTAGGACGTAAGATTATTGCGACATTTTTTTTTTTTTCATATTTTAACCAATAAATTTAAGGGTTTTTTAGTGAGAGTTCACGGATTTAAAATTTTAGTTTATACAATTCACGCGCTACAATAATTTTTTCAGAAGTTTAAACTTATTGTCAAAAATCTAATATTTATTGTATATCATAAAAGTTACTGCAATTTTTTACATGAAAAAATTATAATAACTTTTATGTATTACAATAATTTTGAACTTCTGAAAAAATTATTATAGCACCTGAACTGTACAGGTTAAAATTTTAATTTTGTGTATCTGTTCACCGAAACCCCCTATATTTGATCTGTATATATGGGTTAATTATTATTTTTATTTTTTTTGTGTTCTTTAGTATAGTATATTTAGGTGGTCTTCGGTTATTGTTTTTGTTTCGGTTTTTTTTATTTGAAAAAAAAAAAAAAGAGAAGAGGAAGAAGAAGATGTTTTTTGTTCTGATCTCATAAATTTCTTGGACAGGTAAAAACCTTTATTTCTTATTTTGTGTTTTCTATTTCAAACTTTCTGTCTCTCGGAGGTCAAACAAAATTGTCTAAAAATTGGGGAACAACACTAACATTTTTTTTTCCAGAAATTTGTTCTGAAAAATCACGTTATACCCGTTTGGTGTTCGTTTTCATCCCAAAAATTCTCATCCCATTTCTAGATTTTTGGGATTTTTGTTTGAGCATAGCGTTTGGTAAATTTGTTTCCGTTCACATTCTCATCTCAAAACCTATAATCATTCTCACTTTTTCTTAAAAAGTGAAAAACAAAAAAAGTTGTTTCCACTTATTCTCATCCCAAAAAAAGGAACGTACTCGGTATTTTTGAAATTGTTAATGAGGTTTCGGTTTCGATTTCTGTAAACCTCTCTTTTTATTTTTATTTTTATTTTTATTTTTCAACATGTTCTTTGGCGTAGATTTGGACCTGCTCTTCCGCCGTCAATTTTCTTTCTTGTTCATGGTGTTCGTCGTAGATTTCGTGTTCGTCATCGATTTCCTTGTCCGACTCGATTTCGATTTCAACCCTAAATCGAAAACGATTTCGTCGATTTCCTTGTTTGACCTTAAATCGATTTCGATTTAGGGTATTTCGATTTTGACCCTAAATCGAAATCAATTTCGTCGATTTCCTTGTTCGACCCGATTTAGGTTATTTCAATTTCGTCGATTTTGATTAGGGTTTCGATTTCAATTCTGATTGGTGTCTTGATTTCGATTTCAATTAGGATTTCGATTGGGGTTTAAGGTTCGATTGCTTAGTGATTTTTTTATTGTGATTTAGGGTTCGATTACTTCATAATTTGTTTATTGTGGTTTAGAGTTCGATTGCTTTATGTTTTCTTAATTGTGGTTTAAGGTTTGTTTTTTATTTTTAGGACCAAAACAGATTATATTGTTACCAAACGCAATTCTGTTCCCAAATCAAAATAGAATTATGTTATTACCAAACGTGATTCTGCTCCCAAGAAATAAACAAAATTCTCATCCTATCCCTTCCCATTCTCATCTCACTGCATGGGATGGACACAAAACAATTACCAAATGGGCCCTAAATTCCATATTTTTCATAAACAGAAACACTAACCAAATGGAACCCTTATGCCCCGTTTGGTTACTGTTTTTGTTCCCTGATTTATGTTCCCACTCCCAAAAATTTGAGATTAATATAAAAGAGTTAAGTAAACACTTTTCTATTCCCAAAAATTTTAAAGTAATTTCAGAATAATTCTTGAATTTCTTAAGAATCTGAAAAATAAAAAAAAATGTTGATTTCTATTCATTCCCACAAAATTATTCTGACTATCACTCCATCTCCATCGGCCACTACCATCCCTCAGTCACCGCCCCCCACCAACACACCATACATTTAAAGGAAAAAAAATGTTGCAACTAAACGAATTTCTTGTTTTTGTTCTCATAAATTATAACGAATAATTTCAAGACAATGATTGTTATAAAACATATTTCTATTTCTAGAATACTCCAGAATGGAAACATGTTCCTGGAAAACATGCAACAGAACACAAAAAAAAACACACACACATATATATTTCCCCTTCTGGGCACCGAAACAGAAATATTAAAACGAAAAAAATAAATGTCGATCTTCTATTCCCAAAAACTCGTTTTAAAAATCACAAAATGAAACAGAACCAGAATTTTTTATTTTTTTTTTATTTTTTATTTTTTATTTTTTAATATCATGTTTACCAGAAACAAAAAACACTGAACAAATGGAAAAAATCAGAACAACTATACCGAAGTCGACAACCGAGGAGGAACACTCTCCTCCTCCACTTTCCTTACAGGCTGCCGCCGCCGACCCTTATCTGGACCACCAATGATTCCCCATGTCTGAAACTGCCTGTGTCTAGCCCTAGCCCTCTCTTTTTCTTCCTCCGACTTTGTCAAATAACAGTAAGGACAAGACACCCCCGGCTCCCACTCTGGCGACTCCATGTCTGAATCGCTCACCGGCTGTTTACAGCCATAGCAGAGCTTAAATGTTCCTTGTACTAAGCCATGATCGACTGATACACGTTTGTCGAAGACAAAGCACTCGCCTTCCCATAGGCTTTGAGCCTTGGGGACTTCTTCGAGGTATTTTAAAATTCCGCCTTCTAGGTGATAAACCTAGGGAAAGAGAAGAAGATTTTAAGGGTACATTTGGATGAGAATTTTACAAATTATCGGATTTTGAAATTTTGAATTTTATATAATCCCATCATTAGTAAACGAATTCAACCTACGACGTGTTAGTCCGGTTGGCAAGGGGACCAGGGTTCACCTCTCCTGAGGAGCACTCCAGGAATTAAATCTTAAATTTAATCCTGAATGCACCAAGTCGATATGGAGGAGTGCACCCTTAAGATCATCCAGTGAGGTGATTAGTCGAGGTGCGCGTAAATTGATCCGAACACACTTCACTGTAAAACTAAAAAAAAAAACAAATTCATTATCAAATAAGATTCGACTCTCTTGACTCTCCTGAGGAACACTTCAAGAATTAAATACCAGATCGATGTGGAAGAGTGCGCCCTCAAGATCGCCCGGAAGGTGATTAGTCGAAATGCGTGTAAGTTTTAGCCCGGACACACCTTACCGTTCAATTAAAAAAAAAAAAAAAAGAAGTAAACAAATTCGTTGTTTGGGGATTTTTTTTCTCTAATTGAAATTTTATTGATGTAATTTGTAAAATTAGAATTTTAACTCGTGAATTTCAGAAAAATCTATAGAAAGTAGGGCTCAAATAAAGAAAAAAAAAATATATATATTTATATATATAGATACCTCTTTGAAACCTTTACTGAGGAGATAACTTGAAGCTTTCTCGCATCTAATACCACCAGTACAGTACATTGCTACACGAGGAGGCGTTTTTTGTTCTGATACTTCACCTTTTTCATCAGTATTTTGCAACTCATTCTCTGCCCAAGACGGGAACTCTCGAAAAGCTGTTGTACAAGGATCAACCGCTCCTTTGAACTTCCCGATTCTAGTTTCATAGTCGTTTCGCACATCAATTACAACCTATATGTTTTTCAGTAAATATTACTTTATTTACAGGTTGCAACAAAAAAATTATGTGTGTGTGTGTGTGTGAACATGTGTGGAAAAGAAATTAGATGAAACTATACAAATAAAATGTTATAGTACAATTGGAAAGAAGGGGAGGTTGTGTAGGTCAATTACATGCAAAAATAAAACATAAAGGTAGCGTTTGGAAGGGGGGAATTGGAGGCTTGAAATTGGAATTAGAAATGAACGCATGCAAAAGTTTAGAAAATTAGGTGACCTTTGGTTAATGTTTCTGTTTCAGTTTTTCTGTTTCTACTTCCAATGAACAAGGATGGAAATTTTGTTTCCGTTCTGGAGTATTTTGGGAATAAAAACATGTTTGGTATTGACCGTTGTCCTGAAATTGTTTCTCCTAATTTATGAGAACAAAAATAAGAAACACGTATGGTTGTAACATTTGTTCTTTTTTTTTCTTTAAATGTATTGGGGCCGGCTTGGTGGTGGTGACTGGATGGCCAGCGGTGGCCAACGGGATGGTAGTGGGAATAGTTTTGTGAGAATAAAGAAGAAATTCAGGAATTACTCCAAAATTACTCCCAAAATTTTGAGAACAAAAAAGTGTTTATCAAACGCATTTATGTACCTTAATCCCAAAAATTTGGGAGAAAAAAAATTAAGGGTATGGAATTCCTAATTCAAATTCCATGGCCCCAATTCCTTACAACCAAACACTACCTAAGGAGCAACGTGCTTAAAAACAATAAAAATGAGGTGAACAAGTAAGGAGGGGGTTATGAAAAGGAGCGAATAATGGGGATGGATATCGACCGGGAATATACATAGATTTTTTTATTTTATTTTTTTGAAAAAAAAAATATCCAATAAGAAATCGACAAATCATTAGAAATAATTAAAAAATAACTCAAAAAATTCAGAATTTAGCATTCAAGGTGGAAACACTTCTTATGCATCCTACATTTGTTGAAATAATGGATAGAAGAGTAGGTAATGCTATAGAGTGTGGAGGAAACTATAAGGTAATATAAGACTTTAACAAGATATGATACTCAAAAACAATATATTTAAAAAATAAATAAATAATTGAATGTGAATAAATACGAAATTGTACTTTACGAGATTATGGGAGCCTTCGTGCACTGGGTTCCCCTTTTTGTTATCCGAAAAAGTTCCCCTTTTTGTTATCCGAAAAAGGCGTTTGCATATGATATTTGATAGGGATGTGAGAAATCAAACAGGGGATTAACGGATCATGATTAGAGTTATTAGTGTACCGTATGTGGATCACTAATCAACGCATTCCAATCCTTTGGGTTCACATACTTCCCAACTCGTTCAACGGGTGATACGGAAGGCATGCCGAGAGAGACTATCTGCGTAGAGGGTAAAAGATCAGGATCCATAACATGTTTTGGAAGTTACGATTGTTAGGAGGCTTGTTTGGTTTAGAACTCAAACAATTTTTTTAAATTGTTCGGCTTGATTAAAACAAAATTGAAAAAATAAAATGTGCATGAGAAAGAAAAGAAAGATAAGTGGGAGATTGATAAAGAGCTTATAATAGTGAACGAGAGACAAGAAATTGAAGATTAATTTTTAAGATAATTAAAACATCTATTGATAAATCGGGATTGAATATTTTAATGGTCCAGATCTAATATCAAAAGATGAATTGTTGAAATTGAACTTGTGCAAGCGCTCAAACCACTAACTGCAAACTTTTCTATACTACTCAACCCACTCAATGGTTTAAATGAAAAGATGAAATATCGAAAGATATTTTAATGGTCTAAATCTAATATCAAAAGATGATGGTTGAGATTGAACTTGAGTAAGCTCTCAACTCAATAACTGCAAACTTCTCTATACCACTTGACCCTTTATATGGTCTAAATGAAAAGATGAAATATTTGGGAGGAAAATTCTCGTCTAAAAATTTTACACTTCCACTTTCAAAGCTAATGAATTTAATTATAGATTGTACGCTTCAAATTTCATATACGCCTTAGGCAAGGGGAATCCCTAGTAATATTTAAACGTGAATCTGAAAGAAAAACCAAACGCACCCTAGTTTATCCCAATTCCAAAGAACGATAGCAAACAAAAAAAAAATGATCTTGGACACTCGGTTTGCCAATGATTACCTCTTTTTTCAGCTTGACCCTCACATGATCCCATCGAAAGGGTGCATCTTCTCCAGCTGCAAGAGGAGAATTGCTCGTGTGTCCATGGTGAATAGCTTCCTCCTCAGGACTAACGGGTGACTCCAATTGCCTAAGTCCCTTCAGGCGGTCATCGGATTGAATGAACCCTAGGATTTCATTCACTGATTCACGTGTCCCACATATGCTGCCGTTGATTCCTTCTGGTGCAAGAATGATGCCACCTGAAACACGCTGAAAATATCAGCTTGGTGAGGTATGAATATCAAGTGATGAGAAACAGGGTAAAAACAAAAACAATAAGGAAAAAAAAACTAGGGGTTTTGAAGCTTTTTACCCTTGAAGTTTGATCATTATTTCACTTTGGTCCCCATTGTTGCAATTTAAACACATAATACGCTGAAATTTCGTAATCTTTCCACTTCAATCCAAATCAATAACTCCATTACAATTTTGGACAACAAACAGTCAATTGTCGTGCATACAACTATTTTTAAAGGGACTTTACGGTCATTTCCACCCTCTTCCTTTCCACCTTACAATTTTTCTAAAAATATATATATTAGGTTGTGTGTATATTTTTGATTATTTGGGTGGGAGGGAGAATGGGAGGGAGGGAGGAGGCTGGAATTGCCCACAAAAAACATTTAGGTTTTATGGCAGGTGATTGTTTCCAAAATCATAATGGGGATAATGACTTGAATTGTAGTGGGAGGAGGATTAAGAAACTTTAAGGTGCTATATGTTCAAATTGAAACTATAGAGACCAAAGTGAGAATTCTATCAAACTTGTGTAAAATTGTCGAAATTCCAAAAAACTATGGAAGTAAATTTTGAAGACAATAAATTACTTGAAAAGGAAACTGAATAGTGATGTTCAACACAGAAATTGGTTGATTCTAAAAGCACGTAAAAGGTAATGATTATAGATAGATATAAGTCGAACCATATTCTGAAGATATTCATCATGTATCGTTATGATTAGAAGAAGTTGAAACCCATAAGCTCAATTAAGCCTTCGGCAATTCAAGTGGAAGATATTATTTTTCAAGAATTCCATGTCGAAAGCGACATTGACTCATTGCTCATCCAAATTCGTTTTACATGATAATTTTTTCTACTCATATAACCAGTATTTATATTGCTTGTGTGAGTTGTGTCCCTCAATGCCTAAAATCATCCCTACTATGTAGAACCCAAATGGGATTCTTAAAAAAATGGAAACCCAAAAAGAATACTCCAAATACTCTCTCCATATCGAAACTAATAAAGCATTGAATCCAAAACTGAGTATATTTTCACCGAAAATGACAAAAAAAAATTGACAATTTCATGTTGCCTACATTGATGAAGCACTTCCCCCAAGTTCTTCCTACACATTGATGCAGAAAAAAGTAAAAATGCCAATGAACAAAAGTTCACATTACTATTGTCCTTCGAAGTTCGAACAGTAGCATAAATTCAGCAAAATTGTTCGTTACCACTAACAGATCTTGCAGATAAGCTCATAGAAAAAAGTTAAATCATGGAAACTTAGAAGAAGAAAATGTATAATCTGTATCAGATTAGCAATTACCAGTCTCTCGCACAGTTCCTTCAATGGCTTCCGCAACTCGGCGTGGTCCGGAAACTCCGCGAACTTGTAGAAGGATACCACCACGAGCCTAGACCTAGGGCTAAACTCACTTGATTCCGGCGAACTCGAAATTGAAATCGGAGTCGCGCTAGCGTAGCAGCATTTCGAGAGCGACAGGGATTGGGGCGCGAAGCGAGGATTGGATAGAGGAGGAGGAGGTGTCTTTGGATTAGCGAAGTGAGGAGGAGGGGGAGTAATTGCCGCCATGGAAGTGGAATCGGAGGTGGTTTTCATGGCGCGAGCTAAGCTAGGGTTAGGGTTTGAGGGATTCAAGGACGACGAAAGCATTCTGATGAAAGCCAGTGGAGGTGGAGGTGGTGATGCTGCTCTGTACAGAACAAGCAATGGCTTGGATTGCATTGAGAGAGGCATCCGCCATTGTCAATCACTCCCCCCATTTTATCAAGGGTAAATTGTTTTTTCACCTATTTATTTTATCTAATTATCACTTTACCCCGTTTTGCTTTAAAAATATATTTTTAAATAAAATAAAAGATTAATTACACTTTACCCTTTATAATTTGACCCACTTGCACTTTATCTCCTTATAATTTAAACGTCACCACGTACCCCTCTGTGATCTTGAACTTAAGTACCACGATTACATTTTTCGTTAACTCTAGCGGTCAATAGACGGAAGTCAACGAAAATCTGTTAAATAGTATGAAATGACATTTATACCCTTAAAAAATGAGTAAAGACTATTTTAATACTATTTGAAAACTTAAAGGGTCATATATGTAATTTTTTTCAATTCATTTCGTCTTCTTCGTTTGGTCTCCCTCACTTCTTCTTCGTCTTCTTTGTCGTCACCGGCGCCATCTTCGCCGTCGTCTTCGTCTTCCTCTCCATTTCGATTTCGATTTCGAAATCAAAATCGAAACCCTCACGACGAAGACGAAAATGTGAGGGTTTTGAAATCAATTTCGAAACCCTCACGGCGAAGACGAAAACGTGAGGGTTTCGAAATCGAAACGGCGAAGTCCGTATGTGTATGTATGTATGTATGTATGTATGTATGTATGTATGTATGTGTATGTGTATGTATATGTATATGTATATGTATATGCGTGATGTTTGGAGTGGCATGGATGTTTGGAGTGGCCGGTGTGGATGGTTCGGTTGGGGGTGACCGGTATGGGGGTGGTTGGTACCTAGAAGAGAGATAGAGAAGACGTTGGAAGTTCGCTGCCGCCGCCACCGTCGTCGGAGCTGAGGAAAGTTTTGGAGAAGAAATACATTTTGACCCTTTTAGTTTTTGAAAATTTTGCAAATGGATCCCTTGAATTAGTTAGAATAAAATGACAAAATTACCCTTAATTTCAAAGTAAACAGACACGATTACCCTTAATTTTAACCATGGCACTTAAGTCCAAGATCACAAGGGGGGTAAGTGGCGATGTTTAAGCTACAAGGGGGTAAAGTACAAATGGGCCAAACCAAAAGAGGATAAAGTGTAATTAACCCTAAAATAAATAAGGCACATGCACCATAAGATCTTTTTTTTTTTCATTTTCATTAACCAATCAAACCTAATTTTTTTTTTTGCCCTACTAACTTTTTTTGTCGTTTCCTGACCAAAATACTCATCATTCAGTTTTCACCTGTCTAATTCTTTTGCAGCTGCAAAAATCTCACCGTCATTGTTCACCGTCGTCGGTCGCTTAGCCGTCGTTGTTCGCCATCGTTGTCGCCATCCACGTCCCTGTTCGTCTTCGCTGTTTGGCTTGCCGTTCACAATTCCATAAGTGGAGTTCACGGTCGCAAGCCTATACTTTCCTCGCCGTCGCCTTCCGCTTGCCACAGCCACAAGCCTGCAGTTCACGATTCCATAAGATGCACCAGCTAGGGTTTTCAATTAAAATAGTATTAATTACATTTTTGCCCCTCATTAACTTTAGTTTTAATTTTTAATTTTTAATTTTTATTTTTTTACACTTACATCTCTAACACTTTACAACTGCTTAAAATAACTGCGATTTATTAGACAATGTCACATACAACACACATGTTATAAGAGTATTCTGAAATAACTGGGTTCAATCGAAAATATTAGACAATGTTACATTCAATTAAAATAGTAGTAATTACATTTTCACCCCTTATTTAAGTTTAGTTTCAATTTTTTTCTTTGTTTTTTACACTTTCATCCCTGAAACTTCACAACTGTTTAAAATAGCTGTGATTTATTAGACAATATTACATTCAACACACTTGTTGAATATAACACTAACTAATCTTGCCAATATTCAAAACAAATATGCGTGTTAAATATAACACTGTCTACTATTCTCAAAACCAGTTTTTAGAATATTGTTGAATGTAATCTGAATTGAACCAATTTGTTTCGGAATAATATCAAATATGCATGTTGAATATAACACTACCTGAACTAAACATAAGAGATACTTTTAATGAATCCAAACATTGGAGATAACTTCTCATCAATCCAAAAACTTTAATCGAACTAAACTCAATCAAATTGTCTGATAAATTCAAACATCATAAACTTGAATTGATTAGAACTAAACTTATAATCAATCCAAAACATTGTCTGAACTAAATAAATTGTACGTGTTGAATATAACACTCAATCCAAACAGGAAAGTGTCGCTGCTCAGAAATAATATATGTGTTAAATATAACACAATCTAATTTTGCTAAAATATTCAAAAACAAAATGTGTGTTGAATGTAATATTGTCTATTGTTGTCAAACTCAGTTTTTAGAATGTTGTTGAATATAATATGATTGAACCAATTTGCCAAATATTCAAAAATAATATGTGTGTTAAATGTAACATTGTCGAAAATGACCAACTTGTTTTCAAGAATGCAAAAAAACTTTAAAACTTAAAATAAAATTACAATCCAAATTTGAGAAACAATGAATACTTCACATTTCACTTCAAATTTGCGAACAAATAAACAGAAACAAATAATATGGAACCCTAAACCAAAAATCTAGAACAATAATAAGCAATAAACAAAAATATAGAAAACAGAATATACGTATTGAATGTAACATTATCTATTAAATCACAATCGTATAAATTCGTGTGTGTTGAATGTAACATATGCGTGTTGAATATAACATTATCTAATAAATCTAAGAAAACATTTAAGATTTTCAAAGAAAAATGTTAAATCTAAATTAACAACGATCTACTGTAATCGTCAATCGACATGAGGAATAAGATGATTGACGAAGGAACCCTAAACCAAAAATCTGAGAACAGAGGGGACCCTATACCAAAAATCTGGAACAATACTAAGCAATATAGATATGGAAATCAACGAAATCAACGAAAGATATTGTCACAACCCACCCCGATTTTCCCAACATCTGTGGGCCGGTGTGACAACAATACAACTCATCCGAACAAATGTCTAACACTAATTAAAATGTATTACACAAAAAGAGAATATTATTTACTATAGTCAACAAAAATACATACACCCCCTTCCATTGGGACTCTCTTGATTTTACAACAACAGTACTAGTTCATCTTTACTAACCAACATATACAACCATAAGCAAAAAGAATCATTATCGAGATATTCCCCACTACGGCCCTTCAGGAATCGACTTCCTGTCAGTAGGGGACAACCGTTTCTCTATAGTACCTGCGAGTGTACTGCTTTCTTAGAAATTTTAAAACATGTTTTCGAAATAATAATACATTCTCAATATCTTTTTTTTTAAAAAAGGGATCGAGCGTAATTATACGAATACCCTAATACAAACATCTCTTCTTAAATATAAGCAGTGAAAATGAATAAACAATTATATAATTATTTTATCTCACCAATCCATTCAGTGTAAACCATATAAATCATTATATGCAATAAATCACCAATCTTAGTAAAAACACCCAATTTCAAGTTTACCTATCACCCACATACACACTGACTAAACCATAGTGATCGTTTTAACCTCACGATCGGGAGTTGCAACAGTACCGTAACCATCCGTAGGATATGTCTTCCTAGGGGACCTAACTGCGCAAATCACCGCCTACCGGACGTCTCCGGAGGCCTATAATATAAGTCACCAATTATATCAATCACCATAACAATTATCCATCTGCCGGGCCACCCTCCGGATAGACCATAATATGAATCACCACCTGCCGGACCACCCTCCGGACAGGACATATACTATGGCATAGTCTAACCAACAACACAAATCAAGCAACCACACCATCATCAATTTCCAACATAATTATTTATAATATCCTTCTTTTTAAAACCCTAACAATTCCACGAGAATTCATTTTTACCAAATCACACAAAACCTGCTCGATCCACCATATTTATAAAATCATACAGTTTAATAAACATTTAGGCCGACATATAGAAAAATAATTTTGTAAGAAGACAGTACACTTACCTCAAAATTTGTGCTTGCAAGCCCCCCTAGAATATGCTTCTGCTCCCCACCGCCTAAGCGAAAAATACACCGCCTAGGCGAACAAGCGATTCTTGCTCTATGTTGTTTTACCACTTAAGCGATCTTCCACCGCCTAAGCAATCACGCGATTCTGGCTCTCTGTTGTTTTACTGCCTAAGCGATCTTCCTCTGCCTAAGCGATCACGAAATTTTCGACTCTCTGTTGTTTTACCGCCTAAGCAATATTCCACCACCTAAGCGGTCCTGGCTTCGTCCCTGACAGAACAGACCAGTATTTTACCTCCTTCTCGTCACCAACTCCAGCCCTTAAATCCTTTACTCCACCTTCACGATCAACCATCCCAAGTTTACACTGATATAACCAACCTCATTCCCTTCACTCTAGCTAAAACACCCACTTAAATAACACCTCAAACCAACGGTTGTAACTCTAAACAGCAAAAACAGGGCCCAGTCTTTCACCCACACATACCTGCTTCCATATGACCCCAGCACATGTCATACTTGCACACTCCTACAACCCAAACAACTCTCAACCTTGGGAAAACACCCTGAACCCACACCAGTGATTTTCGACAGCCTTTCCGATGGCTTCTTCTTCCTCTTCGCTTCTCTCTCTCTCTCTCTCTCTCTCTCTCATTTTCTTGTTTCTTCCAGAATGATAGTTACCCTCTCTAACCACGTTTATATATATATATATATATATATATTATATATATATATATTATAATTGTATGTTTAAAATATCTAACTCAAAATACTCTTTCTCCCTCCCCCCCCAAACTTCTCATTTTTCTCATTTCATCATCATCATATATATATATATTTTTTTTATTTTTTTATTTTTTTATTTTTTAAACAGGGTCTTACAGATATCAACCTCAATCGGTTAAATCTAAATAAGCAACGATCTACTGTAATCGTCAATCAACATGAGGAATAAGATGATTGACGAGGGAACCCTAAACCAAAACTCTGAGAAATATGGAACCCTAAACCAATAATTTGGAACAATACTAAGCAATAAACATAAACATGGAACCCTAAACCAAAAATATGGAACAATAATAAGCAATAAATAGAAATATGTAAACAGAAATCAACGAAAGACATCAACCTCAATCTGTAAAAATGATTCGACGACTTGCGAAATCTGCGAAAACATAAGATCTAGCTACCGATCAAATCTAATTGATGAGAGAGACGATGATATCGATCGACAAAGGCAACGACGGGCGATGATGAATTAAGGGACAAACGATCGGCGACGGACGACGATACCAATTGGCAATGGCGGCGACGGTTGAATGGCGAGGCAGAGAAGAGAATGGAAGAGTATGGCAACGAAAAACAACAACGAATCAGGGGACAAATGAATGGCGACGGACGATGATATCGATCGGCACGGGCGACAACATTTGAACGGCGAGGGAGGGAAAGAATGAAAAGAGTACGGCGAGGCAAGGAAGAGAAATTAGGACTAAAATGCATCAGGGGCAAAATGGTAATCTGATATTAGGAGTTTTTGGTTTATTATAAACTAATTGACATTTATTGGTAATAGGAAATTGATTTTAGGCTTTATTGATAATTTTCCCAATAAATAATTAACTTTTTTCGTTTAAATTAACAGAAGATATTTGAAAATTGATCCAAATTTTAGATGACAATAATAACAACAACTAAGTTTTAGTCCCACTTAAGTAGAATCAACTATATAAATTCGTTTTTGGCATAATGAATGATCAAGAGTCATCCCTTTAGTCAAATTCAATGTCATCAAATCACTCTTAATAGTCTCGACACAAGTTTTCTTAGGCCTACTTCTCCCTCTAGTAGCTCCCCGCACTTGAACTAAATTGCATTTTCTCGTTGGTACTTCTGTGGGTCTTCTATGCATATGTCCAAACCACCGTAAATGACTCTCTCATCTTCTCTTCAATGGGTATTATTCCTAAATTACCTCTTCATTTTAATTTTGAGTTATTTTTTATCATAAATATTTGAAATAATAAATTAAAATTAAAATAAATGGATAGTTTCATCTAGTTTATCCAAAAATTGGATAAAAAATTTAATTTCGTATATTGTTAAGTGTATTCCGTTAATTTAAATAGAAAAAAATAGTTTCTTGATGCTATCAAAAATCTCCAACACGCGTAAACAACACGTGCCAGAAACCTCCACAGCCTGTAATCTGAACTTATAAAATCATTTGGTTCCAAGGGACACCGGTGTGGTGTCGACCAAAGAACCTCCAGCGTAAGAATAAATTAGTTTGCTTGTGGTGAAAAATCTTTCAGTACGTAAAAGCCATACCTTGACTACATGGTACCCTTCTTCATATATAGATCATTTATCTTGAATAGTCCATTCATGTCGCCACTCCCTTCACGATCCCCTCTTTAACATAATGGTAATCGTCCATAATCCCACTATGAAACGTAAAACAGTTACATCTCTTTACATACATGGGATCGTGGGGGTTCTCGAAAAATTACTTAGTGACCTTATATTGTTGATCTTACCTGCTTGCAATCAGGCCCTATTAGGAGGCCTTCTTCTATTCATGTCAGTCCAACTATAGTTGGGCCTCTTATGAATTATTCTATTTAGTCATGCGTTGGGCTCCCTTAGTGAACTAAACCTACACGATTTGGCCACCGGCATAATTGGCCCATGGGAAATTCTAGGTCATTTCTTGTGGGTCTGATTTTACTACCCGACTCGACCCATCGTCACCCTATTGGCTTCTAAATACCGTGGGGGGGAATTTTCCATCATTTCTTACTTTGTTCAAAAGTAGACATAAATAAAGTGTAGTTTTTTAGAGTGGATGGATAAAACGATAAATTAGACATAGGAAATGGAGTAAAAGACAATTTACCCTTTTATTAAGCTTGGGGACGACGAGGATGATTGAGAATTTGGGAAAATTGCACTTTGGGGTTTTAACACTTTGTACCCCTTAATTTAAAAAAAATAAATCTCATTGGCCATTATAATTTTAATTTGAATATATCCCATCTTAAAGTTTCCTAATCATCCACTACAGTCCAAGTCATTATTCTTATTGCAATTCTTGAAAAAATAGTCATTCTTCTTTTATGTGATTGTTTTTGAAGAACCTTATGGGTATTTCATCCTCTTTCGCTCTCCCTTTCTATTCTTCTTCATGCCCAAATACTCATAAATACACGTATAACATAATAATGTGTATATATACACATGCGCAGGTACACATGTACAAAGTTTTATATAAAGTTGGTAAAGAGTAACGAAAGAGAATGAAAATGACCTTAAAGCCCTCTTAAAATAGTTGAGTACACAGTATGTGACTGCTTGTCATCTAAAATCGTAATGGAGTCATTAATTAGGATAATTATGAAACTCCAAGATGTCATATGAAGCTCTTTACATTTTTGGGTCTCAAAAGTTACAAAATAATAACCATTATGGGTCTATTTTGAACTTAAATAAAAAAAAAAAAAGGTCTAACTGGCTTTTGGAAGGCCGAATTCATCTATTTTTTATTTTTAAAATCGGCTTTGAAAATCAAAGTCCCATTCCCATCCCATCCAAATTGAAAATCAAATTCTAATTATATATTTATAATTTTAAATTCATAATTTCTTTTCTCACTTATACAATAATTTTTATACAAATTTATAATTTTATAAATCGTAATTTATACAAACGTATACAAAAAACTTATATAAAAATTATAATTTTTATTAGATTTTAAATTTGAAAATATTAAACAAATTTTACAATTACAAAAAAAATAAAAAATAAAATGAGTTAAGTTCAAATTTCTTTTACATTTCTTTAAATTTAATGTCGTACAATTACAATATAATGTTGTAGTCTTCATTTAAATTTCTTTTTATCTTTTCTTTTTTTTAAAAAAAATTAATTTGTATTTTTTTTTTTTTGAATTTTATTTATTCATAAATTATTTTTAACAATTCAGAAAATAATATTTTTGGGGGGAATGATAATTATAAATGAAATTAATTCAAAAAATAATATTTATTCATAATAATTTATGAATATATATATATATATATATATTGATAATTTAAAATTTGTTTAATATTTTGAAATTAAAATTATATATAAATTATAATTATTTTGTAATTAAATGATTACAAATCAAAATTAAAAATAGAATAGATAAAAAGAAATTTAAATGAAGAGTATGACATTATATTGTAATTGAACAACATTAAATTTAAAGAAATGTAAAGGAAATTTGAACTTAACTCAATTTTTATTTTTATTTTGTAATTGTAAAATTTGTTTAATATTTTCAAATTTAAAATCTAATAAAAATATAATTTTGGTATAAATTTTTATATAAGTTTTTGTATAAGTTTGTATAAATTACGATTTATAAATTTATAAATTTGTATAAATTTTTATATTTTGTATAAAAATCATTGTATAAGTAAGAAAAAAATTATGAATTTAAAATTATAAATATATAATTAGAATTTGATTTTCAATAGTGTCCCCAAAAAAAATTGTGCGTAAAATAAATTTGATCAAATAATATGTATATATATTATATCTTTTTATAAAACTGCCCTTCCCAAAGCCGGTTTAAAAAAAAAAAAAAAAGATGAATATGGCCTTCCCAAAGCGGGTTAGACCCATTTTTGTATTTTCGTTCAAAATAGACCTATAATGGTTATTTTGTAACTTTTGAGACCCAAAAATGTAACGAGCTCGTGTCATGTGTTTAAATTGAAATTTTTGGGGACTAAAGTGAAATAATGGTAAAACATTAGGGTGCAATGTGTCAAAAACCCTTGCACTTTTAACCCCTAAAAGTTTGGGATGGATTTTTAATTAATCCCTAATAGTTTACAAAATATTAACATATTTGTGACTCGAAGTTTCACATTCATTTCAAATTAATCCCTATAGCTCACATTTGTTTCGAATTGCTAATCACATGGCCTAATTTTGTGACTATTTTTGTCATTTTCCACCCAAAATTTGTTCTAATAACATGACGAGCTTATAGAATTCTGCAGAAGTAACTGAATAATTGTGAAATTTTAAATTTTACGAAAAAGGAAGAATAAATTCAAAAAATGTGACACTGGGATTATTCAGTTTTGTTATTTTGTGTTTGATGGGTCCAAATTAAAACAAAAATATTTTTTTATGGTGAAATGTGATATTTTACAACCTCCAAACTTTAAGAATTAAATAAATGTAATTTTTACCATTTCTTTTACGGCAAATTCTATTTTAAACCTTTGTACCTAGCTTAAGCTCTGTACCTTCAATTATGGTTTTAGTTAGTTATTTCGTCTAATTTAACTGTTAAATTAGACAAAATTAGGGATAAAATTGTAAATTTATATATTTTACTTCGTCGTTCTCTAGTCTTTACCAACGATCTTACACCATCACCACCACCATCCACCTTCTTCCGACGTCACCAACACCAGTCATCCGTCGTCGACGACGATAGTGGAGAGAGAGAGGGAGAGATAGAGAGAAAAAGGTTGTTGATTTTGGAGAAATTAGCACCTCTGATTGGAACCTTTGCAACGCTAAGATCGAACACTCCAGCCTCGACACTACGTGCTTGAGATTGGAACTCACTTGATTACGCATCTTTGAAATCCAAAGCTCAGCCACCATTGCTACAAAGAAACCAACAGAGCTAAACCCAAAAGTTGCTCTGGAAACGTACCCAAAATCATCGATTTGAACATAGATTTTGCACAATTGTACCCAATCTTCTCTCTAATGTCAGTGATTTCTCGACGTTGCAAGCGTCCAATCAGGGGTTGCACGGGTTTCTCTAAACCCATTCGATCCCGGCGTTGTAGGGGTGCCAATCAGGTGTGTTGATGGCGATGGTCTAGTGGTGGCAGTGACGATGTCGGTGGTGGCATTGGTAGAAGGCGGGTGGCGGCGATGGTATGAGATCATAGGTAAGAAGAGAGATCGACGGTGAAAAAGAAAAAAAAAATGAATAAAAAATTAAAAAAAAATGTAAAATTATAATTTTACTCCTAATTTCGTCTAATTTAACAACCAAATTAGATATAAGGATCAATTAAAACCGTGATTGAAAATACAGGGTTTAAACTAGAATGTTCAAACTTATTGAAATGCATACAAACATGGACATAGTTGGAGGGTTTAAAATGGAATTTGTCTTTGCTTTTATATGTTGAAAATTTGTTAACTTTAATTTTGAAAATAAATAAATAGAATTTTAACGACATACTGAATTTTAATTATTAAAGAAAATAAAGGGACAATTGAAATAACTACAGAAGAGAGAAAAGAAAAACACTAAAAAATAAGGAGAGATAAATAAAATAAATATTATATTTTTAATAGCAATAGAAAAATATGTGATTTGATTAAATCAATTTGTTTAAAAAAATGTAAAACGACTTTTGAATTAAATTGTGAAAATAAAAAGCATTGTGTGTGTTTTATATATATTTTTTTTTTTTTGTAATCTTCCCAAATAAAGAGTAACCAGAAGCCTCTTGTTGGTCTAGTCAAGATCCACGTGGGCAATTTTGTGTTGAGTTAGCGTCCTGATGTGTTGTTTACTTTGTCTTGTGAACTATCCTCGTCAAAGTGTCTGGGGTCCGAGTAAAAACCTGTACAAAGACTTATTGGGGTGCATCCAGCGAAGTCTTCCCCACGTGAGAATGAGAGTTCAGAAGAAAAAATAAGTTGGGGGAACAAGGCTGAGAATGGCGTGATAGGGGGTAGGGGAGACTGGCAGATGGGTAGGAAGACCAGGGTTAGTAAATGAGAGAGAGAGAGAGAGAAGAAAGAGATAGATTTGTCTTGTCATGCCGGTTCTGATGACTATGGCAGTGGTGGACTCACCAGAAAAAAATATGGAGGAAGAGGAGAAAAGTACAAAAACAAAAATTTAATGATATATATATATTGTGATTAAAAGGTAATATAGTAACTGAATAAAATTATTATTATTTTTTATTTTTTAAAATAGGGTATTGATACGGGTGGTTTTACCTACGAAATATTGCACGTCTTAAAAAGGATATGCTTAAGTCGGCCTATACTATAAGCTCAATACGAGTAATCATAAGTCAATATGAGCTCAACTTAGCACATGAGACCAAATAGAAGTACACTCTCAGGCCTATTAACACCCAGAACGAACCTAACGGAAACATTGGGACAGTTACAATCATGGTGATAGTTACGATCATGGCAAAATCTTCTACATAAATGTTGGGATAGTTACGATCATGATGAAAGATGTGAGAAATAAAGCACTTTTATCTTTTATATTTATATATATCATGTCATTCAGGTCAAAGGGCTGCACACAAGCATTTTCTCTATGAGACTTGTTTAACTTATTCTCGCACTAAATGATATTTAGTCGACACCACCCCGGTATCCCAAGTATTGCAGGTATTATATAGGTTGGGAGGAAACTTACTACTAACAAAACCGTGCAATGTCAACTGGCGTCGTCTCTGGGAAATGAGCTAAAAGTCTCAAAATTCCCATCAATACAATTTCCTCATATTCTGAAACTCATTCCGAAGCCATACCCGATCATTTAAAATCTTTTTGATTGATCAACTCGTCCATCTACAACACACAATCGTTGGAATAGTGTTCGTCATGGACTACTGGCAAATTCATAAACATTCAGGGCAACAAGGAGAAGAAGTAATAAGTTCGACAGAACCAGAAAGATCCAAATCTTTCTCTGCCATACTCCACGAGGAGGATCCTACGATGCCTCAACAGTAACTTCATCGGAGAGCCGACAATTGCTCACCATCGATCTAAATCAATCAGCCCGTATTCGATCGTAAGGCCAGTTCAACACAATGAGGGCATGAACTCGTTGGGATTGGTCTCAGCGGGGAAGAAGGATAATGTAGAAGACATCTTGCAGTGGATGTCTTTGGCAAACCTGAACCGCAACCATCCGCACCTCCGATCTGACTTGAACAACAATCATCGGCAGCGACATTAGCTTCTTCAGCAGACTACACTACTACAACTTAGCTATGTGTCCTAGTCAAATCGCATGAACAAAATGATGATCAGAAGAATATAAAAAGGGAAAAAGAGATCAGCCATCCCAAAGAAAATCAACAAAGGAATTAGCTAAGAAAGAATTTTGTTTAAAACTATTTTCAATCTTCTTGCTAATCTCTATTATCGAAAGTTTGCAAATTAAACATATGTTTTAGAAGAATGAAACTGAACAAGGATCAACAAGAATGATAAGTTCAATAACGAACTCAACGCCTAACGACAAGCTAAGGAATGAGCACGCTTTAAGCTATGAGATTTAGACATCAACAACAAGCTAAGGAATGTATTTGAGGTCTACTCGTTAGAAACCACCTCTATTTAACACAAGGCATCATTGAAGACACGAGTTCAAGGTAGAAACCACCTCTATTTGATGCAAGACGTCATCGAAGGCGCGAGCTCAAGGTGAGTTCCAGGAACTACCTCTATTTGACATAAGATATTGAGAAAGACACAAGCTCAAGGTAAATTCAAGAAACCACCTCTATTTGACGTAAGACGTCATCTAAGACACGAGCTCAAGATGAGTTCAAGAATCCACCTCTATTTGACAAAAGACGTCATCGAAGACACGAGCTCAAGGTAAGTTCAAGAAACTACCTCTATTAGACTCAAAACATCATCAAAGACATGAGCTTGAGGTGAGTTAATGAAACCACTTCTATCAGACTTAGGGCTGGCGATTCATGTCAACAAGTCGTATTTCTTGTCGTGTCGTGTCATAGTCTGACATGAACAAGATAACACGACACGATAAGATATCGTGTCAGGTTATAGGTGTGATCTACCTACGTATTTCCAAATCGAATTAAGTTAGTTTTCGTGCGTTTATATAGTATTTTATTATATTTTAATTAGTTTTATTAATTTTTGTATAAATCAGGTGTGTGGGGCAAAAAGATGGAAAACTGGAGCGAAAACGATGAGATCGAACCAAAAGCGATCGAAAAACGGTGGAAAAAATAAGCTCGGAGGCAAAATTGTGAAACAGGCCCACCGCCTAGGCGTCGAGACCTCCGCTTAGGCGGTGAAGATGCTGAGAAAACACAAAAGGCTACTGACAGCCCACCGCCTAGGCGGAAAACCAGCAGAAAGATTTCCAAGTCCACCGCTGTCTTTGCCACCGAGGTAATCACCAAACCGACCTACCCTTCGCCTAGGCGGTGGAATCCTTCGCCTAGGCGGAGAGCCTCTGCACAGCCTAGATATTTTTAGGATATTTTTGAAATATTTTGTCTATAAATACCTATTCATCTCCCCTCCTCTTGAGGCCCCCCCGGGCCATTTGGGCACCTTAGGCCATATTTAGACTAGGGTTTAGGAGTTTTATAGATGGAACTCACATCCCGAAGTGGAGAAGACGGCGAATCGATCGTTGAGCATTCTTAGCGATTTATCTTCGGACGAGACTAAGTTCTTCGATTATTTTTCCTTATTTCTTTATCTTAGGATCATGTGAGCATGTTTAGCTTGTTATTTCATTGTAAATGTGGCTATGGCCATAGCTAAACATAGATTGTAGCAGGGATTAACAATAAATTTATAAATACGTTGTTTGGATGATTTCGGTGTTTCGTTTGCGATTGTTCTTCGTAGTTTGATTGTATTTATTATATTATTTGTTTATTATGCTTTGTTAGATAAATAGAGAATACGGAGTTTTAACAAACTCTGGATTCGAATTAGGGTAAACAAACGCCACGATTCTATAGCCCGGTACGGGGTTTGGATTTTGGACAATTGATGACGTTGGGGCAAGACTCACGTGACCTAGGGTCGTTAAGACGTTGAGAGGGACTTCTTCGTTGACACGAAGTCACGTTATATCCCCCGTCTTACACTTGGGAAAGGTGGCAATGGAGTTTTAGAACGGAGATTGTCAATAGGTTAAATACAACGCACGATCCAATGACCCGGTCGAGAGTTGGATTGTGTGCAATCAATGACGTTGGGCGAGACTCACGTGACCTAGGGTCGTTAAGACGTTGAGAGAGATTTCTCCATTGACTTGAAGTCATGTATTCTCCTGTCTTACACTCGGGAGAGGTGGCGGTGGAGTTTACGTACCGAGATTGTCAAATAGATCGAACGCCGTAAATGTGAGTAAATCAAGATCGAACACGTATTTGTAAACACGTTAATCCCTAGGCAATTCTTTACCCTAAAACATATTAGTATATTAATGTAGTTAATTTAGGTTATATTAATATTAGCTTAATTAATTAAATACATTTGTTTTTAGCCTAGATAAAGTTAGGTCACGACAAACGTGGTATTCGATAGTAACGACACCAATCCCTGTGGATACGATAACCCGATCTTAACGATCACACTATACTAAAACTTTGACCTCGTACACTTGTGAGTAGTCACATACAGACGAGGACGCTGAATCCTCCACCCGTACATCAGGTTACCTAAACACGAACACGACACAAAAATTATTGTGTCGACACGATACGATAATTTTTCGTGTCACACGATAATACGAAACTTATCGGGTAAACACAACACGATAACAAGTCATAATAAACACTTGTTCTACCTATTACATATTAAAGACCTATTAACACATTTTAAAAAAAAAAAAAACATAATAATAATAATTATACAAGATCAACAAAAATAAACCAAATAATACAAAAAACATCCATCAATGCAATAGAACAAAACAAAACAAAACAAAAATATTCACTAATACAAACATCATTCATATGAACACAAACAAATATAAATTGTCAATAAATCAATAACACAAATCATAAAATCTGCGATGGACAATAGGAAAATGGAATGAACCATATCTGGTGATTCAAAAATAGACAGCGATGGAATGAATCAAATTTGCGATGGACAGTAGGAGAATAGAGTGTCTTGGATGGGCTTCGTCGCTGAAAATAGACGATGCAGAACGATTGTAGTCTCAAGCTCTCAGTAGTGGATCTGGTGACCCTCTTTGCTTGAGATTGGAAATGAATTAGGGTTAGAAAAGTGAGATGTAGGAGGCGGTTGACAGTCTAAACGCACGGGTAGGGTAAAAGATTGAGGTTTGAGAGTAATAAGGAAAATTGAGTTTTGAGATTAGGGTTAGAGGAGAGAGATTGAGATTTGTTGAGTCTTGAACTTGAGAGTTGAGAGGAGGCGGCCGACACACACTTTTGATTTGAGAAGTGAATTAGGTTTAGGGTTTGGAATAGTGGAATACCTATATATAACATGGATTATATTATAATATTAAATAATTTTAGGGTAATATGTGTAAATATTTTTTAGTATATTTTTATTTTATAATAATTTATTAAATTATCGTGTGACCTATTAGATCTCAAGTCATCATCTAACCTAGACACCTGATAATTATTATCGTTGACCTTTTGTCGCTTATCGGGTTATCAGGTAAATTCGATAACTTGGCTTGTTTCTTATCGTGCTTATCGGGTTAGACCCGATAACGACCTGTTACCCAATAAGCTAAACCCATACTCAATAATTTTGTGTCAATCTTGTGTCGTGCTATCGTGTAAATATCCATTTTGCCAACCCTAATCAGACTCAAAACATCATCAAGACATGAGCTCAGGGTGAGTTCGTTTATGAATCCACCTCTATCAAACCCAAAAGGCATTAATACGCTCCAGCAAAGTTAAGGCATAAAACTCTAAGTGAGTTCAATCATGACCGCATCTTTGCTAGACTCAGGACGTCAAATCAAACTGAATAAGGAGTTACTTCAAACTCTCTATTCTATTCAGCGACAAAGAGGTCAGGATCATCAAAACCCAAAAAGAACCTCAGGTAAACTATTAATTCAAATACTTATACTGTTTAAATAGAGTAAATCAGGTTAGCATAACCACAAGGTGATCCCAATAAAGAGAAAGACAAAGGGGGCAAAACAATCCCACTAATGGGTCAATCCACCAATACGCCAACGAAAATATGAGTTCAGACAAATAAATGCCAATTTTAGTTAAGAACCAAAACACCTTGAGACTCTGTTCGACCAAAAATTCAATAAAGAAACGACAACTTAGTTTACGAACCAACCTTACAAAAAAAAAAAAAGGTTAGCTAAGTTCACAAACTGATCGTAAACAGATCAGATCAACTCGGTTTACAAGCTAACCTCACAACAAAGAAAGGTCGGCTCAGTTTGCAAACTGACCTCTAACAGATCAGGTCAGCCTATTCTACAGATTGATCCTACAAAAAATAATTAGGTCAGTCTGCAGACTGGCCCTAAAAATAAAGGTCAGGTTCAGTCTAGAACCTGAGCACCTAAAGGTAAAACTCAGCCAATACTCTCTTTCTATCATATACTCTTTTATTTGAGGAACCTTCAACCAGGGGGCAATTAGAGAAGACATTGTTTAAACTTCTAAAATCAGCTCATTAATTGTCTTCAAAGTTCAAACAAACTAATGAGCCAATGGGGCAAATGATACGGGTGATTTTACTCACGAAGTATCGCACATCTTAAATAAGCGGAGGTGGGCTGGATCGTATAAAGTCCACCAATATCTAGCAAATTATGCTCAAGTGGGCCAAGACTATGAGCCCAACACGAGTAATCATAAGTCAATATGAGCTGAGCTCAGCTCAATATAACACATGAGATGAAACTCAACTCAGCATATGAGACCAAAGAGAGGTACATTCTCAGGCCTATTAACACCCAAAATGAACCTAACAGGGAGCGTTGGGATAGTTACGACAACAATGATGAACATAGGGAGAGTTACGATCATGGCAAACTCTTCCACGTGAATGTTGGGATAGTTACGATCATGATGAAAGATGTGGAAACTCATGTACTTTTATCTCTATATATATAAATGTCATTCAAGCCAATGGGTTACAAATAAATTTTTTTTCTATGAGACCTATTTAACTTATTCTTACACAGGAGAGTATCTAGACGATTAGACACATGTATTCCAAGTACTAACTTCATGCGTTTGGGAGGAAACTTACATTGATGAAATCATACAACATCATGTATGACTAGAAAAAAAAAATGTACATTCTAGAAACATGTCCTAACTTGTGTGTGTTTCTTAATGACACTTGCAAACCCACCCACCCACCCCAAATCTCAAAAATCTATGAAATGGCCGACATTATCGACAATGAATTAAATGAGATTTTTTCTCCAAACTTGGACTAGGATGACGTCATGATCTATCGTCATTCCCTTGACGTCATTCTATGGAAAATTTTCTAATTTAACAATTTCGGTGGAGGTTTCCTCTAATCTTCCTTCAATCTGCCCTCCTCTTTCCTCTCTCTCTCTAGAATTTCTCTCTCAAGAATCTCTCTCTAGAATTTCTCTCTCTATATACACCTTTATAAGTATCTATATTCCTAATCCGGATAACGGGTGCTTGAAAATGGGCAAACGGCCGGCGTCGGAAAACTCGAAACCCGATCTAAAAGCAGCGATCCAACAGTTGCTTCGCGGCCGCGATTTCGCGACGGAGCTTCAGAACATGCTTTCCGACACCGCCTCCGAATCCGGTCGCGCTTCGGCCGGAGAACTCGCCGAGAAAATCGAGAAATCTTTCGCCGAGACTCTCTCGGTTTTCACCTCCGGTGATTCCATTTCCGGCGAGAGTCGCAGGGTTCCGCCGCCCGTACAAGTGGGTTCGGATTTTTCCGGTGGCCGGAGTTCTCTTGATTCCGGCGAAAGTGGCGAAAAAACGGCTTCCAAGAACCGGAGAGGCTTATACACGAGAAGGTGAGCTTATTTTATTTTTATTATAGAAAAATATTTTTACTACTATTATAAATTATATTTTTATATTTTTTTTCCGATCCCAAAATTTGCAATCGACTATTCATCCAACTCAAGCGAGCGTCTCGCAATTTGTTAAGAAATTTAATAATTCTGTCTATACAGCATAAATATTATTGTAATTTATTTGTTTAAAAAAAAATACAGTTCATGTGATATAATAGCTTAAGATTTTAGATTTCTAAACAAATTATTGTAGCGCATAGACAGTAAAATAAAAATTTTAATCTCCTGACCAAGAACCCCAATAGGTCTACAAATTTTACCTTTTAAATTTTACATACATATATATTTAGACACGGAAATTCCTAACTTCACAAAATCTAATAATTGTGTTTGATATCTTATCTGGTTGTGCTTGATTATAACCGTTGGATCAAAATAAACGAAAAATAATTTCTGATTTTTCAAATTCGATAAGTAAATAATTTTTTTATTTTTTTATTTTTTTGAGCTAATTAATGATTTTTTTTAATTATTATAAAATAATAATTTAATTACTTTTGCAAATATTCAATTTTTGTAGAAAGGCCTTAGACTATTGGACAAGTGTCACTCCTACAATGGAAGATGGTTATGCATGGAGGAAGTACGGACAGAAGGAGATACTAAATGCCAAACATCCAAGGTTTATTTATTTTTTCTTATTAATTTCAAATTTTTATGATCTTATTTAATTTAATAAAGCATACTAACCCTAATTATTTTTTTTACAAAAATTAGGTGTTATTTTAGGTGCACTCACAAATATGATCAATCTTGTCGAGCAACCAAACAAGTCCAAAGAATCGAAGAAGAGAAAATCGGTTACCAAACAACGTATTTTGGACATCACACGTGTACCATTAAACCTAAAGCTCAACAAATAATATTGAATTCTGAAACCGCTGCCAAACATGGTCTTATTCTCTCATTCTGCAAAGAGGAAGGCAAAGAATTAGACGCACAGAGTGAGTTATCAAACGATTTCTCAACGCCTTCCTTCCCAAATCTTAGTGTTTTGGAATCTTCCAAGCCGACATTATCATTTTCAAAAAACAATACAGATTATGAAGATGTTGGTCCAGATGGAAGAGAGTCTAAGGCCAACCCACCAACCACACAGGGTCTTACTCAAATCTCTTCCTCTGACAAAGAAAAAATCAAAGAATTAGATGCACACGATGAGTTGTCAAACGATTTCTCGATGGGTTTCTTCACTGATCTCAGAGATTTTGAATCCTCCAAACCAACAATGTTGTTTTCGAGATTAGAATCTGATTACGAAGATACGTGTTCATACAATGTTTATAATTGCGTGCCAGACATGTCTCAAGATTTTGGAATGGACGACGACCTAAAGTATTGTTTGGACGATGATTTTCGTTTGGATGAGATTGATTTCATTTAAGAAATGTAACGGTTTCAAATATGTAGTTGAAACCGTTTTGAAAATATAATGAGTTCAAATTTGTAATTGATTTCATTTAGGAAATATAACGGTTCCAGATTTGTACTGTAACTTACCAATTATATGGTGTTTGGAAAATAATGTAATTAATGCTAGTGGAGGTTTATTTTAGTGTTAATTACCATTCCAAAAATAATCTGACGATTATTTTACTTTGGTCCCTATAATTTCAATTTGAACACATAACATCCTAATTTTTTTTAATCATCATGCTTCACTCCAAATCATTAAACATTTTATAATTTTTGATCATAAAGAGTCACATGCCCTGCCATACATCTAATTGCTTTTAAGGAATTTAATTAACACTTTCGGCGTCTTCTCTTTTCCCATACATAAATATTCTGCAACCCTCTTCTCCCCCCATATATGTGTGTATATGTATCTCTATTTCTTACTGTTTTGTTGGGGGAGAGAAAGGGAGAAAGGAAAAAGTTGGAGATGGGTAATAAAACTCCTTAGAAACGATCAAGTATAACGGTCGTGGCTCTTTACCGTTCAAAATTATAATAGGGATAATTAGAAAACCTGAAAGGTGCTGTGTGTTTGAATTAAAGTCATAACGACCAAACTGAGATTGTAGTTAAACTTCAAGGGCTCAATCCGAAAAAAAAAAAAAAAAAGTTTTTGACGAACACTCATTACAATAATTTCTCTAGAAATCTAAAATTACTGTATTACATAAAAAATTCACTGTAATTTTTCTATGTAAACAAATTACAGTAACTTTTAAGGTTTGCATTTTTCAAAAAATATATACCGAGTATATTGGATAAAGTTTGACTTGTAAAAATTTAGGTCATCAAAAAACGAAAAAAAGTAGACAAATGTTTCTAGACCTTAATGTTTTGGAAGAAATTTGTTTCCTTAATTTACGAGAATAATAATTTCTAAGTCAATGAAAAAAAAAAAAATCAATCGTGATCAAATCTACCATGAGATTTTCAATAGAAAAAGAGTGATTAAAACACTTCCAAATTAAGGTACTAAGATTTAAATTATTTAATTGACTAATTTAATCTCAAAATTGAAGGTTTTATCCATTTAAATTTGGGTAAATTATCTTTTATCCCCTCTATTTTGTCTAATTATCACTTTATGTCCCTTTATTTAAAAAAATTTGTATTTTATCTACTTCTACTTTTGAACAACGTGAGATCTAAATTTTTTCTGTTTAAATCAATGAAATATGCTTAAAAATAAATGAAAATAAAATTTTCATCTATCTTTTTTTTTATGAAATAGATGGAATTATCCATTTTTTTAAAAAAATATTAAAAATAAAAAATTAAAGTGAAATTATATTAAAGGGTTAATTACATCTATTTCATTAAAAAATTGGATGAAAAATTTAACTCTACACATTTTTAAGCATGTTTTGTTAATTTAAACCAAAAAAAAAAATAGTTTTTAAATTTATTCAGAGGTAGAAATAAGTAAAATGTAGTTTTTTAAAATAGTAAAAGTAAAGTGATAATTAAGATAAAGTAGAGAGCGGTAAAAGACAATTTAACATATAAATTTGTTTAATTTAGTTAAGCAATTTTTAATGAGAAAAGGTACATGCATTTCCCACATTGGGAATTTGGGTCTTCGTTCAATGGAACCAAATAGAAATGACAATTTTCTTTTGATTTTTTATTATTTTATTTTTAAATTTAAAAAAAAATAAAAAAAAATTATTAAATATAATAAAATGACAAAATTGGAAAAGAATAAAAATGTGTACGAAGCAATCAAGTTGAGTGGTGTTCCATAAATGAGCCACCTTTTTCTCCTTTCATGGGACCTACCATGGAGGTTTTTTCATCATCATCACTTATCTTCCATACAATTATCTCACATTTCCCTCAATTTTAATATATTTTCAAACCTAAGAGAAAATTTGTGGTTTTAGGCTAGAAGATGTATGTGTAGATGCTGACTTTTGTCAAATTATATGTGTGATGTTTCAAGCTCCATATTTATATCAATTCCGTAAAATTGAAAATTTTATTAATGATTTTAAATAGAAAATGTGTCATGCTCATTATTTCTCCTTTCATAGGACCTACCTTGTAAGTTTTTTCATCAGCATCACTTCTCTTTCATGCAATTTCCTCACTTTTTCCTCAATTTTAATATATTTTCAAAATTAAGAGAAAATTTGTTTTTTTAGGCCGGAAGATGCCTGTGTGGTTCCTAAGTTTTATCAAATTATATGTTTGATCTTTCAAGTTTCACATTTGTACCAATTCCACAAAATTAAAAATATTATTGATGATTTTGGATAGAAAATGTGTTATGCTCATCACGTCATTTTTAATGGGAATATTTTCGTCATTTCATTGGTCTACTGAGCTTAAGACACTTTTCCCTGATTTTTCTCGTAACGGTTGTTCAAGGTTTTACTCTCATTCTTTAAATAAATTTATTTCACTATTCTACTGAACGTAAGACATTTTTCCCTGTTTTTTCTCATAACAGTTGTTCAAGGTTCTACTCTCATTCTTTAAATAAATTGCTATTTGAAAAATATTAAGGAAAAATGTTTTAAATTTAGAAGAGTGATAAATGACAAAAATATCCGCGTTAGAAGTATGGGTTGAGCATAATTCATTTTCCGTCCGAAATCATTGTCAATGTTTTTAATTTTACGGGATTGAAACAAATATGAATTTTAGGGACCAAATGTGTAATTTGATAAATTTTAGGGTTCACATAGATACTCGCCCCATACTTTAGGGACCAAAAATATGATAGGTCATTCGGTGGAAGATCCTTATTTCACACTTAATTTTAAAAAAGTCCCAGAGGCGAAAATGAACTTGTATTTTAGTCTTGCCTATTTTAAAAAGGCGGAAGTCCACTACACGCGCCTGCAGACGTGCGATTACATGTAACAATTTCGTGTGTAAAATTTTGTTACATATAACAATTTTGTGTATAAAATTTTGTTAGATGTAACAAAAATCACACAAAATACATGCAATTAGTTATACGTAACTAAATGTACATAAATACATGTAACTAATATTAAACTAATTTATGTGTATAATATTTGTTAAGTGTCACAAATATTACATAGATATGTGTAATTGTAAAATGTAACTAATATTATATAAATACATGTAACAAAAAATACACAAATATATGTAAAAATATAACAATTATTAAATTGTAACTAATATACGTTACGTGTAACTAATATTCACTATAAAACCGAATTTACTTACCTAGTTCTCCCTACTATTCCTGCAATGCCCCTACAATCTCTGCAATGCGGGACTAAAATTCAAGCAAAATTCAACTTAAGAGACTAATTCTAAACCTAATAATAAGAAAAGACTAATCGCGGATTAGACCCTAAAAATAGGACTAATCGCCGATTATCCCAAATATAATTTCCCCTAAAACTAAAAATTAAGTGATATTTAAGTGGTGTTTGGTTAGGTTTCTGCATTTTTATTTCTGTTTAAATAAACTGGGATGATAATTATGTTTTCGTTATGGAGTATTATGAGAATTAAAAATATGTTTAGTAACTATCATTGTCCTAAAATTGTTTTCTTTTAATTAACAAGAACAAAAATAAGAAATACACTTGGCTATAACATTTGTTTCTTATATTCTTACGCTGCGTTTGGTACGTTGGAATGGAATGAAAAGGAATTGAATGACAATAGGATTAGAATTAGTATGGTAATGGAATAGAATGATCATTACCATTCCTATGTTTGGTGACGAAAGGGATTACATATGGTATTGGAATGACATCAAAGGGTAAAATAGTAATTTTATTGAATTTTTAAACAGTATAATAGTTAATTTAATTAAATTTCATTTGAATTTAAATATTTATTTAGTATTTGGTCTCGTTTTTTGACCAATTATTGATTAAAACCTAATCCTATATAATTGGGATTAACCAATACCAAGATAATCTTGGTATTGGTTAATTTCATGCTTTGTGGGATTAGGGATTCTTTAGTAATGGGAATGCGATTAAATCCTATGTACCAAACATAGGAACGGAATGACCATTCCCATGGTTATTCCAATCTCATCTTAAATCCTGCATACCAAACGCCACCTTAATGAATTCAATAAATACTCTCAAAAATTTGGAAATAGAAATGTATCTACCAAACGCGTTTTTGTATATTAATCCCAAGAACTTTGAAAGAGGAAATAGAAATGAGGAAATGGAAATTTGTTTTTGTTTTTGTTTTATTCATCATAAATTTTGGTAAAATAAAAAGGGCAATTTAGTATATTTTATTCATATTTAAACCGAAATCAACTAATTAACCCATTCACCCACTAATTCAATATTTTGGTTCTTGCTCCACATGTGTCATATTTGTCACATGCAAGAGCAACGCTAAAGGAGTTGCTATATTTTGGTGTGCTATTTTTTTTATTTTTATATTAAAATTAAAATGAATTAAATGTAACCTAGATAAAACTAATTCAATACAACCCAAATAAAATAAAATTAACCAATTAATCTAACACAACTCAAATAAAATAAAATTAATAAATTAAATTCTACCAAACCCAATTAAACACAAATAAACAAAACCTATTAAATCAAATTAAATCAAAATTAACATAAATCTGACCAAACAAATTTTACTTAACCTTAATTAAACAAACCCAATATTAACCGAACAATATTTAAACCCGAATCAACTAATTAATCCTAATTAATCCACCCATCATCCACTAATCTAATATTTGGTTTTTCATCTACATGTGCCATATTTGGCACACGCACATCTCTTGGAGCTCATTTCTTCTTCAAAAGAGCTAAAAAATAGGATGACACACCATATAGCAATGCCCTTGGTAGGGATGTTAATGGTTTGGGTTCAGCTCGGTTTCATACAAAACCAAAATCGCCCTTTTTTTTTTTAAACGATTTTAAAATTGGACCATTTAATTTTAACCAAAACCAAAGCCGTGAAACTATTTAAGAATTTTAAATTTTATAAAAAAAAATCAAAATTAAAACCAAAACAACGAAATCGCAGACTGTCGTTTCTTATATATGAACAAAAATATAAAACATAAATTCCAAAAACAAAAACCAAATCACAAAATTATTAATTGTAAACATTTCTAACGATAAAATACAATAATAAAATCATAAATAATAGTCACAAATAATACAAATGAAATAAACCGTAGCAACCGCCTATAAGCATATATATACTAGGATTAAAGTGTAAATAAATAATAAAAAAAAGGATTAAATACTAAATAAATAAAAAATAATATATATATATATATATATATCGGTTACACGGTTCGATTCACGGTTTCGATCACGTGATTCAATTACGCAGTTACTATCCCAAAACTAAAACTAAAACCAAAACCATTTCGGCTGCTAAATTTAAAATCAAAATCACGACAAAAATCATTTAGTCGGTTTCAAAACCAAACCGCTCGATTCGATTTCGTGCAGTTACTAATCGGTTCGATTTTAATTGTCATCCCTAGCCCTTGGAGATGCTTTAAGGTATGTGTGCCAAAATGACACACGTGATAGCACATCTCTTAGAGTTTTTTGTTTTGTTTTTTTGCTTAAAAAAAAAAAAAAAAAAAAAAAAAAAAAAAAAAAAAAAAAAAAAAAGAAGAAGATGTGGCACACCATATTGCAAATCCCTTCAAGTTGCTCTAACAACGCCACATTGCCCATTTATTTTTATTTTAATTTTAATTTTAAAAATATTATTTTTAAAAAATAAAAATAAAGGGACAATTTTGTCTATTTGTGAAAGAATTGACTGAAAAAAATAATTTGATCCATTTTAAACATGTTCCGTGACTTTAAATTGACAAAAAAATTAATTTCTCACTAGAAATAGGTAATATAGTTTTTTTAAATAGAGAGGGTAGAATTATATTAAACAAACTAGAGGAGGGCAAAGACAATTTACTCTTCTTATTACTATTGGGTTAATACCATTGACACCTCCTTACTTATTTTAAAGCTCCAACGACACCTCGTCATCTATGGAGATTACCACGAACACCCTCCAAAATATTATAATAGAGGACACAAATATCCCTTGAGCCAAAAGTTCAACATAAATTGCCTATTTTACCCTTTCATATTCAACTTATCTTTTTTCATTTCCAATTTAACTTCAGTACTCTGGAGTTAAAGACCAAAATAGCACTAAAATTCTACTGCCTGGTTTTTTTCCCCTTTTTATCTCTTGTTTTATTTTATATCTTTTTTCATTTTTTTCCTCTTTTCTCTCTCTGTCTCCTCCCCTCACTAACACATAGGGGTGGTCATACGTATTTAGTATTTATTGTTTATATTTTAGTATTTATTTTTTAAATTAAAAATAAATAAATTATAAGGTCGACCCAGTCCTAGGGCTTGATTTTTTTGGTAGGGCCAACCCAGTCCGAGCCCGTCCCGTCTTGTCCCATGACCACCCCCACTAACACCGCCATCAACTGAGTTCGTCGTCGACCAACTAAGTTCGCCGTTGACCACCTTGTCGTTCGTTGCTATCTCAACCACGAACAAATCCCTTCTCTCTCCCCCTATCTCGTCCACAAACAGAAAATATAGATTTATTTTTTTAAAGATCTTGATCAAAGTGTAGGGGGTGATTTAGTATTACTATTGTTATTTAATTTTTTACAATAATCGGTAATTAGTCCTAAATAATAGGTGTAATATGTTATTATTCTCTTTTAAAACATAAATTTTGATTTAGTTCCTTAAATTAATTTTTAGTTATAAATTTTCGTATGTGTTTGCACCTATATAATATTTGTTATATGTATTTGTATAATATTTATTATATTTAATAAATATTTAATACACAAGTTAAATATATGTAATAATAAGAGTACAAGCGTGTGTATTGAGTCTATTATTTTTTTTTAATGCACAGGACTAAAATATAAGGTGTAATTGAGACATTTTTAAAATTAAGTATAAAATAAGGGGCACTTAAACAACCTTTTTTCTTCCCGTCGAACCAATTATACTGTTTCGGTTCATTTTGCTCTGCCATTTTTCGCCCTCCGGTGTCCGCTGTGATCTGCTTCCTCAGATTCGCAGATCGACCCTCTCTCTCTCTCTCTCTCTCTCTCCGCCCTCCTCCTACTCCTCTCTCTATCTAATTGATCAATTTTAAGGGAGATTTTCTGTTCATCGGTTGGCAGGAAGATTAAGAAACGAAGATGTTCAAATTTTTGAAAGGCGTGGTCGCCGGATCTGGTACGGGCCTCAAGGATTTACCCTATAACATCGGGGAACCCTATTCCTCCGCCTGGGGTTCATGGACTCACCATCGCGGCACCTCTAAGGTAACTATGTCTATGTTAGTATACACGTTGTTTTCGTACTTCCGAGCTCACACTGTTTGTACCTGGATGTAATGCGTTGATCTCGGTTTTACTATATGTTGATTGGGGTTTACTTCGAAATTGACTTGACTGTAGCGTAAATTTCTTTGGATCGAGACGATACGAGCTTACGGGGCCCATGAATTTCGGAATTAAGTTATAACACGTTGATTTTTTCATCAGTTAATTTGTGGCTTGATATGTACGTCCATATATTTGATTGAATTGGGTGATTGAAGCTATGAAATGTGAAGAAGCTTCATGGGGTTGTTTTCAGCACTCCTGCTTTACTGGCATTGAGTTCACTGCATATCAATGTTTTTCTTTGGGATATTAATGAGTTTATTCTATTGGTTGATCTATAAGATCCATCGGTTCTGATTGGGTGGTAGAACTTACTGATTAGCCGAAACATTTACATTGGAATTTTTAGTAATTTATGGTCATAGTCACATTTATAAGACTGAGATTCTTGTTCGGCTTCAGAAGAACAAAAGAGCTTCTGCCATAACTTTTCCTCCCTTTAGTACGGAAGATGCTCTAATTTGCTGATGCAATGGAGAAGGTAACTTTAGAGAACAATCGGTTCAACCTACCTATACATCAATACACTATGAATGCGAGTTTATACATAAACATAAACATAAATAAAGTTTGAAACCACATAAAACGATTCAGACTGACTTACAGGATGTGCGTCAATGGAGGAGAGAAATATCTAACAAGCTCGTTTCTGTCAGACTAAATCTAACCCTGTGGTAGTTTTGTCTCTTAAGAGTACATGACATCGAGTATTCTAGAGGAACTGCTGTAATTTGACAACATCTCCATCCCCTCAAACAATGCAGCAACTCACCAAATCAACATCATTTGTGACTACTTAAGATATACCAAAGAAAAGCTAAATAAACATTACTTATCTCTAAGGATTGGTAGTGTCCAACTTCTCCACTGATTTTGTCCAATAAAGTTCTTAAGTTTTCAGCGCGTGTTAGTATAGATGGACTCCTATAATTGATTGGTGAACCTTTCACTTATAATCTTATCTTTTACGCTTTTGTTAACGGATTCTGTCCCACCTTTAACCTAAAAGAACCAGATAATGGGACCAAATTAGAGAATACAAAGAACCAAATCGTTAGTAAATAATTTTGGGAAAATTAATTGCCTTTAAATGTGTCCCTAGCAAGTAACAACTTCAGTCCATCAGTTCTGGTTCATATATCCCACACCACCATTATTTTGAAAATTGTCTCCATTCCCAAACTCTATCTGATTTGTTTTGGTTTGTTGTGCGATAGCCTAGTAGGATTAACCCTATCTGAGTCGCGCGTTTTAATTCGAAAATTTTTACTTGAAAGTTTTTAACAGGCCTCACAAAATGGAGTGGGATGTAATGCTTGTGCTGTTAAAGATATTTTTTCTCATTTTTTTTAACCATTCTCTTTTATTCGTAATTTTTTTTATATTTAAACCGTAGAAATGCTCTTTTATCATTTTCCTCCCTCTATTTGGAAATTGTTTGACTTGTAATTATTGCTTTGTCTGTCCAGGATGATGGGTCTGCAGTGTCTATATTTTCTCTTTCAGGAAGTAGTGCAAATGATGGACATTTAGTTGCTGGACGCAATGGTGTGAAGCGTCTTCGTACAGTAAGCTTCTGATTCATATAAAATTAAAAATATAAGTGGTTCTTTTTCATCATTCAGTGTTGTTTTCCAAAGATTTAATTCTTTGTACGTATACTTGGAAATTCCTTTTATTTGTCTGGGAAAAAATTTGGAATTCCTACACCATCAAATAATGACACCTATATGAAATGACCAAACATTAATTATTAAACCGTCAAATAAATTTGATGAAACATGATCACAACTTAATAGAGAATCCATTTTCTTTACCCCATTCTCTCTACCCCCTTTTTTATAACTATGTAAAAAATAATGGTCAAGAGTTGATGTTTCAAGTGACATTCCTAAAAATTGGAGACTAACAGATGAGCAAACAAATTATAATAATTGGGAAATATATATAAAAGAGTTTCAAATAGGTCAACCTTCCAAATTGGCGAAGTGAGACATCTTATTAATCTAAAGAAAAGAAAGCAAAAACAACTCCTATGGTATTGGCAAGGGAATTAGAGCAACCTAAACCAGTTGTGGGAGAGTAAACATACTTGGTGCTGCTAGGCAAAGAGACGATGTATTGCAGCTCCATGGGGACATTCCAATACACTAGCTTACACTTTGACATAAGTAGTATTAGGCATGTGGATATGTATGCATTAGAAAGGATCATTTTGCGATGCTGAAGCTCAATTGTTGTGGAAACATGGAACACCCTGCTACCTGGAATGGGAGTAGGAATGCGGGTCACCACATGCTGTAAAATGTGCTATGCTAGTGACAAACATTCATATATTGTTAGAATCTCGCATCAAATTTGTGAAGCTTCCAAAGTAGTCTATATATGAATAAAGTTACTCCGCTTATAGCCATATATGGTTATAGTTTGGAACCTCCTAATATGGTATCAAAGTTGGGTATGGGTCCTGGGATGCCTTAATTGTTTGTCCCTAAGTTGTTTGGCTTCTCTCTTCCGTCTTTTGATGTCTGTTAATTGCAACACGTGCAAGTTGGGGTTGTATGTGAGGATGGGTATTAGAATACTGCATCGAATTTGTGAGGCTTCCCAAATTGGTCTATATTTGAAAGGAGTTGCTCCATTTATAGCCATATGTGTTTTAGGTAGGAGCCTCCTAACATGGTATCAAAGTTGGGTTTGGGAAGCCTCAATTTTTTCCCTTGAGTTTTTTGTCTTTTATCTTCTATCTTCTGATATATGTTAATTGCAGCATGTGCAAGACTGGGTTGCACATGACCGTGGGTGTTAGAATCTCACATCGAATTTACGAGGCTTCCATATGAAAGGAGTTACTCCACTTATAGCCATATGGTTTTAGGTTGGAACCTCCTAACATATATAAATCAAATAGATGAAAAATGTGATAGTATATTATTTTAATTTGAAGTGAAACTTCGATTGAAGAAGTGTTACTCCTCTCATTGTCGTCCCAAGCTGTATTACGCAGAAATTTGTCTCATCTACGATTGGATGCGGATTCTCCATGCACAATAAGGGTGTTAATAAGGCATACGGATGCAGGCTACTCCAATGCCTTTGGGTTCCAAACTCAATAGTCCATGTGGTGGAGAGCATTGTTGTTTGCAAGCTCTCATTTATTTACCACTTCTGATTCTGATTTCTTTTTGTGGGAATTAATGTTTCCATCCCACACTTGTTGATAAATTTTACTTTTGCTTCTTTCAGGTCAGGCATCCAAATATTTTATCTTTTCTTCACAGCACTGAGGCCGAAACTTCTGATGGTTCTACTTCTAAAGTTGCTATCTATATTGTTACCGAGCCTGTTGTACCTCTATCAGAAAAGATCAGGGAATTAGGATTAGAAGGTACACAAAGGTATATAAAATTTATTGTCCTGGATCTATTTATTTCGCATATTTTGATACCATGGTAGTGTTGTTTATATTAGTTTAGGCTATGTTTAGTCTTTAATCTTATGATGCTGATTGTGATTTTATACGTGAGAATCTGTGTACTATATTTTCTCTAGACGGTGTATGATGCTCTAGGCTAGTCCTTGTACACAATAATGTCATGTAGGCACTAGCTTGGCAGTTGATTGCATGCTGGTAGCAATTATATTTCAAAGAGTGCCACAATTTTAGAACAACTTTTTTTCTCTGCATTAAATTTCTGTCTCTCTCTCTCTCTCTTTTTGATTTTGTGATGCTGCATCCAGTTCATCACTTTTAGAAGTCTATTTTAAATACCTCTTTTTAAGACATTTTGCCTTATCGTATTTGAAATCACATTCATTGATTTGAATTGCTATACCTTACCTCCTGGTGGCAGGGATGAATATTTTGCATGGGGATTGCACCGGATAGCTAAAGCTGTGAGCTTCCTAAATAATGATTGTAAACTTGTAAGTATATCAACGTCACATAAATTGTGAAGACTTAATGCTTTACATTAGCCAGATCAGTGGTGATCTTGACTCTTTATAAAAACCATAAAACAATTATTTTATGTGCATATGTAATTAAGTTAGTGGATATGTACTTGCACTATGTTTCTTATTTTGTTTCCCAATTTTCGAGTAAAATGCAATATCACATCTACTGTTTTGTGGATTTGCGCTTGTGCTAGCTGCATACGAGAAACTGACTGCTTGTAATGTTACAAGTACTGAGAACTTTATTGCTTTAATTTTTCTGTTAGCAGTTTTACGGTACCAAAATTACCTCCCGGGGGGGGGGGGGGGATTTTGTGTTTCTGCTTCTATTTTTTTTAGGGGGAGAGGGGGTAATTTTGGTGTTTTTGCTTTTATTTTATATGTTATCATTCATAGCATCTTCGACGCATGTTCGTGTTTGACGAAAAGGTATGTAAAAAACTTGAGGATCATTCGGTTTTGTAATTATGGAGATAAGCTGATACAGGACAAGAGTGAGTATCACGTTCCAGCATGATAGGATGACCAAAAGGGGCATCATAAATTAGAAGCAGCTTTAGAGGTTGATAATGCATGTTTTTTTGGTGTAATAGGATGTCTGTTAATTAATAAACTACCTATGCAGTGAGGAACTTGAGGCTGAATTATGATGAAAAAGGGAAGTAGAAGGCTGTTGAGCTATTGTCAAAACTCTTGAACAGTACTCTAGCTTTTTTGGGGTTGGGCTTGACAAATTCTGAAGGGAGTGGTTTTGCAGAATAGGGTTCTAGCTAGGGGTTTAAAGATGTGGTTTTATGATCCTATAATTCTACCTCTGACTCGTTGATTTTGCTTTAGGATTATTTATCATGACCTTGGGAGAACAGTATGAACTGTTCATCTGCTACCTTTAGAAACTATCAGAAGTTCTTTGGGTATTTAAGAAGAGCTGTTGATGAATAAATTTCAAAAGCGTTTTGTCTGTTGGAGGAACAGCATCACAACAGTTTAAGATTGCAAGCATAGTGAGATTTTTGGAATCCTTACGTGTACGCAGCATATGCTTTCACGTGTATACATGACTGCAGATTTATCATTACACTTCGTACAAATTCACAGTGTAAATTCAATCTATTGTCCATGCGTGGTATGGGAAGTCGTCCTTGCACTAGATGCACAAATTTTTGCAAATTTTTTCTGCTTCTATTTCATTCGTTTTCCTACCTTGCCACTCTCTGTTAAGTTCCAACTGAGATGTGTGCAAACTAACCTCCTCCCTCCCCTCTCTCTTTCTGAGCACATGCGATATTATGATAAATTTAGTTCCTGACTGATTTGGCTACTATAGGTTCATGGTAATGTATGCATGGCCAGTGTTGTTGTTACTCAAACTTTGGACTGGAAGCTGCACGCCTTTGATGTTCTATCTGAGTATGATGGGAATAATGAAACTGCTTCTGGACCAATGCTGGTAATCCATGTTTTCGAATGCTGTTTTACATTTTATGATTTTAATTTTTTGAATTCCGAGGGGTAAGATAAAAGTAGCATTAAAGAGTTGGAATGAAGTGACTGATTTATTCCAGGATGCCCACTTCACTTCTAACACGTTCGTTCGGTGCCTATATTTGTTTTTATTTTTGGATCCAGCAATATGAATGGCTTGTTGGTTCGCAATACAAACCAATGGAGTTGGTAAAGTCTGACTGGCAAACAATCAGAAAGTCGCCACCTTGGTCTATCGATTCCTGGGGTTTGGGTATGTCTTTCAGGCCCTTATCTTATTGCGTGGTAGGAATTGCGTTGGAGATCAATAAGATATTCTCTCCCTCTCTTCCCCCCCCAAATATATGCACATTGAAAGTGATAAGATACCTCTTAGTATTGATTAGTACGATATTTGATTTTGAGTTCATAAGTTGATATATAGATTATGAAATCACAATCATCATCTCCCGAATTACCTTTGTAAGATTTTTGTTATATATGCTTGTACCTATTTTCTCCAAAAATGAATGTGATTTGTTTTGCTTTTCATATGCAATTGTTATTATTATTTTTTATAAAGGAACATAAGTTGATGAGTTCAAATAAAAGGACTGAAATTCAAGAGCTGGAGAGTTGCCTCTAACATGATTTAACTACATTTGTTAGAGCATCTCCAACAATGTTGCTTATATTTTTGTTAAAATAGAGAGTGAAATAGGAAAAAAAGAAAAGAAAAAGAGAAGGATAAACTAGTTTGTTCCAACAATACTGCCTATATTAGCTAAAATTATTTTTTAATTATATTTTACCTTTAACATATTAATTTTAAATAAATTGAAAGGAGGAAGCAAGAGAGAGATAAGAGGAGTGAGAGTTTAGGGAACAAAGTAGGGTTCTCTATATTTGGAGAACCAAATTTGACTTCCTTGAAATAGGTAATTATTATATATCTAATCTAATGCATCGTGTCGTAATTCATGATCAGCTTTAGCATGTTTAGATAGCCATTGTAGGCCAAATCCATTTATGTTCTAATACAAGTTCTACTTAGGATCATTTAAATCTTTCTATGCTTAGAACCGTGCATTCTAGGTTTCATTTTCATAGGCCTCAAATTTCGAAACCTTATGACCACAAACACCATGTTTCAAATCAAATGCACCTTCAACATTATTCAATCATCCAACGGGATGGATGCACTTGGAGAATTTAACAATTTCAAACGAATCCTCCAGTTTAGGCTTTGGAATGAGAGCATTTAGGAGCCATTAAGAGCAATTTTAGATTAAATGAATTTCAAAATTAACTTTAGGTGACCAACAAAAACACCTACTTATATCAATCAGGTGGCAACTCCATGTCTTAAAAGTTGGCCCTTTCATTTAAAAGCCGTTGTCCCATGTTTTTTTAAGAAAATGTTTTTCTTTTCCATAACATAACCTAAACATTTTTTTAAGAAAATCAAGGTGCGGCATTGGCCATCTATTACATTTACAAAGGGCCTCAGAAAAGATAAAAGTTGTGGCCATGTCAAATATTTGTTTCTTCGAAGACCAACACCTTTGGGAATTCTTTAATGCATTCAAGCTGTTTTGGCTGTTTAATCATTTTGTGTATTTCCATTTAATTAATGGGTTTAGATATTATGTGTATTCTTTTTGACTGTAAGTTTCTCTTTCAACCGTTAGGATGTCTCATTTATGAACTTTTCTCTGGTATGAAGTTGAGCAAAACGGAGGAGCTGCGTAATACTGCTTCGATACCTAAGGTCTCTATGAGATACTTTTTTGGGCTTAGTGTCATTTCTTTTCCAGCTTTTAAGTTTTTTTTTTTTAGGTTTCATTTGAGATGGTGACTTTTTACCAAATGTGGTCAAAAGTTCATCTTTTTAGTTCATTCAACGTTCAGTCACTTGAATTATTCATTTTCATTTGCATTTCTCCATTGTCCTGTTTCTCAGTCTCTACTTCCAGATTATCAGCGGCTTCTGAGTTCCATGCCTTCTCGCAGGTTGAATTCATCAAAGCTTGTGGAGAATAGTGGTTAGTTATTCTCTATACTTTCTGCCTTAGGATGTCAATTAATGACTCCTTATCGACACTTTTTCTTCATGTGATTGTATGTTTACCATCTTTTTTCGCATAGCTAATGCATGCGAATTCTTCTGTTTCCGTTAACAGAATTATTATGTGAAATTTGGATTGTGAAATTTCTTTAGTCCTTGTGAAGTATGATTAATAACATAATTTACAAAATTAAAATATGGGTTATTGTGGATGGGGTTGATTGGTACTGATTTGGTGCAATTATTGCCGCTAAGCACCTGGGTTTTTATCTGGTTGCTTGGCGGTATTGTAGCTTATTTTTTCTAATTATACTTCCGTCGGAAGCGTCATTGTCAAATTTGTCATTCATTTTTTTTCTTTCAAAAGATGTGGCGACTTTGGATGGAATAGTCATCCCATGAATTTGTTGGCTTCTCACTCTGTCAACTTATTGCAAGCCTACTTCAATATTTCTTAACGTGTGTGTGTGTGTGTATAACTATATATATATATCAATTTATTGGTGGAATTCAAAAAATGCACACTAGTAGGCCAACGAAGTAATAATTTATGTATTAAGATTTTAAAAAAATATTTTAAATATCACATTTTTTATATTTTAATAAATTATAGAGGAAGTAGCGCCTCACCTCAGCCCTTCTTTTTCAGGACTCCCAAACTTCCAAAGCATACCTCCTCACATGAAGAGAGAAAATCGTTTTAGTTTTGTTGGGGTGTGGGGGGTTGGGGGGGGGGGGGGGGGGGGGGGGGGGACTTTTGCTGGGGTAAAATCCTTGCTTCCACTCTTCCAAGACATTTTGGGGCGTTGGATTAGGAATTATAGAATTCCCCCTTTTGGGAATTGGGATACCAACACCAAGCTATCTTAATACGTAGAAATCAGTGACCATAGTCGTAGTTAGGCAGACCCATTTGCTTGTGTGAATTTACAATTTTCACTTTTCTCGTCTCTAAAGGGGGGAAATTCATTTTTACTTGGTCCATTTCTTGGCCAGTCGATACAAACTGGTTATATATATATATATATATTTCAGTACATTTGACATATTTCTGGAGTTTGCAGCCTCATATGCTTCAATGCTCTTGCTTTATATGGTTATTTGATATTTCCCATCTCTGATATATCTTTACTCTTTCCTACGTTTTCATGCAACCATCCTAAACTTTGTAAAACTTGTAATTTTCAGAATATTTCCAAAATAAGTTGGTGGATACCATACATTTCATGGAGATTCTCAATTTAAAGGACAGTGTTGAGAAGGATGCTTTCTTCCGTAAGCTCCCCAGTTTAGCCGAGCAGCTTCCTCGTCAAATTGTGCTGAAAAAGGTGTCCTTAAATTATATTACTGTGGTTTTCCTCTTCCTGCTTTCATCTTTGCTCTCACCAGACACCTATTCTCCCCTTATTGAAGCGTTTTTAAGTCTCAAATGAATGTTATAATCCCGTCTCTGGTTTTGCAGTTACTTCCGTTACTTGCTTCTGCCTTGGAATTTGGCTCAGCTGCAGCCCCTGCTTTGACTGCTTTGCTGAAAATGGGCGCTTGGCTTTCAACTGAGGAATTTAGCGTTAAGGTCATTGTCTATTAGTATGTTTATCTTGGAGCCGATCTTAACTTTTTTAATTTTTGACCCTTTTTTTTTGGTGGGTGTTTATTTGATTGCCTTTTCACTTCATTTGATTCATCTATTGTATATTTCCTTGTACTTTTAGGTATTACCATCAATTATTAAACTCTTCGCTTCCAATGATCGTGCTATTCGAGTTGGTCTCTTGCAACACATTGATCAATACGGGGAGTCATTGTCAACACAAATCGTGGACGAGCAAGTAAGCTGTCAGCAATCAAACAATTCTATTGTTTCCTGTTTACTCTTTTTAACACAAGATTTAGCCAAATTCTTTTATTCATAATAGAAGTTAACAGTTTAAAATTCTGGTAATGTATTTGACTAGGTTTACCCTCATGTTGCCACTGGTTTCTCTGATGCATCTGCTTTTCTCCGGGAACTTACACTCAAATCCATGCTTGTTTTGGCTCCAAAGGTATTTTCCATTTTCTTTTGGTTGCTATTTGCTATATGGTCTTTAAAAAAGTTGTATCTTGATGAATGATGATATATCATCAAATCAATTCTAATACTCCTATCCTAAGTTTTCTTAGGCCTGCCTCTCCGTTTAGTAGCCCCCCGTACTTGAAAGTAATTCACATTTTCTCACTTGTGCTTTTATGGGTCTTCTACGCACATGTCCAAACCACTGTAAACGATTTCCTCTCATCTTCTCTTCGATGGGTGTTTTTCCTAAAATTTTTGATCATTCTTATTAAGTTAAGTCCCTCTTTGAGTTTCTCTTCATGGATTGAGTATTAACTGTAGATAGGATGTAATAAAGGGTGTCAACAAAAGAACTGGTGTGGAAAGCCCTTTGGAGTCTCTGGTTTTTGTGGGACAAAGAAGTAATATTGTTCCAACTTGGTTATTAGGTTTAATTTTTCTTTTTTGGGTTAATTGCCTTTTGGCCGCTTGTAGTTCGATCTTGTTTCATTTTGTCTCGACTACTTTAAAAACCTACAATTTACAGTTTACATCCTTCTACTTTTAATAAATTGAAAAACTAATTTTTTTTTTGTTTAGCTTAGCCGAATATGCGTAAAAATGGGTGAAATTAAATTTATCTAAATTTTACTTGAAATGGATAAAATCACCCTTTATTTTATTTTGCTTTTATTGAAAAGAAAAGAAAAATAGAAGTAGAGAGAGAAAGAGAGTTAGAGAGAGAAAATGTTAATTTTTCTCGTTTATTACCTTTAAATATTAAATTTAAATTAAAAAATAATGAGAAAATAATTCATTTTATACTTTTTTTTTGGAATAAAATTGTGAGTATATCCCTTATAAGTCGAGTAGAATGGGGTGCTAGGTAGGTTATTAAGAAGAAAGGTTAAAATGAAACAAGACAGAAGTACAGATGATCTATTGCAATATAAAAAATCAAAGAACGGCAGTCTTTGAATCCTTCCTTAATATTGTTTTCATTTCACTTGTAATTGCAGCTCTCCCACCGCACTCTATCAGGATCGCTACTGAAATATCTTTCAAAGCTACAGGTAATTCTTTCATGCAATTTTTATTATGTAACTTTTTCCAGTCTAGAATGTCCTTAATTTTTATTTAAGAAATTATAGGCTTGTCCTTTCACTATGAAGCTCTCTTCATGATGGTAATTCCATCGATGGGTAACCGAACCAAGCCGAACGAAACAATTTGGTTTTGAAATCGATTAAATAGTTTTGGTTACGGTTTTGGTTTCGGAATTGAAAACTGAAGCGGTTTTGGTTTTGGGATAGTAACCATAAAACCGAACTATGAAATAGAACTGTATAACCAAATCATGTAACCGGTATTTTAGATATATTTGTATTATATATTACCCTCTCCATTTTTATTTATTTATATTTTGACCCCTATTATATAAATGTTATAGGGTCAATTGGGTTAATATTAGAGTTTTCATAATTTTTTCTGGTATTTTAGTTCTGTTTTTGGTTATATATAAAAAAATAACAGTTCGTGGTTTGGCGGTTTCGGTTTGGTTTTATATAAAATTTAAAAGTAATGGTTTTGCGATTTCACTGTGTTGGTTTTGCATAAATTAAATGGTTCGTTTTTAAAACCGTTTTCTAATAAACCGGCAGTTTTGGTTTTGGTATATGCCTAACGGTTTTGGTTTTTGTTTCTAGTAGGCCCAAAACCGAACTGTTGCCATTTGCTTTTTAATTATAGTTGATATGTAGCTTCTTTCTGTTTTCATTATCTATGTCATGCAGGTTGATGAAGAGCCAGCAATTAGAACAAACACCACTATACTTCTCGGAAATATCGCGAGCTATCTTAATGAAGGGGTTAGTTAGACGCTTTAGTATCGGTTTATGCTTGATCTTTCATATTTCTCATGACACATGTAATTTATCCAGAGACGACTTTGAATTATGTTGCAGACTCGCAAGAGGGTTCTGATAAATGCCTTCACTGTTCGTGCTCTGCGTGATACATTCTCTCCTGCCCGAGGAGCTGGTATTATGGCGCTATGTGCTACCAGTTCTTATTATGACGCCACAGAGATTGCAACTCGGATTTTGCCAAATATCGTTGTACTTACGATTGATCCTGACAGGTTCTCTCTCTCTCTCTCTCTCTCTCTCTCTCTCTTGTGTGTGCTCTATTTTCCAAAAAGGGTTTTGACACTTTCTACGCTTGAAGTTTGATCAAAATCTCATTTTGGTCCCGATGGTTTGAATTTGAACATTTAACACCTTAAAGTTTCTTCATTATTCCGCTACAGTCCAAGTCAAACTCCATTACAGCCTTGGTCGGAAAACAATCACCTGCCATACACTTGACTGTTTTTAAGAGGCTATATGGGTAATTCTAGTCTCCTCCTTTCCTCCCATTCTTTTTTCTCCCTAAATACTCAGAAATATACATATTAAATGATATATATATTTAAAAAAATTTAAGGGGGAAAGAAAGAGGTTGAAAATGCTCATGAAGTTCTCTTAAAAATAGTTGGGTGCACAACGGTTGACTTTTTGTCGTAAAAAAATGTAATGGAGTTACTGATTGGGACTGAAATGGATGATTACGGAACATCGGGGTATGTTATGTTCTCCTCTAATAGATCTCAATCGTTCTACTGACAAAATATAATTTATGGAGATCACACCGTCCTGTATTATAATATAGATTTATAGATATGAAATGTGCATTAGCGTAACATTGATAAAGGTTAGGGGTGTATGACAAAAAATATCTATAGCAATACTCCCACTCCATTAAATTAGGCATGTGAATTGGGCTTGTATGTCTCTAAGTGTATAAATACTTTTCTAAATATACAAAATTTTGTTTCTTTTATGTCACAGCGACGTGCGATCAAAAGCGTTCCAAGCAGTCGAGCAATTTTTAGCAATTGTGAAGCAAAACAATGAAAAGGTGCATTACTCGTATTGATTCTGATTCTAAATTCTGAGATGTTATTCTTTTAATTATTTGCCAATTTTTCTCGAGGCATGTGAATACAAATTTTAGTTAAACTTTCCCAGATATATTTCATGATTGGCATTTGGTAAGTGTTTCTACTTCTCTGTTTCCACTTGCGATGGGATAGAAATTAAGGTGGCGTTTGGTAACCGTTTCTATTTCCATTCCAGCAGTGGGATGGGAATTTTGTTTTCTTTTTGGGAGTAGAATCGCGTTTGGTAACGATAATTTTTTTTTTGTTTTGGGAAGGGAATTGTGTTTGGTAACCATTTTATCCTAAAATCTTTTTTTTTTTTTTTTTTTCTGTTTTGGCCTGACGGCAGTGCTCCGGCGCCGGCGACGGCGGTGGCCCCCCACCGGCGATGACCGGACGGCGGTGGCACCGGCGACGCCGGCCGGAAGACAATGGCGCCGTCGCCGGGAAATTTCCGGCCGGGCAACGACTGCGGCGGCGGGCGGCGGTCGACCGGTAGGTGAATAGTAACCATGTGTTTTGGGAATGGAATGGGAATAATGATAAACAATTTTTTTTTGTTTCTCATTTCTTAAGAAAAAAGTGGGCACAATTCTCAAATGGGAATGAAATGGAAACGGAAACAAAAATTACCAAACGCTATTCCCAAACAGAATTCCCAAAAATCTGGGAATGGAATGGGAATTTCTGGGATGGGATGGGTTACCAAACGGGGCCTAAGTTTCCTTATGGGAACAAAAACACTTTAATTATTCTGAAACTTCATTAAGAATTATCAAAATACTAAGTGTCCCATTTATGTTGGAATGAGCTTGGAATGAAAAAAAATGGGAGTGAAAAGAATCAACAATTTTTCGTCTATCACATTCTTAAGGAATTCATGAATCACTCCCAAAATTTTGGGATGGGATGAGAACAAAAACATGTTTACCCAACGCGTTTCTATACATTAATCCCTCTTAAAAATAATTACAATAAAATCCAACTAGAAATTGACACTTCATTAAAAATAATTAAATTTCAAAATTCTGAAAAGCCCCCAAATAAAATCCAACGAGAAATTGACACTTCATTAAAAATAATTAAATTTCAAAATTCTGAAAAACCCGATTTGGGGCGGGAAGACTTCTTAGCCCTCTTACATTGCATTAGTATATATATTCGATGCAACCTCTCTTATTCAAACCTAGTCAATAAAGCCCTATTTTTGTAGGTTTTAGAGCACATAAATATTAAGATGTTAACCACATTAGAGAAGGAAACAAACCCTATAAATTAACTGCTAAAATAAAGCAAAATCATTAGTTAATCCTGAGCCCAATATATATCTACACACACACATATATATATTAAAACGAAGTGTTCTATTAATATAAACCCTAATGGCCCCATATATACAATTTTTATCCATTTTCTTGTCTTAACATGCCTGCAATATCTTATGGAAGGATTTTTTTTTTTGGAAATTCTGATTCCAGATGTCTTGGAACAGGTCTTAGAAACGTTCTTTTCGTTATCATTGTTCACACACACACACACACACACACACACACACACACATACATGCTTTTCTTGGAATTTTATGTTGATATTCCTGCTTTGGTCCTTTTGTAGACAAATGACGGAGATGCCGGTACAAGTATAGGTATCTCATCGATACCTGGAAATGCAAGTCTACTTGGGTAAGTTCTCTCTCTCTCTCTCTCTGCTAAGTGATCATGTTGCTTTTCTATCTTCAATTCTAGTCATAACATGCATAACTTTCTCAAAAGATAGAGGAGAGGGAAAATGGACAAGAAGAACATGTCTTGTATTTTATTTAGTGTATATATATATATTTTTTTAAATGTAGTTTTATTAATCTTGTTTTACTCTATAGGGCTTCTCTAAATCAAGTGCTAGCCTAGACATCCTTTCATTCAAGTGTTGCAGGAGTGTTTTTGTTGTGATTTAGGCAGTAAATCGGAGGGGAAATTAGTAGATTTTCCTTGAAACAAGTCAATTATAATTTTTTATTCTCATTTTTTTTCTCTCTCGCTTTTTTATTTTTATTTTTTTAATAAGTTTTTAGTCCAGTTAACATTAACTACAATAAATCTGATATTATAGTAAATGTTAACCAAAGACTAAAACATAAATTAGTAAAAACTGAAAATAAATCGTTCTATTAATAGGATAAAAAAAATTTAAACCCCAAAGTAGAGAATTGTATACTAAGAACCCCTAAATCAAATTAGATGGTCAAAATATGTAAATATCTTGATATGTATAGATTTTTATTTTCTTTTTGGCTTTTGATACTTTGACCCCAAAGTTTGACTAAATCTCAATTTGGTCTTCTTGGTTTCAGTTTTAACATATAACACCTTAAAGTTTCTTAATTGTCCCACTACGGTAAGTCATTATCCCATCCCCACTACAATTTTGGACAAAAAACTCTCACTTTCCATACATCTAACTGTTTTTAAGAGGCTTTATGGACAATTCAAGCCTCCTCCTTCCCTTCCGTTTTCCTTTTGCCCAAATACTTTGAATACACATAACAATATCTTTCTTTTTCTAGAAAAATTGTAAAGGGGAAGGAAAGAGGTTGGAAATGCCCATAATGTTCTCCTAAAAATAGTTATGTCACGGCAATTGACCATCGTCCAAAATATTTGGAATTATTGTTTTGGACTTAAGTGGGTTGATTACGGAACTTCAGGGTGTTACGTGTTCAAACGGAAACTATAGAGATCAAAGTGAAATAATGGTCAAACTCTGAATGGGTGCAAAGTGTCAAAAAACCTTTTCTTTTTTATTCATTGGTTGATTGCAATGCAGATGGGCTATGAGTTCTTTGACCCTTAAAGGCAAACCTGCTGAACAAAATCATCTTACTCCACCAAGTTCTACTGCACCACTGACTTCTGCCATCTCTAATGCTAGCTCAGGTGAGAACACCCATTACACTTTTAACCCCTTGTACTTTGCTCTTTTTTCATTTTAACCCCTCTAGTTTAGAAACCTACACATTACCATCCCCTTCTACTCTTGACTAAAGGGAGGAACTCACATTTAATTCGGAAAAAAAAAAAAAGGAAAAGGAAAAGAAAAGAATTTGATTTAATTTCCCTTTATTTTTAATTTTAAATTTAACATTTAAAAGTTAAAAAAAAAAACATTTTCTTTCTCTAACTCTCTTTCGCTCTCTTATTTTTTTTTTTGGGTAATAAAGACAAAATTAGAAAAAAGGAAAGTTTTGTTCGTTTCTTGTAAAATTTAGTCTATTTGGATGCAAAATTTAATTTCACCCATTTTTAACATATTTTGTTGAGTTCGAAAAAAAAGTTTTCTAATTTATTATAAGTAGGAGGGGGTAAAGTGTAGCTTTTTAAAGAAGAGGGAACAAAATGAAACAAAATCGAAGTAAGAGGGGGGTAAAAGGCAATTAACCTGTTCCCAAATAAGTCTTGTTTGGCTTAAAACAGATATAAAAAATAAAAGAGATATTTTTCATCCCTTGAATGGTATATTGGGAGAGATCTTAGCATTTGTATTTACAATATATAATATAGATTATCGTAACTAATTCATTACATTTTAAATTTATAAAAATAAATTATATAAAAGATTTTTTTATTAGAATAATATTAAACCGGGCCTTTATGCACGGGCAATTACTGTTGTGTGTATACACACACACACATATATATAACCAAGGCATGCTTTGGGAGATTCTGAAGTGTTGAGGATTGAGGAAACTTTGCCATATCTAGAATCTAGATGTTGAGAGGCAATCCGGGTAACATTAAGAAATAGAAAATAGCAAGGGAATTACACGGGCGGTCCCTAAAGTTTGGGAGTAATCTCAATTTCACCCTTGATGTTTCTATTTTTTCTAATCAATTCCTTGAAGTTGTATAATCGTCTCCAATTTCTTCCCTTTCCTTTTAATTAGACCACATGTTGTAACGATTTCACAACTTTAGGAACAAAAGCAACACTGTCCCAAAACATTAAGGACCATCCATGCAATATATCAAAGATATATATATATATATATATTTTTTTTTTTTGTTTACGAAATGTTTTTTATTATTATTTTTTTTTTTTTGAATGAGACAGGTACAGATGCTACAACCCTAGTCCATGTAAGTTCGAGTTCGGATATAGGCGATCATCAACCAGCGCCTGTGTCCCCTACATCAACCGACGGCTGGGGAGAACTTGAAAATGGAATTCATGATGACCATGATACAGAAAAGGAAGGATGGGATGATATCGAACCGCTTGAGGAGCCAAAACCGTCTCCCGCTCTTGCAAAAATCCAAGCTGCTCAAAAGTTGCCCGTCTCACAGCCAAAACCCCAAGGTAAATACATATATATGTGTTTGTGTACACACACACACATAGATATAACACACACATAGAGTTGCCTGTCTCACAGCCAAAACCCCAGGGTAAATACATACACACACACATAAAAAACATAGAGTTGCCCGTCTCACAACCAAAACCCCAAGGTAAACACACACACACACACACACACACACACACACACACACACATAGATGTATAGATAGATAAACACACACAGAGAGTTGCCAGTCTCACAGCCAAAACCCCATGGTAAATACACACACACACACACAAACATACATATATATATAAAAATATATATGTATATATAACACAGAATTGCCCGTCTCACAGCCAAAACCCCAAGGTAAATACATATATATACACAGTACACGCACACACACAAATAGATATAAAACACACAGGGTTATATAATAAGAATCCCAAAAATGAGTTGGTAAAAACTAAAAAAACAAGTACTTCAAAAACAAAATTAAAAAAATGACAATAAAGTAAATCAAAGACAGACGACTATATAATAAAAATTTCCGTATTGATTTTTTTTTTTCAGTGAACAATTTGCGGCCGAAAAACACAAAAAAGATGAACAAAGAGGAAGGAGACGACAATATATGGGGATCAATAGCTGCGCCTCCTCCTAAATTGACTGCAAAACCGCTAAATCTTAAGCCTTCTTCAACGGTTAATAATGATGATGATGATCCATGGGCTTCTATTGCCGCTCCTCCACCCACCACCAGGGCCAAACCTTTATCAGCCGGTCGAGGCCGGGCCGCCAAACCTACCGCTCCTAAATTGGGCGCTCAACGAGTAAACCGGACTTCATCTTCCGGTATGTAAAATAGAAAATGTTAAATTGCACTTTGCATCCCGGTAGTTTAATTGTCGTAATTTTTGCCCTGTTGAAGTTTATTCCTTTGTATCAGTTTAGTCCAATTGTCTGATTTTGGTCAATTTTATTGCCGGAGTTAGTCATGAATGCAGCAAAAAGTATTTTGTTGCGCATTGCACCCTAGAAGTTTGAATGTTGTTGCACTTTAACACCTACTTCGCCGAAAAATTGACCAAAATTGATGCAAAAAGCAAACTCCTGGTAGCAAATTGCAACAATTAAAACATGAGGCTCCCTAGCCTAAACTTTAGGGGTGCAAAGTGAGATTTAGCCCAAAAAAATTGGGGTTTGGAGAAGAAGGTAAAAGAGAAAAGAATGATAGGAAAAAGAAAAATTGGTGTGTTTTTTTTCTTCTGGTTTGAAGAGTTGCATCAAGAGTTGTTTATGTTGTATTTTTTATGACTATTCAATTTGTATTATTATTTTTGTGTTCATATATATATATATATATTTTAAGATTTGAAGAAATTTTTATTCCTGATTAATTATTTAAATTTATGAGCATTTACTTCTCATTGATTACGAGAGGTTGAATACAAATGGCAAATAAATATTATTTGACCTGATTTGATTAAGCAGTATAAATGTTAATTAATATTAAATAATTTATTATTTTAAATTTTTGGTGGTTTGGCCGTTAATTTTTAACGGAAAAATGTAACCTTGCACTTTGGACTACATGGAAGTGTTTACGAAAATACTATAGGGGTTTAAAATGCAATTTGATTAAACAACAGGATAGCCGAGTGCAATTAGAAATTGATTAATATATTATTATTGATATCAACTGAATTGAATCTATTTAATATATCAAGTAAACATTGAATTTGTATTTGATACAATTATTAAAGTCAGTTGAAATCGGTGTTGTAAAACGTCAGGGGGGATGGATGGGGCATTTTGATTTGTCCTGGACGAGACATGAGCCCTAGAGCGTGAGAGATAAGTGTCGAGATACATGAATTTTAATATTTTGAAAATATTATATATTAATTAAAAAATACAAAAAAATAATTAAAAAGAATATATATGAAAAATAAGTATAGATAAAATTATAAAATGACAAAAATTATGAATCATAAATAGTAATTTAATTGAAATTTTATTTTCTTATCAACTTATTTAAAGATGGAATTAAATATTATTATTTATTTTATTATCTATTATTTAACAAGTAATAATCTTTCTTGAATTCTGACAAAAGGCCTCCAAAATTTTCTTTTATTAATTTAATTAAAAATATTAATTAGAAGAAACAACTACTAAATAATGACTTAACTGTATTTCTCCTATACCCGCCATCATCAACCTTTACTTCCTCATTTGAATGATAATCTCTGCTATCACAAACTTTGGTTACACTTCCAGTCTTCGTATTCTAGCACCAGCAAAACAATAAAGACTGAGATTACCTAGTGATTTTTCTGGTGATAGAAACACAGGGTGTAAACCTAGTCGAATTTCACCGTTGGGCAAAGTTGGGCGTCGCCTACGGCATCAGAGCGCATGCCCAACTGGAAAATTGTCCCCCTCATCACCCCAAGGTAGTTTAAGAGCACCCCACCTCTATGCGAGCCCCGGGAGAAGCCCCACAAATGCCTGTAAAATATCATTTGGTTATGCCATTTTGGGCTTGGGACATGTCTTTTGGTATCTATTCACTTTACAACATTGGTTGAAATGCACTAAAAATAAATCATGGACTAAATAATATTTTTTTCTAAAATCAGGGGGAAAAAACTAAAATTATTATCCCCAAAACTACCAATTCTTTTCAATTTCATCCTCATAACTTTCTCTTATTCTCATATTAGCCCCAATACTTTTTAGTGTCTCATGAATCTCAACCGTCCAAGGAGAAGTAGAATCCCCAGAGAAGAAAACTTCAACTTTGTTCCTCACCTCAATCCAACTACATCCAGGCCTCTTTTTCAATCCCTTCTCCCTCATTTTCCCTCTCAAATTTGCAGCCTTTTCCTTCCACCCAACTTCCCCATACAAATTCAACAATTGCACATAATCACTTCCCCTGTTTGGCTCCTCCCCAATCAAATTATTTGCAGCCAATTCTCCAATTTCTACGTTTCGATGTAAACGAGAAGCAGACAATAAACATAGCCAAACACTGCTTTCGTTTTCGATACCCGTTTTCTTTATGAAATCATAAGCCTCGTATAATTGCCCACATCCCCCCAAAAGGGCTACTATATTCACATAATGCTCCATTTTTGGCTCGATTTCGTGTTCCCCCATTAATCGAAAGAGATTTAGGCCTTGTTCGATCAAACCGGAGTGATTGCAAGAAGAAATTAAGGAGAGAAATGTCAATTCATCGGGTTTGATTCCAATTTGTATCATCTCGTTGAACAAATCAATTGCTTTCAAGCAATTTCCATGTGACCCGAAGCCAGAAATCATAGAGTTAAATGTCACTAAATTTCTTCGATTCATGTTTTCGAAGATTTTTTGAGCGTATTTTAATAATCCACACTTTGTATACATATCGATGAACGCATTTTCCATTTGGGTATCGCTTGGAATCTCGAATCGTAACTTGTATCCATGGATGATCTTTCCTTTCATCAGTGCTGACATGGATGAAACAGCCGACAGTGTAGTGGTGATAGAGACAGAGTCTGGAATCAACCCATGGTGTAGAATTTGAGGGAAAAGGGCGCTGGAAAGCTCGGTTTGACTGTTATGGCAGTAGCAAGAAATCATGGCATTCCAAACAACCAAATTTTTCAGGGGTAATTCGGTAAATACGTCATTCGCCATAACGGGTAGCTTTGATTTCGAATAAAAATCAATTAGGGAACTACCCACGAAAGGATCCGACAAAAAACCGATCTTGATCACAAATCCATGAACTATGAATCCAAAATTTTCGATTTCTAACCCAGCACAAGCACTAAGTATAGCTGTTGTTATATCAGAATCGGGTTTCTTCAATCCCTCTCTTGTCATTTCCTTGAACAAATCCAATGCTTTGTTAAATTTCTTGTTTTGGGTAAAACCCGAAATCATAGATCCCCAAGCAACCAAATCTTTATCCTTAATTTTGTCAAAAACATCATATGCATCCTCAATGCTTCCACATTTCGAGTACATTGTTAATAGAGCAGTTTGGATAGCAATAATACTATTCATACCTCTTTTGATCAATTCTCCATGAAATTTTCTCCCGATATCGTGTAAATTACTCATACTACAACATGCTAAAAGATTCGATATTGTGAAAGAATCGCCTTGAACATGGTTTAATTTCATCAAATTGTAAATTTCTAAAGCATCATGAACACAATCATTACTTACATAAGCTGAAATCATGGCATTCCAAAGCTCTATTTCTTTCTCCATTATTGAATCGAAAGCTTCTTCTGCTTCTCCCAAGAGCCCACACCTGGCATACATGGTTAAAAGAGAAGTACAAACATAAGAATCACTATTGAATCCTGTTTTCATAACGTCTCCATGAATTTGCATACCGAATTCAAGCTCTTCGCCTTTAGAACAAGCGATTAGCGTGCTTGAAAACGTAGTAGAAACGGGTTTGAATCCCTTTTTCTTCAAGATTATGTATGAGTCCAAGCTTTTTCTCCATAACCCGTTATCGCAAAAACCCCGAATCATCGAATTCCATAATACAATATTGGTGTTTTCATCTCCCAAATTTTTAAGAACACACCATGCATCCATTGGCTTACCACAGCTAGAGTACACATAAATCAATGCAGCAGCCACAAAAGGGTCATCATCAAACATGTTTCTGATGATGAAACCATGAAATTGCTTTCCTGTTAAATAACCCCAATCGCCATTAAAAATTCCTAGAAGAATACTGAGAGAATATCCATCAGGTTTCACACCCAATTCCTGCATATATCGAAATTTGCTCACGCCTTCCTCGATAAACCCATAGCTAAAATACCCATCAATCATGGAGTTCCATAGAGAGACATCTTTAAAAGAAACTTCACTTTGAAGCATTTTTACAAACACCTTGACTGCATTATCAAAAGAATCACATTTTACATACATGTTTATCAGTGAAGTTGCGACGTATGGATCATGTTGCAGTCTGATAACAATGGCGGAGGCGTGGATTGTCTTCCCATGGCAAAGATTTGAAAGCGAAGCGCAAGCTTTGAGAAGAGGAGGGAAGATGAATTTGGAGGCGATCGGATCGAACTGGAGCTTTTCTCTGGTGTATAACCTGAGGGATTCTGAGAATCGCCATTGATGAACTAAGGCCTTGATCGTGGAAATGAGAGATGGAGAGATTTGGGTTTGTTGAAAAATTGAAAATCGGCGGGAAATGAAAAGATTGAAATTCATATCATCATCGTCAATTTTAAGCGATGATCCATGTGGATGGCGGCATGAGAGAGAGAGCCAATTATATTCAAAACTTATTTAGAAATTTCGGTTTTTTTTTACACTTTTCACCCTTATATTTTAAGGATTGTGTCACTTTGATCCTTCAAAAATTCGATTTGAATACACCAACTGTAGCAATAGAACGTGTAATACACGTGATGGGTAAAATTGGAAAGTAAACTAAAATAGTTGTATATAATTTTAGGGCTTGGCTACCATACAGCTTACAGTCCGATACAGCCGGCAAAGTTACAAGTTCGCCTAAAGGAAATTACAATTTTTTCTAGAAAGTTACAAGTTCATGTAAAAACTTATAATTTCTTTCAAACGAACATGTAATTTTAGCTAGTTGTACCGGCTGTAAACTGTATGAAAGTAAAAACCATAATTTTAATATTGTAGTATTTTCATATTACTTATCGTTTTGTCATTGTGGTTTAGACTTAAATGCAATATTTAAATAAGTAACAGATTTTTTGTGAAAATGAAGAATTTAATTGAAGGGAGACAAAGTATCATTAATCCTTTTAAAAATTTTAATTTTTTTTTTATCTATATATATACATATTTTTTTCTACTAAAAAGTTATTTATAAACCATTATAGTATTTGTTAGCATACAATTGATTGCTTCCACAAAAGCACCCTTTGCTCATTAGGACATTTAGCCTGTTTAGACGTGATTTTAGAGCAAAAATAGTTGTTCTGATCTCATTTTAGAGCACAACCCTAGTGCTCAGATATATTGGCACAAATTCTTTGCCTTCTTATTTTCTTCAATTATGTCCAATTTGAACTGCTTTTGGTGACACACATATATAAAAATTGTTGATAAATCAATATAATATTTGTTATTGCTTCAAATGCGTGTGATACATACAAAACATATATAAAAAAATTAAAAAAAATTAAAAAATCTAACACCAATGAAGCTCTCGATCTTGATTTTTTTTTTTTCCAAAAAAGGTACCAAAAAATGATTGTTCTAATGAAGCAATAGTAAATAGTTCCAAGAATGTATAATACATGTGTTGTGTTTGTTTCCAAAATAATCCTCTTTTATGCTTGGAGCTTCTCAAACTTCTTCCACCTAATAAAAAGAAATCCTCATTTCTTAAAACCAACCAAATATAAATGTAAATGATTATAGAATTAATGGCACTTTACTCCCTGTGGTTTGCCTGAATTTTGTTTTACCCCTACAGTATTTTAGTAAACACTTTATCTCCTTATGATTTAAACTAAAATATAATAGTTAAGTAATTATTAAAATTGTGTGAAATAACAAATTCACCCTTATATAAACCAAACCCGACCCAAGGCTAAAATAAGCAAATGGATATCCGATTAGATCTGATCCGAGAGTATAAATATCAATTAGTATTACATGATTAATTAATTGACTTTTTTGGATATAACCGTCAATTTTAACGAAAAACGTAATAGTTTCACTTTAGCTTATATCACATCAGTAAAATGCTTACCAAAGTAGCACAGGTAAAGTGCAATTTATTCCATGCTTACTACATGGAATAAAATGCCCCCCACAGTTTACCCCCCTTGTAGCTTGCCTAAATTGTGATTTATCCCCACGGTATTTTGGTAAGTACTTTATCCTTTTGTGTTTTAAACTAAAATGCAATAATTAAATAATTAATAGAATAGCGTAAAATGATAAATTTACTCTTATAAACTTGACCCGACCTGGGGCTATAAAAAAAAATAAAAATGCAAATGGATATTTTTTGACTCCATCCAACCATAGGGTATAAATGTTAATTAATATTAAATGGTTTATTGATTTTGACTTTTTGAGATTTAACCGTTAGTTTTAACATAAAATGTAACGATTGCACTTTGGCTTATACCACAGGAGTAATATGCTTACCAAAATAACATTGGAGATAAAGTGCAATTCAATTGAACTACAGGAGAATAGTTTACTCCTCTATAGTTTGCCTGAATTGTGATTTACCCTTTTGTGGTTTTTTGGTAAGTATTTTATCCCCTTGTACTTTAAACTAAAGTGCAACAGTTAAATAATTAATAGAATTGCATAAAATGATAAATTTACCCTTATAAAAACTTGACATGATCCAGGACTACAAAGAAAAAAAAATGCGCAAATGAATATTATCCGACCCGATCTGACCAGATTATATAAATGTCAATTAACATTAGAAGATTCATTAATTTTGATTTTTGAGATTCGACCATCAATTTTAACGAAAAACATAACGGTTGCACTATAATTTATATTGGGGGGGTAAAGTGCTTACTAAAACAACGCAGGGGGTAGTAAAGTGCAATTCGGTTTTAAACCAGGAGGGGTTGAAATGCTATTAAACCATGATTATATAAGCAAAAGCAGCTGACCTGAGGGAGGCTCATGAGCTCAAGAACAGCCTTCTGTGGGGTGAGTTCATTGTCAATGATTCTTGCAACCGCCGTCAAAACCGGCATTTTCACATTGTATTTTTGAGCCAATGCTATCACGGCGCCCGCCGTAGACACCCCTTCAGCCACCTAAAAAACAAAATAATAGATCTCTTAAATTTAAACTAAATATTGAAGGGCGAGTTTGTCTGTCTAAATTATCTTATTTTATGGTAAAAAGCCAAAACAGAACACCAGAGAAAATCAAATAATAACTATATAAATAACACAAATTGCACTTTAAATGACGAAAACACCCTTAGTTTTGTTAAATTTTTAACCGTTGCACTTAAGTCTTAATCACAGGGGTATAAGTGGTGACAAAAATACTACAAGAATGCAAAGTGCAATTCGATCTCAACTTTCGAAAATTTTCAATTTTATCCTTATATTTTAAAAAAAAAATGAATAAATATCAATTAGAATCCTGACAAATTCACATACCCCCCCCATAAAGAAATATGTAAAATATTAGCGTATCCTCTACCAATTTTCTAGATCCGCCATTGCACAGTGATTCACATAAATTGCACTTACCCCCGTGCTATTTTTGCAAGCACATATCGTGAGCACATACAGGAGGGATTATACGCTTATGAAATGTAAAAATAAGCAACAGTGTGCTTACAAAAATACCACACGGGACTACGAGACCAAAATACCATTCATACCCTTACTTATACAAAAGACGATATTTTCGGAGAGCGCAAACCTGGTTCATGGAACACAGTATATCATCGAGTTTCTCCCCCGATCCAAGACGAACTCCGAGTGTTTTGTTTCTTGAGAGATTAACAAAACAAGTGAGCATAATGTCTCCTGTGCCTGATAGACCGGTTATGGTTGTTGATTTTGCACCCATCTTCAAAAAAAAAAAAAGGAAAAAATGATTAAAATAAAGCTATGAAGAGGCCATTAAAATGTCTCACAGGGCCATTAATTCAAGGGATGATTATTCGAAACTGCTAATAAAGCATTCTAATCTATTCTTAAACCTTGAGATATAATCCCATTTTTAAAAAAAAAAAAAAAATGATTTTAGCCCCGTGTGCTTATTTAAAAGTATGCTTTAGTCCCGTGCTTTTTTTAAGAGCCTATGTTAAAGTAAAAAAGGTGGGATTGAATCTACTCCAGATCAATCTGGTTGGTTTTTTGCGTGCCTAATTTTGATGTAGCAGTTATATTTCGATTCATCCGTTTTTTTCAAGGGTTTCAGGTGGAAGTCATCAGTTCAAGCCCGATTATTCCTAAACCCAATGTGAGTTTTTCTAGTTGAATTTCCCCCTTGTAGTGATTGAATGAAACGAATTCTCTTTAAGCAAGTTATTTTAAATTCGGGAGTTTTCATTAATTATTCGCGTGTTATAGGAGTTGCCAACAAGAACCCCTTAATTCAACCCATTCTTCTTCTTTTTCCACTTTTTATTTTTTATTTTTTTATTATTATTCCTATTATTATTATTATTCGTAGCAAGAAGTTTTGTACAATTATTAAAAAGAAACTTAGAAAAGTATCCAAACAAAAAATTTGCAAAATGATAGGATCATTTTGTAAATTCCATGAATTTATCGAATCTCTAAAACGCTCGTTTAAAGGGTGTAAAGATCCTAACAAGCTCATGGAGTAGATCAAATTCAAGACATATATATATAGAGAGAGAAGCCAATGGGCCTAACTCATTCTCAAAAGACCTCTTATAAGAGGAGGATTGCCTTAGACTTTATATATAGCTCAAAATCAGGTAACATAAGCGATGTAAGATTTAACACGCCCCCTCATACGCATGGTAGATGTTGACAAACCACTAAGAACGGATATCGAGAACCCAACATTGATGTGGGATTCAACACATCTAATATCAAACGAAAAGTCAGACTCTGATACTATATAAAAAACCTAGTGGGCTTAACTCACTCTCAAAAGACGTCTTGTAAAAGGAGGATTGCCCTAAACTTTATATATAGTTTAGGATCAGGTAATACAAGTGACGTGAGATTCAACAATATATATGTAAAGAATATTAAATAGACCTTTGTTGCTAACCATCGAATCTCGGAACAACCTTGTGAAACAAGAGCAGCCATGGAATTGTTACCGAGGTTCATTCCTTCCACAATCCCTGCAGCTATTGCCAATACATTCTTTAGTGCACCAGCAATTTCAACCCCTGTAACATCACTGTAACATAGGGATTACATGTTGAGTTCTCTTTTACCGCATTCTTATCAGAAAAATCAAAGATGGAATCTAAATCTTCCATTTTTCTCAAAAGAATCTTAATTCCTAATTCAAAAACCGTTCTAATTTATTATATAGATGTTCCAATATCAGCAAAATCAAAGGTTGAATTTACACCTTTAATTTTTCTCAAAACAATTTAAGTTTCTAGTCATCAGACTAGGGATTCCCCGTTTTAACCATATTAGAAGTGGGGGTTTGAACCCAATATGTGTAACATGTGTTAGTCTGGTTGGTAAGGGGAGGTGTCTCTTTTCCATATCAACCAGGGTTCGACTCTCCTGGAAAGAATTAAATCTTGAATTTAATCCTGAATGCATCGGGTCGATATGAGAGATTGTGTTCTTAAGATCGCCCGGTAAGGTGATTAGTCGAGGTACGCATAAGTTGGCCCAGATACACCTTACTATAAAACCCAAAAATGAGTGGGGGTTGAAATTTTTGGGAGGGAATTTTCCCCCAAAAGACTTTCTTAATTCGATCTCATCCATCCATTCCCTTCAACTCAATCCTAATCCTTAAATGAAAAAACATTTAAAAAAAACCGTCTTAACTTATTATATACATGTTTCAATAATCAGTTGAATCAAGAATTTGGTTACTCTTTCTGTTCCTTGGTTCCTATTCCTGCTCTCAAAATTTTGGGATTAATATACAAAAACGCGTTTGGTAAACATGTTTTTGTTCCTAAAATTTTGGGAGTAGGGACTATTTCCGGAATTCCTTAAGAATCCAAGAAACAAAAAAATGTTGATTTCTATTCACTACCACAAAACTATTCCCACTATCATCCTATCGGCCAACACCAAGCCGGCCACCATAAATTTTAAGTAATAAAAAAATAAATGTTACAACTAAACATGTTTCTTGTTTCTGTTCTCAAAAATTAAAAGAAACAATTTTAGGACAACAATCGTTACCAAGCATGTTCTATTTCCGAATTACTTCAGAATGAAAATAGAATTCTCATCCCAGTTTATTAGAAGTAGAAAGAGAAAAATAGAAACACTAACCAAACATGACCTTAACCTTTCGTTTTTCGCAAAACAATCCTAGTATCTAACCAATAAAAATGTATACATTTTCCAAAACCGTCCTGATTTATAAATTTTTATAGATATTCCAGTACTTTAGTGATTTTCCATACCTTGATGTGTTGATTCTAAGGTTCTCGGAAGCTAAAAGTTGCTGAACTTGATTTGCAAGTTTTTTGTTTTTTGATGCCACAACCATTGCTATTCAATCAAAAAACACCAGGTGAAATTCCAATCATTTTGAACTGTTGAAAATAATTTCTGGAAAAAAAAGGGGAAAAAAAAAAGAAGAGCTTCTTGCATTTTGCATCAGAGAAATCCCACTTTAGTCTTTTTTTTTTCTTCAATTTGAACACATTAAACTCAAAAGTATCCAAATCGTGTCAAATAAGTCCTTCTATCATTTTTATGACGGAATTCACCCACGTGAGTGATTCCTTATCTGACATATGGCTAATTTTTATCATAAAAAATAACAGAGTTATCGATTTAGAGTGACTTGACACAATTTAGATACTTCAGGATTTAATGTGTTTAAATTGAATGTACAGGGGGTGCAAAGTGCAAAAACCTCTAAAAAATAAAAAGAATGAATTTATCTAGAAAGAGAAGCAACCTGTTGGTAATTGATTCATTAGCTCCACTGCAAATGAAGGTCCTGATAATACAATATAGGGCTGACGTGGATTTCTGAGAGCTTGAGGAATTATTTGAGACATCATTCTTAATGTAGTGAGCTCCAAACCTTTGCTTAGGGATATGAAAGGCAAGTTTGGATCAACATAATCTGCAATCCCCTCAAGGAATGAAGAGCTGAACTGCAAAAAAAGATATATTAGGTGAAGCAGATGGTTCTGTTTAATTCACCCCTACGTTTCATAGAAATTCCACTTCAATCCCTTGACTTTCAATTTGAACACTTCAAACCCTAAAGTATCCAAATCGTGTTAAGTGAGTCCACATCGTTAACCCGTCATTTTTACGACGGAAATTACCTATGTCGATGATTTCCGTAAAAAATAATGACAAGGCTAACGATTTCGGCTCACTTGATACAATTTCGATACTTCAGGGTTTAAAGTGTTCAAATTGAAAGGACAGAAACTAAAATGAGATTTCTCCAAAACTTAGGGGTGCAAAGTGCAAAAAACCTCTCTTTTTTTATAAAAAAAAAAAAAAACTTAACAGAATATTTTAAAAATGAGTGAAATTAAAATTTTCATCTAAATTTTACATGAAATGAACAAAACCATCCTTTATTTTACTTCTAAATTTTTATTTTGTCTTGATCAAAAAGAAAAACAGAAGAAGAGAGAGAAAGAGAGGTAGAGAGAGAATGTTAGTTTTTCCTCTGTTAGAGGAGGAAGGAAAAATACCAAGCACGTAAAATTGATTTTCGACGGAATGAAAATCATGCATAATCTCGAATGCTATCAGTTCCGGTAGAGGAAAATTAATTCATTTTATAATTTTTTTGAATAAAATGTGAGTTTCTCCTTTTACAATAGTAGAAGGGAATGATGTGTAGGTTTTCAAAGTAGAGGAGATAAAATGAAACAAGATCAAAGTACAGGGGTGTAAAAGGAAATTAACCAAAAAAAAACAATTTTTAAGGCGAACTACATATTTGGTACTTGTAGTTTCAGTAAGTGTTCTATTTAGTCCTCCAACTCGAAAGAATTTACCCCCTTAATTATGGTTGTCAATGTGAGGATGGAGGTCAAAACTACCAAAAAGGGAAATGAGGCGTCATCAACAAATCATATGATGATCTTTGTTCTATTTAAATCAGATAAAGACTTAGTTGTTGTTGTGGTATAATTGCATGGACGGATCCACCTTGCGCCCACTCAATTTTTTCTCCTTTTTTGTTTAAGTTATATTTAATTTTTTCTAACGAACGAACAAAAATAATATATACATTTGAAATTGCTTAAAAAACAACTTTTATAATTTAAAAAAAAAAAATCTACCTAAAAAGAAAGTATATACGATATAAATTAATTAAATTTGTGTTGATTTGCAAAAATTAATAAAATTAATCCTAATTTATGATTATTTGTTTGTTATTTTGGTATTTATAAAACACACACTCGTTAAAATTTCTATGTCCCCCTGCATAGTTTCTGCTAAAATTTCTACACCCGTCCCGGCATAGTTTTATTATAAAGTTGGAAGACTAAATAGAACACCCATAAATTAACTATACTAGTATACTATAAAATAACGAACAAATAATCATAAATTATGATTAATTTTATCAATATTTGCAAGTCAACAAATTCAAATTTAATTAATTTTTAGGTAGAAATATTTTTGAATTATGAAAGTTAATTCATACATGTATAATTTCGCTTTTATGATTATTTATGTAATTTTTAGAAGAATTTTTATTTTAGTATTTATAAAACACCCCCACTCAATAAAGTTTTTACGTGCGCCCCTACATAGTTTCATCATAAAGTTGGAAGACTAAATAGAACACTTACTAAATCCACGAGTACCAAACATCTGATTCACCCTAATCTTTATCAAAATTGGTTATGTTAAATTCCACATTAATATTGGAGCCCCCAATATCCGTTGTTTGTCAAAGTCCACCTGCAAGTGAGGGGGCGTGTTGAATCTCACATCGCTTGTGTTACCTAATTCTGAGCTATATATAAAGTCTAGGGCATTCTTCCTCTTACAAGGCATCTTTTGAGAGTGAGTTAGGCCTATTGGTTCCTTCACAGTCATGTAATTGAAGCAATAACAGTAACTCTTGAGAAAAAGAAAATGGAGGACCTGAACAGGTACTGCATGGAGGCAAAAATCTGCACCCATCAGAGCAGCTTTGGGATCCAGTGTTGCAGTAACATTTTCTGGTAGGATGTGTGTTGGAAAATATTTGCTGAAAACAAAAATATGAGTAAAAGTTAGGTGCTGTTTGGGTTAACAACTGAGATGTGATTATTATTATTTCTTTTGGGTTAATTACATTTCGTATCGCTCTGGTTAGATCGAATTGTACTTTGCATCTCCTGTGGTTAGACCGAATTGCACTTTGCAATCCTGTAGTATTTTCGCTCCCCACTTATACCACTGTTTAATTACACTTTAAAGTACTTTTACAACTGTTTGTGAAAACTGCTTCCAAACTTTTCAGAAAATTTATTTTCTGAGTTCTAAACCAAACATGCCCTTAAAAACTCAAACAAGAGAACGAGGTCGAAATTACCAGGAAAAGGCCAAGGAATATCAACAATTGAAACAACAAACCAAGAGGAAGACTGTGCTCGAGAATAAGGATGTAATTAATGTGGCGTGGTCTTGGACCTTTCTCAACCCCAAAACCTAGCGCATAAGGTGTGCCTTTCTCACACACTTATAACCTGACTACCAGCCCCTTTCACATCCGATATGGGATAAACCTAACAATCTCTCCCTCACACATCAAGCCTTTGGTCAGCTTAAACCTCAACTAGTCTCTCTCTTTGTAACTATTGGGCCAAAGTTATTGTAACCTTAGCTCTGATACCCAGTGTAGGAGTGATCTTGGGCCTCTCTTGACCCCATAAACTAGCTCGTGAGGTGAGCATTTCCCTCACACTTATAACTTGACCATCAGTCCCTTTCACATCCAAAGTAGGATAAACCCAACAATCTCCACCTCACACATTGAGCCTTTGGTCGGCTAAACCTTGACCAGACTCTCCCTTTGTGTCTATTGGGTCAGAGTTGTTATAATCTGAACTCTGATACCAGTATATAGTGCTCTTGAGCCTATCTCAACCTAAAGCTAGATCAAAGAGGTGAGACTTTCTCTCACACTTCTAACCTGACCACCAGTCCCTTCCACTTCCGATGTGGGATAAACCTAATAATCTTTTCCTCACACATCGGACCATTGGTCGGCTAACTCTCAACCAGTCTCTCCCTTTGTGTATATTGGGTCAGAATTGTTGTAACCTAGACTATGATATTTGTGTAGGGTGAGGTTTTGGACCTTTATCAATTCCAAAAGTTAATTCATGAGGTGAGACTTTCTCCTAATTTATAACCAGACCACCAATCCCTTTCATCGAATGTGAGATAAAAGATTAAAATTTGGTTCAAACCAAAACAAACTGTTTGCTTCTCCTATTTAGAAAGAGAACAAACTTGCGTTACTTACTAATTACAGTGCTTCTCATTAATAGATTGACAAACTTGAGGATCCCGAAGAAGCATACTGACTTCTAGATGAGACTTTTTATCGGCAACATGGGCAGCCATTGCAGTTCCAAAGGATCCACCTCCAAGCACCACCACCTGAAGACCAAAAGCATAATTGTTTGTTCATTGTTTGCACTGCAAAAAAAAAAAAAGGTATTTGCTGGATTTTATTGACATAAAATGTAAAAGGCTAATCAGAATCAAAAGTAATGTTCCTTTACTCTTAGGAAAGTGCAGATCTAGAAAATCGATTGAGGGACTAATTTTTGGCGGGTTGATGGCACTTTGCTCTCTATAATTTGACCAAATTGTACTTTATACCCCTATGGTATTTTTATAAGCACTTACCGCACCTGTAGTTCAGATTGAAGTGCAAAGGTTACATTTTCCATGAAAGTTAACGCTCAAACCATAAAAAGCAAAGATTAATAAATCATTTAATATTAATTGTTATTTATATCGGTTTCGGGTCAGGTATGATGATAAATTTGACATTTGCAAAATTTTGTTAATTACTTAACCGTGTACTTGAGTTTAAATCACAAGGGGATTAGTGCTAACGAAAATACCACATGGGTAAAAGTGCAATTCGGTCAAACCACGAGGGACAAATTGTAATTAACTCTTTTTCCTAATGTTTACCAGATATTTATATAAATTAGGGGATTTATGTACAATTTTAAAAGTTTAAATTGATTTTTTTCTACAAGTGTAAAAGTGAAAAATTTCAAAATTAAGTGGTGTCGTCGTTCTAATGTAGCTCCGCCACTATCCGTAGATAGTGTTTGGTAGAAAGGAATTGAAGCCTTAAAATTGGTATTGGAAATGTGACTTCAAAATTCAATTTTAGGGCTCCAATTCCATGTAACCAAACATAGGATTAAAGTTTTCTCAAATCCACCATAAGAGTGAATGTGATCTCTATGGCTAAAGGCTATTTTTCTCTCAAGGACAGATAGAAAATCTGTTTACTATGGTCTTTAAAGTATACTACTTTTCCATTAGTAAATATTTCAATTGCTATAGTTTAGGGGGATTTGACACTTTATACGCCTGAATTATTCCCAAAATCTCACTTTGGTCCCCATAGTTTCAATTTGAACATATAACATCATAAAGTTTCCTAAGCACCCTACTAAAATCCAAGTCATTATCCCCATTACAATTTGGAAACATGTGACTGTTTTCACGAGACCTTTTAGGCACTTTCAGCCTCCTTTTATCTCTCTTCCCGTTCTCCTTCCTACCCAAATACACCAAAGATAGAAATATGTGTGCATGTAGTTTTTTAAAGAAAACTTTTAAAGGGCAAAAGAAGATGGAAATGCCCTTTAGGTTCTCTTAAAAATAATTGGATCCATGGCAGGTGATAGTTTGCCAACCAAAATAGCAATGAATTGGACTAAAGTGGGATCATTACGAAACATCAGGGAGTCATGTGTTCAAACTGAAACTACAAGGAGGAAAGCAAAATAATGGTAAAACTTTAGCGTGGAAAGTGTCCTGGATAATTTAGTTTCAAATTCTAACTAAACCAAACAATTATATGTTTCTTTGTTCAAACAAACATATAAATTTGATTAATCATAAGTAAATAAAAAAATATACAAATTAAATCATAAAAAATAAAATAATTCATAAATAGGATAATTTAGACAACCAAACGACCCTTAATGGATGTTCATATTCAATAAGCAGAATTAAAATTCAAGAAATAGAGCTAATCTAAAGCAAAGAGGTGATTCAAACAAACAACGTGTAAATTTGATTAATCATGAGTAAATGGAAAAGTATACAATTCAATTCGCCAAAACTAAGATAATTCATAAATAGTAGGATAATTTAGACAACCAAACGGACCCTAATAGATGCTCATCTAAAGCAAAGAGGGATTCATGCATATGGTAGAAATGATGGCCCCGTTTGTTTAGTGTTTTCGCTCCTTGATTTCTATTCTTACCCTTAAAATTTTAGAATTAATGTACAAAAAAGTGTTTAGTAAATATGTTTTTGTTCTAGAATATTCTCAAAATTTGAGAGTAATTCCGGAATTTCTCGAGAATTTGATAGAAAAAAAATCTTGATTCTTGTTCACTCCCACAAAAACTATTCACAGTTTGATTTGTAAAGGTAAATGTTGAGAACCACCGCTGGCCGCCATCTAAGCTTAGTTGCAACCAAACGCATTTTTTTGTTTTTGTTCTGAGAAATTATAAAAACATTTTAAGAATAATTATTCTCTTAATACTTCGGAACGAAAATAGAATTTTCCTCCCATTTTATTGGGAGTAGAAACAAAAAGCAAAAACATGCAAACGCCACCTAAACAACCATTCATTTCTAATTCCAATTCCAAGGTCTCCAATCTGTGCAAACAAACACTAACTAAAACACCGCAATCATGGAGATGTACAGTACATCACTTCGTTAATTCAAGACTGCAATGAGAAAAATCAGAGGAAAATTACACTAGAAACGAGAGTACGAGACCTTGTTGGTGCGTTCGAGAACGTCGGTCTTGGCCTTGGATCGCCAAGAGCGGGACCATCGGACCAGCTTCTCCCAGGCGAGACGGACAACTCTGCGGCGGTCTTTGGTAGCGGCGTGTGCATTTTCCGTAGCAGAAGAGCTAGGGTTTTTCGGCGGATTCGTAAGCGTCGAAGGATCAAGAGTTCCACCGGCGAGACAGACGCCGGAAGCGTTGAATGAAGAGTGAAGACGGAGAGGAATCAAATTGGATTTGAAGGAGATTCTCTGTGCTACAACGGAGAGGTTGTGAGGCGGAAGGGAGAAGTGAGTGGATTGAGAGCTGCCATTTGAGAGGATAGAGCCCGAAAATGGCGGCTCTAAGAGGGAAGCCATTGGTGAAGACTGTATGTGTTATCAGTTATTTTGCTTTTTAGCCAATCGCGCTTCACTCAAAAAATTAAATGAAGGTTAAATTGCGGGTTTTAGGGTGTCTAATTATCACTTTAAAAATCTTCCCTCTACTCCCTTAGTACTTTACAAAGTGAGAAACTCCATTTAGTAACTGTTTATGTTCCCTGATTCATGTTTTAAATTTTGAAATTTCGGGATTAATGTATTCTCAAATTTTTTAGAGTAAAATTTTGGACTATTTCTTAAATTCTTTAGGAATCTTTTTAGCCGCTCGCCAGTCAAAATCACCCGCCAGCCACCACCACCTTGTCGTCCATCACCACTTTGCTAGCCACCATCCCCCATCGGCCACAACCACCCACCAGCCCCTAACACCTTATCGGCCATCATACATTTAAAGAAATTTTTTTGCAACCAAACGTTTTTTTTCTTTTCATAATTAAAAGAAATAATTTCAAGACAATGATCGTAACCAAACATATTTCTATTTTCATTATAGAGTACTCCGGAAATAGAATTTCAAGACAATGATCGTTACCAAACATATTTCTATTTCCGGAGTACTCTATAATGAAAATAGAATTTCCAACCCAGATTATTGGAAGTGGAAATAGAAAAATAGAAACACTAACCAAACGCCACCTATTTTTCTGTGTGGAGCTGACGATCAAAAGTGGGGTTGGAGTATTTGGAAAATGGTGGAGGAGTTAGGAAATATTTACAGAGAGAGAGAGCATATGAAAGAAAATAAATAATTAAAAGAATGAGTTTTTTAAATATTTATAATGAAAATATTAAAAAACAAAATAAAGAGATAATTTTGTCCATTTCATCTTTAGATGGAAAATTTAATTTCATCAATTTTAAACATTTATTTTAATTTAAATTGAAAAAATTAGTTTATTGTTTTATTTAAAAGTAGAAGTAAATAAAATATAGCTTTGTGAAGTAAAGGAGGGTAATGTGATAAATAGTCAAAATAGAAGGGGTAAAAGTCAATTTGCCCTAAAATAAAATAAAAAATCTACACATCATCCCATTCTACTATAGTGTAAAAGGAAAACTTATATTTTATTCTAAATTATATAAAATAATTTAATTATATTTTATTTTTTAAATTGAATATTTTATTATTGGTGTATAAAAGTGATACATACCTCGAGTATGGTCCGGTCAAATGATAGGTGAGTTCTCTTGTTGAGGTGGAATCGGTGGTTGAAAATTCCTCACGTGAGTTGTCTAGGAGGACTGACCTATTGTATCTAGAGTTCTACTTCTCAGAGAGTGGTACTTGCAGAAGGCTTGGGCTGGGATTTGTCCCGACCAAGTCCCTCTGGCGTGAGAATCAGTGCTCAGAGAGAAGAGATACAAAACTGCATTAAATAAGCAAGTGAACTCAATGCATGCGCGTAATAAAGCATATCTCGGGCTTGCATAGCCCCTGGGTATATGTAGGCATTGGGGATGATTAATCAGGCCTACACACGGTTAATTAGTGAAAATCCTGTGCTTAGTCGATAATCCAAGGTGTTTAGGAGATAAATGTTGGGCTTGGGCTTTGGACCCATTTGGAGAAGCCCGCGGGCCTTTGTCAGACCTATGGTAGTGAGTTGGTGGAGGAGAATGGAGATCTGTGGAGTCTTGGAGAAGAAACGAGCTAGAATGAGGAGCCGGTTGAGGTGAACGGTTGGGCCCCTGAAGCTGATCACCTCGGCACGGTGCAGAGCTCAAGATGACATGTGAATTTTTTAATAATTAAATGGTAGAAAATTAACTAATTGAGATGAAATATATATATATATATATATATAAAGGTTCGGGTTAGGAACATACATAAATTCATCAATTTATCTTATAAATCTTATTCCAATTTCTTTTATTCGGTATGTAATCAAGTAATATTAACTACAAGTCAATATTATCGCAAAAGATAAATCGACCACTTAATTGGGATAAATTATCTTCATGATTCAATTCCTACATTAACTAATCTAAGGTGAATTAATCGTTTAGTATAATTTATCCAAATAAGTCGTATCGATACCACTAAAACTAATTGTAAAACTGTTAGATATAAACAATAGGTATTAGATCGAACATTAGAGGTACGAATAAATTCAGATCTAAATTTCTATAACAACATTTAGAACATAAACTATTCAAGAAAAATATTTAAAATCACAATCCTCGTTTTACAACCTTACACGCATAATAATAAAATATAATTAGAACAAGAACAAAATTATATAGATAACTTTCAGAAGAAATACAACCCTAACTCGATTGACGAACTTAGCCGATGATGATATTCCTCATTGTCTCTTTGATATTCAATGAAAATTCTATGGAAGCCTCCCAACAAGGATCCAGTCGAAACAAAGTGAGAAAAAAAAAAAGATTTAGGAGATGAAGAGGAGAGCGGGAGGCCCCTGTTTGAATAAAAATAATCACCCCTACTATTGTCCAAAACCAACTATTTCTCAAGAAAAACCATTTAATGGCATTCAATGACTCTAATTGGACTTTCCATTCCAAATAGTAATAAATGCTCAAAAGTCAGAACGAGTCCCATTAATTCACCCCTTAATTCTATTGGTCAATTCCCAAATTTAGTCCAACGCCCACTTGCTTAATGAAAATATAAAGCATCTAATAAAAAATGGAAATCAATCCCTCTTACTGCTGAATCCCTTTTCAATTCACATTCTTTTCAATTCCTTTATTGAGTTGCCATAATTAATGGCCACTAATGATCAATTCACATTCTTTTCAATTCTTTTATTGAGTTGCCATAATTAATGGCCACTAATGATCATTATACCTTGCCTTATTTACTATATAACTCAATGATTTATTTGTTCCCATACGATGGGCTAATCTATTTAATGGTCTTCCTTGGCCATTGATCAAGTGTGTAACGGTTCATAGGATTAGAACCGTTACAAGTACCGGTCAGGTCAGGTTTGGTTCGGTGGTTCACGGGTCAAAACTCTTTATTCCCAAATTGCCCCTTCTTATATCATTTTTTTTCTCTCGTTTTTCAGTATTTCTTTATTTTCACTCTTATATTTGTAAAAATAATAAATTGTGCTATTACTAATTAATAATTAATGAAAGCTTAACAAAATTATAATTTAGGGGACAAATTTAGTACAAAAGTAAGAACGATCAGTTGTACGGCAGACCACCACTGGGCCGGGGGCGTTGGCCTTTTTAGGGGGCCAACCACGTTAGCCCATTTAGGGGCCAATGTCAAGCTGGCCCCTATGTGGGGCCAGCGCTCTTAGGGGGCGCTCGTCTCTCTTAGGGGCCATTGTCAAGCTGGTGGCCAACCCCCTTCTTATTTAGAAGATTTTTTTTTTTTAACCCTTGTTTTTTAGCACCGTTGCTTCTTTGGGACTTTGAACATTATTCCGACACGAAATCTTTCACGGTTACCCTCTTTACGGGTGAAGTCTAGGGGGCGTTGATCGCTTGGAACTGGTCGATACACTTAGGAAAGACCCCCATCTATGCCCTGCCGGCCAGGGGCAATATGGCAGGGTGGTGGGCGCAGGATAAGAAGGCGCCAGCCAGAGGAGATGAGGCGAAGTTTCTGGATGACAGTCCTGGACGACCCTCTTCGGGAGGGCACTCCTGAATGACATTTTTGGAGAAGGTCGTCGTCTGGACCCTACCAGCTAGGAGTAGCACGGCAGAGCGGTGTCCGTCGCCATCTGGACCCTGTTGGTTAGGAGTAGCATGGCAGGGCAGTGCCTGTTAAACCTGGTGATGTCGGTCACGTGGCATTAAGGCTGAACCCCAAGACAGTGCTTTTGGAGAGGGCCACCATGATGGCTATCCATTGCCTGCATTCTGATTCCTCCACTGGCCTTGTGGGGATGAAGTATTCAAAGACAGAAGACGGTACCACGCACAAAGACGCTAAGTAGAGAGATGCAGAGAAGGACAATGCTAATAAGGGGGGCCCTGAGGAAGGCAAAATTGATGCTACTTCTTCTAGCACGGACGCCCTTCATAACGAGAGTGAGAGGACTAAGCTCTGAACCGTTGCCTCTTCAGCACTTAGGATTTTGTAAACTCCTTTTCACTTATTCTTATTTTTTTGTGCGCAAGTGTGTAAGCTTCTGAACAGCATAGCCATGGTACTTCAGAGTCTACTACTTTTTCCCGACGTTTTTGCCAAGTCGCTTTCTCTTGGTCCTGTTTTCAAAGTTATAAAATTTTGATTTTTTTTTAAAAAACTTCTCGTCTTTACCCAGGACCATGGACCACTAGCCCCCCCAATTCGGGACACAAGTTGATTGTAAGGAAATCGTTTCGTGAACTTAGGAGGAAGGTTTCCCAGGATGTCTAGTCCTTTGGGTCCGCAGGGGCACAACGCGACAGTTGGTCCCTCGTAGCCGATCATCGGGGAGTTCTCTGTAGTCAGGCTCATTCAAGAACCCTTTCAGGTTATCTCATTTAGTCCATGCATAAAAATCTTCCCTTTTAGAACGTTGGACTTATAGTCAACTAGTAGGGAGAGGTACTTAGTTGCAAGCCCTCAAACTCGATCAATGTTCCGCCCTTGGTGGATGACTTTGGTTTTTTCCTGGGTACGGATTATTAACTTCCAGAGAGAGTTTAGTTGTCACTCTTGATGCTGAGTGTCAAGATGAGACTTATGGAGAGTCATCCGCAATATCAAGAGTTAGGATGTTGGTTTGGAGAATCATCCGCGACTCATGGGGTTGAAATACCGCTGAGAAGAATCACTTGCGACACTGAAAGCTGGGATGTTGATTTGTAGAATCATCTGCGGCTTAAGGGGTCGGAATGCCTTTGAGAAAAATCATTCGCGATGCTAGGAGCAGGGATGTTGATCTGGAGAATCATCCGCGACTCAGGGGGTCAGAATGTTGTTTACCGGAGAGAACACAAGGCACATTACACAAAACACATTCTTTATTTTGATAAGCAAAACTGCAACACTTTGTACAAACTAGAAGTTGTTCACAAAAGTGGATCTTCTATACAGAAGTTGCGCTTCAGTTGGTCAGCATTCTGTAAGTGCCTGAGCAGCACACCCTATTCTGTTTCAAGATCGTATGTGCCTGGACGTGTGACCCTGGTGACTCTATATGTCTCTGGAGCTGAATCCGCCATGGATAATGTTGATTTCACCATCCACGTGCTGGTGATCATCCCTGGCCTCAACCCCTCCAAGGACGTAGACGGTTGCAGTTTCTCCTTTTTCTCTGGGCTCAAGGCTTTTCCTGTGGTTTATCCCCGTCAGGCTGCTCAAGATTTTCTCTCCGAATATAGTTCTTGAGATAGTCTCTTCAGATGAGAGCTTCAATCTCCTGCCGAAGCTAGAAGCAGTTCTCTATGGAGCGGCCCCGGTCTTGATAGAACTCACAGTACTTGGTCATCGACCTCTCGACTAGCTTTTCTCTCAGGGGCGGCAGAGGAAAGAAGAAGTCATGCCTTGAGTTTTTTGTGAAGATGGTGGCCACCGAGGCTGTGAGCAGAGTGAACGCTGGTTGTTGATGCCCTGGAGGAGAAAATAGCCTCCTGTCTCCGAGAAGGGGTCTGAACCTCACTTTAGTTTGTGATCTTCTTGAGCCTTGGGCTTGATTCGAACCTCCATCTCTTGGTCCCTTCGTTTTGTTCACCCATTCCCTCTCTCTTCTGGCTGCAACACGTAGATTAGCACTATGGAACCTAGTCCCGTGATCCAGAGCTTGATCTAGAGTGGGAGTAGGGTTGGAGTAGAGGTCATAGGACAACCTCTGATGTCGGAGCCCGTTAACAAATGCATTTAGTATTATACCCTTAGGGAGGTTGTTGCAAGCATTTGTTTATCGGTTGAAGCGTTCAACGTAGTCTCTTAAGAATTCAGTGGGCTTATGTCGAAGAGTGATGGTATGAGCCATAATCTTCGACCTCTGTTAAGAGTGACTGAAATGAGGCAGGAACAACTATTCGAGCTCCCTGAAGGTAGAGATGGATATTGGCCTCAAACTCTATAACCATGACCTCGTTGTACCTATGAGTATGATGGGAAATGCTCTGCATCGCAGAGCTACAAAGGCTACTTGCATATCCATATGAGACTTGAACATGGATAGGTGGTCAACGGGATCTGATGTCCCACCATACGGATTCATCTAAGGGTGAGTGAAGTGCCTCAGCACTACTTCTTCCAGAACTTCCTCCACAAAGAGAGACTTTACCTCTACTAGAGCACCTGGTCCTACTCGACCTCCTTGCACCTCCTGGAGGTGGGCTTCCATGTTGACGCGGGCCTCCGAGATCGAATTAGTGGTATTATTTGGGTATTAAATTAGTGGTATTATTTTAATTTAATTTAAAAAATTAAATTGGTTTATTATTTGACATTGAGAAAATCTATGCATAAATAGTAAACAATCACGTAATCATAGGGATACACTCTTAGACTCTATTCTAGATAACGTTTCTAGAAAAACGAGATCTAAATTTAGTAATCCTATACTAGAACCAATTACCAAAGAAACTAATATGGGAGATATACCAAAATCTCTGAAGGAGCACTACACACCTTCTATGTACGTATCCCCATCATGTATCCGCTTACCAACTGTAACGGGTAAGCATAACTTTGAAATCAAATCATCAATAATTCAAATGTTACCTAATTATTATGAAATGAGCACAGAAAACTCATATAAACATTTGGATGAATTTTTGGAACTTTGCACAACTTTTAGAATATCCAATTTGTTTGACGATGCGGTTAGGTTAAGATTATTCTCGTTTTTCCTAAAAGATAAAGCTAAACATTAGATGCATTCTTTAGCCCCACCTTCCATCGGAACTTGGGCTGACATGCAGAAAGAATTTCTTAGGAAATACTACCCTATAGGAAAAACAAATCAAGTAAGAAGAGCTTTTACTACGTTCACCCAATCTTCGGGTGAACAATTCCATGAAAGTTGGGAACGATTAAAAGAATTATTGCGCCAAGGTCCACATCATCAAATCCCAAGATGACAATTAGTGTAAAGCTTCTGTGAAGGACTAAATGGGAGTAACTGCCAATTGGTGGACGCTTCATGTGGAGGCACATTTCTAATGAAATCTGAAGATGAGGCATGAGAATTATTTGAAAACTTAAGTGAAAATTCACCACAACATAATGCGTTAGGGAGAAGAGATAGAGAAAATTTAATCTCACCAATAACCAACCAAAGGACTAGGGTTAACGAAATAAATCAAAATGAGTTGTTAACAAATCTCTCAAAAGCCGTAGGATAATTGATGAGTCATAATCAATTCACATTTCCTCAATCTCAAAACTTTGAACCTTGTACGGTGTAACTCACCCGATAACTGATTGTCATCTCAGTTGTCAATATCCTGAATATGTGCAAGAGCGAGTTAATGCTGCTGAATCGATAGTGAGAAATGAGAACAATCCGTATTCTAATACCTACAACCTTGGGTGGCGGAATCATCCTAATTTTTTGTGGCAACAATCAAATCAAGGCCCACCTATGAATCAACCCCCAAGACAAAATTTTCAAAATCTATCTCAACAGTACTCAAAATCTCACTTATCTAACCAATATTCTCAATCCACTAGAGACCCGCAGATTGATGAATTGATATCTACAATACATAATCAACAACAAATACTCCATTCTCAATCTCAATCTATCGTAAAGCTAGAAACTCAATTGGGTCAATTAGCTAATACATTGAATAAAAGGAAGGCAGGAAAATTATCGAGTCAATCGATAAATAACCCAAAGGGACATTACATGGCTGAGAGTAGTTGTGCCAATGAACACGTTCAGGCCATAACTACCCTTAGGAGTGGGCGGGTGATAGACAATAAGGTGGGAAGTAAGTCGGGTGAAGAATTAGAGGAGGATAATAATGGGGGTGAAAAGAGAGAAAAAAAAAAAAAGAAAAAAAAAAGAGAAAGATAATACAAAAGTAAACTCACCGAGTGAGTCGGTGAGAGAAACTATTGAGGAGGACCCTGTTTCAACCTCAATACCTACCTGAAGTGGTAAGGAACAGTCTAAGTCTCAGCCGGAGGCATCTTATATACCCCGTGTTCCATTCCCGCAATGCTTAGACAAACCCTTACCAACAGACAAGAAATTCAAGAACATGGAAGAAATTCTTGAAACATTCAAGCAAGTAAAAATAAATATTTCACTACTAGAGGCAATTAAGCAAGTATCAGCATATGCTAAGTTTCTAAAAGATTTATGCACACAGAAGAGAAAAGTTAAAAATCACATGCTTAAAAAAATCTTTCTTACCGAACATGTGAGTTCTATTCTGAAATATGACATACTACCTAAATTCAAGGATCCAGGCACACCTACCATTTTATGCGTGATTGGTGATTATACCATTCATCGTGCTCTCTTGGATTTAGGTACGAGTGTCAATCTTTTGCCATTTTTGGTATATCAGAAACTTGGGTTAAGAATTTTGCAATCGACATTAGTCACTCTTTAATTGGCTGATAGATTAGTAAAGAAACCTCTAGGGGTGATAGAATATGTTCTAGTTGGGGTACACAAATTTTTCTTCCCTGTTGACTTCATTATGTTAGATATGGAGCCTGTAGCGAATATGTCTCAACAAATCCCAGTTATTCTTGGGAGACCCTTTTTGGCCATGGCCAATGCATGCATTAATTGTAGAACTGGGGTCATGGATGTATCATTTGGGAATATGAAAGTTCGACTAAATGTGTTTAACGCTTTACAAGAGCCTTCAGGGGAGGCTGACTCAGAATACTTTATGCTTGACATTATTGATAAGTTAGTTGAAGTAGCATATAAGACCCTAATTTTCGCACGTGCATATTCATTAGTTGTATTTTAGAATATTTAGAAATAACGGGGTAGAATGTGTCATTTCTAATTTGATTTAAAAATTTAGGGGTTAATTCGCAATTTTAAAAACATTAATTTTGATTTGGGGATTTAAATGATAATTTAAAGAAATTTAGGGGAGGTTAACGTAATTTGGAAAAATAATATATATATACATACTAATAGGATCCAAAAAAAAAAAAACAACGTGGCATCACAAGGGGCAAGGAAATCCACTTATATCATGTATATATATATATACATGCATGCACTCATGATCCACGAGAGCCTAAAACGAAGAGCAAACAAAAACAGAAAGAGAGAGAAGGCGGTCGGTCGGTGTGGGGGTAGTGAGATCCCACGAGCGTGATGTGGGTTCCTCCGTTCGATCCGTGGTGTGTGATTGTCGTCGTTCGTCCGTCGTGTGCCGTTGATTGTATGTGTGCCGTTGATTGTATGTGTGTGTGTGTGTGTGTGTGTTGCCCGTCGGTCAATGCATCATCAACGGTGATCGACGATCGTGTGTGTGTGTTCAAACAAGTGTGTGTGTGTGTGTGTGTTGTGTGTTCTGTGAGTGTGTGCTCGTTGACCGTGCATGTGCATGTCGTCGTCGGTGGTGTGGTCGTTCGGTCCGATACGTGTGTATGTGGGTGTGTTGTTGAACAGTCCGCTGGTGTCTGTGTGTGTTCGGTGATTGTGTGTGTATGTGTGTGTCGTCATCGATTTCGTGTGTGCATGTGTGATCGACGTGTGTGTATATGTGATCATTGTGTGTGTGTAGGTGTGATCGTTGTGTGTGCGTAGTGTATGGGTGATTGCTGGTGTGGGTGAGCAGTGAGAGGGTGGTCGGCGGTGAGTGAGAGTTAGTGAGAGAGAGAAGTTCGCCGCGGCGGTGAGGTCTGGCGAACAAAACCCAGAACAGAAGAAGAGGGTTGTCGCCGCGGCGGTGAGGTCTAGGCGCAGAAACCAGAAAAGGAAGAGAAAAAAAAAAGGGAAGAAAAAAAAATTCCAAAATCCAATCTCTCGGTAGGCAATTCGGAAACAGGTAAAATTTCAGTCGATTACTATTTTCGTTAAATTAAATTATTAGCATTAAAATTTCCGTAATCGTGATAATAATTTTTGTAACCATAAATTTTAATAAATGTTGTACAGTAACTATTAACATAACGAAATGGGGTGAATAATGATTTTTCATAATTAAATTTGGGGAATGAGAAATTATGTAATTTAGGGTGATGCATTCTATATTAGGGTTGTTTTAAATAAGATGTTAATTTATGCCTATCACTGTTAGGTTCACAGGCACCAGCGTGGTAGTATCCCAGTAGGTTTTGGACGGTGATATTTTTGCAGTGCGAAAAACGAGGTGAGTGGATTGTCTTCTATGTAAATTTACAAATTATATTTTCGTATAAATTGTGGAAAAATGTGTTTATTAAATTGGATGATTTTATAATTTATGTGGATCAAGTAGATTTTAAAGGTGAAAGGTGATTTTTATCCGACTATGCCATAGTTTTCTTCTCGTCAGGCAGATATGACCTACGAGATGTGGATTTTCTTCTCGTTAGGCGGATATGACCTACGAGATGTTAATTTTTTCTCATCAGGCGAATAAGACTTTCGCGATGTGAGTTTCTTCTCGTCAGGCAAATATGACCTGCGAGATGTGGATTTCTTCTCATCAGGCGGATATAATCTGTGACATGTGGATTTCTTCTCGTCAGGTGGATATGACCTGCGAGATGTGGATTTTTTCTCATTAGGAGGATATGTCTTGCGAGATGTGGATTACCTGCTAGGCAAGTCCTGTAGGGTGGATTGACCCATCAAGAGTGCAAATCCTGCAGGTGGTACCCCTACCATTAGAGATAATAAATGGCCCTGGCACTGATAGTCACTTTAGATGGCACAGTTGTACAGGTTACGGTACCGTTGTAACTCCCGATCGTGAGGTAAAAACGATCATATGGCTAATAGGAAAGTGGTGTGTGGTATTTTATTATACGATTAACTGCCTGGATTGATTGACTTAAATATATTATTTTAAAAATTGGTTGGCATAAGTATACTATTTTATTGCACTGGTTGACTTAAAATATTTGAATTGGGTGTTTTAAATATATTATTTCATTACGTTGGTGGCAGTGGAACTGGTTTTCCAGCACGGTATGTGGTTATATAATATTATGTTTTGGAACGTGGTGTTTAGTACTTGTGCTTGATCCATAAAAATATTTTTATTATAAAGATAGTACACCGATAAAATATTTGGTTTCAGGCATCGCGTCTAGGAGTTGGTCTACTACTGGCACTAGGTAAAGTCTGAAAATAATGTCATTTTGGGAGTGAGCCGGTTAGAGGCGAACTGTAGAAGGTTCAACATTTTTTGGAGATTTTTTTTGTTGTATATATTTGGGACGGGTGTGTCCCATATTGTTGGAAAGGGTAAATAGATATATGTATTTTTGGAAAAAAAATTACCGTAGCGCAAGTATGTACATATATATGTATGCAAGTATATATTTGGTTGATTGGGCAAGTAACGTCATGTCAACGTCACGCCTGGCCTCGGGTGACAAGTGCCCGGGGTAGGGTGTGACATAGCAGCACCATTTGTCACATCCCAAGATCTTGTTGAGATAACTTTTTTTCTATTATGGAGAAGAATGTTTGGCTACAGAAGAGAATATGAAGGAAGTTAATAGTGCGTTAGTATATGTCTTGCAATCGGAGTAGCCTAAATGGGCACCTCAATTTGAGACACCGCTAATGTCACAAGGTCCACCTCTTAAACCATCCATTGAATCACTACCACAACTTGAGTTGAAACCATTACCTAATTCACTCAAGTATGTCTTCTTAGGTCAGGATAACACTTTACCAGTAATTATTTCTTCTACCTTGATGAAGGAACAAGAAAGTAAATTGGTTGAAGTGTTAATTTGTTATAAGAATGCGATTGGTTGGTCAATTGCCAATCTCAAGGGTATTGATCCTTCTATTTGTATGCATAGGATACACTTAGAAGAGAACTCTAAATCATCAAGAGAAGCACAAAGACGATTAAACCCGAATATGAAGGCGGTAGTAAAAAAAAAAAGTGTTGAAGTTGTTAGATGTGGGTATTATTTACCCAATCTCTGATAGTCCTTGGGTTAGTCCAACCCAAGTCATTCCTAAAAAGTTCGATATCACTGTGATACCAAAATCTGAAACCGAGCGTACCCTCCTCCCAGCATGGGTTGAGGTCTTCAACATCATTTTTCACCACAACCTACGACCATTGGGCAATGATGCCCAACGTTGCGAAGCGGTGATCCAATACCTAGTCGCCACCTCTGAACACCGTTACTTCTCGGTCACCAAAATCATATTTAACAGAATCCTACCCTTGATGAAGATGGTGCATGCCCGTCATTCCACAAATGTCCATCCGCACCTCTGGTACCCCTGATTTCTTACTCAAATCTTGAGCACCGACGGATTTCGTTTCGCACCAAACGAATCGACTGATCTCACTCCTATGCTAACTTTCAGGACAAGCGAATGGATGCCACACTTCAAGTTTATGACACGATTTTTACCACAGACCCCCACATTTAACAATGTCAATCCGTCCAACAAGATGGGCGCTTTACAAACCGAAATGCGATTCCAATGACACCTCCTGGAAAAGTTTGTGCGCCACATGTATCCTAACGATGTAGACAAATGGATTCGCCAATCCCATGAGTATGCTAATTCATCCACCACCCACCCTTAACCTTACCCGGCCAACTGTAACTCTCGCATCATTTTAATTTATTTTTAATCTTGCGTTGTTGCTTTGCATTTTTTAACTTTTATTTCATGCATGACAATTCTCATTTATCATATTTTCATGACTAGTTAAATTTTCTTCAATTAATAAACCATGAGTACAATTAATTGTTTCATGCATGGTTTTATTTTGATACAACCTCTACATTTAAAAAACAAAAAAAAAAAAACCGCAAAATAGCCTCCTTCCCTGGTCCGAAAATTACCGTGAAAAGAAACAACTTCCAATGGAATTTGACAAAGAAAAAAAAAAGTAAAAGGTGGCTAATCCTAAGAAAACCAAAAACAAAAAACAAAAAAAAAACATGGAATTCAAATATGTCTAATTCTTAACAATAAAAATCAAGGATAATTGATTTATTTTTCAATAACCTCCTGTCAATATATATATATATATATATATATATATATATATATATATATATATATATATATATATAAATAATAAAAAAAAAAAAAAAATCCCAAAAGTGTTCTAGTTAATGTTCCTATATACACACACTTCACAAGTTGGACGCAATACAAGGAAAATCGACATCAAGTCCACACTGCTTTTTCCATCAAGTTGTCCCGCTCTTTTACCCACTGTTTTATTGTTCATTACATTGAGCACAATGTTAGAACTAGGTTTTGTTCTTCTTTCTTTTTTTTTTTTTTTTTTTTTTTTTTTTTGGGAGGGGGGGGGTCAATGCTTGTATCATTCCTTATGATATTTTATTATGCTCTTAATTATGTCAATCTATCCGTTGATAGCATATTTCATCGGGTACAAACGAGTTTGCCGAATAGAAATTTGAAGCATAGCACCGATTTTTAAAAATATTTCATTTTTCGACCCTTACATGCATGATAACTTTCTTTTATTTTAAATTTAACACATGAGCTGGTTTACTAAGTTTTGGCATGAGAATAACTTAACCCTAAAATTTAAAAAATCGAAATAAAAAGACTTTATTTTGAAGCAAAATTGAAGAAAATAGGTGAAAAATATTAAAAACGATCCCGACCCGCGGACGACCTATGACCCAGACCCGCGACTCGGTCTTCCCCTTAGTCTACAATGTTTAGTGGTTACGAAATGGTCATAATTGACCATTTTAATTGGCTAAATTAATGACCACTTTGAGTGGCCATGCATGGAAACCCAAATATATATATATATATATATATAAATAAATAAAAGGAAAGTTTCTGCAAGTTTGGAAATCAATGATGGCCAACTCAATGACATTTAATGGGGGAGTTGATTTCTTTTTCATTCAAGAGGAGATCCGACAATTTTGGAAAGGCAACACCACAACAACTTCTATATATTCATTTTCCTTTCTTTTGTTGAAGAGATTTTTTTCTATTTTTTTCATGTTTGTTTTGGTCGACAGTGGAGTGCTCCCTTTTTCTTCTTCAATTTTTTTATTTTTTCTCTCTCTTGCAGCTGGACAGTTTCAATCCTTCATGGGGGTTTCTTTCGAATATTTTGTGGAAGAACACAAATCTTTGACTGGCTAAGTTCGTCAACCGGGTTAGGGTTGTATATCTTCTTAAATTTATTTATGTAATAAGGTTGTAAAACGAGGATTGTGGTCTTAACATTTTTTTTTTTAATTAGCTTATGTTCTAAATGTTGTTATAGATATTTAGATCTGAATCGATTCATATTTTTAATGTTAGATCTAATATCTGGGGTTTAGATCTAACAGTTTTACAATCAGTTTTAGTGGTATCGATACAACTTACTTGGATAAATTATGCTAAACGATTAATTCATCGTAGATTAGTTAATGTAGGAATTGAATCGTAAAGATACTTTATCCCAATTAAGTGATCGATTAATCTTTCGCGGTAATATTGACTTGTAGTTAATATTACCTGATTACACACCGAATGAAATAAATAAGTGATCGATTAATCTTTTGCATGGAACACCACTAATTTGCCACTCTCCACATATGAAGTTTATTTTCTCCAAGTCTACAATATGTCCAACACCCATCTTATCACTCACTTCAAATTCAGTACCACTAACCCATGAAACTCTACAGTGCTTCTATCCATCCTCCACTGCGACACTACATTTTTTCCTAATGTTATTGCAGACTCCACCCCTCCAATTGACAATCTTCTCATACCTTTTATGAAGTCTTGTCATCAACCTTGTCCTAATCCCCTCAAGCAGACTCAAAATAGGCTTGCACCTAAGAAATCCTAACCAACTATTGAAAGATTCAACTAGGTGGTTGGTTATATGATCACATCTTACCTTTTCATCAAAAGTGTGCATGGCCCATGTTTCAATTGGGTGCTCCATCAACCAATTGTAGGCATTGACATCCAATGTTTTCATCCTCCCCATAGCATCCAAGAACCCTTTTTCATTATATGCCCTTGCAGCCTTCCAAAATAGCTTCCTCAAATGTAATCCAGGGTGTGTCTTCCGAAAGTTCGCTAGCAGGTGTTGGCAACATCTTCTATGTGTTGCTTGAGAAAAAACTTTAGCAACTGAGGTTTCAATTGTCTGAGATATAGAATAAACAGAGCATTAAATAGATCATTAAACAGTGCATCAAACAGAGCATTAAAGAGGAATTAAAATTTCAAAAGTAAAAATACCTTGTGCCAGTCATACATTAATGTGAAAGAAGCCCCAACTACAGCTCCTCCAATCATTTCCTTCAAATTTTGGAAGAATCAAGACCATGTCTAGATTGACTCTCACTCTGCTACACCAACTGCTAATAGGAACAAACCATTATTACCATCCAAAACAACAGCTGACAGCACTACACCACCATATGGATTCTTCAAAAAATATGAATTTACTCCTATAAAAGGCCTACACCCATCCAAATACCCCTCCTTTGAGCATAGAAGGAAAGAAATAATTGGCAGAAAACAAGGGACACTACAACTGATGGTTTGAAATAATGTATCCTCATTACACTTCCAGGATTGTTTTTCTTCACTTACACGTCATATCCAGGTAGCAAAGCATAAGATGCACCATAATTACCCTCAAGCATCTCCAATGCCTTTTCCCTAGCCCTATATAGCTGCCTCTTCATTGCCTCAATACCCCCATAGTTTTTTCAGTTTGGCTTGGAGACAATCAGTGTCAAGGTTTGGATTAGTTTTGAACTCTTTAAGCATTTTCTTTGCAATCCAAGTTGAAGTTGCCTCAGCCACACGACTCCTATTTCTAATGCATGAATGATCTGGTTTCAGAGTTCTAATTATGTATGAAAATTGTCCAGGCATAGGGGTAGCATAAATTTTCCACTGGCAGCCTTTCTCACTATAGTTAGCAATGATTCTTCTCCATTCATTCTTCTTCCTAAACAGTTTGAAGCCAACCTTCACCACATAATTAGAAAGGGCAACCCTAAATTCATGAATACTGGTGAACAACATTCCTACAGAAAAAAACAGGTGTTTCTCCATCCCCAAGTTTGTGATACATTGGGCAATCAGAAGTATTCCACCGCCTATTTCTTTTGTAGGGTTTCCTACCACTGCCAGTACAAACTTCATCCTCCTCATCACTTTCCTTCCTAGAGTTATCACTTAACTCATAATTAGACAATTTATCATCATTGCTACTTTCAATATTTTATGCATTTTCTAGTTCCAATTCTAATTCCTTTTGACAACCCAAAATCTCCCTCAGGCATCCACTCATCATCCTCATCATCTTAACTAAGGCCAAACACATCTTCCTCACTACCATCACCTCCAGATTCATCATCCCCATACTGGTCATTTGCATGACTTTGGCCTCCAGAATTGTCTACAGAATCCTCCTTATCATAACTAATTTATTCATCTTCACTAATGTTTGCGTTCATCTCTTCAACAGTCCACAATTCGATACTACTATCACTTTCATCTCCACTCTCAACCTCACTCTCAATCCCACTGCCCTGTTCTTCACCATTCTCATCACTACTGTCTACGATTACAGGTTCAACACCTTCTGGTGGACCTACATTTAATGGCACATTCAATTGTAACTCGATCAATAAATAAATATCAGTAATTTTCAGTTTACCATATTAGTCAAACATTTGTAAAATAGCTCCATCAGTCATCACTTCCATTCTTTCCCTAGATTTAGGCACTCTAGCATAAACAGTTAATGCAACACCTTGTTCAGTAGGTATCACGCCATCAAACAGTTTATCTATGGCATCTAACAGATCAAACATGACAAACTTATCGGCATCAACATTACCAATTGTACCAACTTCAGTCATATAATGACAATGCAACTCAAATCTCAAATCCATAACTCTGCATAATATAAACCATGCACAATGTAAATAAAAAGAAAACAACTTCACAAGAGGAAAAATGAAACACAAATAACAGAGACAAAACCAAATAACAGAGACATAACTTTGCACAAATAACACAGACAAAACCAAAACCCTAACTGACCAAGTGAGGAACAATACAAACACAAAATGAAAAACAAATAACAGAGCTTGAACAGAATAAACAACCAACTAGCACCACCTTTCAACGTTATTCAACCAAAGAACATGAATATACGAAAAAAGAAAAAAAAACAAAAAACAAAAAACAAAAAAAAAAAAACGAACATGTATCCACAAAACCCTCAAACCAAAACAGAAAAATTATGGCAACAAATGGTACGAACCAGACATATTTGACGGGATTAAACATAAATGCAAACAAAAATCTTTAAAATAGCAATTTTGAAGTGCAAAATGAAAAAAATAAAAATAAATAAATAAAAACAACGATTGAGCTTCCGTACCTTGAATGCAACATCAATTACGCGACAATCTTGCACAATCGAGCAAAAATCTGCCATCTTGGCCCCAGAAACCTTCGAAATTTCACTCCATCATCATTGTTCTTCATGTGTGTTCGATCAAGCTCCCTCCAACTGTCGTTTGGTTTCCCAAAGAGTGATCAACGTTTTGATAATAAGAGAAAGGCTAAGGGCAACTTGATAATTGCACGTCTCATGTTTTCTTATAATTTTTCTGTTTTGTTTTATGTCAAGTTTAGTAAGGGGAAAGTGGTCCATTCATTAAAAAAAACTCTGGCAAGGGATCGCTGTAGTAGTTTTGAAAGTTAATTATGGGAATATATGTGGAATTTCACTATACTATTACCCCTATTTATTATTATATTACCGAAGAAAGAGAACACGCAATCAACACGGTTTATCAACGCTTTCCAGTTCGATTCTACCACCTTCCCCCTCCAACGTTCCTTCCTTCTACAACTCATTTCTCTCTGTACCCTCTCTATTGTTGATCGTGCTTTCTCTCTCTCTCTCCCTCTCTCTCGCTACTGTATTGTTGATCGAGCTCTCTCTCTCTCTACCCTTTGTATTGTTGATTGAGTTCTCTGTCTCCTCTCTCTCTCTCTACCCTTTGTATTGCCGATCCCTCTCTGTCTATCCTTTCTATTGTTGATCGAGTCTTCTCTCTCCCTCTCTTTGCCCTTTGTATTGCTGATCTCTCTCTCTCTCTCTCTCTCTCTACCCTTGACTGTTGTTGAGTTATCTCCCTCTTCTCTCTCTCTCTCTTCCCTTTCTATTGCTGATCTCTCTCTCTCTACCCTTTCTGTTGTTGATTCCTCTCTCTCTACCCATTTTATTGTTGATCTCTCTCTCTCTTGTCTTGTTGATCGACTTATCTACCTCTATATCTCCGCCAGACGAAGAACAAGGAGCTTCCATTATTACAAGGTAAGAAGCTTATATAAAACATTGCCAGGCAAAAAAAAAACAGAGTATATTTCATGATCTGATTTTCTTTTTTGGTCACTTAAATTTATGTTTTGATCATATGGTTCCTCTAGATTTGATCCATTTATAAATGGGTTCTCGTTATTTTTTGATGATTATGTGAAGAAAGATCACGGGTCTCCACCATCATGATACCTATCTTATAATCCATTAATGGCGGCTTGTTGAAATCACCCTCTCTCTCTCTCCTCTTGTTGATCGACTTATCTACCTCTATATCTCCGCCAGACGAAGAATAAGGAGCTTCCGTCATTACAAGGGAAGAAGCTTATATATATAAAACATTGCCAAAAAAATAAAAATAAAAAAATAGTATGTTTCATGATCTGATTTTTCTTTTTTAGTCACTTAAATTTGTGTTTTGATCATATGGGTCCTCCTGATTTGATCCATTTATAAAAGGGTTCTCTTTTTTTTTTTTTATGATTATGTGAAGAAAGATCATGGGTCACCACCATCATGATACCTATCTTATATAATCCATTAATGGCTGCCAGTTGAAAAAACACTCTCTCTCTCTCTCTCTCTCTCTCTCCCTCTAAAGTTCCATATATTTGAACTTTTGTGTTTCTCTCTCTCTAAAATTCCACAGATTTCAACTTTTCTCTCCCTAACGTTACAAAGATTTTGGCTTTTTTCTCTCTCCCTCTCTTGTTTTTTTTTTTTTTTTTTGTTTTGAATTTTACAAGTATGATTTGTCTGGACTAACTTATACACAATTAAAATTGCATACTCTCCCAACATAAATTTGATAAGCGATTGATTTTTTTCCATGTTTCAGAATATGGTTAACCAACATGTTAACTAATCAATTACGATAAATTAGATCTAATTTTGCAGTTGGTGCATTCATAATTAAATTCAAAATTTAATTGCTTGAGTGTTTTCTAAGATCGTCGAACTTTGATTGATAAAGAAAGAAATACTTCCCTTTGCAAATCGGACTAACATCTCTGGGATCTCTCTCCCTCACTAAAATCACACAAATTTTAACTTTTATTTCTTTATTAATTCTTCTCTCTTATCTCAAGACATGTAGTCTAGTAAATATATATCTAGTCTCACTTATAGAGATATAAAGTTTAACTCATTTCCCCAACATATGTACAAAAAAAAAATTAATTCTTCTCTTTTGATCACTCAAATTTGTGTTTTTTTAAAATGGGCCCTCCTAATTTGATCCATTTGAAATTGGGTTCTCATTATTTTTTGATGATCAGGTGAAGAAATAACATGGGTCACCACCACCATCACCATGAAGATGATGAAGAGCCATTAATGGCTGCTTCTTGTTTCCCCTGTTTTGCAATTTCCTCTGTTTTTAGAGTGACAAAGAGGTGTGTGTTTGTGGCCTTTTACCCTGTTTGGCAGTGCCTTGGGTTGGATGAGCATAGGCACCACCATCACCACCATAGACATTTTTATTGATCATAATTTTTTCTTTTTACTTTTTTATTTTAGAATTGTGATTTTTCTTTTTAAATTGAAATTTGTTGTATTAGAAGAAAAAAGTTTATTTTTGTTTGTTTCTTTGTTGAGAAAATTTATAAAAAATTTACCTGAATCTGTTTATATCATGGTGAACGATCAAGGGTCATCTCTTCAGTTAAGTTTACTGTCATCAAATCAAATTCTAATGGTCTCGTCTTAAGTTTTCTTAGGCCTACATGTCTCTCTTGTAGCCCTCTGCATATGAACTAAATCACATTTTCTCACTAGTATTTTTGTGGGTCATCTATACACATGTCCATATCACCGTAAACAATTTTCTCATCTTCTTTTTTATGGGTGTTATTCTTAATTTCTCTCTCATAGTTTCATCCTTAATTTTATCTATTATCGTTTTTCCACTCATCCACCTAGCATCTTTATTTATGTTACACCAATTTTCTATGCACGTTTCGTGTGTATCACCCAACATTTTGAATCATACAAAATCGTCGGTCCTATTGTATTTTGGTAGAATTTTCTTTCGAGTTTCAACGGTATTCAATGATCATATATCACCCAATTGCACTTCTCCATTTCAATTATCTTGCATTAACTTTATGAGTAAGATCTCCCTAGATTTTGCCATTACTTTAAATCATTGAAGTTAAATATTTAAAATGATCAAACTTAGGAACCTTCTGATCTCCAATTTTGTCAGCACCATCATCTCCTCAAGCATTACTGAAATTGCAATACATGCATTCCGTCTTACTTCTGCTAACCTTCAAACCTTTAGATTCTAAGGTTTCTCTTAATTTTTCTAACTTTTTTTTTTCCAATTGCTACAGAGCTTATCTTTCTAACTTTGTCTATAATGTCATTCGCAAACAATATACTCCAAAATATTCCATCTTGAATATGTTTTGTGAGCTCATCCATCACTAGAATGAAGAGGGTAATGATTTAAAGATGACCCTTAATGTAAGTCTATATTAATAAAAAATGTACAAATATCACATCTTCCTATTCGAATACTAGTATTATACATTCACACATATTCTTAATTACCTCAATATACTCACTATAAAACTTACGTGGATGCCCGATCATAAACATTTTCTAGGTCTACAAAAACCATGTCTATAAAAGTTTGCTAATGATTTTGGATGAAAAATTAATTGTGCTCGTAGTCGGCCCTTAAGAAAGGCAATCAAGATATTTGGCGGCATATCAATAAAAATATTTTGAAATGAAAAAAAAATAATAAAAACGTTTTTAATTTTGCAAAATTAAAACAAATATAAAACTTAAAGGACCAAATACGTAATTAGATAAATCTTAGGGTTCATAAAGACACCACCCCATATTTTAGAGAACGAAAATATAATTTTTTCATTAAAATATACCCATTTAAAATTAAAAATTCTTATTAAAAAACATATATAAAATAATGAAATTGAAATTTCATGACATACAATTAATTGTGGAGATTTAATTTATTAACTGTTGGCCAATAGTGGACTTTAGTTCGTACAAACATTCAATTCCTCTATGGGTGGAGAGGAGTAAAGGTACCACCTTCGACTTTTCTTTTTGTTAAAAAAAAAAAAAAGAAAAAAATAAAGAAAAAAATAAAAAAAGAGAAAAAGGAAAAAAAGAGGAACGGGGAAGGGGAATGTATAATTGACGGTACCACCCCCGGTTCAACTTTTTTATTAAAAAATAGAGACAGTTACCAAGAAGTCCTCGTACGAGAATAAAATTACTAAATACACATTTTTAAAAGACATGTTACAAGATAGTCCTTTTGCCTTTTTGTGACAATTTTATTCAACACGAGATTGTGTTATATTCCACTTTCATCGCCATATTCAACACAAAATCGTGTTACATTCTAATTTTTTTATTCAAATTGATAATTCTTCTCTTATACATTCATATGTTTGATTTTTACAAATACAAACCAAATCAATCTAACCAAATGAACTCTAAATTTCATTCAAATCAACCAAATCAATACATTAAATCAATTAAAGGAGCAGGAGAACTTGAACTCAGAAGTAGTAGAATCGTACTCTAATTAACCAACGAAAAACCAAAGCGTAACAGACGAGGATGTCGATTGTCGACGAGCTCAAGGCCTGCATCGAGCTCGAATTCGACTTCGATTCGCCGAAGATGGACCCACGCTTTTGTCACGAGATGTCTATAGCTACGGACGAGAATCGATGGGTATACCATAGATCTTGAAGCAAAACCTTTGATTCTAGTCAAGGATTCCGAAATCAAACGCAGAGAACATGAACGGGATTTGTCCACCAAGGCGAAACAAAACCTGGACACATCGAACAAATCGAACAAAGGCGTTCGAACTCAAAAGATCTGAGAACAAATCGAACAAATGGCATTCGAAATCGAGAGAATCTGAGAATAAATCGAATTAGAAAGAATCTGAGAACGATCTAGGGTTATCGTTCTCAGATCTGGAACGACGACGAACGATGATGTCTCATCGATGGTACAACGACGAACAAGGAACACGATGGAATGGACCAGATCGAAAATCTGCATGAAAGATGAACATCGATCAATGGGGAGAGTGAGAACGATGAACGTGAAGGAAAAGCGAGACCGATTTGATAGGAAGATTGCGAGAGGGAGAGAAAGATTGCGAGAGTTGTTTGTATATAAGGAAGGATAAAATAGGTAAATCAAAAAAATTAGAATTTTTTGGTAACAAGTATCGTATTTCATAACATTATTTGGTGCAAAATAAGATTAGTGGGACCATCTTGTAGTTTGAACATTTTAAGTAGATTATATGGTATTTTTTCCTAAAAATATTTGGAAAAAACCAGTAGTGATATTCCCGATTTTACTATAATCGAGAGTACCCACTCCCGATTTATGCAAGTTAGAAATTTTTTCCAAATTCATGTATGTATATAAATATATATATATATGAGTATGTTTTTTTTTTAATTAAGAGGTAAAGAACTCGTTAAAATAAACAAGACCTAAGTAGAAGAGGATAAAGAGCAACTTACCCAACTTCTTGTACTTTCGGTCTTATTTTATTTTGTTCCACAATTTAGCCCTTTCCACTACAATAGACTATATTTTTTTGGGTGGTTTTGTATGGCCCCAAAAACCCATAAAAAAATATGTTTTAGTCCGTTACTATTACCTATTCAACCAAAGCCCCAAAAACTCGTGTCTACGGTTAATACCCACTCCAAAATCGAAGACCCAATACTTGAAAAGAGAGATGTTCACTTACATTAAAGAATGCGTAAGATATATTATTGGATCTCTTTTAAAATAGAAAGAATAAAAATTGTTATGATTGATTGGGCTTAAATCAATGGGGGCCTAATGTAATTTTATCCTTATAAATAGGATTACGTTAAAAAATCCTATTTTTTTTTAGTTTAACTTAACGAAATATACTAAAAATAGTTTACACAATATGCTAAAAAATAAAATTAAGTTATGAAATATGCTAAAAATTGGTTAATTTAATATTTCCATCTAACTTTTATTTTAGTCAATCATTCCATCATTTTTTATGGCAGAATTTATCCAAAACAGTGATTCCTTATTTGACATATGATTGATTTTCGTCATAGAAAATGACAGAACTGACTTGATACGATTTGAGTATTTTTGGGTTTAATGTGTTAAAATTGAAAAAAAAGGACAAAATTACCATTTATTTTAGTTTTTCTTTATTAAAAAATAGAAGTTGAGAGCAAAAAGAGCTAGAGAGAGTTTTTCCTTTTCTAACCTTTAAATAATAAATTTAAATATTTAATCAAAAATAAAAATGGGTGATGTGTAAATTTATAAAATAGAGGAGTCAAAAAAATAATAAGACCAAAGTAGTAGGGGGTAAAAAGCAAGCAAACCAATAGTCTACCATTGGATGCATTGACCTTTAACATGGTCTGCCCCCACAGCAAGCCAACCCCCATGTCTCCTTCCTCTACAATTCTCACTACCAAACCCAATCAAAATTACATTTTTGTCCCTAAAGTATGGGTGCCTGTGCCTATATGAATCCTAAGATTTAATAATTATACATTTAATTCATCAATTTTATATTTGTTTCGACTTTGCAAAATTAAAATTGATGTTAATGTTTGTTGTTGTTTTTTTTATGAAAAATGAGTTGTTCTTAATACATGACCTTAAAGGGGTATTTCGCAATTTAATCACTGCACTAAACATAAGACGCTTTTTCTTTAAAAAAAAAAAAAAAAAAGGAACTTGACTTGTTAGGGGAAAACGTCTTCGGTTCACTGAACGCGTAAAATGATGAAAATATACCCATTAGAAGACTAGGGCTGAGCACAATTCATTTTTTCGTTTTATCAGATCGAGACAAATGTAAAAGTTGAGAGATCAAATGTGAAATTGGGTAGATCTTAGAATCCATATAGATACTCACCCCATACTTTAGGTACAAAAAATATAATTTCCCCTTGTTAATGGCCAGAAAATTGTATATAAACACACATTGTACGTGCATGTGAGAAAGAGAAGACTAATCGTTGTTAGGAAAAAAATATCTTACGTTTCACAGAGTGATGAAATAACTAAAATATACCTAAATTAAAAGACCATGTTGTTAACATAATCAATTTTTTGTCCTAAATTATTAACACCGTTTTCAATTTTGTAGGATTGAAACAAATGTAAAACCTGAGAGATCAAATGTGCAATTTAACAAATATCAATATCCATACAAGACACCTACCCCATACTTTAGAGGACCAAAAACATAATGTTCCCTCGTTAACGGGGAAAAATTGTATGAGAGAGAAGTCTGAATCGTTGCCTAAGAAAAATATTTTAGATTTAGCAGAATGATGAAATGACAAAAATATACCAGTTTTAAGCACAACCCATTTTCTGTCTAAAATCATTAACAATGTTTTCAATTTTATAGAATTGAAACAAATGTAAAACTTGAGAGATCAAATGTGCAATTTGACAAATATCAGTATCTGTACACACCCACCCCTCACTTTAGGAGACCAAAAATATAATGTCCCCTCATTGACGACTAAAAAACTGTATGTAAACACACATTGTATATGTATAGCGTGTGAAAGAAATTTGAATCGTTGTCTGGAAATGAAATGACAAAAATATATCACTTCCGAGCACAACTTATTTTTCATCTAAAATCATTAACATCGTTTTCAATTTTGCAGAACTGCAACAAATATGAAACTTAAGGGATCAAGTGTACGATTTGATATCGATTTAGGGACCAAAAATATAATTTCCCCCCGTTAATGGCGAGCAAACTGTATGTAAACACACACTGTGTATGTGTGTGTGTGAGAGAGAGAGAGAGGGAGGTTGAAGATGAAACCCGTCAAAATCAAAATCAATGGAAGCAAATATTCTTCTCTTACCTCGTCTGCAAAGTCAGTAGCCTCCAATGACGATCTCTTGACGGAGATTTTACTCCGTCTTCCCGTCAGATCGGTCCTCCGATTCAAATCGGTATCCAAACACTGGTTTTCTCTCATCGCCGACCCCGGTTTCAGTCGTCGCCGGAAGGCCCGGAACCCTATATTTACGCCGCCCTCCGGCCTGTTCTTGCAGGAACCGTTTGCCCTTACAAATCCTGAATTCGAATTCGTACCTCTCAATAACAGCGAAACCGTAATTGAACCCCCTTTCAGAAAACTCGATTTCGCCGGCGTCGACGAAACCAGAGGAATCGGAATCTTACAGTCCTGCAACGGATTATTGCTCTGCAACAGTTTCCGGTCGTCAAACCCGAACTATTACGTTTACAATCCCACCTCCGATCAATTCGCCGCGATTCCGAACCCCCCCGGCGGCGACGGCGGCGCCTGCGAATCGGCGAATTCGAGTAAGATTCACGGCATGAATATAGCGTTCGAATGTTCGATCCATCGAAATCGAAGCACTACAGATGCGTCTGTGTTCGATCTTCCGAGGAGGATCGATCGCTCAACCAAATTGAGATCTACTCCTCCGACACTGGCGTCTGGAGGACCTCCGGCGAGCCGTTCGACGATTCAGATCTCACGATGTTCAGTATCGTCGTTTACTTCAACGGCGCGATTCACTGGTTCAACATGTGGACCAATTCCCTATACTTCGATCTCGACGAGGAAAGACTCGGCTCCATCCCTATGCCGTCGGATCCACTTCCCTCCGGCTACGAAGAACGCCGTCGACTCTACTTCGGAGAGTCCTCCGGCCATCTCCATCTGATTGAAGCAAATTACCCTCCGACGAGCCAATTCAATGTGTACGAGCTTGACTGGGACTACTCAAAATGGTCGGTGAAGTACAAGGTCGATCTGGATCCGGTGGCCGGAGCTTACCCGGAGATGACTCGGAGATACCTTGATCGGAGCGATCTGCATTATTACGGCTACCTGATTTTAGATCTGGTTTCCCGGAGAGATGGAGATGTTGGAGATTTGCTGTTGGTGTTTCATATTCCTGGTAAAGTAATCGGATTGAATCTTGGAGATAAGAGTTTTTGTAAGCTCTGTGATCTTGCTCCGGGAAGTAACTCCGGCGGCGATGAAATTGAACTTGAAGGTTCTCTGAAATATCGGTGGTGGTGCACTACTGCTTTTCGGTTCATCGGGCCTCTCTCTTGTGTTTAATGATTTGTCTTCTGTTTTTTTTTAAATAATTACTCTTTAAAGTCTTGTGTACTAAATTTTATATGAAATTTACAAATTTATTGTAAGTGGTGGGAGTTGTTTAGTTAGGGTTGCATCAGTATCTCTCTGGTCACCATACTTTGAATGTCAAATTCCGACCGTAACTGGTAGAGGTGAAAACAGGTCGGGCGGGTGAAACTGGAACTTTGGAGAATTCGGGATGGCGAGGAGGGAAGAGGATGGCCACCGTTTTGAAATGGAGAGGCTCAGAGGAGTGAGCTTGAAAGTCGGTGAACAATGCGGAAGGCCCTAGGGTTTTCAAGAGCGTCATTTGGTCGGATCAGGTGTACCCGCGAATCAATGAGGCATACTTGTTTTCGAACCGTATTTTTCAGTTTTCACTAAGGCAAAAACCGTTGTTGAGTTGACTCAACGGGTTGCAGACGGGTTCAGGGCGAGTCAACAGGTTTTTTGAACACGCCTAGTCGTTGGTCACTAATCGTCAAAAAAGAGCTTTTTTGCACTTCTTACCCTTTAATTTTTTTTTAGAAATTTCACTTTAGTCTTTATTCTTTCAATCTAAATAAGTTAAACATTAAAATTAAAATATCTAAATCGTGTTAAGTCAATCATTCTGTCATTTTTTATAACAAAATTCATTTACTTGAATAATTCCGTGTTATAGCTGATTTCTTTCATAAAAATGACAGAATTACCAATTTAAAATGACTTGACACGCTTTAAATATTTTAGGGTTTAATATGTTCAAATTGAAAATACTAGAGCTAAAAAAAAAAATGCCAAAATTTCAGTGGTGCAAAATGCAAAAACCTCATCAAAAATTTATATGAACGAAATAACTAAAAGATACAATAAAAATGGTTGAATTTCAACAATTCGAGGTTTGAAATCTAACAGCAGGCGGCAACAGACAATGGCGTAGGGTGACACTAGTGACCATTAATGCAAATTTTAATTGGAAGCATTGTAAATATAAAAGAGCATCGATCATGGGACTAAAAGACAATGTAAAACATAATTAAGAGATTAATACTAAAATTAAAATAAATTAAATTAAATTATGGATAAGACGATCGAATTCAAATAATAAATAATAAAAAATCAATTAATTAAATATAAATATAAAAGCTTTTATACAAGTTCAAATTCGATAGCAAAAAACCAAACAAGGAATAACATCTACAACTAAAAATAAAATAAAAAATCCACAATTAATCCTTCAATCAACTCATTGCAGTGTTCACTAAACTATCTCCAAAATTTTCTACTCATAATAATGATAAGGGATAATGACATTTTAATTGAATTACAATTTATTCCCCTGTATTGTTTTGGTAAACATTTTATGGAGCAAATTTTCCGTTAGAGTAATCAGTCAAACCTTATAAAGTCAAAATTAATAAAATATTTTATTAATATTAATTAACATTTACAAACCCCTAGTCGAGTTGAGTCAAATAATATCATATTCTTCTTTTAACCCTGGATTAGGTCGGGGCGAATTTAATATGACGGTAAATTTACCATGTGACACAATTCTATTAATTATTTAAATATCACACTTGCTTACCGAAATAATGCAAGGGAATAAAGTGCAACTCGGGCAAATCAATAGGGAAAAAATGCAATTAAAACCCTAACAATAATTAAAAAAAATAAATGAACGATAGCCAAACAAACCTCAAAAATTTGGATTTCGATCCGGTGTGCGTATAATTTTCATTTTTATTTTTCAGGCGGGAACGTACGACTCGAGCATGAGTTGAGCGTGAGAAGGCGATTTGATCTCAACGATCAAATAAGTGAACTTCCACTTTTTGTCGATCTTGTCTTTGAACATCTCGGTATAAACTTTACCCGCCCCATGCGGTCCTCGAATGTAAAAATTAACCTATATAGAATTCCTCAATCGTCAATATTCAAATAAAAAAAACGGGTAAATAGCACTTCACCTCTAGTCAACACTTATCCCGTTGTGATTTAAACTAAAATGCACCAGTTATATTTTCTGCTAAACTTACAAGTCAAAATTAATAAACCATTTAACATTAATTGATATTTATACCCTCGAGTTTAGACAGAGTAATGTCTTAAGGTAATTTTGTCATTAAACAAAATTCTATTTAATTATTTAAATGTTGCACGTCAGTTTGCTTGAAACATAGGAGGGAAAGTGTTTGAGAAATACCACAAAAATATAAAGTACAATTCGGTCAAACTAAGGAAAGGCAAAGTGCCATTAATTCAAAAAAAAAATAAGAAAAATGAGCATCAAAGGGGCATATTTGTTTAGTGTTTCTGTTCCCAAAAAAACTTGGAAAAAAGAAAGAATTCGGGTAACAATTCAAACACATCCTTATGTTCCCAGAATTTTGTTCTAAAAATATAGGAGCAGAACAGAAATATTTTTTCTTATTCTCATATAAACCAAACGCAAAAAAAGAAAAAAAGGAGAAACACTTTTCGAAAACGCCACCTTAGCGTTTCTGTTTCTATTTTTTGTTTTTCTTCCCAGTTTGGAACCGAAAAAAGAATATGTTTTTGTTTGTTCCAAGATATTTAGAACAAATTTCTGGCAACAGAATTGTTACCAATTTTTTGTTCTACTCCAAGTTTCTTTGGGAACAAAAACACAAAACAGAAGGCATCTAGGCCTTTTTTCTTATTAAAACACAGAACAAAAAATTCTTGAACTTCAATCCAACTCAAAGAAACAACAAACAGAATTGAGTGATTAGAAGGAAAAATATGAATCAATGTTAAGCAGACAAACCTCAACATGCTCGACCCCATCTTCATCGGTCCATGTTCTATTAGGAATACGCTGGCGTGCAGCCCGATTCCGACTTTCCTGGCCATATCCCGTAACGGGAGATCCAATTCTCACCCTAACCTAAAATGATCGAAAATATTATACAATATATATGTATGTATATGAAGTATGTATGTATATATGGGGATGTATATAATATATATGTCTATATGGGGATTTTTATTACACTACGGATTCCTCGTGGAAAAAGGCACTTTATCAATTTTCAAATTTATAAGAATAAAAAAATAGTAAATAATAATAAAAAAAAAAACTAGCTAATAAAGTACATATATGAAACTTAAAGGTACAAAATATTATTTAACTCAACCGTTTCGGAAGTGGGAATGTGAAATTTTTAAGCGAGAATTTTTCCCTCATTAACTTTCAGAATTCAATCTCATCCTTCCATTCCCCTGAAAAATCAATCACAACCCTTAACCCTTAACGAAAAGACGTTTAAAAAAACCGTCTAATACTCTAATTTATTATATATATAGTCCTCTAGTTTTGTTTTATAATATTTTTATTTTTATTTTTTTTAAGAACAACGTATTCTTTACTGCATAGTAAAGTTTTACATGTGCACATGTGACCCCCGTGACCACCCAACCCCCTACACCATAACAAAATTTTACATTTTTCGTCATCCTACACTATTATTTATATTAAAATACGACTTCCTTTTTTTTCAAATGACTTCACATTGAGAGATAGGATTGATTCGAGAGAAATTTGATGGTTGACATTGAATTATAAAAAATTTAGGAGATATTCCCCGCTCAATATGTCATAACCCCACTTCTAAAACTGTTACATTAAATTATATTTTGTAACTTTTAACTTTTACATTTTGTATTTAATTGATTTTTCTTTTATTATTATTTACAATCTTTTTAAATTTATAAATCAGAAAATCAATCTAGTACCTTTAGACATGGGGAATCTGATGTATTTGATTAGTAAAAAACAAGTAGGGTTTGAAAAAGATTTTACTATTTTAGAAGGATTTTGCAACTAGGGTATCCAATAACAGGCCCTAACTCCTAAGTTCTAAATCGTAGAGTTTAAAACCTATATTTTTAACAATCTTTTGCCAGAGTTTGAACAAACCTGACCATCGTTCTGAACCCTTTCCAGAGCCTTCCCGAAAATCTTGTACCTACCCAAAGGACCAAAAAAGTAGGAGTTATTGGTGAACAATCCACGAACTTAAATTTTTTACCCATACAATCCACGCGCTACAGTAATTTTTTGAGGAATCCAAAGTTATTGTACCACAAGAAAGTCATTGTAAGACCATTGCAGTAACTTTTATAGCGTACATTGATTTGAATTTTTGACAGAATTAATAAACTTTTTAAAAAATTATTGTATCGAGTGGACTAGATGAATGGTGAATTGCAAAATTTAGGGTCATGGCAAAAAAATAAAAATAAATACTTACTCTTTTGGTTCAAATATAAGTTCCTTGAAAACAGCATATCCTGCAGCAGCGGCAATTCCAAGCCCGGCGAGAATTATGACACTGTAAGAAGCTCCCTCTGTGAATGTCACCGGCTTCTCCGGGATATTGTATGTTGGAGCATCAAAGGGATCCTCGATTTTAGATATATCTTTCCTAGTCTGTTGAATAGAAGGTAAATGGTGAAGAGGCATTTAGACAATCCATAAAATTAAAAATTCCCATCACATGTTCAAGGACTTAGGAATTTAAGCAAGTTTAATCAATTAAAAAAGGACAATCTAGTGCACGAAGGCTCCCGCTGTTGCACGGTTTGGAGAGGGTCAGATGTACGCAATCTTACCCCTGTATACAAAGAGGTTGTCTCTAAGATTTAAACCCGAAACCTCCAGGTCAAAATGGAACAATCTTACCATAGTACCTAAGGTTCACCCTCTAAGGAAGTTTAATCAAATGATTAAAAAAAACGTAGTAGTGAAAATAGTGGTGCATGATCCTATATTTAGGTAGTGTTTGGTTCTATGGAATTGGGGCCTAAATGCATCTATATTTTTTAAAGGGTTAATTGCCTTTTAATCCCCCATGTAACTTTGGTCTTGTTTCATTTTAACCCTTCTGCTTTGACAACCTACACATCATCCCGTTCTATTCTTGACTAAAGGGTTACTCACATTTTATTTATAACAATATAAGGTTACCTAATTTCTCTTCATTTTTTAATTTAATGGTAATAAGAGGAAAAAAATAACATTTTCTCTCTAGATCTCTTTCTCTCTCTTCTATTTTACTTTTCTTTTTTTAATAAAGGTAAAATAAAGGATATTTTTGTTCATTTCATATAAAATTTAGGTGGAAAATTTAATTTCACCCATTTTTCACAAATTCCTTTAAACAAAAAAATTAGGTTAGCTTTCCAATTAATATTACAAGTAGAAGAGGGTAAAGTGTAGGTTTTTAAAGTAAAAGGGACAAAATGAATCAAGATCAAAGTACAAGGGGGTACAACTATACAAGGCAATTAACCTTTTTAAAATTTTAATGATTTCATTTCTAATTCCAGTTCCAATTCCAATTCCAATTCCAAGGCTCCAATTCTGCGCTTATTGATTTTTCTTAAAAATACACGAAAAAGTAAAAAAATTCAAAAGTTGGGTTTGGTGGGTCTAAATTAAGGCTCGCAAATCATGTCATCGGGTCGTGTTCCGTGTCGTGTCATGGTCTAACACGAACACGATAACACGTCACAAGAACACGATAAGTTATTGTGTCATGAAGCCTGAACACAAACACGACATGAACTTATCAAGTTGACAAGACACGACACGATAATTTATCGTATTAAACAACAACACGAAACATATCGGGTTGACACGACACAATAATTTATACACAAATTATTGACATGAGTCGTTAAGAAATCATGTCATAATAAAGACTTTTTTAACCCATTACGCATTAGAGATCTATTGACATAATCTATAAAAGAACAAATCATTAAAAAAAAAATTACAAAACTTCAAGAAAACAAACCAAACAAAACAAAAAAAATAAAATCCACCAATACAATGGAACCTAAAACCCAATTAATGATTATCGTGTCATTCATGTCAATTATCGGATTATCAGGTAAACTCGAAATTCGACCTCTTTCTCATCGTGTTTATCACGTACGACCTGATAACTACCTGTTACCAATAAACTAAACCCATACTCAATAATTTCGTGTTGGTTTCATGTCGTGTTGTCAAGTAAATATATGCTTTGCCAGCCCTAATTTGCATCCTCCGTGGGCCCTAATTTGCTCCGCCACTGATTTAAAATCAACAAGTTTAACAATTCTAAGCAAAATCATACCTCTGATGAGTTCTGTCTAGTTGATTGTGAAGCTCTTGATGCAAAGAATCTAGCATGGTGAGGAACCGTGAGGGTTGCTCCATTGATGCCAACAAGTTGAAGTGGTGACAAAAAGCTCAAGGATTGTTTAGTTTGCCTCTCCCTAAAAATAGCTGGAAATCCTGCCAACAAACTATAGCCAGTTAGTAAGTGGTAGGATAAAAATGTGTTAAGCGGTTACAAAAAAATAGCCAACTTAAACCCTAGTCCCCTTCTATGTACAGGGCACTTCAAAACATTAGGTGATGTTTGGCTAGTGTTTCTGTTTCTACTTCCAATAAACTGGGATGGGATGGGATGGGAATTATGTTTTCGTTCTGCAGTATTTCGGAAATAAATGTCCTGAAATCGTTTCTTTTAATTTATGAAAACAGAAACAAGAAACACGTTTGATTGCAAAATTTGTTCTTTTTTTTTTTCTTTAAATGTAAAGTGGCCGGCGGGGTGGTAGTGGCCGACGGGATGGTAGTGGAATAGTTTTGTGGGAGTGGAGAAATCAATTTTTTTTTTTGTTTCTCAGATTCTTAATGAATTCATGAAATAATCTCAAATTACTCCCAATATTTTGGGAACAAAAACTTGTTTACCAAACGCAATTTTGTACATTAATCCCAAATTTTTGGGAGCAGGAACATGAATAAGGGAACAAAAATAGTAACCAAACGAGGCCTTAACTACCGTCCCATCTCGTACACAATGTTTGGATTTGGGGAAAGGGGTGTGAGAACCTTATTTGTTGTTTGAATGGGAGGGAGAGAGAATAGAGGGAAAATATAGGGAAGTTGAATCCTCCAAGTTTGGAAGGAAAGTCCTTACAATTAATTCCAAATTATTATTTTATCCTTCTTAGTTTATTTTATTAAATTATTACAAACATACATTTTTATAAATCCCCTATATACATACATATATATGATATATATTCTATAAATTAAGACATATTCGACCATTGGATAGTTGGAGACATTTCCAACTACTGATTTAGATTTTGTTGAGAAATTATAACAAACTCTTAACAAAATATATTTCTTGATTAATATTTGAACAAACTATTGGATATTTAAGAAATATGTATTGAACTAAAATCTATATGATCTATATAATCAATTAGGACATATTTTAAATTTGAGGTAATTTTTACAATAAAATGTATTGAGAAACTAAACAACAATCTCTCAAGAAACTATCTTTTCATGATTAATGTATTTGAACTAACTATAGGATATTAAAGATTGATGTTTCGAATTAAAATTAGTGCTTTTAGACACAGGGTATATACTAGTGGGTATATATATATAAAGGGTATAAAAGTTGTATTACACATTGGAAAGTGAATCCCTCCCTATGCACCCAAACAGAAAGAACGACAATCATTTCTCCCTTCCTTTTTCCTCCTCCCCTCCCCTCCATCCATATGTGCATTAATTAAGCATATGCGAAACTTATTATGACCTTTATAATCTATCTTTAAGTTGTGTGTGAACAAAGTGTTTGAAATGAATACAATTAGCATCTGAACAATGTAATGTATCTTAGGTTAATTGCTCGCAGAAGAATGTTGGAATAACATGTTTCTTCAACATAACTCTAACTTTCTTACTTTTAGTTGAAAAGTAATCATGGTCAAAAAAAATTGTTGTTAAATATGATTATGAATTTATGTGATACTCAAATCTCTTGATTTTAATAACATTAATCAATTATGGAGCCTCAAATTATTTTAGATTAGTTTGTAGCTAGAAGCATGAAGTGTAGAGGGGAGTGGGTTCAAAATGCAGGAGGTTGAAAATATTGGAATGTGTAAGAAGTGCCTAAGGTGGCATTTGGTTAGTGTTTCTGTTTTTCTATTTCTACTTCCAATAAACTGGGATGGGAATTTTATTTCCGTTCTGGAGTATTCTTGAAATAGAATCATGTTTGTTAACGACTATTGTCCTGAAATTGTTTCTTTTAATTTATGAGACAAAAATAAGAAACATTTTGGTTACAACATTTGTTCTTTTTGTTTTGGTTGGCGTAGTGGCGGTGGCCGGGGAGATGGTAGTGGGACTAGTTTTGTAGGAGTGAACAAGAATCAATATTTTTTCATTTCTCATATTGTTAAGAAATTCAGGAAATAGACCCAAATTACTCCCAAAATTTTAGAAACATAAACGTGTTTGCCAAAAGAGTTCCTGTACATTAATCCCAAAATTTTCTGAGTGGGAACAAGAATCAGAGAACAAAAACAGTAACCAAACGGGGCCTAAAACTTTTCCATCAATAGTTTGTGTATGTAGTTGGTAAAAAGGGGGTCAGATTAAACTAAATATTAAGAAGACGAAAACGAATTCGGAGAAGCAGAAGGAGAAGAAGAAAAAGACATAATATTCAAACATGTAGGACTTTTTCATCACTAGTTTATGTATTTAGTTGGTAAAAAAGGGGATCAAGAAGAAGAAGAAAACTGGAAAATCAACAAATTTAGATCATAAACACTATGAGATTAGGCCAAAATATTGGTTCTAATCACAGGGAATGACTGAATCATATCAAAACACCACACACACAATTGATTCTGATCAAAAGCAAAGGCTGAATCATATCACACACACACACACACGAACACACAATTGATTCTGATCATAGGGAATGACTAAATCGTATCAAAACACACAAACACGCGCACGCACACACTTGATTCTGATCAGAGGGAATGGCTGAATCATATCAACACACACACAAACATATACACAGATTAACTAACATGTCGGTCCGAGCAAGTCGAACATACACACAGATTATAAAAGGGGATCAAGAAGAGGAAGAAAAATGGAGTATCAACGAACTCAGATCATAAACAATACGAGATTAGGCCAAAAAATTGATTCTAATCATAGGAAATGACTGAATCATATCAAAACACCACACACACACAATTGATTCTAATCATAGGGAATGACTGAATCATATCAAAACACACAAACACACACAATTGATTCTGATCAGAAAGAATGACTGAATCATATGAAAACACACACACACACTTGATTCTGATCAGAGGGAATGGCTGAATCATATCAACACACACACAAACACACACAGAGATTAACTAACCAGCTGGTCCGAGCAAGTCGAAATTATTGATAAGCTTAGCATCGGTAGCATAACTTCTCGACAAGCATGATTTCACCACCACCTGCAACCTATCGTCGATCTCGTTATTCGAATCACAATATTAATAATCAGAAGAAGAAGAAATTGATCGAAAATGGAGTATTCTAGGGTTACCTTGGAGCTAAATCCCTTAACGATTTCATTATCGTTTCTTCTTCTTCTTCGAGCTCCCTCTTCCTCTGCTTAATCCCGGAAGCCCTAATTGGCTTCGTTCTACCATTTTCGCCGACTGGCTTTGATCTAAAGCAATAATGTTCAGTTATACCCCCAAAACTTTTATTTTTTTGTATTGAACCCCAATTTGTTTTGCAGTTATTAGATTGTCCTTTTTTATAATTTTCTTATCTCGATTTTTTTCTTTTTTTCTTTTTTCTTTCCTTTTTTTTTTTGGTTTGATAAGTACAATTAAAATCACTTAATCAATTAAGTTTTTCTTAAAATTTATTTAAAATTTTTAGCAAAATGTGGATTACTTGATTGTACTGCTGAATGTATTCAGCCAAAAATTCAACACTTAAAATTTTAATTTTATCTAATAAACTTCATAAATTTTAGAGTTTAAAATTTTAACACTTAAAATTTAGACGTTATCAAATATGTCCAAAATTGGCATTTGATTAGTTTTTCGTTTTTTTTTTAGTTAACTACATTTTTCGTCCCCGTGGATTGGTGCTACATCGATCCTCATATTTATCAAATTGCACATTTGATCCTTCAAATTTTACAATTGTTTGAATCCGGCAAACTAAAATATTACTAATGCTTTTGGGGAAAAAAATGGATTTTGGTCAACATGTAGCCTTCTAGTGGAGATATTTTTGCCATTTACTTCACTAGACCTAGATGTTTTTCCCTAATATTTTATTTACAATGATTTAGGTTTCTCTCGCTCGCTTTTTAGACGAATTGTTGTTATATAAAAGTTAGAAAAAAATATCTTAAATTTAGTAGAGCGATAAAATAACGAAAATATCTTCATTAGAATGTTATGTAGTTAACACAACTCATTTTTCATCTAAATCATTAACCACATTTTTATTTATTTTTGCATAATTAAAATAAATATAAAATTTGGGGGACCAGATGGGGAATTTGATAGACCTCATGGTCATATATTGTTAAGTTTTTCTTATATGTAATTGTTGTACCATTCTAGTAGTTTTTAACCAATTTCGAGTGGGTACTTTAATTGTTAAAATATTATTCAAATCTTAATAAACGTACTGCGTTAATCTCCAATCGAAGAAAAATTCATTGAAACTCTAAACCCAATTAATTTTGATGAGTTTTTTTTTTCCCCGGACCAGTTCAAATGTTAACTCGTTTAATAATCGAGGTCCACGCTAACCTTAAAGACAAAAGTCATCATGATCATACCCAAGAGGCACATAGTCCCAAGCACAAAAAGACAGTGGTCACGTGCAAGGCCCGTGAGCCCAAGCCCATCGGGTAACTGGGCATTCTACCCCGTACTTAAGAAAACCACTAAGAACATAACAATACCGAGCAAACATACTTGACCAAAGTTAGGGGCTCGATTATTTGATAAACCCATCATTGGGTTCACCAAGGATCATCTATCACTATTTCCAGCTCTGGTCGAACCCTGTGCTCGAGAGCCATTACAACTACCCACTTTATTAATAGATGGTTACAATTCAAATATAAAGGACCATTATTCCCAAACCTCATAAATATGTGGCACTAATGGAAATTGGCTAAGATTTAAGGAAGACTTGTCCAAGAAGTTTTTTCATGCCAGTAAATACTAGAAAAGGGTCTAACCAAGTATGTTCATTTTTTTCAAGTTGCCACCCTACCAAAGTACTCTTAGAAAAACACCATCGAGTATCACACTGGATGTGCCCCGCCAGCAGACCCACCTGTGGTACATTTGAAGAGAGTAGTTTCACCCCCGATTTATGAGAATATATTGTGTTCTGTCGGTAGAATAAGTGATAATGGGTATAAATTGAGCATGCTAACATTCAATATAAGATTAGCTGAATATCGAATAGTGGAGCTCAACTAAGCAATCCCATATTTAATAGGAAAAAGTACATTTTAAACCCTCTAAGTATTGACAAATTTCTAAATGATCCTTCTCCGTTTAAGTATTTCATTTTAAATCCTCTATAAATGAGGACGTTTTTATTTGGTCCTTCTTTCAAAAAAATCCGTCAAAAATAACAGAATTGAGGACTAAAATCGTCATTTCACACATTTTTAATTTTTTACTATTTTTTTTTTCTTTTTTCTTTTTCTCTATTTCTCTCTCGCTCAACTCTCTCTCTCTCTTCTTCCTTCCCTCTTACTTCTTCCCTGCCTCTTCCCACCAGCCTGAACCACCCTGTTACGGGGGTAGAATCACCCCCGAAACAGGGGGTGTTTCACCCAATGTTATGGGACAACCCCCGTAACAAGGGGTGAAACACCCCATGTTGCCACCCCATAACAGGGGTTGCTTCACCCCCTGTTACAGGGGTGGTTCCGGTCGGCGGGGAGGGGGAGGAAGGGAGAGAGTGTGTTTAGCGGGAGAGAGAGAGAGGGGGTCAAAGAAAAAAAGAAAAAGAAAAAAAATATTAAAAATGGAAAAATATAAAATGACAATTTGTCCTCAAAATTCTGTTAGTTTGAACCATTTTTTTTACAGAAGAATCAAATAAAAATGTGCTGATACATAGAGGGTTTAAAATGAAACGCTCAAACAAATAAGGACCATTTAGAAATTTGTCAATACCTAGAAAGTTTAAAATATATTTTTCCCTATTTAATATAGCATGGGGGATGATCTTCATAACACAGTATTAAGGCGCATGAATGTTGTTTGAAATATTCATACTCAGATCTGATCTCAGTGAGATCTTGGATTCTTGATAACGTTAGTATTTAGAATCTAGTGAATAAAGGAAAAATCAAGTATAATTTTAGTCTATTATAGCGATTTTTCAGATACACAATTCTGATACCATTCAATTCCTTATTAATTTATCTTCACACCGGAAGGTATTTAACTGACACCACACCAGTATTCTAAGTATTTTTCCTAAGTTTTATAGATGATCTGTGAGTTGAGAGTTGGAAGCATTACTGATTTTCTAGAAATATCAGCCTTGTTTTGCAGGAATCATAATTTAAAGAAGTTGATATTCCGAATTCCAAAAAAATAATTTTTAACAATCAAATTTAATTAATGGGCGTTAATTTAGCTGGCGTTTGGTTAGTGTTCCCACTTTACTCAACCCACTTAGGATGGGTTGGGTTGAATTAAGTTGATAATTTTGTTTCCTTCTGGAAACAAAATTGCGTTTGGTAATGACAAAATTTTATTTTGTGCTAAGAATAAAATCGCGTTTGGTAACGCATAATTCTAGAATTATTTCCTCAACAATTGTTCTTTATTTATTTATTTATTTATTTTGATAATTATTTATTTCAATAATTCTAGGTGTAACCTTATTCAATTAAGCTTCAAAAATGGTTTGAACATGGAGATGAAGAAGGAAGAAGGTTTAAAAAATGGTTTCAACAATTCTGTATGAGGAAGGTTTCAACATGGTTTCAAAATGGAGATAAAAAATGGCTTAAAAAACAACAACGAATTCATAATTTCAGAATCGAAAACAACAATAGAACCCAAAATTGATTTCGTTAACGAAACGAAATCAATTTCGTGAACCCTAAACCTAAATCGATTTCGCGTTTTCGTGAACCACAAACCCTACATCGATTTCCTAAATCCTAAACCTAAATCGATTTCCCTATTTCGTGAACCGTAAACCCTAATTCGATTTCCAAAATCAATTTCGTTAATAAAACGAAATCGATTTCGCGAACCCTAAAACATTCTCGATTTCGTCAATGAAATCGATTCAACAAAGAGAGAGATTACTGACGACTACGAAGACGATGGATGCGAGAAGACGAAGACGATGATGGCAAATGAAGACAAAGACGGAGACAACAACGGTAGCTAAAGACGACGATCGATGAGAGGAATCGAGAAAGACACAGATCGAGAGATCGACGAAAAACGATCGGAGAGAGAGCGAGCCGAGGTTTTTGAGAAAAAAAATAAAAACAAAATTGTGCAAATGAAATGAGGTTACCAAAGGTTGAACAAGGGACTCACTAACAACTTAAAAAATTCTTAACGTGTCCTAAAGTTGGGTTGAATTTTTTAGACACAAAAAAAAAAAAAAAAATTGTTTCACATTTCTTTAAGATTTTAAGAATCAATTCTCATTTTTTAAGTTAAATTTTATATTATCAAACACGTTCTTAAAAATCAATCTAAATTTTTTAGATTGAATTAAGTTGGATTGGGAACACTAATCAAACAGGACCTTAGTTAATGACTGAAGAAAAAAAAAATCTAAATTTTTACTTTATTGTAAATAAAAGTAATTTTTTTTTGTTTCTTTCATTCCAACCACAGGTACCTACCCTAAAAAGAAGCTATAGAAAAAGAGAGGACCGTTTACTGTCGAGAAATGGACCTAACGGCACGACGCAGACGCTTTATGTTGTCGTGAGGCGTTTGACGTTTTATGGTACTCCACTCTTCTACACTGTTGACGTCGGTAACGGTTACCGCTAGAGTCAACACATTGTTTGACTTTTGTGTGTGTGTGTATCTTTGTGGGTTGTACCCCCCACTTTAATAGCATTATAGGTAATTAATGTTTGGATTTCTCGAATCTAAAAGTACTACAATAATTTTTGATGTTTATACATCCAAAGAAGGTTCAGGTTGGTTTCAAAAAAATTGCAACTTCATTTAAAAGAATTTACAACCTGTTTGATAACCGTTTCGTGCCCATCTTATACAGTGAAATAGGAATGGGATGAGAATTCTATTTCTTTCTTGGGAATAGAATCGCGTTTGACAACGACAATTTTTTTTTTTTATCTGGGAACAGAATCATGTTTGGTAACGATGTCCAATAAGCAATCAAACCCTAAATCATAATCGAAATTGAAATCCTAAACCCTAATCGAAATCAAAATCGAACCCTAAATCCCAATCGAAACCAAAATTTTAGGATAATATATTTGGTTGGAAAAATGAAAAAGAAAAAAAAAACAAACAAGAGAATAATATTTTTATTCATTGTGAAATGAAAATTATTTTCCCTAGTGTTGTTTGGTTAGGAAAGAAAATGAAATGAGGGAAAATAATTCATTTTAATGTAATTTACTATTTTGTCATTGTATATTACAAAAAGTAAATTAAAAAATTTATTATTAAGAGTATAATTATAATTTTAATACCTTTAACCATTTTTCTCCCAAATTTGTGAGGAAAAAAATTTCTCGAAAACTGTCTTTTATCCATCTTATTTTTTTTATCTTCCATTTTCCATCCGACCAAACATTATTTCTTTTTTTCATTTTTCTTTTCCATTAATTTTCCATCCAACCAACCAAACACCAAACACACCTTTAGAGTTTTTGGATGTGTGGATACATTTAAATAAGTTACAAGTTCGTTTCAAAGAAATTGCAGGTTCATTTTAAAAAAGTTGCATATCTATTTAAGAAATTGTACTTTGACTCATCATCACACGTTGTAAGTTCATTATAAAAGAGTTGCATATCCATTTAAGACACATGCAGCCTTTTCAATACGGATCTGCAAATAGGAGTGAATGCATCGATACATCAAATATATTGAAATAAAATTTTTCAAAATTTATAATTAATAAAAAATAAAAAAAATTAATTAATAATATATATATATTTTAATAAAATATCATCTTGATGGATAAAAAATAATTTAAAATAAACATTATTTTAAGATAATTTTGATTAAAAAAAATCTATTTAAACATGGTTGAATTGCACTTTGCACCCTTATACTTAGGTGAGGTTAAATGCTTCTTAATGTTTTAATTTTTACAAATTATATCTTAAAATTTATTTCTCAAGAGTCAATTTATCGGCAAAATAGGGAGCGAAGTGCAATTGTATTTAATTTAATTAAATATAAATATAAAATTTAAAAATTACAAAATTTAATTTAATTTAGCTGTCTTAAAAGAAACGGTGCAATTTTAGTCAACAATCCCTTCCACGTCCTATTTATTGTAGAGGTTAATGACACTTTATTCCTTATAATTTGATCAAATTATATTTTACCCCTTGTACTATTTTTACAAGCACTTACCCCACATGATTTACACTAGAATGCAACGGTTACATTTTTTTGTTAAAATTAACTGTCAAACATCAAAGTAAAAATTAATAAATTTATAATAATATTCATTGATATTTATGCCCCGGGTCAGATCAGTGTAATATCTCGATTGGGTCAGTCGAACGAGTCTGAGTAAATTTATCATTTTATGCAATTATGTTGATCATTTAACTGTTATACTTTAGTTTAAACCACATGGGCATATTTACAAAAATATTATATAATAATAAAGTACAATTCGATCAAATCATTAAGTGTCATTAAACTTTATTATATTAATTTACAATGCCAAAAAAAAAAACTAAGGCGGCGTTTGGTTAGTGTTTCTACTTCCAATTAATCAGGATGAAAATCATGTTTCCATTTTGGAATATTTCGAAATGTTTGCTAATGACCATTGTTATGAAATTATTTACACGTTTGGTTGCAACATTTTTTTTTTTTTTATTCCTTTAAATGTATGAATATATATATATATTTGTTAGCCGATGTAGTGGGTTGAGAATAATTTTGTGAGAGTGAATATAAATCAATATTGTTTACTAAACGTATTTTTGTATATTAATTTTAAAATTTTAAGACCGTGAACGAAAATTAAAAGTATATGTCCTGAAATTGGTTCTTTTAATTTATGAGAACAGAAACAAAGAAACACGTTTAGTTGCAATATTTGTTCTTTGAATATATGACAATAAATATATATATATTTTTAGTCAGTGTGGTGGTGGCGGGAATAGTTTTGTGAAAGTGAATAATAATCAACATTTTTTTATTTTTTAGATTCTTAAAAAATTTAGAAAATATTCTCAAAATTTGAGAATAAAAATATGTTTACCAAACACAAACACATTTTTAAACATTAATTCCAAAATTTTAAGAGCAAAAATAAAAATTAGAAACAGAAACATATCCAAAAAGGGTGTAAATAGTTGTGGTTGTGGAGTGGTAAAGAAGACAAATGGGGACCTCAAAGACAGCAATGGAATTTAAGAAAGCAAAGGCTTATAAAAGCAAAAGTTGTCTCCCTCTTTATTGCCTCTCCACCCACTTCTCCCCTGTTCTTTACCTACCCTATTTATTACCCCTTCACCTTTTTTTATTATATATATATATATATATATATATATATATATATATATATATATATTTATTTATTTTATTTTTTGTATACCCACGAGTGTCCTCACATCTACACAGAATGTGAGACTAATCCCGTTTAGGATTCTGTGGTTGTTCCTCTCAACAAATTTTTTTTTTGTAAACTCGAACTTCTAACCTTACTTTGTCTCTTAATTGTAATTTTTTCCTTCTCAAAACTACTGTGGGAAGGAATTAAAATAATGAAGGGATTAAAAAAAAAATTGTGAAAATAATTAAAAACTACTCTTTTGTGAAAATAATTTTCTTTTTCGTAAATTTAAAAAATAATTGAAAAAAATTATGATATGAAGAAAAATTGTTTAAAATATCATAAATATAGAAAAATATTGAACTAATTAAAAAAATATTTCTAAATTTCGGGAGCTATTTATATATATATATATATAATTAGAAAAAAAAAATAATAATAAAATATATATATATATTATTATTTTTTTATTATTATTATTTTTTTTTCTAATTTAAAAAAAAATCATATTATTTTCACCCAAAAACTTTTTTTTAACATATTATATTACAAAAAATTAAATTATTTTCTTTAAATTGTATTTTAACACTTATTACTAATATTAATGTTTAACCAAAGATATTCATCCTCACATAAAATTAGTTTTTTTAAAAAAAATTAAATTTAACCTTTCTTATTGAAAATAGTTTTTTTATTTTTTTTGGACTTAATTTTATAAAATTTTATTTTTAAAATTATTATTTTTTCGAGAAAAAATATATATTATATAAAATAGCCTCTCCTTTTTTTTGTTTCAAGAATATACTTATATTCCATAAAATTGGCTCTTTTATTTTTATTTTTTTATAAAATTAATTTTTTTTCAAAGAAAAATTATCTATTATATAAAATAGTATTTTATTTTATTTTTGTTTATAAAAAAATTATTATTTTAAAAAGGCACTCATTTTTCCGTTACACGCTTTTTCTTTTATTTTTTTTAATAAAAAAAAAATGAATATTTTTTATTTTTAAAATTATTATTTTAAAAAGGCACTCATTTATCGGGTAATACCACCTAGACCCCCTCAATTATAGTGAAATTACACATACATCCCCCTAACTTTCAAAATTACCACGGAACCCCCTGCCGGAGCTATTTTTAATGAATTACCCATTTTGCACTTACTAAATCTAACTAAAAAAATAGAAAATTTATAAAAAAAATAAAAATGAGATGTGCAATTACGTAGTTGCCCTTAACCCATTTCTCTCTCTCTCTCTCTCTCTCTCTCTCTCTCTTTTTATTTTATTTTTTATTTTTTTAAGCTTCTCTCTCCTCCTCTCTTTATCTGCACCATCAACGAACCAAACATCATAGCACTACCCGAACGAAACACCACCACCATCTCCACCGCCGCTTCTTCATTTGGAAACGACGAAGATGTACCTAATCAAAACTTTCACTAAAATTAGAGATTTGATTTCCGTTTACATCTGCAAGAAAAAATTCACCTAGAAATCTCTCAATTTCTACCACTCCTATCATGACAATCTCTCTCTCTCTCTATCTCTTATGGGTTCATCGACATGTAGGTGATTGATTCTCTCTCTAAAAAAAAATTGGTAAGTTTATTTGTCGGATTAACTCGCTGTTTCAAAATTCAACATCAAAAGCCATGAAAATCCTAAACCACGCTGATGAACAAGTAACGGTTACTTTGCAAAAGTGAGATGATCATGAAGAACGATAATGGAAAATCGAGAGTTTTTGGATTTGTCAATTTTGATTCTCATGAAAACGCTCAGAAGGCCATGGAAACACTCAATAGTGCACTAATCGGTAAGACCTTGTTTGGTTGTCAAACAATCCCAAGATTGTTTAATTCACTCTGTTTTCTTTTTTAAAGAAAAATTGATCGAATCGAATCAGAATGGAGAAAACAAAAACTCCTCAGAAAACCCTAAATTCTAGAATCCAATCAACATTAATTCAAATATAAAGATCAAACTGAAACTTCAGATCCAAAAATGAGGCAATTTTCAACTTACTGACCACAAACAAATGTTGCTTTCCACAGAGAGAGAGAGAGAGCGCTCCACAAAAATATGCTTTCTGGAGATACTGGCGAAGGTAGGAGATGGCAATGAACAAATCGCTTGCGGAGGAAAATTTCAAACTAGAGACGGTTGTTCGGCGGAAAAATCACTTGCAATTGAAGTTCATGTGACGGCTCAACAATTGATTAGGGTTTCAAGCTCCGTTTATAGTGGAATCGGGTATCTATTCTGCCTTCGATCTTATTCAGCGCCAACTCTAGCTCCAGGCTTTTTCCGTTGTGAGGCTCGTCGCTTACCATAACCGGCGCTGTGTAGAGCTTCGGTGGTGGTGTTTGTTTTGGTTGTGTTGTTCGGTGTTATTGTTGTTTGTTTTGGTTGTGGTGTTCGGCGATTAGCATCACCGTCCAAGGTTCGTCCGTTGATCGTGAGGGGACAAGAAAGAAAAAAGTGTTGAAGATGGAGAAGGGTCAAAAGTTATTTTGGTCTTTTCATAATGAAATCAAAGGTTAATTTGGTAATAGGAATAAAGTGAGTTGAAAATTTGACTTTTGATAGGACATTTTCGGAATAAAAAATGACCCGGGGGTTTAGTTATCACCAAATAGTTCAAGGGGTGTCCCATGTAGTTTTAAAAGTTGAGGGAATTCTCGTGATTTTGGTCAAAAGTTGAGGGGTGTAAGTGGTATTAACCCCTCATTTATCCAGTATACTGCCACTAGTGCCGTACACGTCAAAAGCAACCCTGATAATGTCCGCGTGTCCGCCACGTCGGACTCCTCCGGGGCCCACATTGCCACATGTCACACTTAATAAAGAAAGGGTGGTCCCACACCCGTACAGCTCAGACTTTCTCTCTCCTTTTTGTGCCGTTAATAAAGGAGAGTCATTACTACGCATTTTTCTCTGTCTAAAAAAAAAACACAGTAGAGAGAGAAGCTAGAGAGAGAAAGTTAGAGAGAGAGAGAGAGAGAGCGCTTTAAATGCTTCACTGACACGGCGGCCGGAACTTCTGACCCCCCCTCTTCTTCCGGCGAATTTTCAGGTACCTCTCCCCCCCTCCCTCACCACACCTGAAAAACCCTAGCTTCCTACTCCCTCAGCCGGAGTTCAGTCTCTCTGCCGCTTAATTCCCCGGTGACGACTTCGCTTTACTGGGATTGCATTCTCGCTGGATGTACATTTTCCTCACTCGCTCGAGCTCCGGAGCTCGAATCGACGGCAGTCTTCGCAGATATCTGTAGCCTCGTAGGGTTTCGCTTAATCTTTAATTATCCGTACTCCATTTTCCCCCGATTTCTAGGGTTTGCTTCGTTAAATGTTGCCTTTTCCGTTGTTTGCCGTTGTTGTTCTGCGTGACATTTATTCGCATTTTTGTTTGCAGCGGTTCGATTCGCGTTTTCTAGCCGTTAACCACACAAATGCGCTATATATATACTGTATAACGTAGATACATGTATGCATAATAATCATATATTTCAAAGTTTTAGACGTTGTATACAGTGAAAGTTTAAGCTCTTGATTCGTCGAAAGAGCTGAAAACAAGCTTTTTCAGGTCGTGTTAATGGTCGGTGAGTTGTCTCCTTGTTTGTTTCTGCTGGATTTTCACCTGGATTTGTCTCTTGATGAGTGAAATTTGATTCGAAATCAAGCAATGTCTTGATTTCTTCTGGATTATGCCGCAATCTCTCTCTCTCTAGAACAGACGAGAATCTTCTTTTTCACTGTTGTTTTCTTTCTTTTTGTGTAGGCCATTAGAGCTGGCGTTTGAGATCCGAAGCTGTTCTGAGCTTCTCCAATGGAGGCCTAAACAGGGGGGCAATTTCGGATTGAGCAACAAATCTCTAGCCCTAGATTTGAAATGAGAAGGCTTCTCACTGTGTTGCTGTTCTTCCTCCTATCATCCCCGATTTTTGTTCGACCTCTGAATCCATCTCTGAACGATGATGTTCTTGGATTGATCGTATTCAAAGCCGACATTCAAGATCCCGATGGAAAATTAACCTCCTGGAATGAAGATGATGACAGTCCCTGTAATTGGTTTGGGATAAAATGTAACCCTAGATCGAATCGGGTCTCAGATGTTGTTCTTGAAGGTTTGAATCTGTCCGGCAAAATAGGCCGTGGTCTTCTTCAACTGAAGCTGCTTCGAAAGCTTTCGCTGGTGAAGAACAATCTCACCGGAAGCTTAACCCTAACCTTTTCCCAGCTCACAAACCTGAGAATCCTCGATTTGAGCGAAAACAGCTTCTCTGGATCTTTCAACAGCGATTTTTTTGGGCAATGTGGGTCTCTAAGATCAATTTCTCTGGCGAAAAACAGATTTTCCGGCCAAATTCCTGCGAGTTTGAGCTCGTGTTCGTCGCTTGCTGCTGTTAACTTCTCTTCTAACCAGTTTTCGGGTTTGATTCCTTCTGAAATCTGGTCTATGCACGGCCTTAGATCTCTCGATCTGTCCGATAATCAACTGGAGGGTGAGATTCCAAAGGAAATCGAAGGTTTAAACAATCTGAGAGCGATAAATTTACAAAAAAACCAGTTCAAAGGCCAAATTCCCGATGGAATCGGGAGTTGCTTACTCTTGAGATTGATTGATTTGAGCGAAAATTCTCTCTCGGGTACTCTTCCAAACACGATTAAAAACCTTAATCTGTTGAATATTCTGATTTTACGCCAAAATTCATTCATGGGCCCGTTTCCAGAATGGATTGGAGAAATGCGAAGCCTCGAATTTCTCGATATTTCCCAAAATACCCTTTCGGGTGAATTGCCAAATTCGATCGGAAATCTCCAATCGCTGAAAACACTGAATGTTTCCATGAATGGATTAACTGGGAGCTTGCCTGAATCAATGATGAACTGTGAAAACATTCTGGGGTTCGATGCAAGTCGGAATTCATTAACGGGCGATCTTCCTCTTTGGCTATTCAAATTGGGTTTGGAGCAAATTTCGGTTTCGAAAAACAGGCTAACCGGTGGAATAAACGACGCGATTACTTCTTCATCAGAAAACTCCCATAGAAATCTACATGTTCTTGATTTGTCCGATAATGGATTGGTTGGTGAAATTCCACTTTCTTTCGGCGATTTTGTCAGCTTGAACGTGTTGAATTTGGCTAGAAATTTGCTGGTTGGTGATATTCCTGAAAGAATAGGCGAATTAAAGGGTTTGGTTGTTCTTGATTTGGGCGATAATCGGTTGAATGGAAGCATACCTTTGGGAATCGGAGGGGCAAAGTCTCTCAAAGAATTTAGACTGGAGAATAACTCTTTGGAGGGGGCAATTCCATCTTCAATTGGGAATCTTTCCTCACTAGTGTCTTTGTAAGTCCCTCTCTCTTGCCCTCTTTATTGCTTGAATTGTTCAGTTAATTTCAACTAGTTATTGAATTCATCTGGTTGTCCTTCAGTTAATATTAACTAGTGTCTTTGTGAATCCCTCTTTCACCCTCTCTTTCATGCTTGCATTTAATATGCTTAGTCCTTTCGGAAAATTGTTATCAATAATATTTAGCCTTTCAGTTAATATCAACTGATAGTTGTATCATCTAGTTGTCGTTCAGTTGATAATTACTACTAAATAGTGTCTTTGTCAAGTCGTTTTCTTTCCCTCTTTTATGCTTTGAATTGAGTACGTTTTTCTTTTGGGAAAATTATCATTATTCTTATCAATAATTTTTAGTGTCAGTTAGTTTCAACACGTTGTTGAATTCATCTAGTTTTCGTTCAGTTAATATTAACTAGTGCCTTTGTTAGGTCGCTTTCTTGCCCACTCTTTTATGCTTGAATTGAATATTTTTTTCTTTTGTGAAAATTATTTATCAATATCTTTTATTTCTCTTTATTTATTCGGTTTTTCGAATAAGTTTTTTTAGTTTGGATTCGTCTAGTTATCATTCTGTTGATTTTAACTAGTGTCTTTGTTAAGTCCTTTGTTTTTTGCGCTCTTTCGTGCTTGAATCGAATATGTTTTTCTTCCAGAAATTTATTTTAATTTCTTATCGATATTTTTTACCTCTATATTTTTTTTGGATTTTTCGAATTAGTTTTCTAATCTTTCAGTTAATATCAACTGGTTGTTGATTCCATCTACTAATCTTTTAGTTAATATTAACTAGTATGATATTGATTAGGGTTAATATTATTACATAAAGCCCCCTCAATTTTCGAAAATTCACGCTTTTATCTCCATATTTTTAATAAAAATCAATTAAACCCCTAAATTTTTTTTAATATGATAAATTATTATTACTTAATGTGAATTAATGCAATTTTTACAGGCATTTGTCAAGGAACAACTTAATTGGCCCAATACCGGCATCGATGGCGAAGCTTACCGATCTTCAAAACGCAGATTTGTCCTATAACAAACTCACCGGAACCCTACCTAAACAGCTAGCGAATCTTGGCCGCCTCCTCTCCTTCAACATCTCCCACAACCACCTCCAGGGTGAACTACCCGCCGGAGGTTTCTTCAACACCATTTCTCCGGCAGCTGTCTCCGGCAACCCCTCCCTTTGTGGTGCTGCCGTCAACAAAACCTGTCCCACTGTCCTCCCCAAACCGATTGTCCTAAACCCTAATTCTTCTGATTCTACCCCCGGCTCGATCCCCCAAACGGTGCCCCGCAAAAGAATCATCCTCAGCATTTCGGCGTTGATTGCGATCGGCGCTGCTGCCGTCATTGTTGCTGGAGTTATTGCCATCACCGTCCTCAACCTCCACGTCCGGTCAACCACTGCTGCCCGTTCTGCCGGATTATCCGGTGGTGGCGATGACTTCAGCCGCTCACCCACCACCACCGGGGGCGGCGATGCTGGTGGAGATTCTGGCAAACTGGTCATGTTTTCTGGCGACTCTGATTTCAGCACTGGGGCCCACGCGCTACTCAACAAGGACTGTGAGCTCGGCAGGGGCGGTTTCGGTGCGGTGTACCGTGCCGTCCTCCGCGACGGCAATCCTGTCGCGATAAAAAAACTCACTGTTTCGAGCTTAGTGAAATCTCAAGACGATTTCGAACGGGAAGTGAAAATTCTCGGAAAAATCCGGCATGAAAATCTTGTCTCTCTACAGGGATACTACTGGACCTCCTCCCTCCAACTCCTCATATACGAGTATATCTCCGGTGGAAACCTATACAAGCACCTCCACGAAAAATCCAGCGAAAATAAAAATAAAAATTTTCTATCGTGGAGCGATCGACTCAACGTGATTCTCGGAATGGCAAAAGGGTTATCTCATTTACACAAAATGAACATCATCCACTACAATTTGAAGTCGAGTAATATTCTTATTGACGGCTCCGGGGAGCCCAAAATCGCTGATTTTGGCCTTGCCAGGCTGTTGCCGATGCTCGATCGCTATGTTTTGAGCAGCAAAATTCAGAGCGCACTTGGGTACATGGCGCCAGAGTTCGCCTGCCGGACGGTGAAAATAACAGAAAAATGCGATGTTTATGGGTTCGGTGTGTTGGTTCTGGAGGTGGTGACCGGAAAACGGCCGGTGGAATACATGGAGGATGATGTGGTGGTGCTGTGTGATATGGTGAGGGGAGCTTTGGAAGAAGGGAAGGTGGAGGAGGTGGTTGATGAGCGGCTGCAGGGGAAGTTTCCAGCGGAGGAGGCAATTCCGGTGATTAAATTAGGGTTGATTTGCACGTCGCAGGTGCCTTCCAATCGGCCGGAGATGGCGGAGGTGATCAATATATTGGAGCTCATCAGATGCCCTGCAGATGTATGATGATTTTTCTTAACAAAAAAAAGGCTGGTTTCTAGCGAAAAATCGCAGTTTCCGGCGAAGGAGAATCCGGTTAGTCTCTTTTTTTAATTTAAATTCCTTTTGGGTTTCTAGTTAGGGTAGTGTTTGGTAGCAAGGAATTGAAAAAACTTGGATTTTGGATTCTAGGGTTTTTTCAATTCTGTGAAGCCAAACACTGCCTTAACTTTGTTTCTCTTTTGTTTTTAATTGAGTAGTTTGGATTTTGATTACCGGATTCCTTTTCACCGGTTTTGGATATTGTGTTAATCTACTTGCTAATCCTCTTTTTTCAATCATATTAATTTTTTTAGCTTGTGTTTGGATTGATGGATTTTGATATAAATAGATTTATTTTGTTAGGTTTTCCTTTAAAAAAAATAAAAATAAATAAATATGTGGACTGACTCACATTGAAAGATCAGTACTGAAAGTGTTGATCCTCTAATCTAAGCAAGCGTAGGATTTTAGTTTATTTTTGAAATGAATATATCTGGATTGACTCACACCGCAAGATCAGTACTGAAAGTGTTGATCCTCTAACCAAAAACAGTTGTCGGATTTTTTATTTTATTTTTAAATAATGTGTATTCATTTCATGTTTATGAAGTGCCAATATTGCGTTTTCAAAAAAAAAAAAAAAAAAAAAAAAAAAAACCGCCCTCGATATTGATCTTTCAATAGTGAAGATTTGATTCTCTAATAGGTGCGGACTAACTCAATACTACTTTTTTTTTGGGGGTTTATACGGTAAGGTATGTATGAGCCAGTCTATTTGCATCTCGACTAATCATCTCCATGGGCGATTTTAAAGTCACATATTTTTAATCAGTTTGGGGCATTCAAGATTTTATTTTTGAGTTCTTCTTAGGAGAATTGAATCCTGAAGTACTCCACGCATTACTTTCAGTACTGAAGTTTTATCTGTGTAATCGGAGCGTCAATATCAAAACACCCCCCCCCCCCCCAAAAAAAAAAAAAAGTTATAAATGTTTTGCCCCCCAAAAAAATTATAAATTTTTAGGTAAAGTCAAAAGCAAACTTGGTAGCAGGAATGCATGATGAGATTCTTTTTTAGTGTCCCCACTATGAAACAAATATATATATCTATATCTATATATATATATATATATATGATCTAAGTGATGATGAGTAGAATAATGTGAAGTGATGGGGTGGGGGATCGATAGAGTTGAAAAGAGAATATAAAAAAGAAAAAATGGTCAAAAGGAATTTGAATAAAATAATACAAGAACATAAGAGCACTAATAAAACACTTTTCTTAATGTTGCTGCCATTGTTTTTGTTTTCCATTACACTATTTTAAATCTCTCTCTCTCTCTCTCTCTAGGTTTTTGCATTTTGCACGCTTTATGTTTCGGAAAAATTCAACTTTAGTTCATGTTGTAATTTTAATTTTGAAAACATGAAAGTGTTCAAATTGTGTCAAGTCAGTCTAAATCAGTACTTACATAATTTTTTATGACGAAAATCAGTCACATGTCAAACAAATTTTGAACGCACGAAAGTGTTCAAATCGTGTCAAGTCAGTTCAAATCAGTACTTAATTTTTTATTATGAAAATTAGCCATATGTCAAACAAATTTTGAACACGACATTGTTTAAATCGTGTCAAGTCAGTCAAATCAGTATTTATATAATTTTTTATGATGAAAATCAGTCACATGTTAAATAAAGAATATTAACGTGGGAGAATTCCGTCATAAAAATCATGGAACGACTGACTTGATAGTGACACGATTTGGATAAAATGGTATGTTAGGAAAAGTAAAACAACATATTTATGTTTTGACCCACAAATTTATTCTAAAAACTTTAAATCCAAACAAAAAACATTGTTTTTTACTTCTTCTTTATTTTCTATTTTTTGATATTTTTTTATTTCTTCGTAATTATATGTTATCCCTTGTGGTTAGGTCATTTTATACTTTGTCCATGTAATATTTGCGTCACCATTTTGTTCCTTGTGGTTAGGCTGTTGTTGAATTTTATTCCCCTCGTTAGTACTTTGCCTTCTGTAGTTAAACTGACACCATGGAGTTAAACTACAAGGAGCAAAGTGGTGATGAAAATACCATAGGGAGACAGAGTGTAAAACGACTTAACCATAGGGGGGATAAAATATAATTAACCCAATAATAATAATAAAGATTAGGGACAATAAATAGGTTATTGGGTAGCTAGACACTCACATGGGTTCTCTTTCTTTTTATATGTTATACTATTTTATTTATGTATTTGACTCTTGTTTTTTCTTTTTATTTTCCCAATAAATTATAATTCTAGTTAATTAGGTAGAAACAAAAGAATTATAGGGAACAATAATTTGATTTTTTTTTAAAAATTAATTAATTAATTACTTATAAGAACCATGTGAAGAGATTACAAGAATGAGTTGTCCCTTGTGCAGAGTGAATGAATGAATAGCCCAATAAAAGCCATTTAAAATCATCAACTACCACATGCTCTCTCTCTCTCTCTCTCTATATATATATATACACACACACACATATATATACATATATATATTGGACAAAGATATCTCACTGTTCTGTCTGAAAGTCACTCTGATAGATTATTTGTTTTCTTTTTTGTTTTCTTGCAAGTTTTGTTTGATAGTTGTTGAATTATTTGGGAAAAATTGTCTTTGAGGCATGGGATAGGTGTATTTTGAAATTTGTGAAATTGCTCATTTGATTCCTTATGTGGGGTTTGATTAGTGTTTTTGTTTTTCTACTTTGGGAATTCTGTTTCTGTTCTAGAGTATTTCGAGAATAGAAATGAATTTGCTGACGACCATTGTTCTAAATTTGTTTCTTTTAATTTATGAGAACAGAAACAAGAAACACCCGTTTGATTGATAGCTTTTTTTTTTTTTTTTTTAAATGTATGGTGGTCGACGGGGTGGTGGTGGCCAGCAGAGTGATAGTGAGAATAATTTGTGGGAGTGAATAAAATTTATATTTTTTTATTTCTCAGATTCTTCATAAATTCAGGAATTACTTTAAAAATTTTGAGGATAGAAAGGTGATTACCAAACACGTTTTTGTACATTAATCTCAAAATTTTGGGAGCGGGAACAGAAATGAGAGAAAGGAAACATTAACCAAACGGTGCGTAAGTTTCATATTTGTTTCAATTATGCAAAATGGAAACAGTTTTTAATGAGTTTAGATGAAAAATTAGTTATGCTCACACATGAACTTTTAATATGAATATTTTCGTCATTTTATCATTTTACTAACTTAAGACGTTTTTTTCAAACATTTTCACTGATAACAGTTCACTTGCAAGGGAAACGTTAAAGAAAAATATCTTAAGTTTAGTAGAGTGATAAAATAAAAAAAATATCTACATTAAAAGATCACTTGTTGAGCACAATCCATTTTCATAAATAATCATTCACGACATTTCTAATCAACATAAATGTGAAATTTGAAGCAATTTTAAAAATCGGTTTAGACACCATTTGGTAATATATATATATATATATATATATATATATATATATATATGTTAATTAGAAATGTCGTGAATGATTGTTTATGAAAATAGCCGGCTTAGACACCATTTGGTAATATATATATATATATATATATATATATATATATATATATATTTCATTATAAAGCCAAAAAATATTTAAATTTTAAAAATAACGCATACTCAATAGTAACATCCATTTTCTGATTGTGATCACGAATGAAATGATGTCTAATCTCTATGTACTTAGTTCGTGAGTGTTGTATAGGATTCTTACTTAAACATATAACACTCTTATTATCACAATAAATTAGGACTTCCTCCATACACAGTTCAAAATCATTCAATTGTTGCTTAACATATAAAATTTGAGCACAACAATTGCCAGCTTCCATGTACTCAGCCTCAGTAGTAGATAAGGTTATAGAATTTTGTTCATTACTAGACCAAGAAACTAAGGCATGTTCTAAAAAATGACATGACCCTCTTGAGCTTTTTCGCTTGACTTTTCATCCGGCAAAATCAATGTCGGAGTATGTTCTTGAAAATAACAAAATTGTTTCTAAATTCATGTTCTTTTTCCCTCTAAATTTTCATGAAAAAAAGAGAAAGAATTTGGGCACAAAATCCAAGGAATGGCATTAAATTGGTCTCATTTCTCCACCAAACCAATACATTGGGCAAAATCATACACTTTAATTTGGACACAATACCAAAGGCTAAAAGTAAATGATATCAAAGTATATTCCAATAAACAAATATATGCATCTAAGTAAGTGGCAAATTATTATTAAAATAAATGAAGTTTCGAAAAAATCTCACTTTAGTCCTCGTCTTTTTCAATTAGAAAGGAAATTAAATTCTGAAATTTGCAAATCGTGTCAAGTTAACCCAAATTGATCACTCCGTTATTTTGTATGACGAAAATTAACTACGTGTCAAATACAGAACCACTTACGTAGATGAATTTAATCACAAAAAATGATGAAAAGACTGATTTGATACGATATTATGAAATTTCTTTGAAATTTTGGGGGTGCAAACTGAAAAGTACAAAAGCTCACGAATAAATAATTAAAAGCTGCAACATTCATTGATTGGAGAGATAAAGAAGATCACAAGAAGAGAGAGAGAGAGAGTTCTTGGAATGAAGAGAAAGTGTTCCAAGGAACAAAACAAAAGTGATTTTGCACTCACAAGCAACAACTTTTTTTTAAGCGCATGCTCTTTTGCTTTTTATTGAGAGAGAAAAAGTATTAAGCATTTTCACTGAGAACATAAATGGAGATTTCGGTTGCATTTAGTTGAAGTGTTATTGAGAAAAAAGTGTTTTTGTTCTCAAATTTATGTGTTTGTTCTCAAATAATAATAATTAAAAAAAACAGATATAAATTTGGGAATAATTTAATCATGTTCTCATAAAATTGTTTTAAAAAAACAAATGGAACCTTAAGGCCCATTATTGATTTTGTTCCTAGATTCATTTTTCCACTCCCAAAATTTTGGAATTTATGTACAGAAACTCGTTTCGTAAAACGCGTTTATGTTCCCAAAATTTTGGAAGTAATTTGGAACTATTTCTTGAATTTCTTAAGAATATGAGAAATAAAAAAAATGTTGATTTCACCCTCACAAAACTATTTCCACAACCATTCGCCAGCCACCATACATTTAAAGAAACAAAGAAAGAATAAATGTTGTAATGTTTCTTGATTCTATTCTCATAAATTAAAAGAAACAATTTCAAGACAAGAGTAATTACCAATCATGTTTCTATTTCTTGAATACTCAAGAACGGAAACAAAATCTCATCCCATCTCATCTCAGTTTATTGGAAGCAGAAACTGTTGATTATTTATCATAATCACAATAAAACGAAATTAAACGATAATTTAAAGCATACATGATTATTAAGACACAACAATGAAAAACGGTAATCGAAAGCGTACCTGTTTCGGCCATCGCAGGAAATTGAATCTGTCGCAGCGAATTACTAATTAGGTCTTCCTCCCTATGATCTAGATTTCATGGTGGCAGCTCTCAATGGGAAGAAACTCTTAATCTAGATTAGGGAGGGGACCTAGTTATTTATATTAGGGTTTCTCGTTTAGCTCTCCTATAACGAATTTCAACGAAACCCAAAACCTACACTTGCCATTTAACTAGGCTTCTACATAAAAGATGTCACAACTCAAATCAAAATATGATTACTAATTATTTGGGTTGGTTATATAATATACTATCCATTAACCCGTTTTTGTAAAACAATTTATTCAATTAATGTTAGTCCACAAAAAAAAATTTCAACAGAAACACTAAACGCCACCTAAAATTTTGTTCCACTTAAGTACGATCGGCTACATTAATTTGATTATGCTATAATAATCGATCAAGGTTCACCCCTCAATTAGAGTTAATACCATAGTGATTGAAAGAATTACGAAGTAGAAATAGAAGAGAAAAAAAGAAAAAGGAAAAAATGCCAATATATTCTGAAATTTTAAGTTGAAGCTTACTATTACCAAAGTTGTTTCAATCCAATGCAAAAATCAAAACCCATTTTCATACAACTTGGTTCTAAACATTGAAATCTACTTCTTTTCTAATCTATTTTTCTTTTTCATCTCTTTTGCTGTTTTCTTTTAGAAATTTAGATTAGAGAACAAAATCTATTATATATATATATACTAGCGCATATATGTGTCTGAAGGCACGGGTTTTAATTTTTTCATTGTTAAGTTAATAATTTATTTAATATAAAAAATAATACAATTGATTAAACAAAGTGAACAACACTACAACAAAAGCTGCCTACAAGAGCACTTCTATTGGGACACTATATGTATTGTGCCCTATAAAGATACTTTTCGAGACACAAAATTGAAAGTGTCGCATAAAAGTCAATTTGTTGGGACAATATATGTTTTGTGCCTTATAAATGTACTTTTTGGGACACTATATATATTGTGTCTTATAATCAAATATTTAAAAGACACAAAGTAGTGTCACAATAGAATTTAATTAGTAATTAAATAAATTAATATCTACATATAATGTAAAATGATAGAAAATAGTGTCCCAAAAACACAAACTATATTAGGACACAATTTTGTGTCCTATTATTATTTAATTATAGGTTACGTAATGGTGTACTAATATATATATTAAAATAAAATTTTAAAAAAATTAATATGTATAATAATAATAAATTAGAATTGGCCTCAACTTAAGCCACATAAAAAAAAAGGCTGTGGAAAATTTTGGTGTTCTTGCTCCCGAAATCCTCTTCATCAATCCTCACTCTCTCTTTCATCGCTTGATTTCCTCTTCATTAGTTCATCTTTCTCTCAGCGCTCATCTTGCTCCATTGTCTTCGCCGCTTTGTCACTATCACCTTTGGCCAAAGGTAAGAGGTTTCCCTTCTCTTTCTTTCTCACTCTCTTCTTTCCTTTTTGCTCTCTTCTTGCAAGCGGCCACCGCCACTTCCATCACCATCGAGGTTCATTACACATCGGCCCCGTCTCCATCAGCCTCGCCAACGCCATCACCGTCGCTTCGTCGTACATCAGCCTCTAGATTGGCCACCTCACTACAACAAAAAACACTTGTAGTGGTAATTATTTAGCGACAGTTAAAAAATAACCACTAATAATATGTTTTTAGTAGCAAATTATTTAATTGTCACTAATTTATTATGATTGCTGCTAAATATTATAATTTTGGTTGCAATGTTGAAATTTGATATTGATGTCTTTAATTAAAAAAAATTAATTAAAATAAAATTAAAAATTAAAAAAATTATTCACTTATTAAAAAAAAAACCAAAATTGCAAAAACAAATTTTTTATTAAGAAAGGGAAAATTAGTGTCTTAAATATTTAATAGAGAAACCAAATAAATAATTGATTGAATCCCTAATTCTAGAAGCGCCAAATGAAAATTTTATAGCCCAGCCATTTATCCCGCCTGTGTATACTGAATCCCTAATTGTCAAAACGTCTCTCTCTCAGGTCTCAAATCTCATTTCGGTGAAATTGTTTAGCCATTTACCCACCGCTTTCGGTGACCATCTCAATCGTCCGCCGTCGCAGCCAGCCGTTGTGGTCACAACAATCGGAGCCAGCCGTTATCATCGAAGCAATCACATCCAACAGTCATCGTCAAAGCTTTCACGGTCGTCATCGTCACAAGCCTCTTCGCCAGTCTTCGTCATTGCAGACTCACAACCCTCGCAGCCAACCCTCGCAGCCAACCTTCGCCGTTATATCCATCTCAACCAGGTTTAACCTCTCCGTTCCCATCCACTGTTGTTCCCTGTTTCAATCTCTCCTAAAATTCTGGGATTTTTTAATTTTCTTTTTGAAATAGGAAACAATCATCTTGTGTTCATTTGCAATTTAGAACAAAATTATTGAAATAGAAGAGGATTCTTGGTGATTTTGAGGTATTGTGACATCGTGTGGTATTTAGACACCCTGGTTCCATGTCTTTTGAGTGTTCTAACATGAACACCCTAGTTCCATGTCTTATGCTTCTAGATTGTTAAAAAATGGGTGCGATGGGTATAAGTTTTAATAGTTTTGTTTTGTTCAGTTTATTAGTTCATTCTTTTACAAATAATTACAAAACTGAGTAGAATACTGATATATTTTTTTTTTTGTGTGTGTGTGTTTAGCTACAAGTCAGAATGAGCAACAACCTTGGAAGCTCTTAGACTATGAAGAAGATATATCAATATAACTCCAGAGATCAGTGATGACATTGTAAGGTAGGCATTTTCTTCCTTTTATGTTTCTTATATACTCATAATCATTATTGTTTGATCTTGCTCATATTCGAGGATAATAGGCCAATTCCCTATTCTTCAAATGATGGAAATCATGTGGCATGTCTTTAAAAAAATGTATGTTTTACTTGATCCATGCAACTTTGGCCTTTTCTAATCTGACTTTTTTCAATCCAGATTGTTAGAGTAAATTTCTAGAAACAAATTAGAATTGTTCTCGTCCAATTTTTTTTACAAATAGAATCAAGAAATTGAGGAAGATAACACTATGGCATTTTTGTTTCTCAAAATCTCAAGAATTTTGGGATTAATTTCAATATATGGGTATATTGAGGAACATAAATATTTTCAACAAATATATTTATGTTCTTAAATTTTAAAATTCTGAGAACGTGAACAAGAATTTAGGAGCAGAAACACTAAACAAACAGGGCCTTGTGTCATTTATTTTGTGCCTGTTTCCATAAAATTGAGAACAGAAGTAGAAATGTGAGAAAAATAAATATTTGTTTATGTTCCACGATTTTTTGAACAATTTTTCCCAAGATATCTGATTATCTTCAAGGTTTTCTGGAATTAGAACAATTCTGGGAAAAGGACCTCCATTCCCAGCTGCTCGTACAATAAAAACTCCAGCCTTTACAATAAAAAGCAGTGTAGAATCGAAAGGGTTCAAAAAATTGGTCTTTGTTGTAGCTGGATGACTGTTTAGCCCCACTGATAGATTGAGAATGTCCACACCATCTTGAACAACCTGTTAATGAAAATAGCCACACCATCTTGAACAACCTGTTAATGAAGGTTATTTTCATCTACCCGTTGAAACCAAATCGAGATGGCAAAAGATAAATCTAGATTAGTCTATGGCATTTACTTGACATATCATTTCTAGTAGAATACAACTGAAAATTTCATCATACCAAATTAGTTATTAGACTTGAGAATCTTGCCATTACACAATAGTTCTTAATATAGATGAATACAGTTTCATTATTTATGTTAATGTTGATTAATCATGTTCCAACAAGTATGTGGTTGCAAAAGAGATGTCAAGAGCTAAAAATTGGGCTGCACTTCCTATGAACTTTGAGATATTCATTGCATGTTATTTTGTTTCTCTCCAATATAGGGGAAAAGACTACATGGCACATCCAGTTTGTCTCAAAATTCATCTGGCATTCTCATTTTCGCTTCATGCGTGGATAATAGGTATTTTTGAATTCCCGAATTAGGATCTTCTACCAATTTGGGTTAATATCCAAAAAAGAAAGCACTCTGCGAAATAATTAAACCGCTAGTGTTAATCTCATATCCCAAATCATGATTGAATTACTTACTTCATACTTTGATATCTTGTTGTATCAGGATATATCTTTATAATGCTTTTTAACTTGAAAAGGGTTCAGTGAGATCATTCTCTAGGTGCCGAATTGGAACATTTTTTTGTCAAGGTAATCTTTTTTTTTTTTTCCAATCAAGTGTTGCATCATTTAGGGTTAGGCCTGTGGCACTCCTGCTTATATAGTGTTGATTTTGATTAGTGCAATTGCAGTCATCAGTAAGCGAATTGCTAAAGTGGGGCCTAGTGGTGATGATCCTGAACATAGCGAAGACCACAATACTTGCAGACAACAGGTGAATGATTGACTAGTGCTCCAGAGTTAACTCGATTTTGCTTTTCTCGGGTTATGGAAAATGTAGTTTGCTTCTCTTTGTCACCTTTTCAGGTTTCCGATGGAGGAATGAACTTTGTTTGTTTTGCAAGAAATGACGACATTGACTTACTTTATGTTGGATCAGTCGAGAAAGGAAACAGAGTATTACATGAAAAATACATTTAACACATATTTAGTATGTATATTATTTTTGTACTTAAATCTTGTTTTTATTTACGAATGGTGGCTTAGATGTTGAAAGGAAGTAGTGACTCATGATGGGTATAATTTTGTGTATCTGTAGGGTTTTTAATTCTTTTTTTTTTTTTTTAATGCAAAAATTGAGTTCTTTATATATTTTGTATTGTGAGACATTTTTAATTTTTATTGTTTGGATTTAGAGTATTTTGATATTTTGAAATAATTTTAAATTATATAAAAAAAAAAATTTAGACACTTTTTGGAACACTAAATGATGTCCTTATATGTTGGTTCTCTTTAATAATTTTGCAACACATTCTAGTGTCCTAATAGAGATTATTCACAATATTTTGTAGTGCCCTAATATATATATTTTAAAAAATATAAAATGCTATAGATGCAATATATGGTGTCCTAATAGTTATTTTATATGACACTTATTATTGCCTTAACAAATTCAAATAAAATGGCACTATATAGTGCAATTATAACTTATTGGGGCGACTTTTTACGGGGCATCAGTTCAAGTGTCTCAAAAAGCCCAAGTGTCGCAATAGGGGCTCTGTCGCGATATTTTTTCGTGCTCCGATAGGTTATTTTTGTTGTAGTGAATACAATAGAATTTTTGTTTTTTAACAAAATATACGCAATCAATATAAAAAATATTAAGAAAAAAATTAAGGGAATAAATTTTTTTGACAGTCTCATTCATTTATACATTCCAAAGAGTATTTAAACTTAATAAATTATATATAAAAAAAAATTGTTACGATAGCTTCACCCAGGTAAACTCTCTAATTGCTCATGTAATAAATAAAAAACGACAAAAATATAATCGAACTTTTAATAGACAACCCAAAATAAAATTGCCCATAACATCTTACATCATTCTCTTTTTATCAGCCTCTCCATTCACACTGTCTCCTTTGTGTAATTCCATCCCTCCGGCGATTCTGTTCGATCGCCATCGCCATGCGTAGTCTTCATACTGCTATTAATCTTTATTATCTCATTTGTATAACTCCATTTTTCCAGCAATGGCTACTGCCAGACTGCTAGTGCCAGTAGAATTTGCCGCCATTAATCCATTCCAAATTTAAATCTATCTCTTCAATTTTTTCAAAAAATTAGCATTTTGTCCCAATTTTTCATAGAGAATCCACATGCAGAAGTAAAAGCAAATCTTTAATTGATTTCTCCCAAATGCGTCACTGTAACTATCCTACTATCTATGTGTGTATTTATGTAAATGACACAGAGCGCAACTCCAGCCACCAACCATTAGTGGCGAACAATGAAACTAATTTTTACTGTATATCCGGCATCACTCATAATACTGACAATGAACAAAAATATCAAAATAAACGACCGTAGATGAAAAAGACAAATCGTAAAAAGATTTTGCTCACAACTCTCAAATCTATTCACTGATTGTACAAACGCTCTTTCTTGAAAATATTATCTCATCCAAATGTTCTATAAAGAAAAGTTTTTGCTTATGCATCCTAAATCAGGTTGTCCATTACTAAAATGTTTTTTCAAATAATTTTTTTTATAAAGCTACTACACGATATGATATCAAATTCAATTTTAATTTATCAGTTTTAAACCCTGGCCTAAAATCCTCCAACCATAGCAAACTAAAATTCTAATTATCAATTGCAATTGTGCTCAAATTTAAAGCATAAAGTCCAATGGAACAGTTCGGTTGGGGGGGGGGAGGGGGGGGGGGAGGAATTAGAAAAACACCATTAAACAAATAGAATGTAACGTACGAAAAGAAAAATAAAATCCATGGAAGTAGTGCATACCCAGAGGTGGCTTTCCGTTCTTTGATCTTGTTCTTTGTACATCATGGCTATTAAGTACCTTCCTTGTGTCTCCTCCAATTATCTGTCCTATTTTTGAAAACCCACTGTAAAATCTAGTGGCGGGAGAGTAACAGAAAAATCAAAAGAAAAGGAACACGAAATTATGTTGAGGTGGTAAAAATTAAATATAAACTTTGTACACTACCCAAACAAACAGGACCTTCTAGTTGGAATACCGAACACCACACAACTATATAACAATCAATGAAATTAATGAATTTTACAAATTGTGAACCCTAAAGAAATGGTAGATGCCCAAATGTGTGCAATCCAATAGAGAACCCTATTGTTCACCGAAAACCAATTCAAACAAATCTAAAATAAAAATAGATAAATTCATTTTAGATCCGGCCAAATCGAAGTTAGATTTGGCCACATCAAATTCAAATCAGCGAAAGGGAAGATTTGATAAAGGCCCGATGGCCCGATGGGAGAGGGTGTGAGAGATTATCTGTCCATGATCTGATTTTGATCGAGGAACTCGGTGGTGAGAGAAGACGGCTATGGGAAATCAGAGAACTGGTTGAGTGGTTTGGGAATCAAAAGCTTAGTGATTCTGCCTGTGGTGGTCCAAGTGCTGCCGATGGTGCTATGTGACTTGTACAATATTACCTGCATCGAAAACCCTTGGAAAGACAATATTTACACAGAGAGAGAGAGAGAGAGATGGAACATACAATACTTGTCGATCTTTACAGTCCTCGCCGACACCACTGATCAACTATAAAGTTTCGTCACCTCCGCCACTGTTGAGGGAGGGAGAAGCCGAGAGTGAGAAAGAGAGAGAGGGAAGACCGCTAGAGGAAGAGAAAGTGATAAATGAGCCTTCCAAGATATGTGAGTGTGTGAAAGTGGCTCCATTGAAAGAATAGTATGTCGAGTGAGAGCGGAGGAAGTGAAGTAATGGCGGCGATGGCGGTGGTTTCGTAGAGACAGTACCTGTGAAGCATAAGGGCAAGAGAGAGACAGATATGGAATGAGGGGTTGGTGCTTGGGAAGAGAGTGAGTGTGAGAGAGGAATGGATAGTCGGCAGAGAGAAACTCTGTTTTTTTATTTTCAGTTTATATGTGGGTTTAAGATGATCCGACGGCTACCAATATCTAGATGTTTGTCTCTTGATCCGACGGCCCTCTTTATAAGTGAGCTGATTCATTATATAGATATTTTAACCTATTCGTCCCAATCATTACCCCATCCATCAAAATTCTCGTACTTGGAAATACGACCATTTCCGTTTCCATCATTTGGTTTCATCGCCTTTTTCTCGTTCCAATTATCATCCCAACCCTGATCCCACCCTTAAATTGATTCATCATCATTCATACCCAAACGGGTAGCCTGACCCTGACTCTGACTTTGACCCATTTCGAGCTTTTTATATGGAACTCCATCGAGATAGCGTTATTTCATTTTCAACCTACAACACACACACGTCCCTTAGTTATGTATAAGAAGGTTATTGTATTTCTCCTTAATGTAGAGTAGAAGGTCCTTCATCCCTTGGGGATAAACATGGAGTTAGGGTGAACCCACGACTGGACCAATGATAACTCTCTTGGGTGTCTAAATAACTTGACTGTTGACCGTCTATCACATAATTCGGTCCTTTTCCCCGACTTCATCAGGTGCATCAATACAATAATTGGCGGTGTAGTAGTTCAATCTCAAAAAATCATATGACATTTTCACCAACTCCACTTCTTCATCTGAGAACTTCGGAAGCCGACAACCAACTAGCCTTTGTATGTTCTCTAGATATTCTCCAAATGTCAATGGATCCATAAACCTTAATTTCCACAACAAAAAACACACTATAAGAATAGTTTCATGGAGTGATATTTTTTTTTTTTTTTCATGCACAAGAAAATAATGCACTTCCAATATATATATAGGAACCATCCAATTACAGTTCATCGTCATTCCAATAACTCGTGTCGGATTGCCTGCAAATATATAATCAACCATTATAAATACATATAACTAATTGTAATTGCATGTTGTTGCTAATTATATGAAATTAAACTACATGATATTTCTCCCTATAGAGCTTAACAGCATGAGCATGAGCCAGGATTTGGTTGTGTGTGACAATGTAGGGTTCGGTGCCGGAATCTCCATCGGTGCACTTGTGCCTCCTCCAGTAAGAACAACGACTGGATGGAATGTAGCGTTTGACGTCCTCGAAATCCAAATCGGAAGAAGACCTAATCGGGCGCGTAGGTCCCAATTACGTAGCCAGATGAGCTAAAAGTCCAACACTCATTAAAGGTGATCCAATACTTGACGTCATTTCCATACTCTTTGAAGCAGAACTCAGCGAAGTCCACATAGTCTTTTCTGTTAGATTAATTGTTATACATCCAACATCAAGTCGTAAAAAATAAAATAAAATACCATTTGATTTAAAAATATGCTGGAAAAAGAAATGAACATCTCTATATATATTTTAGGATTATTTTGCCTAAGTATTGCATTAATAAAAGGGAGAAGTTTTTAAAAGTTTTTTTGGGGCTTATATTGAATATCTCTATTATTGTTTAAATATGTTTTCATGATTATGTTTAAATGAGTTTAAATACCTGTATTCGAATTTAGGGAGAGCATTGTTATATCTTATGAAGAAGAAAACATCAAAGTTAATTGCCATCATAAAAAAAAGGAAGATTGTTGAATCCAAACGGTTTGATGAACAATTAAGTATTGATATTTTTTGTGGAATTAATGATTTTGTTTAGTGTTTCAAATTTAGAGTTCCATGCAGTTGATTAAGAAGAAGAAATGATCAAGAAAACATAAATGGTGAAAGATGGATATAATGAAGATGTAAAGAGTTTTGAAGATGCTGAAGAAAAATAGGTGAAAACAACCCTTTACTTATATACTCTTAATGCAATCCGAATTAGAATCATACATGATACTTAAAATGAGTTAATTCTATGTGTGTTATGATAAGAAGTGATAAGTTTAAGATCCTAATTAAGATATTGAATGTGCTCCTTATGTGAAATAAATTTGGTAATTGACCTAATTGAAGAATATGTTTCAAACTATAAAAACTTGAGTTTTCGGGCCAATTGGGTCAACCGAGAAAAATAATCGGTCAACTGAATCAAATAGTGAGTTATTGGGGTTAAAACGAAGTCCTACTGATCCAGTCGGTCAACTGAGAAAAAAATCGGTCAACTGTTTGAAACGGTAGCTAAAAGAAGTAAAGGAAGTAAGCATACTAATCCAATCGGTCAACCAAATGAAGAGGGTCAGTCAACCGTTTGAGTTAGAAGATGAAATGGTTGAAAATTGGAAGTCATTGATTCAATTGGTCAATCAACTGGGTAGAGTCGGTCAACCAAATGGTGTTGTGCCAATAACTACATAGAAACAAGGCACAGTCGATTAACCGAACGGGGCAGGTCAGCCAACCGACTGCTTCAGTTGGAAAAATGGTTGATTTGGTCTCTTGATCAAAATAGATCCGTTTTTGATGATTCTAAGAGAGGGATTTGGGGGATTTGAATATATTTCATATATGATCAACTTATTTTGTTATCCTTATTGATATGGTTCACATATTTATAGATTCTCTTGATTTAAATGGTTTAATACTTCCAATTTCTATGGTTTTAAATACAGAATAGTTTTATGGACTTAAATGAAAGATCTTAAAGATATTTTAATGTGGAATATACCTAAAATAAAAGGTAATGATATATGAGGTATAAAAGTGTCATTAAGTGACATATCTTTGAAAAACTAGCCGTTGGAGGGCTTGATATTGGTCCATTAACAGAGACTTGCGGGAATTGAGTTTAATACATCAAGAACATCAGTTTGAGCTTTTATAAGATTGAGAATTACGTTGAGATTATTATGAGAGATTGTTCTAAGTTCTTGATCTAAAACACTTGTGGTTTAGCATCACCGACTTGAGTTCTATTGCTATATTGTCATTATCTTCGGTCTTTCCCGGTGAGATCTATCTAAGCTTTTGTGATTTGATTTAAAGTTTATTTATATTATTTTCTTGGTATTGGATTGCTAGTAAAATTGTTTTGAATTTAAAAGCATGAAAATCTATTTAAACGATTTCTGCCTGATTATATGATTACGTGCTTAAATTGTGCTACGCACTTTATTAATTAATCAGATTTTATTTGCCTCACATAGTATTTATTATGTAGTAATTATTTGAATCATTAATTAAGCATATTCGTATTAAGGTGGTGTAAATTCCTTATGGGAATAAACTTACATTTTTGGTATTTGTGAGTTTGAGCGGATTAGATATATTTGAAACGGTGTCTAGTCAGGGTAGCTAGGTTTTGATTTTTTTCCTGTGAAAAATATTAGGGTTTGATCTTTATCCTGGTAAAAATGTCAGATTATTCTTTTCCCTTGAAAAGAACTAAGTTTTGATTCTTCCGATAATTGAATTATTTTTTAGTAAATTGCAAAGGTTCATCCTTCTCTATGAAAAAGATAAGTGAGGTTAATTTTTATCTTGGTAAAATGATAAGATTCATCATTGACCTGAGAAAAAGAAAAATTGGAAATGTTGATTCTGTGTTTATAAAAGAATCGTCGTAAGAGTTTGGTTCCTACTTGGTAAAGGGATCAAAGGGTTTAGTGGATTGCAAATCTCCGTGGAGCTCAGGGGACTGGAGGTAGGCACGATTACCTTGCCAAATCAGGATATATTGTTGTGTGCTGTATTACTTATTTTTTTATATTGTGTTTGAGTGTTCACTTAGTATTAAACACATATCCGCTGCGAAACAAGATAATAACTAATTTAGGAAAATTGATTATTTGACATTAAGTGTTTAAAGAAATTAATTATTTAATTTTAATTACTACCCATTTTATCTCCCTTCTTGGGTAGATCTTTGGGCCAACAATATTAATTCACATAGTTTTTCTAATTTATTCCCGTATTCATACCATTTGCATTGGCACGTTTAAATTAAAATTATTCTTGCATAAAAATCATATAAGTTGTTTTTAGGTCATTTCATACACTCTTGCATAAAACAAATTCATATCATGCTAGTTTAATATTATCATTCGTATTCATACTTCATAGTTTTTCACTTATTTTAGTTTTCCATTTAAATTAAAGAAATCCCTTGAAAACATATATAAAGCCACCCCCCGGGGACTATCCTTGTCAAATCCTATAACATTTGATAAGATGTCATACTAGGGGACATTCCCAAAATACCAAAAATTTGTCTCGTCTTAATTTAAAAAATACCAAAAGATTTTATAAGAAGGAAAATATATCAAAATAAAATCAAATGTTCATATTTAAACTAATTGGACTTAATCAGATAAAAAGTATTATTTTCGGACGGGCGTCTAGGGGTGCCTAACACTTTCTCCGAGCGTAACCGGCCCCTCGAGCTCTTTAAACGAATATTTGGTTTGATCATATTTTGGAATCAATTTTTACTTAGGCACTTTAAATTGTTTTTCTACAATTTCGGTGACCTAGCACACCAATTAAATTCAATACTAAGTGGTGACTTCTTATTTTTAAAACAACCTAAGTATTTTTTTTTTTTAGAAAATCGGCACTTTTAAAAACTCCTTCTCTTTTACGCTTTAATATTTCATATCATTTTCCTTTCAAAAAATCGGGGCGTGTTAACATGTTAAGTTATTTATAAAATTTGAAATTAGTCAATCATGGTAATGTTGAATTTAATAATCTGTGTGAAATTTCACATAATTATTAATTAGAAAATTTTGATTATTGGGACTCGGAGTTTGCGTTGAATTCAACATGCAAATTACTATTGTGTTGAATTTGACATGGTAACTAAGCTAGGAAAGTTTGTCATCATTTAATAACTTAACATACTCTAAATATTGATTAAATATGCACAAAAAATATATTTTGGACAATTATTAATTATAATTTTATTAATCATCTCTTAATATAATCATAAATAACTACATTTTAATTTTTTTTTTCTTGATTTGATTATGCTAAGTCATTCGTTTTAATAATAGTTTCAAAATGGCATATATGTTCATATTGAATTCAACAAAAAGTTAATATGGAATATAATGGCAGTTTTGTATAGAGTTGTCTTATCCCCTGGACGTGATCGGGGCTACTATTTTATAGTTTTATTGAGTTTTCAGTTGATTCTCGGGGCCATCTATGGCCATGAGGTCTCGTTAGCTACAAAGTTAATTATAGTGGATTTGTAGCAAGGGAGACCTGTTCCTATTCTTTTGATATATATGAAGATGGCTTATCAAAAGAAAATATCCGTATCTTACAAAAGGTTCATAATGTTCATTAAAAAAATATTGGGATCGTTTGGTAGTCTTGATACCATTTTAGGATCCTTCAATAAATGTCATTTTGGAAAAATTATAGAAGTAGTTCTTTACATAATAATAATAAATAAAAAAAAAAAACCCTAAAAAAAGATCAGGGAATGGTGAGCTTGTGTCTTGGAAACAAAAGTTAGTTTGTAGGAAGTCATTTAGTAAAGATGTCAACTACCGTAGTTCATGACTTTCTTGCTAATGAAATGATAGTCTACCTCAATGTGTTTTGTTTTGGCATATAAAATTAGGTTAACAGTTATGACCAATGGTGACTAATTGTATCTTGAAATGCTATCGCCAATTATATATAATAATATAAATCAATCTCATTAAAAAAAAGGGGTGTTGATGGATGCATTTTTTTTTTCTAAAAGAAAAGAAAGAAAGAAAGAAATTTCTTATTAGGCACAATGAATTGAGATAGCTAAATCTCTTATTAGGCACCATGAATTAAGATAGTTATAGAGGTATAACACTAAAAAACAGACACCAATCAAAAGCTCAACAACAACACAACCGTGCGAAAAGAAACAAGAACAACAAACTTATTGATCAAACAATCAAAATCATTGAAGGAAAGATCGATGACGGAGGCAGTGGGATGTGGTCTCAATTGTGTAGGAGATACTTGAACCATTCGGACGACAATTTTGGGCCTCTTTTACACTTAGTCCAATAATCAACATGGTATATACCAAAACGAACACCGTAACCTTCAGCCCACTCGAAGTTGTCCAAAAATGACCATGCAAAGTAGCCCTGCACATTCACACCCTCCCTGCACCCAACAATATTTAAAAAAATTAATGATGTTTTTTTTTTTTTTAAACTAGGAGACACAGAAGATTCTAAGGCTTTATGACTACTTACTCGATTGCTTCCTTGATCTTGAGGAGATGTATATAGTGGTAATCTATTCTCATCTGGTCAACATAGAGTACCACATGAGAGGACAAATCAAACTTCCCATAACATAGCCGTCCTTCCGTGTTCAATTCATCAATTTCTATAATTATAGACAATTTGAAAATAGTTGGATCCATATTTATGCTTGATTAAATTGGATTTGCCTTAATCAAATCATAATTCATTTATGGTTTTTTTTTTTTTTTTTTTTTTATCGTTTTCAGTGATGTAAATAAGAGGGTTATTGTATTTCTCCTTAATGTAGAGTAGAAGTCCTTCATCCCTTGGGGCTAAAGATGGAGCCAGGGTGAACCTGCGACTGGACCAATAAGAACACCATCTCTCTTAGGTGTCTGAATAACTTGATCATCTATCATATAATTCGGTCCTTTTTCCCCGCCTTCATCAGGTGCATCAATACAGTAATTGGTGGTGTAGTAGTTCAATCCCAAAAAATCATATGACATTTTCACCAACTCCACTTCTTCATCTGAGAACTTAGGAAGCCGACAACCAACTAGCTTTTACATGTTCTTTGGATATTCTCCGAATGTTAATGGATCCATAAACTTTAATTTCCACAACAAAAAACACACTATAAGAATAGTTTCATGGAGTGATTTTTTTTTTTCATGCACAAGAAAATAATGCACTCCTATATATATGTAAGACCCCGATCTTTGATATACGCATAGTTTAAGTCGTATTTTAAAATGTTTCAGAAATAACGGGGTTGATGATGTTATTTATTATTTTTGATTTAAAATTTAGGGGTCAAATTGTGATTTTCAAAACATAAAAGTTAGAATTGGGTTAATTAATATCCTAACAAAAAATAAGGGGGCTAAGTGCAATTATATATATATATATATATATATATATATATATATATGTATGTATGTATGTATGTATGTATGTATGTATGTATGTATGTATGTATGTATGAGGTGGTAGAAATGAACGGAAGAGAGAGGGCCACTTGGTCGGCAGGTTGATCACACGCACACACACACACACACACACACACACACACACACACATATATATATATATATGCATAAATATATTCATACATATCCACATACTTCGGGAAAAACGAAGAAGAATCGAGAAAAGGAGAGAAGGGAGATAGGTCGGCGGCAGAGGAAGAGAGAGAAAGGTTTGCCGGTGGTGGGGTGCTGTCCGGAGTGTATGTGTGTTGCTATGTAGGTGTGTGTTCGGTCAGTATTTGGTCCGACGGACGTGGCGGAGGTGCGTGGTTTGATCGTCATCGTCGTCGCCGATAAGTGTGTGTGTGTGAGGTTCATGTGTGTGTTGCCGTTCATTGACGGCTTTGTGTGTGTTTCGGCGTCGATATGTGTGTATGGGTATCCTGTTGCCATGTATGTGTGTGTTTTCTATTTGGTGCAGTCGTGTGTGTGTATGTGTTTCGAAGGTGATGGTGAGTGTGGGCGTGACTTTGTATGTGTGTGTCATTGTCGCGGTTGTGTAGGTGTCGCCGCTGGGCATGGTCCGCCGGTGATCGTGTGGGTGTTTTTGGTGTTTTTGCTCATTTGAGGTGAGTGTGTGGGTGATCGGTGTGTGTGGTCCGGTGATGGTGGTTATTTTGCTGGGTGTTCGTATTTAGTTGTGGGTACGTGGTCAGGGGATGTGTATGTGTGTTTCTGTGTGTGCGTGATCGTTACAAGTGGTGGTCGCCGGAGTTAGCAAGAAGAGAGAGAAAGAGGGAGACGGCTGGTTTTGGGGAAAAACAGAGCAGGTCAAATGATGGCGAGTTCGCCTAGGCGGAACGGTGTTCGCCTCGGCAGAACGGGGTCAGTGTGCAAATTAGAGAAAAGATGAGAGTTCGCCGAGGCGGTGGAGAAGCAGTGTGCAAAACAGAAGAAAAAGGCGTGAGTTCGCCTAGGCGGAAAATTTTTCTCCTAAGCGGTGGGCCGTCAATGTGTAATTCAGAGCAGTGAAGGCACTTGTTCGCCTAGGCGGTGGGTTTTCGCTTAGGCGGTGGGAACAAGATCATATATTAAGAAGTTTCTAAGAGGATCAACAATCGTTTCGGAGCGGGTAACGTTTCTCATTAGCTTTTATGATTACTAAATTAGTTTTCTAGCCTTAAAATGCCAAAATGAAGATAATAACTAATGAGACCGTTTATATGAATTAAGTTTAAATAGTAAACTTTAACGGCCCTATACTAGTCGAATAATATTTTTACATAACAAATGTGGAGAATGGAAAATTAATGCGCGTAGGGCTTGTATTGTATGATTAAATTATTTTATCTCAAATAATAATATAGGCCCTGTCATAAATAGCTAGGTTCGCAATTACCGGAGGATCGGTAGCGTAGAGTCGGTAAAGCGTTTGGGAGCGAATCATCAGGTGAGTGTACTGTTTTCTTGTCAAATTTATTTTCATATGTATATGATGGGAAAATATATTTATTTAAAATTGGCCGAATTTATAACTTATATGAATCAAGCAAATTTGGGTGTTTTTGAAAATGTGAATTTCGTTAGTTTTTAAAGAAAAAGGTGGAAAGAAATGATTTATTGAAATCAATGGGTTTTTAAAAGAAAGTGAAAAACATGATTTTTGGATTAAATCGGTTTTCGAAATAGAGGTTGATGATATTGGTTTGACGATGACGTTAATGATTTGACGATGTTGTTGATTGGACTATGCCATAGTTTATGTCCTGTCCGGAGGGTGGTCCGGCAGGTGGTGATCGATATTATGTCCTGTCCGGAGGGTGGTCCGACAGGTGGTGATTGATATTATGTCTTCCGGAGACGTCCGGTAGGTGATTATCTGTGCAGTTAGTTCCGCTAGGAAGGCATATCCTACGGATGGTATGGTACCGTTGCAACTCCCGATCGTGAGGTTAAAACGATCACTATGGCTAGCCGGAGAGTGGTGTGGTGTTTTGTCGTATATAGTGATTGGGATGAGTAAATTTATATATATTATTTTCTATTGGATTGGCATATTTATTTGTGTTAGTATATCTATCGTTCTGATTTCATTACACTATATGGTTAAGTGTATTATCGGATTGATTTTCATTGCTTAGTTGAGATGGTATATATATATATATATAGACATCGAATTTTTTGGTGGCAGGAAAAATGAGTTTTCCTTATATGATGAGATATTTTTATTATGAGATTTTTATTCGATATGTGATAATTACATGTTTTATACTTGATCCATCAAAAATATTTTTATTAAAAATGCAGTACACTCGCAGGTGCAACAACTAGGAGTCGGTCCCTTACTGGCACTAGATAAAGTCCGGCAACGCGGTAGTGAGAGGTGCTGGTTGAGGCAAATCTATGAAAGGTTCATGGTTGTTTTATCTTTGTTGTTATTATAATTTTGTAAGGACGGGTGTGTCTCCAATTAGAGAGTGTAATAAAAAAATATTATGGTGTGATTTGGTGGTTGTGTATATAATGTATGCACTTATCGTTTTCTAGTTGGTTTGGCGTGCAAGTGATGTCATGTCGATTCACGCCGGCCCCATGGTGATGAGTGTCCAGGGTGGGGTGTGACAATATATATATATATATATACTGACCATCCAAACATTCAATCAAGGCCTCGTTGGGCAACATCTCGATCTTCCTGGGTATCAGTCATAAGAACCATCCAATTACAGTTCATCGTCATTCCAATAACTCCGTGTTGGATTGCCTGCAAATATATAATCAACCGTTATAAATATTACTCATTATTAAGACTTGGGAACTTACACAATTTTCTTACTCAAGAAACCACCATACTCATCTTCTAAGCCTTGAGCAAGATCCCCAATGATAGAGAGTCACAAAGGGCTCCATTCTTGCATATTATTTATTATAGTCATTGAATGCATTTGATCACACGATATGAAACAATTTTAAAGTAATGGAGTACTTATAATCACCATGATCCTTAATCTCCTTTATGAGGTATCTGTAAAATTTTATTCCTTTCTGGTTTATGCCTCCTTTTAGCGATCCTTCTGGAAATCGCAAAATCAAGAAGCATATATATATATATATATATATATATATATATATATATATATGTAAATGACTGAATGACATGTAATAAAAACAAAATAATACATATGCTTTGTGTTAGTTTTAGCATAAGTAAAAGCTTTACTCGGTAGTAGTCTAGCCCACGAGATTGAGAATCTAAAGGCCTTGAGACCCATGTCTTTCATGCGTGTTTACTCTGAAATTACAGACAAGCTTCACGAGGATGCCAATGGAAATGTCGCCAATAATTTCTATCATAAATACAAGGTAGGCGCACATTTATATATGCGTGCGCGTACCTTGTATTTATGATAAAAATCATTGGCAACATTTTCATTGGCACCCTTGTGAAGTTTGTCTGTAATTTCCGGGTAAACATATTCAGACGTATTATTATTGTTGTTACAATATTATCATGATAGATTGAAATAGTTTGTTTATGGAGAAATCTAAAAACAAAATAAATAAAACAATGAAACAAAATAATGTAACCATTTGTGCTAAACAAACTTGATTAAATTTATTGAGTTAATTAATATATTTTCTTTTAAGAACAATATTTTATTAATTGGTTTGAACACTGAAGTTGAAACCAACTGGTAAATGCGCAACCTAATTTTTTTATTTTTTTTCGGTTTCCCAGGGTATTTTTGTATCACAGTTGGCGGAGATTAATCCCTCTAAGTACTGTTGGGCGTCAAAAGCGGGATACTTCTTCCAACAGAGCACTTTCTATACACAATCCCCCAAAGTTCGATCCCTGGAAGTGTTGCTTAAAGAGTCCAAGCCTCTTCTACTTGGATCAACTCAAGTTGGTGTAAATTTTTTGTTTTGATATCTTGTCGGCGACAACAATGCATGATTTAAAGTTAACTACGAAACCAGTTCTAAATAGCAATGCATTGTTAAAAATATGGATGGCATCTCAATGCAGATTCACTCGAGGGGGGTAGAGAGAGAGAGACCAACTAAAGTGAGTCTGTGTGAATGTATCCCATATGTTGGGGCCTTTACCATATTTATCATGTGCACCAACAAAGGAAACAAAGTACAAAAAAATGTCAGAATGATAATTTAAAATTAAATATTTTTTTAATTATAATTTTTTTAATTTAATCATTACAAATATAAATTTATAATAATTATATACGTGTCCTAATTACGTCTTATTATTCTGATTAAATTATAATTCTACGAAGATATAGAAATAGAGAGAGAAAATATTTATATGAGAGCTAAAGAGAAAATTCTTATTATGTTGTTGTTTATATTATTTCTTTTCTATATATGATTTCATTACGATAACACGGTCACGGTTCGTTATAGATAGTCACGCTTACACCTTGACTTCCTGATCGAGTCGGTGTATATATCTTGAAAAAAATTAGAAGAACACATCTCTTCTTAAAATTAATAGTGTTTACTCTTCTCGGTACATATATATTTTTTAAACAAAAACAATGCCTAAATATGCGTGAATATATAATTTCAAAAGAAAGAGTTAAGGAAGACCTGATAAGACTGCCGAAACTCATGTGGGAGTTTGTTCGTGTTTCCTTTTGTATTGATAATTTTGTATAGCCTTGGTGTGTAGCTTATTTAATTTGGGCTTAAAGAATATTCGGTACTAGGTTGTAGTCGCTGAATGGACTTGCTCGATCTGGATAACTTGTCTTGACCCTGGGTCCTTGACTTTTGTATTTTGTCGGTTTGGGGTCTTGCAGACTACACGATAATATGTTATCCTGTAGTAAGGGAGACCCCTCCCCTTATCATAAATAAAATCTTTGCTTATCAAAAAAACAAAAAAAAAAAACCGACCTGATAAGAAGCACCAGCAGCCCCCCAAACGAATTTGTCTGGGAAACTGGTATGGCGAAGCTTAGGCATTTTCTTCTTTAGTTTTTCCCATGTAGTCCTGTCCACAATTGTTGTCACCTGACCATCTGGGAGCACAATCCGAGTTTGAGGCTCCATTCTCTCTCTAAATACAACGTTAACTATATGAATATAAGATGTCTCTCTCTCTCTCTCTCTATATATATATATAAGTGGTACTCTGCAAGCATGCCAATCCCGGTTTATATAGAACCTCGAGGCAGCTCATACTCAAAGAAGCAGGCCAAGGTAGAAACCAAATCTTTCCTTCTTTTCAACTTTTGTCATCATTACTCATAAACATTAAATCCTTGAGTATCACTGCACACCAACAAAAAAGAAAAAAGAAAAGAAGGAAATGCATTGTCCTCCCCCACATCTTTTTTACGTTAATCCGACTGTTCATCTTTCGACACTTGAGTTACAGCACTTGAAGGACCTCTGTAAGGTCAGAAGTTCGAGTCTGAAGAAAAAAATTTATTGGAAGGGACAACCATGCACTCTGAACGAGTTAATATTTCACCATAGGTGCATGGTTTTCAGATTCTTGAACCCCTATAACCCAAAAAGTGAAGTAAACATGTGGGTCACAAAAGTTGTTAATTAGTAATGATGTAGTAGCTTAGCTTCCTCTTCAAGACGTTTCACAGTAGAGGATAAGTAGCATTTTCATTTCATTGGTCTGAAGCAAAGTAGTAGATTCTTGCACCATCTCCCTACTATTACGTACACAGTATTATTTGAATCTTACTACTTAAAAAAAAAATAAAAAAAAAATAAAAAAAATGGTAATTGTTAGTTTCTCGACTATCGGCATCGAAAGCGAGAATTATACAATACCAAACACAAATATAGACAACTTTATCATTATATTTTCTTCACCAAACCGTCTTTACTAAGATATTCATACTCCAATGTTAAATTAGTACTATATTTTGAGTCTAACTGCGATGGTGTTTGGATTCATTTATATATGTTAGGAAATTTATGGGTAGAAGCTATCTCACAGCTAAAGCAAAATTGAGAAAAATAGAGATAAGCTGGACACAAATATTTTACGTAGAAAACCCCGAACAAATTGGGGTAAAAACCACAGGTAAGTGTAAGAGGATTTCACTATTGAAAAATAAGAATTACAATATCTTCTCTCTACAAGGAGAAAACAATTAAAATCTCTCTTGAAAATAGGAGAAATAACCTTCTCACAAAAATTGAAAAAATAATACTTACAAAGGAGAAACAAAATTTATCTCTCTTTGCAATAACTCTGTAAGAAACTCTCAAACTTCTTCTCAAAGAAAACTTTTTGGAAGAGTTTCTTTCTCTCTAAATAAGGCTCTTTCTTTGCCTTGGGGATGATTATATTATGATCAATGAAGTAATCTAGATGAATAAAATTCAGATCTGCATTACCTTTTTTATCTTCTTTATTTTTGATAAACATTGCGTGAATTATTATTATTACCAAATAAAAATGAATCGAATACCAATCGCAATTGGACTATGCACATAATATAATAATTCAATGCAATTAGGACTATGAATATCTGTGTGTGTGTGTATATATATATATATATTTGGTAGGCAAGTTTTTATTATGAGGAGAAGGGTCTCCCTTACAACACACAAAGAATTTAAAATGTAGCACGTGAGACCCCACGTACACCTATTACAAAACACATAGCCTATTACATACACAATTGGACCAAGCCAAAACAACACAACGAGTGCCCTACCAAAATAAGCACACCCACAGTCAGATCCAAATACACTCTAAACACACTACGCCAAAATTTCGTCCAGTAGCAGAGCATTGCACTCAATCTTAGTAGCTTCCCCCTCCCCCCACCCCCCCCCACCCATCTTGAAAGGGAGTTGGATCTGAAGGAGGAGACTAGCGCCGTCGCCATACATACCCAGGACTACCCCTCTGCCGAAACTTCTCCAAGTAGCAACAAACTTCTGTTGTTCTAGGTCAAATAAACAGCATCAGATGGTGCATAAGTAAATCTCCACGACAGACTCTGCCAAACCTTTTTGAAAACAGAGGACATCTGCAGACATCTCTAAAACATCTATTGGTGCCAAACTACTATTAGGACTACTCCAAGCAACCGGACAACACCTGGACAATACTGAAAAACCTCTCGCCTATGTTATAAGGTGCATGTCCGAGAACTCTAGACGCCCTCGAATTCAGGCCTTGAATTGTCTACTTGATCACCACAAAGCTGCTATAAACTCGTCCATTCACTTATTTGTTTAGCTATACAATTCCCCCCCCCCCCCCCCCCAAGAACAGGGTATTCCTTTACAAACTAAGGCCACTAAGGATCAACCCTCGCCCTCGAAAGACCTTTTCCCCAAACCCTTTTCCAACTCCGAAACCACCATAGGGCCCTCAACAAGGATTAGGACCCACAAAAGACACTCTTGCACAAGCCACAAGGAAATGGATGATTACCTGTTGCAAGACAACCAGGCAACAACCGCCAAAAAGGAGAGACCCGAATGAAATCAAAAGCAGACCACAAGAAAACAACCACATTCCAAAAATACAGAGAAACTACTAACACCATTTGGTCGAACTTAAAACAAAACAACCAATTAAACACCCATCAAATAACCACAACGCAATATCAAGAAGACAAAACAGAAGATTACAAAATCACATCATGGCTTCCTATTCCTTATAAATCAATTCAGAAACTTTCTATTTGAACTCCAAATCTTTAAACTTTATGGCAAGGCCTAACCTTCTACCCATTTCTATCACTTTAAATATATATTTTTTTTAAACAATTTTGGAGCAATTATTAATTTTTCCATCAGAAAATGAAATTTTCCGAATAAGATCATTATAACTAACAGAATCACCTGAATTCTTCTTCCCTTTCCCCTTAATTTTATCTTAGGATAACTGCCAGAGATAACCTTTAATTTTAATCCTTTAAACACAATTTTTTTTCTATGATTTACCATATATATGTGATCAATTTCCTCATCTCCAACCTCCATCGGAAGAGATACATCACCCTTGTTCCTGGACCCAACACTTGGAAGGTCGTGAACAATCCCTTCAACTTTATATTCCTCTTTACCGGTTAGTCTGGTGAAGGTTGTGACAAAATTGTTGATATATGTAATCGGTATTATATAATTCTCATTTTCGAAGGTGATAGTCGAGAAAGGGAGAACTTCTTTTGATACGAATATATAGATAGTTTATAAAAATATGATTGTAATATTTTTAGGTGTTTTAACAATAAAATAACTAGCGTATGATCCATGCCAGGAGGTACGGGTGTAAAAGAAATGAACTTAATTTAATATTATTTTTTATTTATTTTTTTATTATTATTGAATTTAATGTCTATACGTTATTATAATTTTCCTTTATTATATTTTATATTTTATATTATTTTTTTAATTTAATTCTGTAAATGTAATGTGATGGCCCAAGAATTACCCAAGAAGAGGGGGTGAATTGGGTATGACAAATTTTTAAGAATTAATTCTACTCAAATCAAACTAGTGTTTATGTGATAGTGTAAAGTGCACAACGGATATTCAATCAAACAAATAATTACAAACACAAATATAAACTGAAAAGTAAAGAGTAGAGTTAGAGAGATTGACACCGATATTTATAGTAGTTCAGAAAAAACCCTTTGCCTAATCTATTACCCCGAGCTCCTTCGGAGATTTCACTATCGTTGATCTTCTTTCGAGTAAAGATCAAACCTTCTATAGTCGTTGTTTGAGAAGTTCGTATTTCAAGACTTTACAATCTAAAAAGTATATATTTTACTCACAAATATCTCCTCTTAAGCAAAACTCTTACACAAGATTTACAATTAAATTCTCATCGTCTCACAAAAATGGAGTTTCAACACTCACAAGATAAAAAAACTCAAGAATCTAAGTGTGTGAAGTTATAATACAATAACCACCCAGGAAGAATATGAATCAAGAAAGAATGATGGTGAGGTTGTTATCACATTTGCTTGGAAGCTTTTGTAGTATATCTCTGTGAAGCTCTTGTGTGAAGTATGCAATAAATGATCTTGGTAGTAGTTTATCACACTTGGTTAATGGTGATGAAACTTGTAGCAATTTTCCTCTTTTTATGTATGTGGAGATGTGTTGGGAGAAATTCACAATTGTGGTGTTGAGAGCTCTTGACCATTGGGTGAGGTCTCTTCAATTGTCAAGACAATAAGGCTCATCTTAATTAATTCTTTGTATAATGTTGATTCTTCTTACCATCTTTTTCAATATAATAATCACTCCACAATCTCAACAATTCCCATAATTCGTGGATGTGATGAATACAATAATTGTTTTACAAATATCAACATGTATTCAAATTTGAATGTAGACAACTTTTCTTGATTCCATGAATAAAAGGTACGAATATGGTTTAGTAGATGCAATACTCAATAAATGCGTAGATTGAGTTGGTTGTACACTTCTCAACACATTAGACATGTTCAATATAATGAGGAGATAGAAGGTGAGCATTTAATGGGAGACAAGCCTTGGTTGGGCAATTAATAGCCAACTCTACCTATAAAACTAATCCATTGTTTAATTAAAAGTGTTCCCATTACTAATCTTAACAAAAACATCCCTTATACATGTATACATACAAGTGCAAGAAATTGAGCATTAAAATACATGATGTATAATGTATTTTATACATGAATACAATCCATTTGAGCACATGGGATTATTTCAAGAGGTTCAACACTTAAACACATTCTCATTGTGAAAAAAAAGAATTTTCTGAGTTATTGAGTCAATTTGTTAATTAATCATGGATATAATGTTTAGCATATTAATCAATCATGCATACATCATGTAAAAATATTATGCTAACATATCATAACATGAATTGAGCATTATGAACAAGATTCGATATCTAAAACCAATTTTTAGTTCATGCAAGAAAATTGTCAAATTTGTTCTTAAACCTTTGAAATAGTTTTGAACAAATTGATTTAATCTAATGATGATTTGATTAAATCAAATGATTGTTATAATATAAAACACCTTAAATAATGTATAGTAACATTCAAAACCCTTCAATAACGAATTACGATCAATCAAAAAACAGAGCGAAAATAGAGTAAGAGAGAGAAAGTATATTGACATTTAAATGCAAAGGTATTGTTTGATAAGAAGAACATATCCAAATTATTCCAGATAGGAACCAAATTAAATTTTATTGAGTTAGGATTATATAAAATCAATAATCAACTCATTTGGACTCCAAATGAGTGGGATATGTTCAAATGAGTGAGCAAAGGTCTAAACAGGATTTTTTTGCTAAAACCAGCTACTGTATTCTGCCAAAATATTGAAATTTGAATATCCAAAACAATTTGGATCGACATGAAAATTATATGATTTTAAATATATTTGAATTAGTTTTCCAACCATATAAGATTTATCAGATTTGGACAAGTAATAAGAGAGATATGTCCAATTTACTACCAAAGGGTAATTTTGATTTTTTTGGGCAACTTGTAGATTGCTACAGTGATTTCGTTGCAATTCTATTTTTCTTCACCCGTTCTTGATTTTGGTTGATGTATATAATCATTTTTCATCCGAACACCTTTAAAATATTGTTTCAATGATATTAAAGGTGTATTGATGATCAAAATACACAATACACCTTATGATTATGATAAGAACGTATTTTTCCAATTTTTCATATTTATGATCAAACGGTTATTTTTTCGATTTTGCATGTAATGAGAAAACACATAATTAACATTGTGATATTTAGCATATTGGACATGTCAAGATTAATATATCACAATTTCATACAGTCTCGATATGTGTATGCGTCCTATAGAGTTCCAAGTTTAATATCTTGAATAATGTTGTTGAAATGAAAAATTGCATTATTTAAATCATACATTTCGACTTGAATGCATCTCCATGATGTATTTCTATAATTTATAGATGATCTATACTTATAAATAATTAGTTCATTTAAAACGTCAAATGAGACATTATCGTCAAAATCACATTTTCTGGAGATCTTATGATTGAAATTACTTAGGCTAACAATCTCTCACTTTTTAATGATGACAACTCATTTGATGTTTTAAGAATGATAATCATTTTACTAGCTCCTCCTGAGAATGAGATTGGTTTAAAAAATATTTATCTAAGAAATCTCATTTTTCATTCTCTTAGGCAAGTAAAATTCTTATAATTCTAATAGCAATAAAACTATATAATTAAGATCATATGAATCACACAAACATAAATAACACACCACATAACATAGATTGTCTTACAATATTCAAAACACAAGCATAATAAAAATATTAACATCAAATTTAGGTCTTTCTCCCCCTTTGTCACATAAAAAAGTAGAGTTAGACTTAGTTTTGAGGAGGTGGTGGTGGAAAGTGTGTGTAAAAGTGATGCGTGAATTGCTAGAATGATCCTATGATCGTTTGAAACCGCTCATCTATACTATGTTCTTGAGCATCAAAATGATCCATAAACTTAATTTATGACTAATTTTTGGTTTGTATATGAATATATCAACCCAATATCACTTAGGATTGATCAATATCACATGTAACCAAATTTTATTATTGTCTCAAGGATTCAAGTTACCAAAATCGATTTTTTGATTACTTGGAGAACAATGGGTTTGAAATCATTTTGAAATATCATATATGATTATACATTTGTAAAGATCATTTTGAATACCAAAAATAAAAATGTAAGTCAAATTTGGCTTATAAAATATTTTTTTGCAATTTTGAAGAACTATATCATATATAATCTTAGTTTAAGAAAATCATTTCAAAACATCATTCTGTCTAGCCATACCTAAACCACGTAATATTTTTAAAATTGTTCTTCCACAAGAGGCATAGTGAAGATATCGACTAATTGATTATTATTGTCAATGAATTCCAACGTGACATCGCCCTTTTGAATATGGTCACGAATAAAATGATGTCTAATTTCAATGTGTTTTATTCGTGAATGTTGAGTACGATTCTTACTCAAACATATGACGCTAGTGTTATCACATAAGATAGGAACACAACCAACATCAATATCAAAATCTCCCAATTGTTGTTTCGTATAAAGAACTTGTGCACAACAATTTCCAACCGCGATATATTCGGCTTCGGCAGTGGATAATGCAACAGAATTTTGTTTCTTGCTTAACCTAGAAACCAATGCGTGTTCTAGAAAATGACAAGTACCATTAGTGCTTTTACGCTCGACTTTGCAATCGAAAAAATTCACGTCGGAATAACTAAGTATATCAAGACATTCATTTTTAGGATACCATAATCCTAAATCACATGTACTAAGAAAATATCGAAAAATACGTTTAACAGCGGTTAAATGCGATTGCTTAGGACATGATTGAAAACGAGCACATAGACACACATTAAATATGATATCGGGTCTACTTTTTGTAAGATAAAGAAGACTACCAATCATACATCGATATTCCTTCTCATTTACCTTCTTACTGTTTTTATCGGCATCCAATTTGGTTGAAGTACTCATTGGTGTATTGTACACCTTTGAGTTTTCCATTTTGTATTTTTTGATTAAGTCCTTGGTGTACTTTGCTTGCTTTACAAATAATTATCCTTTTGTTTGCTTAATTTGCAATCCGAGAAAGAATGTCAATTCTCCTATCATACTTATCTTGAATTCCTCTTGCATAAGCTTAGCAGACTCTTGGCACAAGATCTCATTAGTAGCACCGAAAATGATATCGTCAACATAGATTTGCACCAATAAGATGTTATTTTCAGATTCTTTAATAAATAAAGTTATATAACTTAAACCACGTTTGAAACCCTTTCTAGGAGAAATCCACTTAACCTCTCATACCAAGATGTAGGTGCTTGTTTGAGACCGTAAAATGCTTTGGTTAATTTAAAAAAATTTCATCTTCAAAATCGGGAGGTTGTTCAACACAAACTTCTTCAGATATAAAACCATTTAAAAATGCACTTTTAACATCCATTTGAAATAGTTTGAAATCTTTAGCACAAGCGAAAGCAAGTATATACGTACATCTTCTAGTCTAGCTACTAAAGCATATGTTTCATTATAATATATTCATTCTTCTTGATTAAATTCTTGTGCTACCAATCTTGATTTATTTCTAACAACAACACTTGACTCATACTTTTTATTTCAAAAAACCAATTTTGTTCCAATTATGGGATGGTCATTAAGTCTTGGTACTAAAGTCCAAACTTCATTTCCCTCAAATTGATTTAACTCTTCTTGCATCACTAGGATCCAAGATTCATCGTCAATAACTTCATTTATATTTTTAGGTTCAATTTGAGATAGGAAAGCAAAATTATTAACAAAATTTCTTAAAGAAGATCTAGTACTTACACCGCGTTCAATGTCACCAATGATTTGGTCGGTAGGATAAATGTTAACCTTTTCCCAAGCCTTTGGTAACTTGTTCTCAGATGGTTGTACTTCCATTAAATCTTCATCCACGGGCTTCAATTCAGCATTTTCAACTTGCTCCGTTGATTTTTCCATCAAATCTGGATTTTCTTATTCTAAATCCTTACTTGATGAAAATGGGTTAGATTCCTCAAAAATAACATACACCGATTCTTCAACTACAAGTGTACGTTTGTTATATACTCTATAAGCTTTACTAGTAGTTGAATAACGAAGAAAAATAACTTCACCGGATTTAACATCAAATTTTGAAAGATTTTCTTTATCGTTTAGAATAAAACATTTACAACCGAAAACCTTGAAATAAGAGATAATGGGGTTTTTACCATTCATAGCTCGTGTGGAGTTTTTTTTAAATCTCGACAGATTGAAACATGATTAAATACATAACAAGTTGTACTTACATCTTCCACTCAAAAGTATTGAGGTGAGTAATGCTCGTTTAGCATAGTTCAAGCCATTTCTTGTAAAAAGCGATTTTTCCTCTTTACAACGCCATTTTGTTGATATGTTCTTGGGGCTGAAAATTTATGTCTGTAACCTTGTTCGTCATAGAATTTTTCAATCTTATCATTTCGTAATTCTCATCCTCTATCGTTTCGGATATTGTTAATGCAAGTATTTTTCTCATTTTTAACACATTTGCAAAACTTAACAAACACGTAAGCGTCTTCACTTTTCTTAGCAAGAAATCGAACCCATGTATATCTAGAATAATCATCAACAATAACAAATACATAATACTTGCCACCTAAACTAACAACAGGATTAGAACCGAATAAGTCTAGATGCAAAAGTTCTAACAGTTTAGTAGTAGAAATAAATTTTTTCTTCTTAAATGAACTTTTGACTTGTTTACCAAATTAGCATGCATCACATGTCTTGTCTTTAATAAATTTAGTATTTGACAAATCATGTACAAGATTATTCTTATATAAGTTCGAAATAAGTTTCATGCTAGTATGTCCTAACCGTCTATGCCATAACCAACTACTTTCGATAAATGCATTAAGGTATGAAACATTTGAGAAGATAAGTCATCAAAAGAACATGTGTAGATGTTGTCAAAATGTGATACAACGAATAAAACTTTGTAATCATCATTTTTTTTTATGACACATTGATTTTCGAAAGATGTTACTTTAAAACCGTTATCACATAATTGGCTTATGCTTAAGAGAATATATTTTAAACCTTCAACAAGTAAAATATTTTCAATGATAAATGCATCTTTACCAACACTACCAATACCGATTATTTTACCTTTAAAGTTGTCTCCGAACATCACATGTTCGCCATCTTTAGGTGTCAAAGATGTAAATTTATCTTTATCGCCCATCATGTGTTGTGAACAACTGCTATCTATGCGTCATTTGTCCTTACTTATATTTGCTTTAAAACTAACCTATAAGGAACACCTCAAATGATTCCTAAACGGTACCCATTTTACTTGGATCCAAGAGGGCTAGATTTCGGAACCAAGGTTCCCTTTGGTACCTAATTTTTTCTTACATTGACATTAGCATTTTTCAACTTTCTTTCAATGTAAACACCAATAGTATCACCAACTTTGTTACAATGAAAACATTTTATAAATTGTTTGATTTTTTAGAAAAAATTATAAAATTTCTTTTGTTTCTTATGTTGATGAAAACCCAAACCAGCCTTGCAGAAAATACCATTTTGATTTTCCCAAAAAAGTTTGAAGTTATTTTCACCTTTAGTAAACTTATAGATTGCTTTGGTTAAATCATCAACTTGATTTTTTAAAGAAATATTTTACTTGTCAAGATCTTATTTCTTTAAAGAATCAATTTCTTTTTTTTTAAAGAAATATTTTCAGATTTTAATTTTTCTAAATCATTTGAAAGAGTAGTTATTGTTTTATTAAGAGTTATCATTTTTGAAAAATAATTTTTAAGTTCTTCTTTCAAATCCTCATAAGCATCAAGTAACTCATCATATTCATCAATTAAACAAGTTTTGGGAATAGGAGTTACCTCATCTTCTTTTACCATGAGTGCAAGTAGGTTAGCTTCTTCGCCACTATGTTCACTTTCCGAGCTACTTGAATCGGTATCATCTCAAGTGGCCTTGAAAGCTTTCTTCTTACTCTTGCAATGGTGTTTCTTTGGCTTTCTATGATCTTCTTTGAGTTGAGGACAATCAATTTTGTAGTGACCAAGTTTATGACATTTGTAGCATTCAACTTTGCTTGTATCGATTTTGTTGAATCTCTTTCTAGTGTTTATGTGATAATCTAAAGTGCACAGCGGATATTCAATCAAATAAACAATCACAAACATAAATATAAACTGAAAAGTAAATAGTAGAGTTAGAGAGATTGACATCGATATTTATAGTAGTTCGGCAAAAACTCTTTGCCTAGTCTACTCCCCCGAGCTCCTTTAGAGATTTCACTATCTTTGATCTTCTTTCAGGTGAAGATCAAACCTTCTATAGTCTCCGCTTGAGAAGTTCGTATCTCAAGATTTTACAATCTAGAGTTAATATATTTCACTCACAAATCTCTTCTCTTGAGCAAAACCCTTACACAAGATTTACAATTAAATCCTCACCATCTCACAAAATAAAGATTCAACACTCACAAGATAAAGAACTCAAGAATCTAAGTGTGAAAAGTTATAATACAACAATCACTCAAAAAAAAATATGAATCAAGAAAGAATGATAGTGATGTTGTTCTCAAGTTTGCTTGGAAGCTTTGGTAGTAAATCTCTTTGAAACTCTTGCATGAAGTATATAATAAATGATCTTGGTAATAGTTGATTCACACTTGGTTAATGGTGATGATGCTTCCAACAACTTTGCTCCTTTTATATATGTGGAGATGTGTTGGGAGGAATTCACAATTGTGGTGTTGAGAGCTCTTGCCCGTTAGGTGAGGTCTCTTCAATTGTCAAGATAATAAGGCTTTTCTTCATTAATTATTTGCATAGTGTTGATTCTTCAAACCACTTTTTTTAATATACCACAATTTCAACAAGTCCCATAATTCATGGATATGATGAATACAATAATTGTTTTACAAATATCAACATGTATTCAAATTTGAATGTAGACAACTTTTCTTGATTCCATGAATAAAAGGTGTGAACATGGTTTAGTGATGCAATACTCAATACATGCGTAGAGTGAGTTTGTCACGACCCGTCCTGGACACCCGTCATCCCGGGGCTGGCGCGACGACAATACGATATCACCTGAACTCCAAACCAACACACAGAACGATAATATACATACAAACTATATAGCACCAAAATATAAATATCCATATACAAATTATCTACTATGGGGACATACCCATCCCCAAATATAGGAACAACAAAAATAAAAACTATGAACCTCTCACAGATTCATCTCAGACAGCTCATCTCAAAACCTACACCCGACTCCATCGTAGGATTCTATCTAGCGCCAGTAGGGGACCGACTCCTAACTGTTCCACCTGCGAGTGTACTGCCTTCTTAGTAAAAACTATTTTTAACATAATAATAATACATTCTAAATAATACAACATTTAAATGGATCAAGTGTAAATATATAAACATCACACAGCTGGTAAAATCTCCAGTATATAAGTAGTGAAAATAAAGCGATATAAATAAGTTTCATTCAAATCCATCTAATATAAAATAAGACCAATCACCATATATATAATAAATCACCAAATATAAGTAAGACATCATATCTCAAAACACCACACCACCACACCACTCACTGTCTGACCATAGTGATCGTTTTAACCTCAGATCGGGAGTTGCAATGGTACCGTACCATCCGTAGGATATGCCTTGCTAACGAAACAAATGACCATATGCCCGGACTGCCCATCGGACAGGTCATAATATCAATATCCATATGCCGGACCACCCATCGGCTGGATATAATATCAATAATCATCTGCCGGACCACCCATCGATAGGATATAATATCAATAATCGTCTGCCGGACCGGCCATCGGTAAGACATAACATCAATTACATCATCAAATCAACAACATCATCACTAATTACAACTCAATAAATAATCAACGCTCTGCCGAAGCAGACAAAATCAACAATATCGTCAAATCGATAACAACATCAACGAATCAACAACATCAATAAACTCGTCTCATCAATATCGTTAAAATCCCCAACATCCACCTTTTTTTTTCTCCAAAACTGACTTTTAAATCTGAAAATCATATTTTTTACTTTTGATTGAAAACCGTCTAATTTTAACAAAACCATTTTTCCCCTTTATATTTTTAGAAAATCAAATATTTTCTATCCTCTTTTAAAACCACCAAATTCAACAAAACTCATTTTTCAACTTTCTTCTAAAACCACCATATTTTAACGAAAATCCATTTCCGCCAACTCACCCAAAATCCAACGAAAATTATTTTAAATCATTATTTTCAGAAACCAGCACAATTCTCCAAAAAGATCATTTTACCAACTTACTCCAAAAACCTACTTGATCCATATCATTTTGAAATCATCTAATTTAAATACAATAATTTTTCATTATATATATATATATATATATATAATTTGGCAAGAAGACAGTACACTCACCTGACTATCCGATTTCAAGAACTTTGACCGCCTATTCTCTATCAGTACTCCGGTGCCTGCGAACCTAATAATGACAAGGCCTAAATTAATATTTAATATAAAAAAATACTCTATTCGAACCCTGTAGGCCCTAATTTTTCCATAATTTTCCATTCCCCGTCTTTTATCATAAACTATGTTTCTTTAACTAATATTGTTCCGCTACAATTACTATATCGAATTTATTCATGCGGACGATTTCACTATTTCTTATCTCTATTTCGACATTTTTCATGCAAACATATAATGCTAAATTCAACGATAGTGATAACATGTATTTTATTAAAAAAAAATGTGGAATTCTACCTTCCCCGAATTTTTCACCGACCGCGAGATTGGATTTATATTTTTTTTCGTGGGGTGGTTTGTGCATTTTTCCCTTTTTCTTTCTTCTTCCCGCTTCTCCTGCGTCTGTTTCTGTTTCCGGACTTGCTGCAGCCGACCACCCACCGCTGACTTTACACCCACCACCACCACCGTCAGACTAAGGACGGAACCCACCATACACACACATACACGGCAGCGCACACACACACGAAGAACACGGCACCACCACCACCAACGACAAGCGCTCTCTCTCTAATTCCAACTCACCGCCGGCCAAACTAAACTAACCGACGGCGACACCCCCAACAACCGACGACTGAACGAACACACACCGAGTTACCGAATACACACACACACCCCATTGGACGAACGACACCGCCGATCGAGCCGAACCAAAATCGATCTTTCTCTCTCTCTATACTCTATTCCGGCGACGACGGCAACCATACCCACAACTGAAACACATACACACAAAACCAAACCCATCTACTCTCTCTCTCTAACTCACCGTCGGTGATCAAAACCCACACCACCGGATCACCGAACAACACATACAAAACCATCAATGAACTGCAACACACACAACCCACCGACGACAAAACTGACGAACGGCATACACGCACACAAACACGTTCAGAACACACACACACACACAGAGCAAAACGGGGACCCCAAGTATCAGACACACATACCGACTCACTGAACGAACGATGACAAACGGCCGAACCCACACACAAACCCATACCGAAACAAATGGAGGAATCATACACCCACTTACCGAAGACGGAGACGATCACCCAAACACCCTCCGACGGACGAATGGCAAATGATCACATACACACATACCGGAACTGTGACGAACCACCACCGATGAACCATGACGACAAACCCACACCGCTAGAGACACACCACCGATCCTCTCTCTCCTCTCTCTCTCTATTTCTGGATGCTTCTTCTGTTGGGTTGGGTGTGTGTGGATGCATATGCGTATATATGTGTATATATAAATGTGTGTATATATATAGGTGTATGTGTGTATATTATATATATATATTGAACAAGGGGAGCCCAAGTGGCCAGTTCCGCACCTTTCATTTTTTTTTTTTTATTATTATTTATAGCTTCTTGGAGAAGTTTGGGCTCAAATTACACTTACACCCCCTCATTTTACTTAAGTCATAATTTAACTCAATTCCAATTTTACATACTTTGAAAAAGACAATTTGACTCCTAAAATTTTAAATCAACCAATAAAAATCGCCAACCGCCCCGTTATTTTGGAATACTAGAAAAAATACAACTAAAATTATTCGTATAGTAAAAATCGGGGTGTCACAGAGTTGGTTGTACACTTCTCAACACATTAGACATGTTGAATATAATGAGAAGATGGTAGGTGAGCATTTAATGAGAGATAAGCCTTGGTTCGGCAATTAATAGCCAACTCTACCTATAAAGCTAATTCATTGTTTAATTAAAAGTGTTCCCATTACTAGTCTTGACAAAAACATCCCTTATACATGTATATATATATATGTGCACGAAATTGAGAATTCAAATATATGATGTATAATGTATTTTATACATGAATACAATCTATTTGAGCATATGAGAGTATTTTAAGAGGTTTTTAACACATTCTCATTGTGAAAAATAGAATTTTTTGAGTCATTGAGCCAATTGGTCAATTAATCATGGATATAATGCTTAACATATCAATCAATCATATTTACATCATGTATACACATTATACTAATATATCATAACATGAATTTAGAATTCTGAACAAGATTTGATATGTAAAATCAATTTTTAGTTCATGCAAGAAAACTGTCAAATTTGTTATTAAAACTTTGAAATAGTTTTGATCAAATTGATTTAATCCAATGATGATTTGATTTAATTTAATGATTTTATGATATAAAACACCTTAAATAAGGTATAGGAACGTTCAAAACCCTTCAAGAACGAATTACGATCAATCGTAAAATAGAGTAAGAGAGAAAACATATATTGACATTCAAATAAAAAGCTACTCTTTCATAAGAAGAAAAAATCAAAATTATTCCTAATAGGCACATAATTAAAGGTTGTTGAGTTAGGGTTCCATAGAATCAATAATCACCTCATTTGAACTCAAAATGAGTGAGATACGATCAAATGAGTAAGCAAAGGTCTAGACAAGATTTTCTGCTAAAACCAGTTATTGACTTATGCCGAAATATTGAAATTTGAATAGTCAAAACAACTTGGATTGACATAAAAATTATATCGTTTTAAATATATTTGAATTAGATTTTAAACCATATAATATTTATCAGATTTGGACAAGTAATGAGAGAGATATGTCCAATTTACTACCAAAGGGTAATTCTGATTCTTTTGGACAACTTGTAGATTGCTACAGTGATTTCGCTGCAATTCTATTTTTCTTCGCCCGTTCTTGATTTTGGTTGATATCTATGATCATTTTTCATCCAAACACCTTTAAAACATTATTTCAATGATATTCAAGGTGTTTTGATGATCCAAATACACAATGCACCTTTGATTATGATAAGAATATATTTTTCCAATTTTGCATATTTATGATCAAACGGGTGATTTTTTCGATTTTGCATGTAATGAGCAAACACATAATTAACATTGTGATATTTAGACATATTGGACATGTCAAGATTAATATATTACAATTTCATACACTCTCGGTGTGTGTGTACGTCCTATAGAGTTTCGAGTTCAATATCTTGAGTAATGTTATCAAAATGAAAAATTACATTATTTAAATCATACCTTTCGACTTGAATGTATCTACATGATGTATTTCCATACTGTATGGATGATCTATACTTATAAACAATGTTAGTTCATTTAAAATGTCAAATGAGGCGTTATCGTCAAAATCACATTTTTCGGAGATCCTATGATTGAAACCTCTTAGGCTAATAATCTCCCATTTTTTAATGATAATGACTCATTTGATGTTTGAAGAATGATAGTCATTTTACTAGCTCCCCCTAAGAATGAGATCGGTTCAAAAAAAATCTTAGAAAACTCATTTTTCATATCTTGATTAAGTTCAAATCTCTCTCTTGGAATCCTAAAAAACAGATAGTTTTTTACGAAAAGATCAAGTCACACAAAACCTCAACCCACTCAGTCAGTTGACTGAGCCCTGATATTTAGTTGACCGATCAATCCAGAGCCAAAACACAGCCTAAACCTACAGGCCAGTCGGTTGACTGATTGCCTCCAATCGGTTGACCGATTAGTTCATGTTGTTTCAGTTTCTCTTCAATTTACCCACTGATTCAAATGGTTAACCGATTGCCTCCAATTGGTTAACCTATTGGTTCAGGTTGTTCACTTCCTTTACTAATTTAGCCACTGTTTCAAACGACTAACGACCTCTTTAATTCGGTTGACCAAGTGGATCAGTAGCATTTCATTTTTGCTTCAAAACTCACTATTTGATTCGGTTGACTGATTTCTTTTTTTGGTTGATCGATTTGACCAGAATACTTCACTTTTTATACTTTAAAACATGTTTTATATTTAAGTCAATTATCAAATTCATTTCACATAAGAAGCGTATACAAAATCATAAATTAAGATCTTAAATTCTATCATTTCATATAAAGACACACATAAAAATAACTCATTTAAAGTATTGTGTGTGATCCTAATTCGGGTTGCATTAAGAGTATATAAATAGAGAATTATTTTCACCTAATTTTCTTCAAAATCTTCAAAATTTTTCATATCTTCATTGTGTCCATTTTGCACCCTTTATGTTTTCTTCATGAGGTCTTCTTCTTAATCAACTATATGGAACTCTTTCCTAAAACACTCAACAAAATCATTAGTTTCACAAAAAATATCAATACTTAATTATTCATCAAAACTTAGGGTTCGACAATCTTCTCCTTTTTTATGATGACAATTAACTTTGATATTTTATTCAATAAAGAATGTAACCATGTTCTCCCTAAATTCGAGTACGAGTATTTAAATTCATTTAAGCATTATTATGAAAACATAAGCAAATAATGATAAAGATATGCAATATAAGCCCAATAACTAACGTCTTCCTTTAACCAATGCAATGCTTAGGCGAACAAATTCCTAAATATCAACTAACTCATTAAAACATTAACTTCTTCCCCTTTGTCATCTCAAAAAGTGGGGGCGCAGACCCAAAAACATTATTCTAGGCATATATTGTTATACCTAGTCATACCTAAACCTCTAATAACTTTCATGAATTGATCTTTCGCTAGAGGTTTAGTAAAGATATCAACAAGTTGATTGGAGGTATCAACATACTCAATAGTCACATCCATTTTCTAAATGTGATCACGGATAAAATGATGTCTAATCTCTATGTACTTAGTTTGTGAGTGTTATGTATGATTCTTACTTAAGCAAATAGAACTTACTATCACAATAAATAGGGATATCCTCTATACATATTCCAAAATCATATAATTACTGCTAAGTATATAGAATTTAAGCGCACCAATTACCAACTGCCATATATTCGGCCTAAATTGTAGATAAGGCAATTGAGTTTTGTTTCTTACTAGACTAAGAAATCAAAGCATGTCCCAAAAAGTGACATGACTCGCTTGTGCTTTTACGCTCAACTTTGCATTCGGCAAAATCAGTTTCGGAGTAACTAGTTAACTTAAAGTCACTCTCCCCAGGATACCATAATCCTAGGTCACTTGTCCCTTTCAAATATTGAAAGATTCGTTTGATTGCAGTTAGATGCGATTATTTAGGACAAGACTGAAATCTAGCACATAAGCATGTACTAAACATTATGTCAGGTCTACTAGCAGTAAGATACAACAAACTATCAATCATATCTCAATACGTTTTTACTCGTATCGTCTTTCTCTATCTTTGTAGCTGTTGTCATGGGAGTTTTGTACTCTTTAGCCCATTCCAAGTCATATGTTTTCAATAACTCTTATGTGTACTTGGCTTGATTAATGAAAAATCATTCTTTAGTTTGCTTTATTTGTAATCTCAAAAAGAAGTTTAGTTCTCATATCATACTCATTTCAAATCTTACCTGCATAATCTTGGCAAACTCTTAACAAAAATCCTCATTAGTAAATCCGAATATAATATCATCAACATAAATCTATACTAATAAAATATCAGAATCATTTAATCGTTAACGCACAAGGACATGAATCATATCTCAATAATAACATGCATATTAAAGATGTTATCTCATAACATTCTAGATCCTTTCTTGAATAATAATTATTTAAAAATCAGGAGACATGAAACGTATGAGAATGTCATATTATCATGCATATAGCCAAGTATTTAATGCCTATAAATATATCCACCTGCAAAAGTATCAACTTAAAACACTAAGCATAAATTGATATGTCATGTATATTCAGACGATCGTATATATAGTATCAAAAATATATTAACGTGATTTCATAAAATAATACCAACCACATAAACTTAAATTTATACGATATGCCAACAAGTAAGATCATGATTAATACTGATTTTATTAAATATTTTTTAGTAATAAATATTTCATCAATAAACCAGTATTAGCTAACAATAGAATTCCACGTAGGCATATGATCAAAACATAATATTCATAGAGATGTGAGTCAATTTTAGTAAATCAGATGATAATTTCACATCACATAAATTTCTTATATAATCATGCAAGAATGAGATTGTTTTACCATTGAATTGAATGAAAATTCAACTCTAATCAATTATATCCTTGAATCAACCCTGTTCTTATTCTTGACTAAATTTTGAATTTCTGTATGAATATTTGTTTCTCCTTGAATTATCTAATAACTTGAAATTTTTTTAAATATACTTGGAAGAAAATCATTAGTAGAGATCAAGTGAACATATATTTATCAATTATTCTCAAAATTATGCATAATCACTAACCAATTCCAAGCAATTTTGATCCTATAAAATAATTGATTCAAATTAAGTCATCTCAAGTAACATGTTTCTTATAATCATATTATCGATTTCAAAAAATATCGATAAATGCATGATATGAGTAATATAAGAAAATTTGAAATAAATATATTACTACACTTTAAGTAAATGTGATTATCTGAATCACCATACAATATTTCTAAGACAACAAATAAGCACATCATTTAGTATGAATCTTAGAAACCTTTATTAACTTACCTATTTGGCAAGTCGTACACCTCCATCTTTAATAAATTTAATGAATTTAAGTTGCGAAGGGTTAGGAGTACCTCTTATATCTTTAGGGACGACTTACTTTTGACCTCATTTGTACCAACGATTGATTTGGATACACAATTTCTCTTGGTCAGTCTGTATCCTTTAAGCCTTTGATCGTTGACTTCGGTACATCTTTTCTATTTGGACGTGCCGCTTGTGACTTCTTTGTAACCTCCCATCTTGACTTTGGTACGTCTTTTTGGTTTGTACACGTTGCTTGTGGATTCTTGGTAGTTTCCCGTCTTGACTTTGATATAACCTTTTTGTTTGTTCCTTTCATTCCAGTCTCGACATTATGTAACTCTGCACAAGACATTTGGGTAGCACTCTTTGGTATCCATTTTATTTTGGATCTATTCTTGTTAGAAATAAACTTATGGTATCTAAACGGACATAATACTTTAAAATGTCCAAATCTATTGTAATAATAACATCTCAACTTCGATTGATTATCATAAATAGCACCAGAGTAAAGTATGAATCATTTCTAAAAATAGTAAAATTACAATCATTAGATTATGATGAAAGATGAGATAATGAAATATATCAATTTTCATAGATTGTTTTGAAGGATATAGAAACATTCTCAGAATATCTTAAAATAGACTTGAGGTCGGATTTTGATTTTTAAAAATTTTTCTTAAGTAAATTGATATTTAATTCAGGATCTGACATTTGCTTAAAAATCACGTCAAAATCATTTTTTAAAACTCTATTTTCATTTTCAAGAAAATCTGCTTTAGAGAGCAAATTATTTATTTCAAAAACAACATCTGAAAACTCTTTTATTCCACAATAGTCATCCACATGTATTTTAGATTTTCAAACACTTTTTCTTCTATTTTCAAAAGAATCAATTTTTCTTTTTAAACTCTTATTTTCTTTAGCAAAAAGAAGTGTGAGAGCAAGTAATTTTTCTATGACAATATAGACATTTTTATTATCATCATCTTCATCACTACCACTAATACCACAAGAATCATAAATAATAGGGAAAAGTACATTTTTGACCCTCTAACTATGGACACATTTCTATGTGGTCCTTCTAAGTTTTATCGTTTCATTTTAAACCCTCTATGTACTAACTTGTGTTTAAATGGTCCTTCCGTCAGAATTTCCGTCCAAAGTGGACGGAACTGTCTGCACGTGAGATGCACAAGCTTTTCTCAGGGGTATTATTGACAGTTCATATTATACAAGGTTAATGCCTTATTTTAAGAAAACATAAGGAGGAGAGGAGGGAATGCTTCCATTAAAGGCTGGTTAATCCCGCCTAAAAATGTTGCGACAGCCATTAAAGGCTGAGTGCAGAACGACATTTTCAGAGACGAAAGTAAGGCTGATCAAATCGAAGGCAACTGCGAAGAGAGGAAGACTGAGGAGGAGAAGAAGATCGAAGGCTGAAGCGAGAACGACACTCGAAACAGTGAAGATCGCAAGGCTGACCCAGTTCGAAGAGCTAGGGCTAAAAATTTGGTTCGTATTCAGCAACCCAAATCGCAAAATGGCAAAGAGGAACACAGTGTTCTGTCATTGTGGACGAATGGCTAAGGTTAGAACTTCATGGACGGTTGAAAATCCCTCAAGAAGGTTCTATGGTTGTGAGAGAGGTATTGGTGGGTGTGGGTTTTTTTTGTGGTTTGATCCGTTACCTTGTGATAGATGCAAACAAGTAATTCCGGGGTTGTTAAGGAAGATGAACAAGCAGCGAAGAAGGGAAAGAATATTATGGCTTTGTTTGATTTTGTCTTGGGTTTTGCTGGGTTTTCTTTTTTCAAAAGTGAATTAAGTGATTTTGTCTTGTTTCATCTGTAGTTTTAGTTTTGTTTTTCTTTTGATTGAATTCTATTTTAGTTTTAGTTTTAGTTTTGTTGCATTTTTGGAATTTTTTATATCTGGATGAAGATGTGATATGTTTTTTGAGTTTAGAAACAGAGTATGGTATGGTATGATGAAGGTGGAGTTGGGAAACCGTTTCTGTTTTTGAGGCACAACAGCCGGCACAACACAGCCTGAAGGGAAACTGTTTCTGTTTTTGAGGCACAACAGCCTGAAGTAAGAGCTTACAACAACCAAAAAAAAAAAGAAAAAAAAAAAAGAAGAAGCAAACATGAAGCAGTAGTAGTTGTATTAGTTCTCTCAAAATGAAAGATTACAAAAACTGCAATAGCAGTAGCAGTGGTCTTAAATCTTTCAAAATGAATTCTCAAAATGAAATATCACAAAAAAAGTGGCATTAGATGACACAAATTAAGCTGCAAATTTGAAAATTGGAAACCAACAATCTGCAACATTTAACATTTGAAGACTGGAAACCAAAAATTAAGCTGCAAATTTGAATACTGCATTTGCATCACTTCAATCCAAATATTCCATATCATGCCATACCAATAATAACATTCACAATCTGCAACATTTCACAGTTGAAGACTGGAAACCAAAAATTAAGCTGGAAATTTGAACACTGCATTTGCAACATTTCAATCAAAATATTCCATATCATTCCATACCAATAATAACATTCCATACCAGTAATATTCATACCAATATCAACAAAAAAAAAAGAAGAAAGTCATTCATACCAATATCATAGCATTCAAAAAATACACAATTTGTTGCCAAAAGTCATTCATAATTTTTTCCCAAAAGAAAACAAGTCTAATAATCACAATTGGTCAGTGGCCTTCATTTCCAGCTTGAGTGGCCTCATTTGCAGGTTTTGTACGTCTTCTTCCTCGAGTAGTACTTTGAGCAGTAGACGGCATTTCATTTCCAGCTTGAGTGGCCTCATTTGCAGGTTTTGCACGTCTTCTTTCTCGAGTGGTACTTTGAGCAGTAGACGGCATTTCATTTGCAGCTTGAGTGGCCTTATTTGCAGGTTTTGCACGACTTCTTCCTGGAGTGGTACTTTGAGTAGTAGACGGCCTTTCATTTGCAGCTTGCGTGGTAGATCCCTATTAGAGTATGATCCAATTAGTCGTTAAAGCAATTACAAAATAAAAAATCTTAACAGTGAAATATATACAAAATCCAAAAACTTACAGTGGTCGTCTTCCTCTGTTTCCTCTGTCTCTTCTTTATATTTCCACCTTGACCCTTACATGTCCTTCTATTGTGGCCTATATTACCACATTTTCTGCACTTCAAAGTTACTTGAGCCCTCCTCAAACGAGTACACTTTCTTGAAACCTCATCTAGTCCCCTTTTCCTAGATTTTTTGGGCCTCCCAGGTTGTGTACGGTGCAGAGGTGGTAACAATTCAATGTTCACAAATTTGGGCCACAAGTTGGATGAATTCATTGGTCGTATGACGGGCTCATAGGTGGCCAAGTAAGTTTCCTTTCTAAACCAGTGGGAAACATACTTGTCTGGGCTCTCTTTTTTACTCCAAATTGCTGAAATTGCATGCTCACATGGGATTCCAGACAAATCCCACTTCCGACAAGCACATGTCATATGGCCCAAATCAACCACAAATTGGTCCCCATCTTGACACAACATTTGAAACATCAGCCCTCCAGACCACAATGCCCTACACTTCCCAGCTTCTCCTTTATTCTTTTCTAAGACTTCATGAATTTTTGGTCCTATGGTTGTCTCCATATTTCTTATATTCTCCCTCTTTATTTGCATTCTTTTCATCAATAAACACCTAATTGTCTCTAGCAAAGTGACAATTGGCTTATCCCTAGCACCAAGGATGAAGCCATTAAAACACTCAGCTAGATTGTTCGACAATTTATCACATTGGGTGTTTAGATTGAAGTGAGACCTAGCCCATTTCCTAGGGGGATGTCTATTGATCCACTGAAACGCATTCTCATCTAGACATCTTAATCTATCCATGGCCTTCCCAAAGTAATGTAAATGATATGCAGACCCACAAGACCATAAAGCATTTTTCATTATTTTACCTCTAAATTGCTTCTTGTAGTTGTCATAGATGTGTCTTAAACAATTTCTGTGCTCAGCTCCAAGAAGTATAGTCTCCATCACTGTCTCCAATCCCTATTAAATTACAAATAAACCAAAAAAAAAACAGTTACAGAATGTTACAGCAGATCAGTTACAGAAAACAGTTACAAATGAACAAAAAAAACTGAATGAGCAAAAAATAAAATAAAAGTACCTTCTGTTCATCTGAAATGAAGGTCCAATTATGCTGATTTGTGACCCCAATATCATTGACCACCAACTCTATGAACCACTTCCAACTGTCTGCACACTCAGCCTCAACCACAGCATATGCAAGCGGATACATACCATTGTTTCCATCCACTCCAACTGCACATAATATCTGTCCAGGAAATGGCCATTTAATGAAGCATCCATCTAGGCACAATACTTGCCTGCAACCATTACTAAAACCCTGCTTTAGAGCTCCGAGACAAACATAAATCCGTTGAAATCTAGGCTGCCCAGCCTCCTCATCAAACTTAGATTTCACTACAACACTTGAGTCAAGGTTTGATCTTCTCAATTCTTCGGCATAATCCCAAACCTTCTTGTACTGTTCTCCATAACTCCCCTCAATCATCCCTAATGCCTTTCTCTTTGCTCTAAATACCTGTGCCCTCGATACACCAATGCACAGTTCAGTCTCAACAGCATCCTTAAACACCTTCAAACTCCATTCGGGATTACATCTAAATCTTTCCAAGTAATGCTTAGCCAACCATGTAGAGCTACAATTTCTATTCCAATACACATTGCCACAACTGTGATCTCCATTCAACTTCTTAATTTGCATGTCACCATTTTCGTTTAAAGAAGCTTGAATGAACCACCTGCACCCCGATTCTTTACATACCGCCCTCACTCTTTTTTTCTCATTCTTTTTCAAAAACACATTTTTACCTTGTTTTATTGCATATCCCCTCAACGCCCTGACAAGTTCTGCCCCACAAGAAAACAACATCCCTAATTCAAAAGGATTATCTAGGAATTCCATTTCTTTCCTATACTCTGGCCAAACATTATGAGTATCCTCATCCCCTGACTCAGCCCTAATATCCTCGTCCTCATCAGCATATTCTGACTCCACTTCAATATCATCCACATTAACGGTAGGCTGATGGGTGTGACTACTTTCCCCCATTTCTTTACGTCCCATCCATTCACTCTCGGAATCTACATTTCCTTCAAACAATAAATCATCGTCTGTTTCATCTTGTTCTCTCCCACTGAATTCACTATCCTCATCTGACTCTTTCTCATCCCCTGTCTCATCCCTTGATTCAGCCCTTGCCTCCAACCCAACCCCTGATTCAGCCCCTTCCTCAACCCCTGATTTAGCCCCTTCCTCAACCCCTGATTTAGGCCCATCATTGTCAAAATTGTGTTGACTCTGCGTCAAAAGCAGAGGAGGAAGCACAGGTTCAGCCAAATCATTTGAACCTGCTTGACTCTGAAACTGGGGCTCACTACTCTTATCCTTAAAATAAAATTCTATTACTCTACTCGGTGGTAAAATCCTAACCATGTCAAGAACATCATTGTCAGTGATAAGAATCTTCAGACCTTTGTTTAGAGGAAGGGTGGGAATCTTATAAAACAGTAAAACCTCAGATTTAGAAGTATTGTACCCTAAGGCCTCTGCCATATCCTCAACATCTAACAATGATATTCTATCCTCATCCCAGTTATCAAAGTAGCAAATTGCCCCTCCAACATATTTTGAGTTTACAAATCTACCACCGTAGTGAATTTTGGCAGATAAATAAGATGAGTTTGGGGCTGTCATTAACAAAACAGAAACGAAAAACAAAAAACAAATAACTAACTAAAGCAGTAAAGCTTAAAAGACCCAACAAAGACAAAAGAAGGGAATACATAAAAAGTCCACAAAAAATAGATTAAAAACCCTAAAATTTATGCAACCAAACAAGGGACCACCATTCAAGCGAAGACAAAAAGTGAAGACAAGAATGTTGGAATGTATGGAGACAAGATACCAATGCCTTTATCACATTAAAAAAATACCAAAATGCAGAATACAGAAATAACGCATGCATTTCAAAAACGTATCAACTACAAATCGAACACAGAGGGAAGATGAAAGAGATTAAAACATGAAACACTTATGGTAATTTGGCCCTCCGTCATCGTCGTGTCTTATACCTTGCATGTTGCCGATTGTCGGAGAGAGAGAGCTGAAATGGCGTGATTTACAACTTCTCTTTCAGATGCTCAAGCAAACCCTAGGTTTTGAGTTTTGAGAAGACGATGGTGAAGAGAGAGAATGAAAGAAGTTTGGCTCACGATGGAGTGTCTGAGTAGGAATGGGATGGCTGTCTCTTCCTATGAACTGAAAAGGCTACGGACGCTTGCTTCTTTTTTTTTTTTTTTTTTTTGTTTTTGTTAACCTTGTATAATATGAACTGCCAATAATACCCCTGAGAAAAGCTTGTGCATCTCACGTGCAGACAGTTCCGTCCACTTTGGACGGAAATTCTGACGGAAGGACCATTTAAACACAAGTTAGTACATAGAGGGTTTAAAATGAAACGATAAAACTTAAAAGGACCACATAGAAATGTGTCCATAGTTAGAGGGTCAAAAATATACTTTTCCCTAAATAATATTATCATATATGAATCTATCACTATCAAGAGATGATACACAAAAAATATTATTCATGGTGTGTGTCATGTGATCGATTTAGTTAGGATATTAAGCCTATTGAGCTAAAACTTACTATGATATCAATTGTTGACCCAAAAAGTTACCCAAGAGAGGGTGAATTAGGTAGTTAAAAAATTTAAACAATTAGTTCTTTAAACACTTAAGATCAAATTATCAATTTTTCTAAATTAAATATTATCTTAGTTATGCAACGAATATGTATTTAATACTAAGTGCACACCCAATCATAATATCTTAGTTATGCAGCGAATGTGTGTTTAATACTAAATGCACACCCAATCATAATATAATAAAAAATAAATAATGCAGCACAAAACAATATATCATGTTTTGGTCAAACTAGTCTTGCCTACTCCAGTCTCTCGTGAAGGCCCAAAAATTACCCAAGAGAGGAGTGAATTGGGTTTTGGCAAATAATTCGTTATTTAAAAACTACTCAATATAACCTAAGTGTTAATGTGATTAAGTGCACAACGGATATTCAAACAAGAGTAATAATCATAAACACAAATATATGCGAAAATGTAAAGAGTAGAGTTAGAGAGATTGACACCGGTATTTTATAGTGGTTTGACAAACACCCTTTGCCTAGTCCACTCCCCCGAGCTCCTTCAAGGATTTTACTATCTTTGATCTTCTTACGGGTGAAGAACAAACCGTTTAAGTTGCTGCTTGAGAAGTACGTATCTCAAGTCTTTACAATATAAAGTGAATATATTCCACTCACAAATCTCTCCTCTTGAGTAAAACCCTTACTCAAGATTTACAATGAAAATCTCACCGTCTCACAAAATGAAGTTTCAACACTCACAAGATATAGAACTCAAGAATCTATGTGTTTGAAGCAAATACAACAAACACTCAAGAAATATGAATCAAGAAGAGTATAAGTGTTGTTGGACAGATTTTAGCTTGAAAGCCTTTGGTAGTATCACTTTGATCTTTGAGATTCACTTGATTGATACTTTGATGAGTAATTTCCTCCATCAATCTTCTCTCTTTTTATAGATGTAGAGAATGTAGGAGGATATCTCATTTGAAGAACTTGAGAGCAAATGTCCGTTTAAAAATCTTCATCAAATTTCAACATTCAAATTGCATAGGCTCCTCTTCCATTATCTCTGCAGATTTGTCAAGAATCTTTTCCTCTTTTTCAAACCTCAATTAATGCAAGATAGTATAATTAAATGCATAGGACCCATAATCCATTCATGTTGTTGAGGTAGTGAAAAAATACAGCCATTATCTCTTACATACAATGTATATAATAGAGTGTAAGGGATCATGATATTTGTAGACAAAGCATGATGGAGTTTATGCAAAGATGGTGTGAAATCATTTAATGCTAAGCTCCTTTCATTAAAGAATGCAGCTAGTATAATCAAGATATGATACCTTTCATACTAGTGGAAGACAAGGTATGGGCTAGCATTTATTGAGCTACTCTACTATCAATTCAAAATGGTATCTTTGTATTCCCACTTGATTTCAAAACAATATACTTGTATTTTTATAGAATAATGAATATGATCATTCATATAAGTAGTGTATAATGTATATCATACAATTATACAAACCAATTAAGTACATACAAGTATTTAAGGCATTTGAATACTTAGAATCATTTAGCATGATGAAAACATAATTTTCATACCTTATGAATCAATTTGTCAATTAATCATAAATGAATTGATGAACATATCAATTGATCATGCATATATCATGTAGACATGTTAAACTAATATCTCATGATATGATTTGAACGTTCCGAATAAAATATGATATGCAAATCCAAATTTGAGTTCATGACAAAATTCTGCATTTTGAGTTATAAAATGTTTCAAAATGTTTTGATCAATTTCTTTTTAATTCAACATTGTATTGATCAAATTGAATGATGCAAATATGTTATATAATCATTATAAGGCATATGAATTATCATACATTAATTAGAACAAGCATACGACGCCAAAACGTGAAGTCAAAAACAGAGCAGGAGAGAGAAAGCATTATGCTTGAAAGTAGTCGACTACTTATGCTGCAGTTCCTACGGCATGACGTTTTCGTACGTTTTGGATTTTTGGTTTTAGTTTATGATCGTTTATCATTATAAACACTTTATAAAGCATGTAACAATTATTAACAAGATGTTTATATGATTTAAAAACTCAATGATCATATTAAGAACATAAAATTCCAATTTCGCATAATTATGATCAATAGGTATTTTTTCCGATATAGCATGTAATGATCAAACGCATACTTCACATTGTAATATATAAGTATATTGGATATGATAAGATCAATATATCACAATTAAGAACACATACGGTGTGTGTGTGTCCTATAGAGTTCCGAGTTCAATATCCCGCAAGTATTGTTGAAATGAAAAATTACTTTAATGTAAATCATACATTTTCATACTTTTTCGACTTGATTTCGCTTTCATGATTTGTTTTGATGGTATTTGAATATTCTATATTCAAAATCAACGTTAGTATATTTAAAACGTCAAATGTGTGTGTTATCGTCAAAATCACTTTAATCCGGGAATCCTATGATTGAAACCGCTTAGGCTAACAATCTCTCTCTTTTTGGTGATGACAATTCATTTGATGTTTTAATAGCAATAAATACTTTTCTATCTTCCCCTGAGAATGAGATTGGTTTTGAAATAATTTTATCAATAAAGTTCAATTATTCATTCTCTCAAGGTCAGTGTAGTTTATAACATAATAACCATAAATAATATAATCATAATCATAGTCATAATAATCATACATAATCATAGTCATAAACAACACAAGATAGAAATGCAAATATAACTAGTACTAAATCTCTAACACCAAATTTCTAACATCAAACCTAACTAACTAGTACTTAATCTCTAACATCAAATCTAGTTTTCTCCTCCTTTGTCACATCAAAAAGAGATGGTAAACTAGTCTTGAGGTGGTGGAGGTGGATAGCGTGTATAGAAGTGACTAGTGAATTGTATGAAGGATCCTATGAGAGTATCAAACCGCTCATCCACATGATGTGCATGGGTGTCAAAACGGTTTGAAAGATCATCCATTATCCCTTCAAAGCGATTAGTCATATCATCCATTCTCCCTTCAAACCTTGTGCTCATGTTGGCCATATGAGTAACAAGATCATTATAATTGAAGTTTGGAGCATTGGAACCTTCTCCAACTTCAAAAGTCGGAGTACCACCGGTTTGAGGTGGTGCGTCCTCCATTTCGTCATCTCCTTCTTCTTCTTCCTTTTTTTGTTCCACATTTTCAGCACCTTCTTGATAAGCATCGGCATGCCTTAGTTCCACCGGAACATTTGTGAGTGCGAAACCAACAACTTCATGATCAACTTGTCTATTCCTTTTTCGAAAACGACCATTGACAAATTGATAACTCATTTTCAATACGGTTGAATGGTCAAGAATTTCATGATGAGTAATGATAGAAGATGGAATTTCATTTTGGAGCGGGACTTGGAAATGATTGAAAATAGCGGTGATAGCAATTCCATAAGGCAAAGAGCCTTTGTTTTTGTTCTTTTGAGCCAACATATACTTTCCGATGACAAATGCAAGATCAATGTTAGTGTTGTCAAGAAAACTCTTTAGAAGGAAAATATCGAAGAAAGTGATATGAGATCTACTTCCGGCTCTAGACACAATGGAGTAGTTGATTATAGAGTGAATCAAACAAAATTCAAGTGGTAAATCGGCTACAGAATTACGATTATCAGGACGAAAATATGGTTCACAAAGAGTAGCCAAGACATTCCATTGATTGAAATTCAAGTGGATTGACAACCAATTGTTATTGATCTTGGGTTTAATCTCTCCTCTAGGTAAATAAAATATATTAGCAAGAAGGCTATTACCAAAAGCGATTTCAACGCCATTCACATAGGAAGTGTAAACACCACGTTCATAAACAAGATTCGCATAGAACATTTGGACAAGAACAGAATATAGTGGTAATGAAATACCAACAAAATAATCCCAACTGGCATGATTCAGATAGGTACGTGTAAAAAGATTGTGATTTGAAAGAGATTCAAAATCAACAGGACCACCGGGGATTACCTTACGGTGAGAGAAATCAGAGCGGAATTGTTCTTCATGTTCGGGGCGTAAGAAATGATAGTTGTCGAATGGAATAACCGAGGCTGCCTCTTGTTCCTGATTTCTCCTTGATCTCCTTGGTGCCATTGCTTGAATTTCTCAAGAATACAAGAATTCAACCTAGGGTTTGGACAATTTCTCAATCACTCTCAAGTTTTATCAAGGTTTCCCTCTTCTTTAAGGGTAGGAATGAAATGATGTGAGAATATTTTATTATATAGGCAAGGAATTCGGATGAAATAAACCCTAACTCCTAAGATTTGCAATAAATTCGTACGCACGGTTTTCCACCCATCAGGATAAGTAGTCGACTACTTATCCGGAAAGTAGTCGACTACTTCTGCTGTAACATTTCAGTAGGGAGTCGGCTTGATCCGTTTTTGTTTTATGCTCTAATTGGATTGATTTATTCAATATTTAGCATTTGTATGGTTTTTTGAAGTATATATCAATCCTAATTAATTTAGAATTGATCAATATTACTCATAACCAAATTTCGTTTTTGCCTCAGGGATTCAAGTCTATCAAAATTAGATTTTTTATCACTTTTGAAGAACATGGTTTTGAAATCATTTTAAAAATATTTTAAACACATCAAAAATTTATATCAGTGAAAAAATCATTTTAAATCAAGATTGAAGTAATTTTTGACAATTTATAGCATATTTACTCTCAAGTAGAAATTTTGAAAGTTTTCATTCTTTCAAAGCATCTTTTTGTCTCATCATGCCTAAGCCACGTAATATTTTTTAAAATTGTTCTTCCCCGAGAGGCTTAGTAAAGATATCGGCTAGTTGATTATTAGTGTCAATGAATTCCAATGTGATATCGCTTTTTTGAATGTGGTCACGAATGAAGTGGTGTCTTATTTCAATGTGCTTAGTTCGTGAATGTTGAGTAGGATTTTTACTCAAACAAATAGCGCTAGTGTTATCACATAAGATTGGAATACAACCAACATTTAATACCGAAATCTCCCAATTATTGTTTCATATATAGTACTTGAGCACAATAATTTCCAGCCGCGACATATTCGGCTTCGGCGTTGGATAATGCAACCGAGTTTTGTTTCTTGCTTAACCAAGAAACCAATGCGTGTCCTAGAAAGTGACAAGTACCACTAGTGCTTTTACCCTCGACTTTGCAACCGGCAAAATTAGCGTCAGAATAACTAAGCATGTCAAAACAATCATTTTTAGGATACCATAAACCTAAATCACATGTACCAAGCAAATATCGAAAAATACGTTTAACGGTAGTTAAATGTGATTCTTTAGGACAAGATTGAAAACGAGCACATAGACACACATTAAACATTATATCCGGTCTACATGCCGTAAGATAAAGGAGACTACCAATCATACCTCGGTATTCCTTCTCATTTACCTTCTTACCACTTTCATCGGTGTCCAATTTGATTGAAATACTCATAGGTGTATTATATACCTTTGAGTTTTCCATTCCGTATTTTTTTATTAAGTCTTCAGTATACTTTGCTTGATTTATAAATATTCCATCCATTGATTGCTTAATATGTAATCCGAGAAAGAATGTTAATTCTCCCATCATACTCATCTCGAATTCTTCCTGCATAAGCTTAACAAACTTTTGGCACAAGATCTCATTAGTAGCTCCGAAAATGATATTATCAACATAGATTTGAACTAGTAAGATATTATTTTCAGCTTCTTTAATAAATAAAGTTATATCGGTTAAACCACGTTTAAAATCTTTTTCTAAGATAAATCCACTTAACCTCTCATACCAAGCTCTAGGAGCTTGTTTGAGACCATAAAGTGCTTTGGATAGTTTGAAAACATGATTTGAAAATTTTTCATCTTCAAAACCGGGAGGTTGTTCAACATAAACTTCTTCGGAAATGAAACCATTTAAAAATGCACTTATAACATCCATTTGAAAAAGTTTGAAATCATTAGCACAAGTAAAAGCAAGTAACATATGTATAACTTCTAATCTAGCTACCTGTGCATATGTTTCATCATAATCTATCCCTTCTTCTTGATTATAACCTTGTGCTACCAATCTTGCTTTATTTCTAATAACAACACCAGACTCATCCTTTTTATTTCGAAAAACCCATTTTATTCCAATCACGGGATGGTCATTAGGTCTTGGTACTAGAGACCAAACGTTATTCCTCTCAAATTGATTTAACTCATCTTGCATTGCAAGAATCCAAAATTCATCGTCAATAGCTTCAAAAATATTTTTAGGTTCAATTTGAGATAGGAAAGAAAAATTGTTAACACAGTTTCTCAAAGAAGATCTAGTACTTACTCCACGTTCAATGTCACCAATGATTTGATCGGATAGATGAATGTTGACTTTTTTCCACGCCTTAGGTAATGTGTTCTCGGAAGGTTGTACTTTCATTGAGTCATTATCAACGGGCCTTAAATCAGTGTTTTCAGCTTCTTCCATTGATTTTTCTATCAAATCTGTATTTTCTTCATCAATATCCTTTCTTGGCGAAAAGGGGTTAGATTCCTCAAAAACAACATGCATTGATTTTTCAACTACAAGTGTATGTTTATTATATACTCTATAAGCTTTACTATTAGTTGAATAACCAAGAAAAATACCTTCATCGGAATTAGCATCAAATATAGAAAGATTTTCTTTATCATTAAGAATAAAACACTTGCAACCAAAAACTTTAAAGTATGAGATAATAGGGGTTTTACCATTCCATAATTCATATAAAGTTTTATTTAAGCCTTTACAGATTGAAACACGGTTCAAAACGTAACATGCCGTACTTACGGCTTCCGCCCAAAAGTATTGCAGTGAAGAATGCTCGTTTAACATAGTCCGAGCCATTTCTTGTAAAGAGCGATTTTTCTCTCAATAACGCTATTTTGTTGAGGTGTTCTAGGGGCTAAAAAATTGTGTCCGTAACCTTGTTCGTCACAAATTTTTTCAATCTCATCATTTTGGAATTCTCTTCCTCTATCGCTTTGGATATTGTTAATGCTAAAACCTTTCAACACGCTTACAAAACTTAACAAACACATAAGCAACATCACTTTTCTTAGCAAGTAGTAGAACCCATGTATATCTAGAATAATCATCAACAATCACAAATGCATAAAGTTTGCCACCTAAGCTAGCAACGGGATTAGGACCAAATAAGTTAAGATGCAAAAGTTCCAATGGTTTAGTAGTAGAAATAAACTTCTTCTTCTTAAAAGAACTTTTAACTTGTTTACCAAGTTGGCATGCATCACATATTTTATCCTTAACAAATTTTGCATTTGGTAATCCATGTACAAGATTATTTTTAGATAAGTTTGAAATAAGTTTCATGTTAGCATGTCCTAGACGTCTATACCATAACCAACTATTTTTGGTTAAAGCATTTAGGCATGAAACATTTTGTGAAGATAGATTGTCAAATGAACATGTACAAATATTTTCAAAACGTGATGCAACAAATAAAACTTTGTGATCATCATCTTCTTTGACGACACATTGATTTTCAAGAAAAGTTACTTTAAAACCGTTATCACATAGTTGGCTTATGCTTAGAAAATTATATTTTAAGCCTTCAACAAGTAAAACATTTTCAATAATAAAATCATTTTTACCAACTTTACCAATACTAATGATTTTACCCTTAGAGTTGTCTCCAAACGTCACATGTCCACCATCTTTAGGTGTCAAAGATGTAAATTGATTTTTATCGCCTGTCATGTGCCGTGAGCAACCGCTATCTAGGAGCCATTTGTCCTTACTTATGTTTGCTTGAAAACTAATCTACAAAGAGCACCTCAAATGATTCTTAAACGGTACCCGTTTTACTTGGGTCCGGGAGGGTTAGTCTTTGGAACCAAGGTTCCCTTTGGTACCCAAATTTTTTTTACCTTTGTATTTGTATTTTTCAGTTTTCTTTCATTACAAACATCGATGGCGTGACCAACTTTGTTACAATAAAAATATTTTATAAACTTTTTGGTTTTAGAGAAAAAATTCTGAAATTTCTTTTGTTTCTTATATTAATGAAAACCCAAACCTATTTTGTTGAAAACACCCTTTTGACTTCCTAAGAGAAGTTTAAAATTATTTTCACCTTTAGTAAACTTGTGGACTGTTTTGGTTAAATCATCAACTTGATTTTTTAAAGAAATATTTTTCTTTTTAAGATCACATTTCTTTAAAGAATCATTTTCTTGTTTTAAAGAAATAATTTCAGATTTTGTTGTTTCCAATTCTTTTGAAAGAGTAGCTATTATTTTGTTAAGATTTATCATTTTAGAAAAATAATTTTTAAGCTCATCTTTTAATTCTTCATATGCATCAAGTAGTTTATCATATTCATCTAATGAACAAGTTTCGGAAGTAGGAGTTACCTCATCTTCTTTTGCCATGAGTGCAAGTAAGTTGGCCTCCTCGCCACTACTTTCACTTTCAGAGTCACTTGAGTCAGTGTCATCCCAAGTTGCTTTAAAAGCTCTTTTCTTGTTTTTGTAATGATGTTTCTTCGGCTTTTTGTGATCCTCCTTGAGTTGAGGATATTCGGTTTTGTAGTGACCGAACTTGTGACATTTATAGCATTCAACTTTGCTTATGTCAGTTTTGTTGAATTTCTTTTTCTTGAAGAATCTCCGGTTGAGCCGATTAAGTCGTTTTGTCAAGATAGCCATTTCACCTTCAGGTTCACTCCCGATGCTATCATTGTCATCATCATCGTCATGAATAGCTTTTAAGGCTATTCCTTTCTTTCAGTTTCTATCTTCTTCTTCGTAGCCTTTGAGTGACGGCTCATGAGTGGTCAAGTTACCAATGAGTTCATCAATGGAATATTTGTTTAGATTTTTGGATTCCGAGATGGCCGTTGCCTTTGGATCCCATGCCTTGGGAAGAGCTCTAAGGATCTTTCGTACTCGTTCGGACATTGAGTATGGCTTTCCGAGTTCATTCAAGCTATTACAAATATTTGTAAAGCGAGTATACATCTTCATGATCGATTCTCCATCCTCCATCTTGAATAGTTCGTATTGGTGCACGAGAATATCGATCTTGGATTCCTTGACTTGGTTTGTACCCTCAAGAGTAATCATAAGAGTATCCCAAATCTCCTTAGCCGATGAGCATCCGAAAATCCTATTATATTCATGAATATCTAAACCACAATAAAGAAGATTAATAGCTTGGGTATTTATAGAAATTAATTTGGTGTCCCTATCATCAAATTTCGATTCTACCTTAAGTGTAGTAGATCCATCAAGATTAGTTTTGATAGAAATATGTGGACCATTCTTAATAACTTTCCAAGTTTCATAATTTGTAGCTTGTAAAAATGTTATCATTCTAGCTTTCCAAAAAACATAATTGTTACCATTAAATAAAGGAGGTCTATGCATGGATTGACCTTCGGGAAAGGTAGTTGCAACGAAACTTGCCATGATCGATTTGCTAGGATTTTAAGCATTATTAAGCAAGTGTAGCTCTGATGCCAATTGAAGGCCCAAGAATTATCCAAGAGGGGGGTGAATTGGGTTTTGGCAAATAATTCATTATTTAAAAACTACTCAATATAACCTAAGTGTTAATGTGATTAAGTGCACAACGGATATTCAAACAAGAGTAATAATCACAAATACAAATATATGCGAAAATGTAAAGAGTAGAGTTGGAGAGATTGACACCGGTATTTTATAGTGGTTCGGCAAACACCCTTTGCCTAGTCCACTCTCCTGAGCTCCTTCGAGGATTTCACTATCTTTGATCTTCTTACGGGTGAAGAATAAACCGTTTAAGTCGCTACTTGAGAAGTACGTATCTCAAGTCTTTACAATATAGAGTGAATATATTCCACTCATAAATATCTCCTCTTGAATAAAACCCTTACTCAAAATTTATAATGAAAATCTCACCGTCTCACAAAATGAATTTTTAACACTCATAAAATATAGAACTCAAGAATCTATGTATTTGAAGCAAATACAACAAACACTCAAGAAATATGAATCAAGAAGAGTATAAGTGTTGTTGGACAGATTTTAGCTTGGAAGCCTTTGGTAGTATCACTTTGATCTTTGAGGTTCACTTGATTGATACTTTGATGAGTAATTTCCTCCATCAATCTTCTCTCCTTTTATAGATGTAGAGAATGTAGGAGGATATCTCATTTGAAGAACTTGAGAGCAAATGTCCGTTTGAAAATCTTCATCAAATTTCAACATTCAAATTGCATAGGCTCCTCTTCCATTATCTCAGCAGATTTGTCAAGAATCTTTTCCTATTTTTCAAACCTCAATTAATGCAAGATAGTGTAATTAAATACATATGACTCATAGTTCATTCATGTTGTTGAGGTAGTGGAAAAATATAGTCATTATCTCTTACATACAATGTATATAATAGAGTGTAAGGGATCATGATATTTGTAGACAAAGCATGATGGAGTTTATGCAAAGATGGAGTGAAATCATTTAATGCTAGGCTCCTTTCATTAAGGAATGCAGCTAGTATAATCAAGATAGGATACCTTTCATACTAGTGGAAGATAATGTATGGGTTAGCATTTATTGAGCTACCCTACCATCAATTCAAAATGGTATCTTTGTATTCCCACTTGATTTCAAAACAATATACTTGTATTTTTATAGGATAATGAATATGATCATTCATATAAGTAGTGTATAATGTATATCATATAATTACACAAACCAATTAAGTACATACAAGTATTTAAGGCATTTGAATACTTAGAATCATTTAGCATGATGAAAACAGAATTTTCATACCTTATGAGTCAATTTGTCAATTAATCATAAATGAATTAATGAACATATCAATTGATCATGCATATATCATGTAGACATGTCAAACTAACATCTCGTGACATGATTTGAACGTTCCGAACAAAATATGATATGCAAATCCAAATTTGAGTTCATGACAAAATTCTGCATTTTGAGTTTTAAAATGTTTCAAAATGTTTTGATCAATTTCTTTTTAATTCAACATTGTATTGATCAAATTGAATGATGAAAACATGTTATATAATCATTATAAGACATATGAATTATCATACATTAATTAGAACAAGCATACGACGCTAAAACGTGAAGTCGAAAACAAAACAGGAGAGAGAAAGCATTATGCTTGAAAGTAGTCGACTACTTTCAGCATAAGTAGTCGATTACTACTTATGCTGCAGTTCCTGCGGCATGATGTTTTCGTCTGTTTTGGATTTTTGGTCTTAGTTTATGATCGTTTATCATTATAAACACTTTATAAAGCATGTAACAATTATTATCAAGATATTTATATGATTCAAAAACTCGATGATCATATTAAGAACATAAAATTCCAATTTCGCATAATTATGATCAATAGGTGTTTTTTTCGATATAGCATGTAATGATCAAACGCATGCTTCACATTTTGATATATAAGTATATTGGATATGATAAGATCAATATATCACAATTAAGAACACATACGGTATGTGTGTGTCCTATAGAGTTCTGAGTTCAATATCCCGCAAGTATTATTGAAATGAAAAATTGTTTTAATGTAAATCATACATTTTCATACCTTTTCGACTTGATTTCACTTTCATGATTTATTTTGATGGTATTTGGATATTCTATATTCAAAATCATCGTTAGTATATTTAAAACGTCAAATGTGTGTGTTATCGTCAAAATCACTTTAATTCGGGAATCCTATGATTGAAACCACTTAGACTAACACCTCGAGCTCCACAGAGATTCGCAGTCCACTAAATCCCTTTAATCCCTTTACCAGGTAGGAACCAAACCCTTACAATGATTCTTTTACAAGCACAGAATCAACCTTTACAAATTACCATTTTCCTAGGCTTAGGATTAACCCTATCTTTTTACCAGGCCAAAGATTAACCTAACACTCTCTCACTTTATCCTTTTCACAGGGAATAATGAACTTTTACAATTCACTTAAAATAAAAATTCAATTACTGGAAGAATCAAAACCTAATTTTTTTCAAGGAAAAAGAATAATCTAACATTTTTACAGGACAAAGATCAAACTCTAGTTTTTTTCACAGGAAAAAGATTGAAACCTAATTACCCTGACTAGACACCATCCTAAATGTGTTTAATCCGCTCAAATTCGCAAAAAAAATTAAGTTTCTTCCCACAAGGAGCTTCTACTACCTCAATACAAATATACTCGATTAATGTCCCGAATAATTATTATGTGATAGATACAATGTGAGGCAAACAAAATCTGATTAAATAACAAAGTGGGTAGCACAATTTTAAGCACGTAATCAAATAATCATATAAAATCGTTTAAAAAAATTCAGGCTTTTAAGTTTAAAACGATTTTCTAAACAATCTTAAACCAAACAATCAATAAATATATAAATTCAAAGTAAATAACAAAATTTGGAAAGATCTCACCAGAAAAACATCGACGACAATGATTGAATAGCAATTAGAACCCAAATTGGTGATGACAAACAACTGGCGCCTTAGATCAAGAACTTGAATAGAATCTCTCTTTGAAATCTCAACAAAAATCTCACTCTTAGATAGCTCAAACTGATATTTTTTATGTGTTTAACTCATTCTCGTAGGTCTCTTTAAGTAGACAAATATCAAGCCCTCCAACGACTAGTTTTTAAAGATATGCCTAAAAAACACTCTTAGACCCCATATAACATTACCTTTCATTTCAGGTGTATTCCACATTAAAATATCTTTCAATTTTCTTAAATAAGTCTACAAAACTATTCTCAAGTTAAAACCATAAAAATATAAAGTATTAATCCATTTAAATTAAAAGAATCTCAAAGTATATGGACCAAATCAATAGGGATAATAGAATAGGTAGATCATATCTTAATTAAGTTTAAATTCCCTAAATCTCTCCCGTAGAATTCTAAAAAAGGGATAGTTTTTTATCAAGAGATTAAGTCACATGAAACCTCAACCCACTCAGTCGGTTGACCATGCCTTAACATTCGGTTGACTAACCAATCCAAAGCCGCAACACAGTCTAAACCTACAATCCAATCGGTTGACCGACTGCCTCCAATCGGCTGACCGATTGGTTCAGATTGTTCCAGCTTCTTTTCAATTTACCCACTAACTCAAACGATTGATCGATTACCTCCAATCAGTTGACCGATTGGTTCAAGTTGTTCACTTCCTTTACCAATTCAACCACTGTTTCAAACGGTTGACCGACCTCTTTAATTCGGTTGACCGATTGAATCAGTAGTACCTTATTTCTGCTCCAAAACTCACTGTTTAATTCAGTTGACCAATTTGACCATAATACTTCACTTTTTATACTTTAAAACATGTTTTCTATTTAAGTCAATTATCAAATTCATTTTACATAAAGAGCACATACAAAATCATAAATTAAGGTCTTAAACTCTATTATTCCATATCAAGACACACATAAAAATAACTCAGTTAAAGTGTCGTATATAATCTTAATTCGGGTTGCATTAAGAGTATATAAGTAGAGAGTTGTTTTCACCTAATTTTCTTCAAGATCTTCAAAACTCTTCATATTTTTATTGCGTCCATCTTGCACCATTTTATGTTTTCTTCATGAGGTATTCTTCTTAATCAATTACATGGAACTCTTTTTTGAAACACTCAACAAAATCATTAGTTCTACAAAAAATATCAATACTTAATTGTTCATCAAAACTTAGGATTCAACAATCTCCCATTTTTTTATGATGACAATTAACTTTGATATTTTCTTCAATAAAGAATGTAACCACGCTCTCCCTAAATCCGAGGACATGTATTTAAACTCATTTAAGCATTATTATGAAAACATAAGCAAACAATGATAAAGATATGTAATATAAGCCCAATAACTAACGTCTCCCTTTAATCAATGGAATGCTTAGGCGAACAGATTCCTGAACATCAACTAACTCATTTAAACATCAACTTTTCCCTCTTTGTCATCTCAAAAAGTGGCGGCGGAGACTCAAAAACACCACTCTGGCATACATCGTTATGCCTAACCATACCTAAACCTCTAATAATTTTCATGAATTGATCTTCCGCTAGAGGTTTGGTAAAGATATCGGCAAGCTAATTAAAGATATCAACATACTCAATAGCTACATCCTTTTTTTCTGAATGTGATCACAATAAAATGATATATAATCTCTATGTGCTTAGTTCGTGAGTGTTGTGTAAGATTCTTACTTAAACAAATAACACTTTTACTATCACAATAAATAGGGACATCCTCCATACATATTCCAAAATCATATAATTGCTGCTTAATATATAGAATTTGAACACAACAATTACCAGCTGCCATATACTCAGCCTCAATTATAGATAAGGCAATTGAGTTCTGTTTCTTGCTAGACTAAGAAACCAAAACATGTCCCAAAAAGTGACATGACCTACTTATACTTTTACGCTCAACTTTGCATTTGGCAAAATTAGCGTCGGAGTAATTGGTTAACTTAAAGTCACTCCCCCTAGGATACCATAATCCTAGGTCACTTGTCTTGCTTCGATGGTGTATTTTCTTGCTTCGGCCCATCATTGCTCTGCCAATCTTCATCTTTGTCTTTATCTTGAGAATCTCATGAATCTCTTGCTCAAATATTTCAGCTGATCAATATTATTTCTATATTTTTTGTAAATTTAATGTCCATAATTTTCATATATTATATTTTCTCTTTTATATATTTTTTTTAAATTTAATTTTCGTAAATTTAATATTTTTTGTATTATTACTAAATTTAATATCCATATATCATTTTTATAATTTTCTTAGGGAAGGCCAAAGAGAACAAGAAATCCTAGACGTCTTTCACACCTACTACAAGACAAAAACTAGAAAAGGAAAATACTAATGGCATTCATGCCTTACAAAATAACCTAAATTAAAGTTAAAATACTATAAATAAATAAATAAGCTGAAATTCGTGGGTCTTATGTCTAGACCCATTCAAGTTCACGCCTAAGTCCATTCGCTTATCTTGATGAAATTAATTAGGTCTTGATCGTCATTTGAGCGAATTTGAGCTTTACCATTTTAGACTCAGTTCAAATCTCTTGAATTAGCTTATTGCATGCTTCTTCAATCTTCTTGGATTTTGCCCTAGTAATAGACCCAACTAGAGCATGCGGATCCTTTAATGGTATTTGTTGGTTCTCATCACCATACCTCCTATGTCTTTTTACACTAAACCAGATACTTCCCCTGTCCTTTTGTAAATACCAATCTCCCTTGACCCATTTTTTTGTGTTAAAAGATATAAATGCCCTTATGTTATTTTGAAGAAAAAAATATATGTTTTTATTTTTATAAAAATTCATTAACATCCCCATTATTTTTAAAATTATATTTTACCTTTGATATTTTAAATAATTATATTTACCTTTCACCCCACTGCCACTACCCACTCCTACTGCCACCACCACTGTCACCTCCATCGCCACCGCCGGAGAGAGAGAGGGGGTCATGGTGGGGGGAGAGAGAGGGGAGAGGAATATATTTTTATTTTTAAAATTTTTGTAATAAAAGAGTTAGAAAAATGTATTTTTATAAATGGGGATGTTAGTGTAAAAAGTAAAAGATGAAAATATATAAATAGAAAAATTAAAGGGTTATTTATATATTTTAGTTTTTAATTATTTAATCATTTTTAAATAGTTAAGGGTAAAATTGTTATTACAATAAAAAATTATTAATTTTTAATTAATAAGGGAATTAAGTGATCTTTGACCATAAAAGATTAGGGAGACTGACTTGTATTTACAAAAGAACATAAGAAGTATCTGATTTAGTACAAAATGGCAGAAAGATAAATGGTATATTCCAATAAACAAATATATGCATTAAGAGGCAAATTATTATTTAAAATAAATTAAACTAAAATAAATGAATAAACAGTTTTCTGCAATTTGCACTCCAAAATTTTGAAAAAAATCTTACTTTAGCTCTTATCCTTTCAATTTAAAAGGACATTAAACTTTGAAATATCCAAATTGTGTCAAATTAATCTAAATTAGTAACTCTGTCATTTTTTATAGCGGAAATTAATCACGTGTCAACCACAAAACCACCCACGTGGGTAAATTCAATCATAAAAAATGATGAAAATAACTTAACACGATTTGAATATTTCTAGGTTATGAAATTTCTCTGAAACTTTGAGGGGGCAAAGTAGAAAAAGTTCATGAATAAATAATTAAAAGCTGCAAGATTCATTCATTGGAGTGATGAAGAAGATCAAAAGAAGAGAGAGAGAGAGAGAATTCTTGGAACGAAGATAGAGTGTTCCAAGGAACAAAAAAAAAAAAAGTGATTTTGCACTCACAAGCAGCAACTTTTTTAAGGGGTTTTTGAGAAGAAGTATTTTTGTTCTAAAATTTATGCGTTTGTTCTCAAATAATCTTAAAAAAAAAAAGTCCAGAAATAATTTAATCATGTTTTCATAAAATTGTTTTAAAAATCTAAGAGCAAAACAGAAACCCTTTTTTTTTTGGTTATGTCCATGACTCAGTTTTATAAAAAAAAAAAAATTAATAATAAATAAAAAATTGCGAACGAAAACACTAAACAAATGAGACCTTTGGGCCCGAACAATTATTGTTTTTGTTACTTGATTATTGTTCCCACTCTCAGAATTTTGGAATTAATGTACAAAAATGCATTTGTTGAACACGTTTTTGTTCTCAAAATTTTGGGAGTTATTTAGGACTATTTCCTAAATTCTTTAAGAATTTGAGAAGCAAAAAAATTGTTGATTTCTATTCACTCCCACAAAATTATTGTCATTATCACCCGGCCAACAACCCCCCTCCCCCGGCCACCACCACCCGACCGACACTAACCACCACCATCAGCCGACCACCATACATTTAAAGAAAATAAAAATAAAGAACAAATATTAAAACCAAAGTGTTTCTTGTTTCTCTTCCAATAAATTAAAAGAAACAATTTCAGGACAATGGCCTTTACCAAAACATGTTTCTATTTCCAGAATACTTCATAAATGAAACAGAATTCTCATTTCATCCCATCCCATGTTATTAGAAATAGAAACACTAACCAAACGTCACCTAATAGGTCAACTACATTGATCCGTTTATGCCATAGTAATCAATCAAGAACCATCCCCTCAGTCAGGTTTAATCCCTTCAATCAGGTTTAATATCACAGTAATTGAAAGGATTACACCGAGAAAAAAGAAAAAAATGCCATATACTTTGAAATTTTAAGTTGAAGCTTACTATTAACAAAATTGTTTTTACATTAATCCAATCAAAAATCAAAACCCATTTTCATACTCCTTGGTTCTAAACATAGAAATCAACTTCTTTTCTAAATCTATTTTTCTTTTTTCCTCTCTTTTGCTATTTTCTTTTAGAAATTTAGATTATGGAACAAAATCTATTAAAAAAAGAAAAATAAAAATATTTTTTTTTAACCTATTCATCCCAATCATTACCCCATCTATCAGAATTCGCGTGCCTGGTAATCTGACCATTTCCGTTTTCATCGTTTGGTTTCACTGCTTTTTCCTCATCCCAAACATCATCCCAACTCTGATCCCACCCTTCAACTGATTCATCATCATTCATATCCAAACGGATCGCCCGACCTTGACTCTGACCTTGACCCATTTCGAGCTCTTTATATGGAACTCCATCGAGATGGCGTTCTTTTGTTTTCAACCTACAACATGCACATGTCCCTCCGATGATCATAATCGTTAAAAAAAAGAGGTAGGCGCCGTTGATTGGGGTCATGTAGGTTGAGTAAGGAAATTGCTTGTATGAGAATTGCGGTATATGAACTCTGATTCGGATTGTACAACCCACATTTCCCGCGTTTAGAACAATCGATGAAGTTCCTTTTATGTTTGATGAAATGTTTATCTGGCATTAAAAGAAGGATACGAATAGTTCAGTAACTAAGGCATTGTTTGGTAACGTTTTTCAAAGATATTTTTATTTTTTTTAGAAAAAAAGGGGTGGGGGGGTAATTCCCTTTTACCCGCTTGTACTTAGTCTTATTTCATTTTAAACCCTCTACTTTAAAAACCTACACATCACCTCTTACTACTATAGAATAAATAAAGGGAGAAACTCACATTTTATTCCAAAAAAAAAAAAACGTAATTGACTTTATTTTTTAATTTTAATTCAATATTTAATGGTGTTAAAAGAAAAGAAAAAAAAAACTAATATTTTCTCTTTCTCCCTCTTTCTATTTTTATTTTATTTTTTTATCACAGACAAAATAAAATTAAAAGCAAAATTAAGGGTACTTTTATCCATCTTATGTAAAAATTAGATGGGATATTTAATTTGACTAATTTTTTAAAAATATTTCATTAAGTCAAACAAAGAAAAAGTTGGTTCTCCAATTTATCCAATTTATTATAAGTAGAAAGGGCTAAAGTGTAATTTTTTAAAATAAAAAAGACAAAATGAAACAAAATCAAAGTACAACAGGGTAAAAGGCAATTAACCCCAAAACAAAAGTACTTTTACATAAAACATCAGCAACATAAAACATAAGCAAAAATGAAAAGTGTATTTAATAACTCTACGGGCCCCTTTGGTTGACCTTCAATTCACAATTGTAATATTTTTTAATTAATCAATTTACGAACTGTTAATTTTCTCAAACCCCTGTGATTTCTTTTCAATTAAGAGATTGTTTATATCAATAACACTAACAGCAAATATCATCTCTACGCTATCAGACACACTTTCGATTTTTTGCTTCTATTTTTAAGTAAAAATACATATTTGTTCACTTAATATCTTTTGCTTATATATATATATATATATATATAAAGTAACCAAACGGCAGTGGAAAAAAATACCTTCTTGGTCCGGTGATTTGGAACGTCTATGTGCTCAAAGGTGGTGTTCGAAGGAAGAAATTTAACTCTCACTTTCAGAGCATTCTCTCCATCACTTTGGACAAGAAGAAATGATTCTTGAGAGCCTGGAAAAAAAATAAACGAGGCCGTAAACCAAATGAAGTATTAATCAGGGGCAGAGCCACGATTCTGATGAGAGAGGGCACATCAAAAAGAAAATTGGAAAAATAATAAATGAAATATAGTCAATAGGAAAATTAAAAAAATAAAATAAAAATAGCATCGTGGTTTGCAGAACTAACACATTATATATTTGAATCCAAATAAACTTATTGACTTTCATTATATATATACATATAATGATGAATTAGTTAAGGTGAAAAAAGTATATTAGGATACTTAATATGGATAAAATACTTAAGTTTTGTAGATAAAAATTAGAATCTTAAAATAATAGCAACAAAAAATCATTGAACTTCTAGAGATGGATAGTGTAATTTATCCAAAATTCCAGATAGAGATGGATCATCTACCTAAGTTTTAAGGGTTCTAGTGTAAATTTTAAAATTTAGGGGGTGGCACGTGTCCATCTTGGGCACACGTTAGCTTCCGCCACTCGTGTTAGTTGTATCAATTAGAAATAAAATTGAATGAAAAATAAGAACAATATTGCAAGCACGAAAACCTAAAAACTTTAGGTTTCGTTTGAGTAAGATAATTCAAAGAAGATTTTCATTTTGAAAAAAAAAAATCACAAATTCTTTATCTAAAATTCCTTATTTGGGTGCTACTAGAAGACAATTGTAAAATTCATTGAACTTATAAAATGGAATTTCAAAGGGCAAAAATGGAATTTTCAAATTTCTTTGAAACAAGTGTTATTTCCAAATCCCTCAAAAAGGGATTTCACTTCTTCCAATACGTATAATTAAAATGATATTACTAAAACTATATTATTAAAATAGGTACAAAACTAGTATAATTAAAATGATACTACTCAAAATATATTATTAAAATAGATATAAAAATCATATTATTAAAATTACTAAAATAAAAATTATATTATTTGGTATATTTTCACATTTTTTACTATTAAATTTGATGAATTTAAAATATTGTGTACAAATACTTGTCTATTTAAACAAGAAACTATAAAATTACACGATCAAATTCTTCATTTGAAACAGTTATTTAAACAGGGAATTTGTAAATGATGCGATTTCAAAAAATCCCATCATTTATAAATTCCAAGAATTTATCAAATTTCTTATCCAGAATTTTGAAATTCTATAATTTGTAACTTGAATCTGGGAATTATTATATATAGTCATGATCCACAAAGATGGAAGGTTTGAGACTCAATAGCAATTTCAAACTTATATGTGAAGGTGAAGTTATTACTCAACTTTACTAGCCAAAAAAACCAAGAGTTCGCTCAAGAAATTAGTATATTTATTTCAAGCAATTATTTAGTTGATGGGATGGAATGGAATGTAAAAGGAGGAGCACATAAAATTTTATATTTGGTTAAAAAAATGAGAGGGAAAATTATTTACTTGTCTAATTTACTATTTTACCTTCAAATAAAGATTCTAACATCAAGGGTGTAACTGTAATTTTAGTGTCTCTTTTTAAGTTTCCTTCCAAAATGGTGGGGATAAAGAATTGCTTGTGCATTTTCCTTCCTATTTTCTTTTCCCTCTAATTTTCCTTTCATACCAAACAAGTCTTTATTTCATTTTTCATCCTATTTTCCTTCCATATTTTTCTATCAATCCATTTTTCCTCCCAAATAAACGCACCCTAAAAGAAGGTCATGTGGCGTACATGTGCAATGCACAAGCAACGAACATGTAGAAAAAGTAGGGATTCACTGTGCCTAAAGGCATTGTATTGATTTTCTAAAGAAAAGAAAATTTCTAAAAATATAATAAATAACAAAAGAAAATTGATCAATTAATACAAATGTAAAACTTAAAGGATGCAAAATATAATTTAATTTAACAGTAAGTGTGAGGGGTTCAAATTTTGGGTGGAAATTTTCCCCAAAAAAACTTTTATAATCAATCTCATTCATCCGCTCCCCCCTCAAATTAATTTCAACCCTTAATGAAAAGACATTTTAAAAAAATGATCATTATTTATTATATGGATGCCTTACACATATTGCATTTTAGTTGGTCATATTTCCTACAAGTTGAGCATGTTAAACACCATCTTCTTCCTTGGTTAAATTTTATGTGTAATATACCAAGGTTCAAGAAAGAAGTTTGGAGCCTATGGAAACATACACACACAAAGAGTTGGGGCATAAAAGTAATTTCCATTTCCATAACCAATGTTTGGGGTATATGGACACAAATCAAATCCTTAATTTTGAAACACAAATAGACTGCTAGAACGAATTTCACTTTGGATGATCAATATCGATTTGTCTCAGAAAATACTGCAACTTGCAATCAAGAATTTAATAAAAATATTAATATTTGACGCATATTAGATCCTTTCATCCTTAATTTTGAAAACACAAATAGACTGCTCGAACGATTTTCGTTTTGGATGATCTATATGGATTTGCCTCGGAGAATAGTGCAACTTGGAATCAAGAATTTAATAGAAATATTAATATTTGACACCCGCTTACCCCTTTCAGGAAAAATGCTTATTTGACATGAATTTCAATTGAGCTATAAAGTAGAATATCCTCCTATTCTGATGTATGCTGAATCCCTAATTCAAGAACTCAACATATTCAGATCAATGAAAGATCCAATAGTTCATGTGTTTGCACATTAGCTTGTTAATTAATCGAACAACTAATCATTCTCAGTTTGAAGGATCATGTCAAAATTGAGTGTATGTAAAACCCCAGCACAAAGATTACCAAATTGCAAAACTAAGAAGCAAAACTGATAATCAATTACCAGTTCCATGGATACAAGCGGTCATGTTATTGTGATCCTTGCAGCTGTTCGACATCGCATCGCAACGGTCACTAGTGAATATATCAATTCGTTCACCGGTCGGAGGCTTCGCAGGACCGTTACCGGAACTCAAATGATTCGAATCGTCACCTGAATCAGGACTCGGCGAAGGAGAAATCTACAAAAAAAATCAAGTAATTACAATTTGAACGTAATAATTCAAAATCAAATCACATTCGAGTAGAATGATATGAAATACCTGCTCTAATCTAGATTGATGATTCGAATTGTCTCCCGCGGCCAGTTTTCCGAACAAATCGAAAGAAAACGCGTTCGATTTCATCGGAACAAGAAAAAATAACAGAACTAACACAAAAATCAAACTCCGGCGCATCATCATCTATATAAATTCCTTTCGATTTTCCCGATAATTGGCTACCCCTTCGACTGGTATCTCCGGTTCACCGATTGAATTAGGGTTCGTGGCATGAACGAATCGAAGAAATTCATTCTTCTCTGAAGAAAATTCGAATCAAATACTGTGAGATTTTGTGGAAAAAACGGTGAATCAAACAAATTTTGACGGATCAATTGAGGAGGAAAAGTCGAGATCGCGTCAACGATTGAAGTCAATGATCAAGATGTGGAAGGAAATGGGTCGGATCGGGTAAAACCCGTTTATGAGCCGTTTCGTTTTGGCAGGTATATCTACTTTTTTTAGGGGTTTTGACACTTTTACCCCTGAATTTTGACTATTATTTTAATTTGAATCTTAATATTTTTAATTTGAACATATGACAGCCTAGGTGGCGTTTGGTTAGTGTTTCTTTCACTTTCTACTTCCAATAAATTGGGATGAGAATTTTGTTTTCATTTTAACGCATTTAGGGAATAGAAACATATTCGGTAAGAACAATTATCCTAAAATTATTTTTTTAATTTATGAGAATAGGAACAAGAAACGTGTTGGATTGCACTTTTGTGTTTTTTTCCTTTAAATGTATGGTGTCAGCATGATGGTGGTAGCGATCGATGGCTGGTAGTGATTAGCGTGGTGGTGTTGGTTTCGGTGGTAGTGGCCAGAGGGTTTGTGGCGCTCGGCGAGGTGGTGGTGGGAATAGTTTTATGAGAGTGAATATGAATCAACATTTCACTCCAACCCAACTCAACCTAAAAAATTTGGGTTTGATTTTTGGAAACGCGTTTGGCAAATACAAAACTCAACCCAACCCAACTCAACCCAAAAATGAGACACGCTAGGCATTATTTTAAATGTTAATGATATGCTCTTCGATCCCCACATTCTCTTTTGCTTTTCTCTTTTTCTCTTCTTTTATCATTTTTCGTTGTTATGCTTGTGAGTCGCCACCGCCTTCATCTTGGCCATCGCCATCTTCGTCAACTGGTTCCTCCTCGCCTCCGTGGTCAATTCACAACCATCGACCGGCCATCTTTGTCTTCGTCGAAGCTCACCGTCGGCCATCATCCAAGCCGGCCATCATCGTGATTTCGATTGCTCACCAAGCCGACCATTGTCGTCTTTGCTATCCTCACCATCGTCTTCGTTGAACTCGCCGTCGTCTCTTTTCTCATACTCGCCATCGAACAGATCGAAATCGTTCCTCCTCACCATTGCTCACGATTTTGATTTTGTTACTGAAATAACTAAATCGATTTAGGGTTCGATTTGATTTCGTTATTGAAATCTATCACGAAATCGATTTCGATTTTCGATTTCATTAATCAAATCGATTTAGGGTTCATTGCTCAATGTGCGGTATCATTATCTATTTTGATTTCGATTTCATCACGATTTTCGATTTCGAAATTGAAATCGATTTTTGGTTTGGTTTTTTATTTTTGTTTAGGGTTCATTCTTGATTTTGGTTTAGGGTTAGTTCTTGATTTGGGCGTTTGGTTGAATTTCATGAAATCAATTTTAGGATAATATCGCTACCAAACGTGATTCTGTTCCCAATACAAAAAAAAAAAAATTGTCATTACCAAACGTAATTTTGTTCCCACTAGGAAACAGAATTTTCAATCCAACTCATCTCAGTTGGGTTGAGAAAGGTGGAAACACTAACCAAACACCACCTTAGGAATTAATCCCAAAAAAATTGGAATATACGGGTGTTTACTAAACGCGTTTTTATATATTAATCCCAAAATTTTAAGAACAGGAACTAAAATCAAGAAATGGATACAGTAACCAAACGAGGCCCTAGAGTTTTGTAATGATCCCATTTCAACCCAAATCAATAGCTCCATTACAATGTTGGACCGTAAACCTCACTTGCCATGCACCTAATTATTTTTAAAAGGATCTTAAGGTCATTTTTATCCTCTTTCTTTGTCTTTTGTAAATTTTTTATAAAAAAATTATTTATAGATTATATGTTATATTTATATTTTTTACTTCTAAATATTTTGGTAAAAGAAAAAAAGGAAAATAAGAGGAGAGAAAGGAGAATGTTGGAAATAACCATAAAATTATTTTAAAAACAATTACGTGTGCAACAAAAGACTACTTTCTGTCCAAAACTGTAATAAGATTGTGACTTGGACTGCAGTGGGATAATTAAAAAAAACTTTAAGGTGTCATATGTCCAAATTGAAACTATTGGGACCAAAGTGAAAATTTAGTCAAACTTATGGTATAAAGTGTCCAAACTTTTTTTATTAAATTCAAAAAATTAAATATTAGCAAAAATGATATTAATAAATTGATCACTAATATAATTATATTCAATATTCAACCAACAAGGTGTAGTTCAAGTGGTAAGGTATACTTGAGTTAAAACAGTTGAGAATCATGGGTTCGACCTTACAGAAAAATATTTATTAGGAGAGACAATCATGTATTCGGAATGAGATAATCTTTTATCTTGTGTAGGTGGGGATACTCGTGATATAAAAAAAAATAAAAAAATAATTATATTGAATTCAAAGTTTATCTAATTTTAGGTTGAATTCAAAGTGTGCACAATACGACGTCGTGTTTTAGCTTCCCTGTAATTAACCATTAAGCAAAGCCCTAATTATTATTATACCTTCCCAAATCTCCATAGAAATGCAGTCAAACTGAATCTCCCTCTCTCTCTCTCTCTAGAAATTCCGTCGATTCGCTGTTGAATTTTGCTTGATTCGAGCTCAGGATTTCATATTTGTTCGTTGTTGTTGCGCGGAAATGGCGTCGAAGGATATGGGTTTGGTTTCGCCGTCGCAGCGCATCGACAACGGTGTAAACCCCCAGTTGTTGTTTCACGACGAGGGAACACTCCGGTTCAGTTGCGGTCCACCGCAACGGCCGGTAGTCTTGGACCCTTGCCCCAAGGCGACGCGCGAGCTGACCGGCTTCATCGACAGCCACTATTTTCAGCCACAGAGCGACGAATTCCGGCGATCTATGTACGCAGACGCGGCGCCAGACTGCCAAGATCGTCGGGAAAACCATAATTGGGACGGAAATGGACGGACGTCGAGCGGTGACGGTTCGGAAGACGAGGATGACGACGACGACGACGAAGACGACGATGAATTCGCTGATAATAATGACAAGGACAACAGCGGCAATAACAGTGGCCATAACAGTGCCACAGTAGATGAAATTAGCAATGGAAAATTGAAGAATCTCTCCTCATTCGGTAATTTCTTTCAAGAATTCCATCATTCTGTTTCAAATTTGTTCGAATTAGAAGAGCTTATTTGGGTTTAAATTTGTCAAATTAGGTTTAGGTGAAGGCACTATCATTAGGTCTGGAAATGATAACAGTGAATCCAGAGCAAGCACAAGTCAAAATCATCAGCAAGAGCGAGTTGGTAACTACCAGAACGCCATTGTTTTGGCTGAAGCTGAGGGTGGGTTTTACTATCCACACTATCTGCAGGGGCACAAGGATATGGTTGTTGAAAATGATTGTGGATTTAGTGGAAGAAAGGAAAGCTCTTACTCGAATGAATCCGGCGAATCCTTGAGGGCCATTCTTTCGGATCCCCTAACGTAAGTTTATTTTGTATTTTAAGTCACGTTTGGTTCAATTTTTGAAGTCTGTTTTCGAAAATTTTGAAAACCGTTATGAAACAGAGAATGCAGTGATGAGAATTGATTGAAATATGACGTTGAATAGAAGAAAATGTATACATTTGATATTAAATGTAGGTGATGTGGTAGATTGAGTATTGTGAAAATTGTTTTGTAGATGTGTTTTCGTGTTGTGTTGTTAAAAAGGAAATAATAAGTAGTGTGTTTATGTTTCGAAAACAGAGAAATGTTATCCCGAAAGCAAAACAAATGAGTCAAGGAATTCTGATATTACTTGACTGTTTTCCTCCGGAAAGAGTGGTTGTTCGTACGCATATGTTTATATAGAGCGTTGCTTGTTCATTGACTTCCATTATCTTTCTGATACCTTTCCCGGTTTTCTTTCCCAATTTTCTTATTGCATATTGTATGAGCTTACTTGCTATATATAGATAGATAGATGGAGAGAACGAGATAGAGTAGCTTGTTCATCAACTTCCATTATCTTTCTGATACCTTTTCCCGTTTTTCTCCTCTTAAAATGCTATGGTTGATGGTCGATTTAGAATATAATTTTCATCAAGGGGCATAGAGAAGTACGACTTGTAGAGGTTTGGAAACACTTTATTGCTAATATTCGACGTATTTGACTTGGTCGACAAAGTTTGGTCGTTAAAAAATTGCCCGTGAACTTGACTATTATCTTTTTTTCCTTGTGGACATGTGGTTTAGCAACATTTCCTTTCTTATTGTTTGGTCAACCCAATTTTTATGAATTTTTTTTTGGCATGATTTTGTTATATCTCTAAATGCGAGGAAACAATTAGAAAACGACTTTGTGATATGATTATATCCAATTTAACAAAAGAGGTTAGACTGTGATATCCCACATCAGAATTTATAGAAAATATAGTTTGATATGTAAACAACCATGTGGGCTACTAACTCAATGGCTTAGGGACTCAGGGCTCAGGGGGACTCAAGGCCCCCCCCCCCCCCCCCCCCCCCCCCCCCCCCTTCCCCCCCCCCAAACTTTTGAAATTTCACACTTTTATCCGTGTTTTTAAGAAAAATTAATTAAACCCCATAAAATTTTAAAATAAGCCGCCTTGATTTATTTAATTATGTAGAAAAAAATGTGGCTCTCCGTGAATCAATTTTCTAGATCCGTTGCTCCACTACTACTAATTTGGCTAGAGCATTTTTGGTCACATGGACTTGGTTCAAAAGTTGCTAGGCCAGTGATGATATTAAATTGAAGTATCATGTGATTGATTTCACTCCTTTAGAATAACGATTTTTTGTTGCGGCTTGTACTCCTATATTTCATAATTAAACACCATAGATATCTGGAAAGGATATATTCCATTTCTTGTCAGAATTATGTGTCTAATTTGTGTTCATTATTATTTTTTTTTTTTGTGTGTGTGTGATTCATTTACTAATATTGGACTTATTATTTTGTTGTTGATTCATGTTAATTTCATTTTACACAGAGGGGCACTTATGGATGACGCGATGATATTGCCTTGCGGGCATTCCTTTGGCAGTGCTGGAATACAACATGTTATTAGAATGGTGAGTTGTATTCATATAAAACAATAACAAAACCTTTGTTCTATTCAAGTAGAGTCAGCTATATGAATCCATTTACACCCTAGTCATTGGTATCTGGAAACAAAATAATTTACAATTCAAAGAAAATATAAGACGATCAAAAGAATAGAAGGTGTAATTCTTTTCTTATTTGTAGTTCCAAAATCGTGTTATTATTTCTATAGTATTTGAACTGTAGGAGGTGAAAACTTGTGCCTTTCCAATTAATATAGGTTTGCATGAAAGATCATATTTTTGTCCTTTCCTCTTTGTTTTAGTAATGGATGAACTCATTTAAGATGGAGTACTATAAAGTAATTTGTTTACAGATGATATAGTACCAGTGGATGAAATTAGAACATGTCTTAACATTAAGTTTGAACATTGGAGGGAAGCCTTAAGAGTATAGGGGCTTAAAAATCAGTAAAACTAAGATGAAGTAACGAATTGCAATTGTGGTAAAATACTCAAGATAATGTTGACATGGTAAAAATTGAAGATTATATTATGCGTAGAGTTAAAATAGGATGGTCAAAATGAAAAAGTGCAGTTGGCGTGATTTGTGATTGTAGGATACTATTGAAAATGAAAGGAAAATTTTACAAAATTGCTCTCAAAGACTGATGATTCTCTGTAATGTAGAGCATTAAACAAGAAGCATATTCATAAAGTAGAATGTTAAGGTCGACGATTGATAGATGGAGATGGACAAAGTTAGGAATGAGATTATCAGAAAGAGTCTAGAAATAACACCTATTAAAAATAAAACGTGAGAAAATCCTTTATGATTGTTTGATCACGTGCGTAAAAGACATACTGATGTACTAGTGCGAAAACGTGATTTAATTCAATTGGAAGATTCTCAAAAGGGGAGACGAGGTAGAACTAAGAAAACCTAGGATGTGACAATTAGGAGTGATCATGAGTGATCTTATTTCTCTGGACTTAATTCGGTGGATGACCCTTGAACTATCTGTGTAATGTGAATGGATTTATGTAGCTGACCTTACTTATTTCATGCGTCTATTTTTCAATTGTTTTCATGTTAGAAGAATCAAGATGGGTTTCGTTATTTGTTTTATGCTTCTCCTCTAGAGTTGAGACAACTTTGTTTTTCCTTTTTTAGTGTTTTTTTCCGGGGGGGGGGGGGGGGGGAGGGGAAATATTGGCACTTTTTTCGTATAATACCAATTATCAGTTCTGAATATGATTTTCAGATATCATTGTGTAATTTTCATCTCATACACTACAATTTCAGAAAGCTTGCTATTCTTGTTCAGAAGCTGTATCAGAAAACGCCGTGGCGCCAAATCTTTGTAAGTGAAACCTACATTTTGGTGCAAAACATTTTTTAATTTTCATAGAATTTATTTTTCATATATTCAATTGAATGGAAGCAGTTAATAAGCAGGTTTATCTCATTTATAATTTTTTTGTGTTTTTTGCACTTTGCACCCCTGAAATTTCAGAAAAAATCCACTTTATCTCCTGTCCTTTCAATTTAAAGACATTAAACTTTAAGTATCAAAATCGTGTCAAGTCAGTTTTTCTAACATTTTTTATGACAAAAATCAGCCATGTGTCAAACATAGAATCACCCACGTAGATGAATTCCGTCATAAAAAAATGACGAAAGGACTGTCTTGACATGATTTGGATATTTCAGGGTTTAATGTGTTCAAATTGAAAAGACGGACTAAAATGGGCTTTCTATGAAACTTCAGGGGTGTAAAGTGCAAAAAGCTCAAATTTTTTATACACACATAATGTTTTTTCTTACATTGAAACACCATAATAATTTTTAATATCTCATTTATATAAAAAATTTGACAATAAATACATTGCATCAAGTTGCTTATAAACGATTGGATCATCAATAATAAATTATTATTTAAAAATAATCTTATCAACTTTATTTTTTTCTCTGGATATCACGTCTTTTTCGGATTACATATTATTATTTTTGTATTTTTATTAATAATAATTATTATTATCTTTTTTTAAATAAATACGTTCTTGCTAGTATATATATGTAACCGAATTCCTTTGTTGTTTTGGCTTTAATTGTGTAGCTCTTCGAGCTGCCGTTCAAGCTTTCCGACGGGAAGAAGAATTGTTGTTTAACCGTGCATCGAAAAGAAGAAGGGAACGATATGAGCAGGTTTGTTCTTCCCATACTAAAGCTTATAATAATAAATCAAAAGTAGGGTTGGCCCTTGCACAAAGCGACCAAAAGCGGTCGCTTTGGGCCCTCAAATTTTTGGGGGTCAAACCTTTAAATTGACCCTAATATTTTATTTTTCAAAATATTTTTATTGAAATATTATGTGAAATAAAAAAAAAAAAATCAATTTTGGTTCAATCACGATATTTTAATTTTATAAAAGAATTACGAGTATTTTAAGAGAAAAATTAAACAATGAATGGCCCGGTTTTCAAATTTTGCTTTGGACCTCTAATCTATTAGGGAGTAACACTAATCAAAGATCTTACAACAAGTACGAATATTAAGACGGTTTGATTTGTAATTGTAAATAAGGGCCCGTTTTGGTTATCTAAATTATTCTATTTTAGAAATTAGGGTTAATTGCTTTTTACCCCTTTGTACTCTGATCTTGTTTCGTTTGTCTTTTAAAAACCTACACTTTTTACCCCCTTCTATTTATAGTAAATTGGAAATCTTTTTTTTTTTTTTTTTGTTTAACTTAACGGAATATGTTGAAATATGGGTGAAATAAAAATCTTAATCTAAATTTTACGTGTAATGGACAAAACTATCTTTTATTTTATTTTGCCTTTATTAAAAAAAGAAAAGAAAAATAGAAGTGGAACGAGAAAGAGAGTTAGAGAGAGGAAATGTTATTTTTTCTCTTTTATTACCTTTAAATATTAAATTTAAATTAAAAATTTGTTCATCTTATATTTATTTTGAAAAAAATGTGAATTCTCCATTTAGTCAAAATTAGAGGGGTTAAAACGAAACATGATGAGAGTACAAGGGGATGAAAAGTAATGAACCCTAAAAAGTAATCTTAATTTTCATGAATTGATTTGTATATCTCTTTATTTATATATAGTATAACATAGTTTACATATTATTGGGTTAATAAAATCATGCAATACATATATTATATATTAATGCTGTCCACTAATAGATCTCAGCCTTTCTATATACAAAAATTATTATGTACGATCCGCACTGTCTTGATTTATATAATTCTGAATGCATAAAAATTGAGTTCGACAAATTACTAAAATTTTAATTTCAAATGTTTTATAGATGTGTTATTTTCTAGTTATTTGAATGTGATTGGGATCAATTGAGAACATAAAAAATATATATATATAGTTATATAGAAACACATATATATGGGTTTTATTTATGTAGTGAAATTTTCAGTTCTCTTCTCGTGTGTATAATACACACACAAATATATAGACACACACGCATATATATATTTTGGTTTTTGTTTATGTAGCGAAATTTTCAGTTCTGTTCTCTTGTAGGACAAGGGAAGTAACGGCGATTCGTTGCTCATGGATCATCAAAGGGGAAGAGGCGTTCAATTTCCATTTGTTGTGACCGATAGAGTTATTATAAAGGTCTTTTTTTTTTTTTTATCTCTTTTTGAACTTTCTTGAGTTTCATTTAGATTTTTTTTTTTTTTTTTTTTTTTTAAAAAAAAACTTTTAAAAAATCACTTACTAAAAAGGGATTTTTTTTTTTTTACCAGGGTAACAAGAGGACGCCACAGCGTTTTGTGGGGCGTGAGGCGGTTGTGACCACTCAATGTTTGAACGGCTGGTTAGTCTTTGTTCTTATTTTGTTCTCAGTATTTTTCTTTATCAATCTCAGTTTTGCTTGTGTGGAGTTCAGTTTACCGGTAATGTTATGGCCCCATTCGTTTAGTTTTTTTCTCCCAAAAAATGGGAACAAACATAATTTTTTTTTGTTCCACTCCCGGATTTTTAAAACAAATTTCTAGGAACAGGAAGAATTTTTTTTTCTCGAATTTCTTTTTTTCTGTTTGAACAGAAACATGAACATACGTCATTCCGGTCTCCTTCCTTCTCATTCTCCTTGCTCCCCCCTCATCCACCACCCACCAAAAAATATTCCAGAATATATATATATATTATATTGTATACAATCTGCCAAGGGAACTAATAAGGTTGAAAATGCCTATAAATCTCCTAAAAAATAGTTGGGTGAACGACAATTGACTGTTTGTCCAAAATTGTAATGAAGTTATTGATTTGGACTGAAGTGGGATGATTTCGGAACTTCATGGTGGTGGTATGTTAAATGTTGAAATAATAACCAAAATTTTGGGGGTGCAAAGGGTCTATTGGGAAATACAATTATTTCCTTCCTGTTTTCCTGTTCTTTTGTTTCTGTTCCCAGAAAATTTGAAACATAAGCACATTCTTACAACAAATTCTCTAATATTCTTTTTTTTTGTTTTAAAACAAAAACACTAAACAAGCGTGCCTTTATTTACGATCTTTTTAACACAGGTACGTAGTGAAGACATTGGATAACGCCGAGAGTGTGAAATTACAATACCGTTCCCTTGCGAAGGTTTCAGATGATCAATCATCAAAGCCAACGGCGCTGGCTAGTAAATCAACACCAAATTGGCTCTAAAAAAATTTACAAATTTTCCACATTTTTCGGGTATTTATTTTTGTAACTTATTGTTGTTTTGCTCACAATTAAGGTATTTTTCAGTTGTAATATTTGTTGTTTGTATTTTTCATTACACGCGAATGTCATACGTAGGTCTTGTAAATAAATTGTAGTACGAGAAATCCCCCCCCTCAACCCAAAAAAAAATAAAAAAAATTAGAATCAAAATTGAGGATCGTGATGTATTTTAACTAATTTTTATTTTAATGTCTATTTCTCTATTTATATAAAAAAAATAAAAAAAAATAGTTTCATTACACTTTGCCTCCATGATTTGACTGAATTGATATTTTTGTTATCACTTGTTTCTTTTATAGCTCAGACTTAATACAATTGTTAAATATTTAATAGAATTGTGTAAAATGATAAATTTACTTTTATACCCGACATAAACTAGTTTGACCCGATCTGGGAAATGAAGAAAAGGGAAAAAATAGGATTTTTTTTTTTTTTTCTTATCTAAAGGATTTTATTCCATCATAGCAGACTCGGGGCATAAATGTTTTTAATGGAAATATAATTACTATACTTTAGTCTGAATTATAGGGATATAAAGTTTAATTTGGTCAAAATTACAAGAGACAAAGTGTAATTAAAATATAGTTGAATAAAGAGGTATTTATTGTTTGGTCCTTATTTAAGAGTTAATGAAAAAATTAAACCAAATAAACAATTTTGTTGTTTATTAATCTAACCCCTATAAGTAATTTATTTTTTAACCCTCGACAATTGAGAAATAACAATAGATTAACAAATATGCCCTTGAATATATATATATATATATAATCTGGAATTTTGCTACCGCTGTCGTGTCCTTATTCTCTCTCTCTCTACACACACATACACATCAGATCTGAAAATCCTATATCTGGAATTTTCACCGCCACCGCCGTGTTCGTGTTCACCAGTGTGTTTGTGTTTCACCGTCGACATATTCGTGTTTTCCACCGCCGTCATTTGTGTTCGTGTTCGCTAATGCTATTATTCATACTCGTGTTCGAACATTCACGCAGATATTTTTTTCCAATGTTTGTTATTTGTTTTTGGTCGTGCTTCTTGAATGTGACACGAACGTTCACGCAAATGATACGTTAACAAGAATATTCAAAAATTTGAGAATGTTTACTTACTCGAACAAAAAAATGTTTATGAATTTTCATCCTCAATTTCAAGTTATAAAATAGACGAACATCACACCGGACAAATACATTAACATAGATACACACAAATGAAACGTTAATATTCACGCAAATCATAAAACATGAATATTCATGTATATACATTTCAAAACATGAATGTTCACTTATTACTATATTTTCCCAAATAACATTTTGTGTAAATTAGAAGAAAAACGATGGTAAAAAAATGGGGACTATTTTTTAGAAAATCTTTGGAGATCAAAAACTTAATTAAAATAATTGGAGGTCTATTTTATAGTTTCTATTTTTTGGTAGAAAAAGAAAACAACAAAATAACAAAAGCTAGACGCCAGGAGGAGCGCACTCCACGTGTTTGTCCGTAATAAAAAATCTCCCAATGCCTTCTGGGGACTCTTCAAGGTAATGCATCTCTGATCTATTGTTGGTCCTCATCCACAGCGATTACTCATTCTCTTGATGGCTTGAATTTCTAGCTCGTGAGTCTCAATGATATGTCTGTACTCTATCACCCATCCCCTCAAGAGGTGCGTTTCCGGGCAATCCCCTTTGTTGAGATCAACTGCTTCTTGGCAATCAGACTCCACGACCACCTTAGAGAAACCCCTCGAAATAACCAAGCAAAGACCCGCATGGATTCCTCTGATTTCAGCTTCCAGGCTTGAGCACGAGGTGAGGTGTCCAAAAAATCCAATTTTCCAATCGCCCTCCATGTCTCTGATAAGCCCACCGAATCCTCCTTTTCCTGGGTTTCTAAGCGCACTCCCATCAGTATTAAGCTTAAACTCACCTACATGACGAGCAGTCCAATTAGTCTCATTGTACACATAAATGCCATTACGAGTTTGGGCAGGATGGAACGCTTCTAGCATATCCCGCGCAAGGCCGTAAATTCTAGAAAAGATGAGGGGGGGAATCTTGGTAGATTTCTTCAATAACCTCCTTGTTCCAATCTTTCCAAATTTCCCAAATAATCGCCACAAACATATAACATAACTTAGGATTAGTCTTATTCCTTTTTAAATATTTTGTGATCTAATTTTGGATACTCAGATTTTGATCACGTCTCAAAATATCCGTACTTAGAAAGATAGACCAAACAGTCCAAGCCTTCGGGCACGATCTTAAGAAATGATCAATAGACTTCATACCCCATTACATCTAGAGCAGATAGCCGAGACTTCGCTCAGCCACCTAGCCCTTAACTCATTCGTTAGTAAGCGTTTGTGAAAGATTTTTCATAAAAAGAATTCGATAGACTGGGGAATTTTTAGTTTCCAAATCCAATCCCAGTTAGAGAAAAAGTTGGGGGTAAGATCCGTTATTAACAAATAAGTTGATTTCACCGAAAATTTTCCAGAGTTTTCCGGAAACCAAATGGCTACATCTTCTTCCAAAAAATTGGGGGGCTCAGAATTAATAATATCTCGAACCTGGGCATCGGATAGAAGATGAATGATAGGTAGAAAGAACCACCTTCTAGAATCATCCAATATATTCGCCACCTTCAGATCAAGACTACGTTGAGTCTCGTCATTGCCCAAGGGATCATTACCACACCACCAATCACTCCAAAGGTTAACATTAACACCATTACCAATTTTCCATTTAAGGCCTTTAGAGATGATGGGTCCACATCGAAAAATTCTCCTCCAAATGTGAGAACCCCTCTTTCGTTTTGGCCACAATTTGGGGTTCTTGTCAATCTTGTATTTGTCCACAAAGACTTCCACCCAAAAAGGATTATTCAAATTAGACACAACATTCCAAGCAAGCTTAGACATAAAAGCTGAGTTAGACAGTCTGGCCTTTCTGAGATTCAGACCTCCCACACCAGTTGGCGTGCACACCTTGTCCCAATTGACAAGATGAAATTTCCTGCAGTCATCTGAGTCACCCCAAAGGAAATTGCTGGCCAATTTATCAATTTTATCACACAATTTAAGGGGGGGGGGGGGGGGGGTTAGTTTGCATGGAATACAAAGGAATCGAATTCAGAACCGATTTAATCAAAGTAACCCGACCTGCAATAGATAAATTTTTAACTTTCCAGTTAGATAGCCTTTTCTACATATTTTCTAGAATGAAATTAAACTGATTCCCATTAATTCGATCATGAATAAGCGGAGTGCCAAGGTAATTTCCCAAATTTTTGCAAAGCCTAATCCCCATGCTATGACTCAATTCACAAGCAAACATGTTACTGACCTTAGGCGCCACAAAAAGTCTGGATTTGTCAAAATTAATAACCAGACCCGAAATAGCTGAGAAGGCCGCTAGGGTTCTAGATATGGAATCACAGCTGCCTTTATCCGCTTTGGCAAACAGGAGGATGTCATCAGCAAAAAAAAAATGAGAGATCACCGGCCCATTCTTGGCCACTTTAAGCCCCTTCCATATTTTCTTGGATACCTCCTCATTTATTAAGTAAGATAATCTTTCCATGCACAACACAAATAAATAGGGGAAAATGGGATCACCTTGACGAAGCCCCCTCAAGGGGAGAACCATTCCAAAGAATTTTCGTAGAGGTATTCCTAACACAACTCGTAACAAGATTAATCCAGTGAGAAGGAAAATTATAAAAAACGAGCGTTTTTTCAAGGAAATCCCAATTAAGTTTGTCATACGCTTTTTCTAAATCGATTTTTACAATGACACCCCCTTTCCTATTATTAGAGTTTTTAAGTTTATGAAGCATCTCTTGGACAATAATAATATTGTCAACCGTATGCCTACCCGGGATAAAACTACTTTAAAAGGGGCTGACAATATTAGGCAGTAAGGGTCTTAATCTACTCACTAGAATTTTAGTAACCAATTTATAAGGAACATTACATAAACTGATAGGACGAAACTGATTTATCCTTTCCGGAGTATCAACTTTAGGGATAAGCACTATAAGTGTCTCATTCATTTTAGTAGGCATGTCCCTATTTGAGAAGCAAGATTTAACGAAGTTACATAGAGAGCTGCCTACCAAATCCCAATTCCTTTTGTAGAAAATGGCTTGGAAACCATCAGGTCCTGGGACTTTGAGGTCCCCCATATTGAAAAGGTTTCTTTTGATTTCTTCATCTCCTGGCACCAAGCACAGGAAGGGATGCTCAAGGGGTCTGGATAGGGTGGACACAGATCATGTTATTAAGGGTATCGCATGAACTGGTAGGGGGGTTTTCACAAAACAGATTTTGAAAAAAAAAAAACCTAACATGATTCTTGATGTCCTCCTGACCATCCAGCCACATATCAGAATCATTTTTGATCATCGACACTCTATTCTTCTTGTGCCTATGATTCGTGGCAGCATGGAAGAACTTAGTATTCTTATCCCCGACAGCAAGCCAATTAATTCTAGATTTTTTGTGCCAAAAGATTTCTTCTTTTTTCAAAATATCAACATATTCTTTTTTGAGATTTTTCTCAATATTGTCAAGCCAACTAGAAAATTTAGTATCTTGATAGATTTGGATTCCTTTTATTCTAGCCAAGAGGTGTTTCTTGATTTTGAAAATATTACCAAAGACCTATCTGTTCCAATTTAAAATCTCCTTAGTGCAGCTATTCAAATTACTGATTAAGTTAGTATTCTCCTTAGTCCAGATGCTATCAAGGAAGGCTTTGAAGCTAGGGTGTTCAAGCCACATAGCTTCAAACCTAAAAGGACGAGAAGAAGAGGCTAACTTAATCCCCAAGAGTATGTATTAAAATAAGAGAGTGGTCAGAATACGTACGAGGAAGGTTTTCCACCCTGGCTTCCGGGAAGGCAGAGCACCAGTTAGTATTAGCTAGAGTGTGATCAAGCCTCTTGCTCACCCTGATCCCATGGCCATTAGTGTCAGCCCATGGCATAGTAGAGCCACTGGCACCCAGTTCGTTCAGACCACAGGAAGAGACGGTATCGTTGAAAGCGTTAATATGACAAATATCCTGGGTACTAGCGGAGCCGGACTTTTCAGACTGAGAGCATATGTCGTTAAATTCACCCACTGCCAGCCAAGGAGAATCGTTCTGGTGGGAGAATTTTCTCAGCTCTTCCCAAAAGGTCTCTTCTCCTGCTGGGATTCAGGTTGCCATAAACAGACGATAATACCCAATCTTCAAAACCCATTTTCGAGATCTTTGCATGAATAACCTGATTAGTAGCGTGGATCTGGCTGACCGAAACTTCTTCCGGCCGCCAGAGCACCCAAATACCTCTAGCGCGACCTATGGGGTTGACATGAGTAGCCGCCGTCAGCCCCAAGGTCACAAAGAAGTTACCCATACTGCTAAGCTCCACTTTGGTCTCAGTTAACACAGTAATCTCTAGCCTTTTAGAATTCATTAAGTCACGAAAGACATTCCAGAATTGGCCATTTCCGGCTCCTCTGCAATTCCAAACCATAATCCACATAGATAAATTGGAAGAAAGGTTGGGGAGGGGCTCACGCTCATTGAGCTTCAGAAGGTGTTTGCACCTCATCACTAGCATGTCCTAAGCATGCACTCTCTCTAGCGATAACTCCATGAATGGTGGCTTTGGATTTCGCCTCTCCATGATTTTCACTATTAATCTGACCTTGTCCACCAACTAGAAAACTTCCACACACTGGATCATTTCCTCCGACTGTTCCATGAACAGGGATAATGGAAATCTTTAAAGAAGATTTGTTTGAATTTCTACCATTTTCAGGGCTTTGATTTGGAAACTTGTCAGGGGGTTTTGAAGGGTGTAAATATGTACTGGTGGGAAGAGGATAAAGTTGTGCCTGAGTTGGTAAGGTTGAAAGGGAAGCCTTGTGGAGAATGTTTGGGTTCTGAGCAGAATCTGAAATAGCGCCGGCATGGCAGGACTTGCCATTTCGAGGCAACCCCATAATTTCTTTGCCCTTTCCTTGGCCAACCTGAATCGCCGGCATGATCTTGGTAGAAGGACTCACTCTTCTCCTTCCCTGACGATAGAGCCTCGAGCCCCTAGCCCTTCTCTCCTCCCAAGGTGATTTGACTCACCTCTGCCCACATACCCTTTATCTGATTTCCTCCCCACCCAACCATCCTAGTTAGCGTTGGTTGAGTTACTGCTCCAGTTAGAATTTTGGGCCTTACTACTAGGATTTTTGTTGACTTCTTTGCTGGGCCCATTGCGATTGGACTTGATCTCCTGAGGATTACGTGTTCCTTTTCTCATCTAGTTTCCGGATTAGATCAGGCCTTTATTTCCTGTGGGCCCCTTGCTCTCTCCTTTTGAATATCTTTTAGCCTTATTGGGCCCAAATCTTCTTTGTTTCTTGACTAAAACCCAAGGCCCATAGCCCTCATCGCAAGCCTCTATCGCAACGGGCTCTTCTGAGCCTAGGTCCATAGTTACTGAATTGACATTAGCTTCCTGACTGATCGTAGCTTCGGGCCTAGAGCTGCCCGTTGGAGGTTGCATTCGTTCTCCGGTCATCTTATCCGGTACCCCATTATTATCTTCCGGCGAGGTATTTTTATACGGGCACATCTCCGTTCTGTGATTAACTCTACCGCACTCATAGCATAAACCATGGAGGCTCTCGTACTCAACCTTGAAGACCATTCCTCTCATTCGGAATTTCGCCACCAATGGTTTATTCAAGTCTATTTCCACACATAGCCTAGCAAACTTTCCTCTGTTCTGTAAGCCGCCGTTGTATTTCTATCGATTTTGATTGGCCATCCCAGCTTTTTTGCAATGTTGTGGAGAATTGGGAACTCATAATATTCAAACGGAATATTTGGAATTCTCACCCAGACTGCCGTTCTAGAGTCCATTGCAAACTCTGGTCTAAAATCTGGCTCCCACTTTCTGACTATAAGATAGTGATCTAGGATCACCCAAGGCCCCTCCGTCAATACCTTGTGAGCGTCCATAATGCGATCGAATTTTGCCAGATAAAACTCATAGTTGAGGTCAATGAGTTCAAAATCCTCCTGCAACTTTCAGATCATTCTGGCCCTATCACAAAAGATTTTATACCCAATCGACCTTTTCATAAGTCTGATAATGAGAGTGTCCTTCCACCTCTCTCTTATCTGGGTTAGAATAGTATCTGGGATGACAACCTCCGGAATGCCATCCTCATTATCTTCCTCCTTTTCTTTAAGCATAGTGTTAGCCTCATCGTTCATATCTTCATCCTCATTGTCAAAATAGACTTCTTCCAGGATTTTCTTTGGGAGTTCATTCGTCCCTTTCAGGGCATCCTTGAAAGATTTAGTGTTGGTATTCATGGACTTAGAAATCTCCTGCATGGAATCCTCAGGTGATTCTTGCATGGTTGGTTCAGTCTGGATATGCATCGGTGTTGTTCTCATCATTAGAAAGTTTGTCCTCATCTGATCAGGATCTTCTTCATTGCTAACCTCTTCGTTTTCCTCCTCTTCCTCTTCGTCTGAATCACCAGACTCCTCCATTTCAGCAATAGGATCTGCAGCATCATGTCTATTCTTCACTTTCTTTTTGCTTCTTTCAAGTCCATCTTCCTCCTACGAAGAAAGAGAGCTGAGCTTGGCTTTGGGAGTCTCTCTCTAGACTCATTTTTGATATTTTATTCATGTTTGTTTTTCTCCTTATTTTTTTACTCAGTCAACATCAACTAATTTGAAATTAGGTAATTAATATTAACTAGTGTTGAATTTATATTTGATATCATAATTAACTAAAATATCGATAAATACTAAAAATGAGTGTATAAAGACTAGAAAATATATTATCTATAATTAGATTAATTTTATAAAAAATGAGTGAATAAATAACATTTCACGAAATTAAAATTTTAATTCATATAGTTCATATACTATAATATATTTTTCAAAAGTCCTAATTTATGGTAAAAAAATCCAAAAATTATTGTAATATTTTACATAGAAAAATTAGAATAACTTTATACTTCTAAAAAAATTATTGTAGCGCGTAGACAACTTAGACTAAAAGTTTAATTTCGTAAACTATTAAAAAAAAAAAAAAAGTGTTTCTGTGACAAGTCCCTTATTTTACCCTTAATTTTTAAAAAAAAAAAATTGTATAAGCAATTGCAACTTGTGTTTTACTCCCGCGCATTAAAAAAAGACAGAAGACTTAATATACGCGTTGCACTCTCGCAATTACATGTAATTAATTTATGTGCAAAATATTTATTAGTTGTAACAAATATTACAAAAATACATATAACTATTAACTTGTAATATGTAACTAATATTATACAGTTACATGTAACTAATATTGCACAGGCCCGAGTACGTGCAGACTAATACACAAGAAAATATCAATTTAAGGAACTAAATCAAAATTTATGTTTTAAATGAGGCTAATAACAAATTACATCCGCTGTTTGAAACTAATCACCAATTATCCAAAAAAAAAGGAAAATTTACTAGTTAAACCCAAAAATAATTAATGTCTACCGTTTAAACTCATCCATTTTTTCTTGCACCGAAAACTTCCATCTCCAACTATTTCTTGCACCGATTAGTCCCTTTTCAAAAAACAGCCAACGATGAGATTACCGACATGTCCTCCCATAATTCGCACGAGCGCCGTCATTGCCAACGCCTTCGCAACAACGAACTTCATCTAGATCCGACGTCTTTCCCACCGTCATCGACACCTTCCCCACTGTTGTCGTCCAAATCTCAAGTGAATGGAATGGCGGTGGATGATGAAACGGCTTCAAGGCTAAAAGTGAGGATAAAGAGCAATAATATTTTTCCATCTTCAATTTGTGTAGAAACAAACTTGAACATGACTTGAGTTTTCAAGAAGTTTTCATAAAAAATGATGGAGTGCACGAATCTAGAGAAAGATGGGAAGAGGAATGGAGTGTACATTTTTCAATTTTGTGTGTGACAGCTCATTTCAAAATATCTTGACAAATTATATTTTACACCCAACAATTTGCAATTTTGTTTACTTAGATGTTGTGTTAATGTTATATGTAACATCCTCTTAAAATTAGACAGTGTTACATTCAATATTGTCTTATATAACATCCATACATAATACGATTCAATATAGATGTTACATGTAACATCCACATAAAAATATATTTTGCATGTAACATCAATTGAATCGCATTAATGTTACATGTAACATCTATTGAAAATATTTTTAAAAATAATTATAGATGTTACATGTAACATCTATTAAAAATATTTTTTTTGAATTTTGCATGACAATATTAGACAGTACTACATTCAACATTGCTTTTGGATGTTACATATAACATTCACGCATAATACAATTCAATATAAATGTTACATATAACATCCATATAAAAATATGTTTTGCATGTAACATCAACTGAAATTAATTATTGATATAGATGTTACATGTAACATCCATTGAAAATATATTTTAAATTAAGTACTAATTATAGATGTTATATGTAACATTCATTGATTTTTTATTTTTTTTTAAAATTTTGGTAAAATTAGACAGTGTTACATTCAACACACACATTGAAAGAGGACATTTAGGCAATATTAGACAGTTTTATATTCAACATACACATTGCCTTCAGATGTTAACGCATAATACGATCTATACGTCTAAAAAATATGATTAATATATCGTAAAAAATAAGACATTTTACTGATTAATACCATGTAAAAATATTAATTTTACAACATCAAGAATTATGAAAAAAATTAATGTGTTTTGATATTAGTATTGAAAATTACATTTGAGAGATATTTTGGTCACAAAAAGACAAAAAAAGCTATTGGTGCAAAAAGAAATAGATAGGCTTGATCGATAATTTCTTCCGCATTTTGGGAGTTACTGGTGCATTCCCCCCAAAAAAAATCCTAGTTATTATGTATCACCAAACATAAAATTATATAGAAATAATTTCAAATATACTAATAAACCAAATTAAAAGACACATTTATAATCAAATTCTTCACATTCAATATATATACAATTTCTAAAATTTTGAAAAAAAAAAAATCAATAATTTTTCAATTGGTTGAATTTGACTTGCAAGAGATGTCTTACTGGAACCAAGATAGTATGACTCAAGCGGTAAGACACTTTGAGTTAAAACAGTTAAGAGGTCCCTGTAAGATCAGAATTCCGAGCTTTCGCTCTCTCTCTCAAACGCTTCACTCTCATTGGAGGAGCCAACAATCTGTGAGTTGTGAGAGAGCACTCTCTCTCAAGCTCTTCACTTTCATCAAGCAAAAATGGGTGCAAAATAATCCACAACCCGACCCGACCCGACTTGTTTTTAGCAAGTAGCAAACCGGGTTTAAGCCCGACCCGTTTCCCTGTACGATCAATCCCCACACCCTGGTCAGGCCATCTCCTTCGTCGCCGTCGTTGTTGTTATCGTCGAGTTCTTCGACGAATATGATGCCGTCCGGCGACGGTTTCTCGCCGGAGTTCCACTCGGTCATCTTGTGACGCCATTCGTCCGGGAAGGCCTTCTCGGTTTTGATTTTGGACGCGCGATCGTCGCCGTCGTTGTTGTTGTTGTTGTCGCCGTGGATCTGGACAAGAAGCGGCGCTCGTTTCAGGTTTCTGACGATCTCCACCACCGAATCTCTCATCCACTCGTCGATCTTCTCCGGAGCACCGACTCCATTGCCGCCATCGCCGTCGCCGGAGCCGTCGAATTTCCTGTCGTTCACCTGATGGATGTAGCTTGGAGAAAACAACGGGAATTTCGACGTCGTCGTCGCCGCCGACGACGCACGGATTCGCTGCGGCGATCTCTTCGAAATCCGATTTGAAATCGGAAACGAATAACCGAACCGAGAAATGAAATTACGATCTAACCTGTGGTGATCGTGAACCACCGGGTGGTTTCCGCCGCAACGGATGCCCAGCGACGCCATAACCAAACCTAATCCGGCGAAAAAAAAGCACGAAATTCTTCTCTCCGGCGATCTGGCACAGACGATAATCAAAATCGAATCGAATCAAAAAAACAAATCGATTCGAATTGAACTGACTTGAATCTGAAAAATCACGCACAGACGCGAATTCGAGGAAGATTTTGATTTTGAAATGCGGAGGAGGGATTGGAGATATGAGGGAGAGGCGTTGGATTGGTCAGAATCTCTATATATAGTGAGATGCGGACGCTAGCCGCGTGAAAAAGAAGGCTGAAACGTCTTGGAACAAGGACCTTCACTATTAAATGACACGTTTGACCCCATAATTTATTTGGATTATCACTATGCACCCTAAATGTTTAAATTACACCACATTTTAGTCTAAAAGATTATGAATATAAATTTTCTCGAGTAGGAAACTTCAAAAAATCATCTATACAAGCATTTGTCTCACATACAATGAGTGTATATAATTTAGTTATACATATATTAATATTTAAAAAAAAAATTGATACTAAATCATTAGGACCTGTAAAACAAAGTTAAAACAAGAAGGAATTTTAAGAGAGAATATGCTGAATTGATCTTTGTTATCTCTATTTTTTTTGTTTTTTTATCAAACGGTAAGATGTGTCTGGGTTAACTTACATGCATCTCGACTAATTATCTCCACAAAAGATCTTAAGCGTGCACTCCTCCACATTAATTTGGTGCATTCGAGATTAAATTCAAGATTTAGATACCTTTATTGATTGATGAATTATCTTTATATAAGTTAGTTAGTTGAGATACTTACGATCATGTATCCTCCATATTTCGGATGAATGAGCTTGTCGTTTCTAATTTCGATGAATACATAAATATCACCCATAATTCAAGGGATTTGGTGCTATGTCTCTCTAGACATTAGTAATTGCCTAACGATCTCAGATTAATTGTCGAGTTGGAATTGCAGTATGCTCAGCTCACCAAGCTGCTCTTGCATAGGAATGCGCTCAGTGAGGTTGTTGGATGATATCTCAATCTTCATTTATGGTCCTAACTCAATTTAGGTCATCATGTCTTGAGCTCACTCTATTTGTCAAATTTTTGTTATTTAGATTTTGTATGTAATTAGTTAAGTAAGCACGTTAAGAAGCAATTTAAATAACTTTGGCGTTCAATGTGCAATAATTGATAATTTTCGAATTAATACACAACAAAAAAAACTTAGGGGGTCAAAAGTGAAATTATTTTCCAACTTTCTCTCTTTTTTATGGTCTTATTTGTTAGGCGTGGGGTCCACTTCTGTAATATGCTAAAGGAGTCCACGTCAAAGTCATGTGTTGCTTTTCTGTGAAGAAAATCGAGATCGTCTACAATCACATTTTGGAACACCATGTTGCAACTGGTTGTACCATGGTTTATAGCTAGGTTTAGGTGCCTATATAATAACCCTTTTTAAATTTTTTATTTTCTTTTTTAAAATTAATGAACTTAGGTTGTTTTCCGTACAATATGTCACACCAAAAAAATTGATCGAAATTATTTTTTTAATCCCGATGTGTTCATTTAACGGTTCAGATTTATTTTTCATATTTAAATAATAAATTTGATGAAAATTTATTAAACTTGAATCATAAATAGGCAAAAATTAGACACAATAATTATTAAGTGCGTTATTTTTATATTAATTTAAGTGTACCACTGTAGTACATCACACCGATAAGTTAATTCTTTTCTTCGAAATAGGGTTCCATAGTACATTTGTGAAAGTTAATTCTTTTCTTCGAAAATAGGGTTCCAAGGTACATTTGTGAAATTTTGGTTAAATTGCACTTTATATCTCCAATGTTTAGGTGAAATTTCTATATCAATTTGGTCCAGTTATCGAAGTTGAATCAATTTTATTGTTGGAATTAGTCATGTGACTTGTTCGTGAAAGAAAACTAATATAATAAAAAATGTTACATAGCAATATACACCCTCAAAATTTAACGTCGGTACACGTTGCCCCTTGTTCAGAAAGAATTGACTGAAAAAAGTCAGTTAATTGACTCAAATTGATACGAAAAACAAATTTCACGGGGGCATATTGCAATAATTAAAACATTACAAGATAAACTAAGACCACATTTAAATTTTAGGGGGGTAGAAAGGGAGATTTATCAAAAAGTTTAATTAGACATTTCAAAGTGTCTATATAGTAGAATGTTGCATAAATTGTCTTTTACCCCCCTATTTTGATTAATTGTCACTTTACTCCCCCCATTTCATAAAACTATTTTACCTACTTCTTTAACATTTTTTCTTTTGAATTAACGAAATATGGTTAAAAATAAATAAATTAAAATTTTAAATAAAAATAAAAATAAAATGGCAGTCTCATCTATTTCATTCAAAAATGATGTGAAAATTTTAATTCTACCAATTTTTAAGCATATTTCATTAATTTAAATGAAAAAAAAATAGTTTTTTACTTTGTTCAAAAATAAAAATAGATAAAGTGTAATTTTTTAAAGTGGAAGGATAAAACAATAATTAAACAAACTAGAGGAGAGTAAAAGGCAATAATTTATCCTAGAATTTTCCTCATCTTAAAATTGAGGATTGTAAGGTACAACAAATAGTAGCGTCAATAATAGGAATTGATGAAAAATGCAATTGTAGAGGATTATAAACTCTCATGGAACGTCGGAGGCGTGTGTCTTCCAGGGGTAGCCACGTGGCCAAACGCCTCTGTGAGCGTGAAAATTGCCCGTGCCACACGATTGGCACAAGCAAGGCCAATAAGCCGCAATATGCATGGATTATGACAAATTATTAATACTAAGCCTTTGTCCTCTGTAGGATCGGGTACATCGGGTATATGAATCCATTTACGCAATAAAAATTAATCAAGGAATATCATCTTTGTCAGGTTTAAATAATAACTTTTTTTTTTTTTTTTTTTTAATAATGAAGTTACACTCAATCATATAGTTTACAATGATCAATGGCCACCACCACCCATCAATCATCACTGTCACGTCGACAACCAAACATATTTTTTTATTTCTATTCTCATAAATTAAAATAAATAATTTCAAGATAATGGTCGTTTCCAAATATGTTTCTATTCCTAGATGCTAAAGGACAAAAATCTTATTTCAATTTATCGGGAATAGAAATAGAAAAGCGAAAACACTAACCAAATGCCACAACTACGGAGCTTATATTTTTTCCTAGTAAAAAAAAAAAAAAAAAACATTTTTTTATCAACTTAACATTTTTAATTTTTAAAAATAATTAAAATATGTTTAAATAATGATAAAATAGCATTTTTGAAAAGTACCTTTTGGTCAAATTGGTGGTCCTAATACCCAAATAATGTGTCCACGAAGGAAACGTTTTGTTTGTGTTCTCAGTTGGTCAAACTTCTGTCATTTTATTGTCATATTCATTCCAAGTTGATTTTTCTTTTCTATTTTTTTTTATTATAATTTTTTATTTTTTAAATTTCATCAATTAATTTTTTAATTTCTACTAATTTACTTTTATTTTTCACAAATATTTTAATTGACTTATAATTATATATGATATAGGGGAATCTCGTCAGGTACACCACGTTGTTAAAATACGCCCAATTATAGAAGAGCGGTAGGGATGAGAGCTGAAATCCCCTCAATACCAAGCTGAGATCCCCCCCAGCCGAACTGAGGATCGTCTCAATGAAGAAATCGGGACCGACAAGTTGAGATCCGACCTGCCGAATTGACGGTCTGAGGCACCCTCTGCTCGCCACCTCAGTACTCGGGAGTTCACCGGGCCATTGTGAGGCTCTGGCCCATGGGCCTCTACTTATGGGCTCAAAGGCCAGCCCAGACATTTATAGGGCTAACATGTCTGCTTATTGGTTGTCCAACATATTATGTTAATTAACCTGAGCTGGCCCCCTAATTTTGCGGCGCTAATCAAGCATTGGTGCCTATAAATACACCGGGGCACCCACTGCCCAGAGGTACGTGACGACTACTGAACTCAATATATTTTCAGCCCTTCACCCCGAAATACTTATTCTTGCGCCGGAGGCACTTTACTGGGGATAATCCCGGTGGGTCTTTGTACAGGTGCTCGAAACAGAAGAGTGGAGCTCAGCTCGAAGATCGTCACCACCTCTAAACTCAACCCGCTGCAGTGCTAACAACCGTCTTGTGTCCCAGATATCCTCCTGGACCAAACTGTTGACCCACCACCACTTTTTGGCACCAACAGTTTGGCGCCATCTGTGGGAACGCACTAAAAGCCTTCCCTAATCGTCAGCTCCCCACGAGGTTAAGACTTGATGATCACAAGGTCTGGGAAGGAAATCCGCCAGGCCGACCAAGCACTTGCCACCAGCAGTAATCCACCTCCCATATCCGTGCAGGGTCTGTCTAGGGCTCCCAGGTCGGATCCCCCGGTACCTCCTGCGGAGGGACTTCACCTGTCCATCGTCCCGTCGTCCGGGCTGGGAGGACTGACCACCCAGCAAGCCGCCCGAGGGGGTCCGATCCTGCCCCCAGGGCAGCTTGTTGGGCAGGCTTCTAGAGCACCTGAGGCAGCCCACGTCGATCTTTTGGAACGTCAGCTCGGCGACTTCCAAACCTTCTTCCAGATCGTCCTGGCCCGTTTGCCACCAACCCTTCCAATGGATCTTCCAACAGTCCAAGTTACGAGCTGGGAGGGTCGGGCGGTCGAGGATGGAGAGTGTGTCATCCATTCCAACGGACGAATCCCGCTACCTCGGACCTGCAACGTCGATCGGAGGGAGGTAGAGTTGGCACCCCCTGAGGTCTCGGGATCCCCGTCGCCACCTCCACCAAGGCAAAGGAGAGGCGACCGAGCTGAGTTACCCCCCGCTCATAGCACTACCGTGTGGTCCGATCATTACCCGCGTCGCTATCAGGAGGTAGATTCACATTTCCCGCCACGACAACCCCCGTCTCGTGCCGCTTTCAGTCAGGCTCGAGCCTAGCCAAGGGCTGAGGTGGTGGTGGAAAGGCGCCTAGCTGACATGGAGGTAGCCTTACAACAGATCCGGGGAACCAGGGGCCCGTCTGGGCTCCTTCGGAGGTAAGATCTCCTTTCGTCGATGAAATTCTGGAAGAACCCCTACCCGCGCGATACACCCACCCCCAAATGATCCTCTATGACGGTGTCACTAATCCGGTGGACCACTTGTCCATCTTTAGGTCATATATGGACCTACACACCGCCTCAATAGTAATGAGATGCAAGGCATTTCCCCTCACCCTTACGGGGGCTGCCGGGGCTTGGTTCCGAACTTTGGCACCAGCCTCCATCTCCAATTTTCACGAGTTAGAGCTACTCTTCCTTTCGCGGTTTGGACGATCACAGCGTAGGCCAAAAACCATGGCCCACATCCTCGCACTCCAACAGTTACCCGATGAGTCATTGGGGGATTATGTGGAGAGGTTTTACAAAGAGATCATCAGGTGCGATGAGCTCAGCGACGTGGTCGCAATGAGCGCATTCATCGACAGCCTGAAGCATCGACGTCTCATGTATGACCTCTGTTCTAACCCAGCTCATATTCTGGATGCTGTCTTGGAGAGAGACACGAGGTTCCATAATGCTGATGAGCAGGAAACGGCCCGACAGGATTGAGGAGGAGGTCAGAAGAAGAAAAGAAAGGCTGAGGAAGGGCCGAACAAATACCATGGATCCAAAAGGCTACATACAGAAGGGAGGCTGGGGCCATTGCCCGGGGATCGGAGACCATTCCCACCCCAGGGGAACCGCCAACAGAACTATACACCGCTCATGGTCTCGATGGCCACCGTCTTAGCTGAGAATGTGGGGAGGGATTTCTTTCCTCCTCCTCCTCCTCCACCCAACGGAAAACCAATGGGGAGGTCTATGGACAAATACTGTGAATTCCACAAAGACCGGGGCCACTCCACCGAGAATTGTTTGACTCCGGGAAGAAATTGAGGCCCTCATTAACAGGGGGTACCTAGGTCTCTATGTTTGAAGGGACGATCGAGTTCTCAAGACGGAAGAGCACGACTCCCACGACGAACATATGGGGCGTAGGAGAAGAAGGAACAGAAGTCACCCCTCTCCTAGGTCAGAGGCGAACAGGGGTGGTGACGAACACAGGATTGACGGTGAGATTAACGTCATCCATGGAGAATTGGGCCTTGGGGGGGGAGACCCTCTCATCCAAGAAGAGGTACGAGCACAAAGCCAAGAGAAAAGTGAGTGAAGACGTCTTCGAGGTCAGCACGGTTGACGCTGCGGAGCACAACGTTATTTCATTCAGCGAGGTAGACCTCATGGATGTTCATGTGCCTCATGACGACGCCCTCGTCATCGTGGCCCTCATCCATCACTACAAAATGGGACGGATCCTGGTAGATGGTGGTAGTTCCGCTGATATTATCTTCAAGTGGGCGTTTGATAAAATGCTCGGAGGGCGTTAGAGAAGAAAAAATAACAATCAAAGACAGAGCCAGGGCTCGGAGATTCCGAACTCATGGCTCTGGGTCAGGGACCAGTGCCGGTGCCCATCGATAATCCAAGGGAGGAGGAGGACGGTCCCAGACCTCACGAGGAACTAGAGGAGATTTCCATACACCCAACCATCGAGGAACGAACTGTCAGGATCGATGCTCGTCTCCCGTCCGAACAGAGGGATGAACTCGTCCAACTACTCTGACGTAATTACAATGTCTTTGCCTGGTCCCATGACGAGTTGCCGGGTATTGATCTGAGCGTGGCAATACATCGCCTCCATGCTGATCCACACCATCCTCCCGTGCGGCAAAAATGACGAAAATTTCATCCGGAGCACCAGAGGATAATTGAAGTAGAGATGGATAAATTGATCAACTCTGGCGTCATCGAAAAAGTCAAATTCCTGGATTGGTTGGCGAATGTGGTTCTGGCCCCCAAGGCTAGTAATAAGTGGCGCCTCTACATCGATTTCAAAGATCTGAATAAAGCCTACCCGAAAGACTTCTTCTCCCTGCCCTGGATTGACATTGTCATAGACGCCACAACAGGGTATGAGCGCCTGAGTTTCCTCGACGCTTATGCTGGGTACAATCAAATCCCAATGTTCCCCCCGATAAGAGCAAAACATCGTTTATCACCGACAAGGGTACATATTGTTACAAAGTAATGCCGTTTGGCTTGCGCAACACCGGAGCCACTTACCAACGACTGGTGAACAAAATGTTCAAAGAAGAGATCGGACGAACGATGGAGGTTTGCATTGATGACATGTTGGTCAAGAACTCGAGGGCCCTTGACCACACCTAGAATCTCCACGACTGCTTCGAAAAACTCCGGGCTCACCGCATGAAGCTCAACCCGAACAAATGTATTTTTTGGGGTTTCTATAGGAAAGTTCATGGGGTACATGGTCTCCCAACGCGGCATCGATGCTAACCCCGATCAAATACATGCGATCCTCGGGATGGCCTCTCCTTGGAATAAGAAGGAGGTGCAGATGCTAACGGGGGGGCTCGCTGCACTCAACCGCTTCATATCCAGAGCATCAGAAAAGTGTCTGCTGTTCTTCAAGGTGCTAAGAGGCAACGGGAATTTTGGATGGACCGACAAGTGCGAGTCGGCTTTCCAGGCACTCAAGAGTTATCTGTCCTCTGCTCCTTTGCTCAGCACCCCAAAGGAAGGAGAGACCCTGTACTTGTATATTGTCGCGTCTACAATGATAGTGAGTGTTGCTCTTGTAAGGGATGACATCGGGATCCAACACCCGGTCTTTTACTCTAGCAGGATCCTCTCGGATGCCGAGATGAGGTATACTAAGTTTGATAAACTGACTTATGCTCTGCTGGTGGCTTCCCGGAAGCTGAAACAGTATTTCCAAGCCCACGAGATCGTCGTCCTCACGGACCAACCGATAAGGTAAATTTTACATTCACCAGACATCTCGGGACGATTAATAAAGTATAGCCTTGAGCTGAGTCGGTTTTACATCGAATATCGCCCTAGGACGGCCATTAAGGGCCAGGTCTTGGCAGATTTCATTGCTAAGCTCACATTTCCTGAGGACCCCGAGCCACCCATCGCTAACCCGGAAGCGAAGAGGGTCGAAGGAGGGGAAGTGCCGGGAGAGTCCAGCCCCGGTACCGGTCTGACGACGTGGAAGCTGTTCACCGATGGATCGTCCAACACCAGTGGTTGTGGAGCAGGGATGATACTCATTGCCCCAGGCAATGAAGAAATAGAGTACGCCCTGAGACTGGGGTTCAGAGCAACTAACAACGAGGCGGAGTACGAGGCTCTGCTGGCAGGGCTCCGCCTGGCCAGGAAGTTTAATGTGACGACGTTGTCCGTCTTTTGCGACTCTCAGTTGGTCGTCAATCAGGTCAACGGGAAATATTTGGCAAAAGATCCCAGTATGACTGCATATCTTGAGAGAGTCAAAACCCTGATGGATGAATTCAAAAAAATCAATGTATCCCAAATACCACGGGAGGAGAACCGGCACGCCGATGCCTTGGCAAACCTTGCCTCAGCAATAACATTGACCCTGAAGCGAAGTGTGCCAGTTGAATATCTGGATACTCCGAGCACAGCAGTTCTTGACCAGATGTCTCCGATCAGTGAGCTCAGTGACCATCCTACCTGGATGGACCCTATCCGTAGGTATTTGGAAGACGGAATACTCCCCGACGACCGCAACGAAGCAAGAAGGATGCGATATAGGTCGGCTAGATATTGCATTCTGGACGGGGTCCTTTATCGACGTTCCTTCTCTGGGCCATACTCACGGTGTCTACGGCCGGAAGAGGCCGACTATGTTATGAGAGAGACCCATGAGGGAATCTGTGGCAACTACTTGGGGGGTAGGGCCCTGGCTGGCAAACTCCTCCGCCAAGGATATTTTTAGCCAAAAATGCTGGAAGACACGAGTGAGTTCGTGGAAAAATACGACAAATGCCAGCGTTTCGGTCCCCACCCTCATCTACCGCCAATGACCATGGTGCCCATGGCGAGCCCGTGGCCCTTTGCTCAGTGGGGAATTAACTTGTTGGGCCCTTTTCCACAAGCCACCGGTCAAAAAAAATTCCTCGTTGTCGTTATCGATTACTTCACCAAGTGGGTAGAAGCCGAACCCCTAGCTCGCATCACCAAGGAGAAGGTCCGAGACTTTGTCTGGAAGTCCATGGTGTGCCGATTCGGAATCCTGAGGGTAATCGTGTCCGACAACGGCACTCAGTTCGATAACGATTTGTTTACTTCTTTTTGTTTCGGCCTGGGTATCCGCACACACTTTGCGTCTCCTGGTCATCTGCAAGCTAATGGACAGGTAGAGGTCACGAATCGGAAGGTTTTGCACGGTTTAAAGACCAGACTTGACAAAGCCAAAGGAAGGGGGTGAAGGAACTTTACCCGGTCCTCTGGGTATACGACACCACTTCTCGAACCCCAACTAGAGAGACGTCGTTCGCAATGACTTTTGGATCCAAATCCGTAATTCCTGCAGAAATTGGATTGCCAACCTTCTGAACGTCGCTGAAGGGGTAGGACCAGCCGACGAACGACGCAATGTTGGCCCTTAACCTGGACCTTCTGGAAGAACGATGAGAGAATGCTCGAGTACGCCAGGCAGCATACCAGCAACGGGCAGCTCGATACTATGATAGAAGGGTGCGATTGCGACATTTTGAAATCGGAGACCTAATCCTCAGAAAGGTAACCCTAGCGACCAAAGAGCCAAATGTAGGAAAGTTGGCCCCCAATTAGGAGGAACCTTATCGCGTGATAAGAGTTGCAAGACCGGGTACCTATGAGCTCGAAACTGAGGAAGGTGTTCCGTTGCGACACCCGTGGAACGCCGACCATCTCAAACAGTACCACTATAGGACTGAGGTAATTTTGTAATCATTTCATCTGTATACCGAAAAGTATTAAGTATTTTGATAATAATATAAAGACTTTGTTACTTAAACGAGTCTTCTGGCGCACTAAGATACCTAAGTGACGGACCAAAAGTGTCACGTTGCAACCAGTAGCATGAGAAGTAAGACTACTCCTACTACAGGCTGGGGGGCATGGTGGTCATAACCGTGACAATTAGTCACTAAAACGATTCCACAACGTGTTTGAAGTTGTAAGCGTTGAACTAAGGTTTGTAAGGACTCGGCACGCGTACAAGAAGGTGGGATCGTGAAAGTGTAAGGGTCTGCAACCCTATCCAGAGAACATTAATGGGTTCACGACCACTTGTGCAAGTTGGGGCAAAAGGTCGAAGCAAATCGCCTGCTACATCCTAAAGGAGGGGGAGGCGAGAAGGAATTGGGAACAAATGCTCAAAAAATTGTTGTGTTGTATTCCACCAAAAAAAAAAAGAGGGCTTACATCGGTGGGGTTCCTGCCCGTATACATAAATAAAAAAAAAGTACAAAAGGAGTTTAGCAAAATTCAAAATACAAAAAAAAAAATCTTTCTAAGTCTTCAAAAAAGGCCGAGGTAAAGACCTATTCTTCCCCAGAAGCACCTTTGACGCCCACAACGTCGATATTGGTGTCTTTATCGCCCTCAGCTTCCTCACCACCAGCTCCTTCAGCACCGACTTCATGAGTTGGACCCTCGGAAGCCCCCTCGACTGGCCGCTCCACCGCCAACTTGCCTTGCTGGGGAAATTCCATCCCAATACCCGAGCAGTCGAACTCCGAATAATGGTGCTAAAGGAAGCGGATCGTAGCATTGTGACAGTCATCCATGAATTTGGCAGCAAGCTCGTACTTTAGATTCTCGAATTATTCTCCGTATTTATAATCCTCAACGACTTTCTGCTCTGCCCGACGAATGGCCTTCCCCCTCTGCTGCTCCTCTTTCTTGAGTCTCTTCTCCAGCTCCTCAACCCTTTTTTCTAGGGTGACCTTCTGCCTCTCAAAGTCATCCTTTTCTTTGGTAGCGAGGACGTGCCTGGCTTGTAGGCCCTAATGGGCCTGGGCGGCAAGCTGAAGGTCGTCGTTCAAGTGGTTCACCTTTGCCTCGGCAGCATTCTTCTCGGACCTCAGCATGGCCTCCTCCATGGCACTCTTAGAGATCCTGTAAAAAACCACAGACATCCGGAGCATACACTGTGTGAGAACGGGAATTTCACCACACTTAGCAAAATTTAGCCACAAAAAACAAAACGAAAGGTAAATTATGAGGAAGTATTACCGAGACTTGATCACAGATTGCCTGGCGCATCAAGTTACCGGTGCTCTCCCCCTCCATCAGTTCCTTGTCATTAGGTGTCGTCATGCGACGGAGATAGCCCGGCATCACCTCCGGGCTCTTTAGTAGCGCACGATCAGCCGACAGCCCGGTGTTTGGCACCCCGAAGAAAGATCCATCAACTGTCAGCTCGGATGAGGCTCCAGGCACAAACCTCGCTCTCTTCGAGGATTTGTGCTTCTTATTCTTCCCCTCACGAGCCTTTCTCTTTCCCTTGTCGGAACGACGAGGAGAAGAGTCACCACTCAAGGTTTGCACAGATTGTTGCGATCCTGACTTGGATTGGGGCATGTCCCGGATAACCACGCCCGACAGGGCGGTGAGCGACTCCAGGCTGGCATCCCGGGAAGCCGTGCGGGGTCTTTCTCCGCTTTCTCCGCTTCGGCAGCTTCCCTGGCCTTCTTCTCAAGAAGCTTCTGCAGTGCCATTGTCTTGTCCATAACTGCAATATTCAATAAAATTTTTAGAAATTCTTCCGTCCAGGCCGACAACATTCGGTTCTATACAAGGATATCTGCGTGAATTGAGCGTAACATGCGTAAAATTATCAAGTATAGACAATTGGCATAGCAGAAAATTCCTTACCATTGTCCGAGTCGATGAAGAAATTGGGCACGGCTGAGACGTCCGGGGGTAAAAACCAAAAGGCCAGAAAGAGCTGAGAGACGATCAGGGTGTTCACGTCCTTGAAGGCAGTCCTCAAGACCTTGTCTCTCTGCTCAGAAATTTCTCTGCTCGGCTCCGGTCTTTTCTTCTTGGGCATCTCCTTAGCTGCATAAAATCATGAAAACAAGGGTATTAATGTATGGGCAATGATAAAGCCAAAAACCAAACACTCCCCTTAAGGAGCCGCAGCCTTACCAACTTTTCCCCATTCCATCTGGAGGGGATACCTTCCTTCTTCTTCCAGGCCGGATTGCCAACCGCTCCCTCCAATATAGAAGAACTGGGGCTTCCATTGGTGAATGGAAGAGTCCAGGTCCTTCAGAAAAGTTGACCTGGACGAAATATAACACCACCCAACGCCCCGGGGGAGTGGCTTGAGGAAGAACAGAGCCCTGAAGAACTCAATGCTCAGCTCGAGTCCCTCGGCCCGGAAGATGATATATGAAGCCACCAGGGCTCTTATACCGTTCGGAGAAATTTGTGACGGACATAAATGGTACTCCTCACAGATGGCCCTGACCCACCAATGGAGGGGAAAGTGAAGGCCCGCTTCCAGCTGTTATCTATAGACTGTCATAAATCCAGCGGGTGGCATACGGGCCCTATCGTCGGGCCCAGGAACAAGGATCGTGACCTCCTCTGGGATGAAAAATTTCGCTCCGGCAGGAGAGAATGGATTCTTCGGTCATGGTTGTTTTGATTTTCCATACCGGACTCGAGGGAGGAACTTTTATGAACAGTTTTTCTGGCCCAGCGTTGTGCACCTCGTTTTCACGAAGTAACTTGAGAATGGAGATGCCGGTATGGATCTCCACCACTGTGACGGTGTCGGGAGGGACCCCGACCCCAGCATCAAGTGATGTAGATGCCCCACCACTCTCGTCAGCACGATTTACCACGAATGCACGATCTTCCAGGCATGACTGGATAACACCGCTCGTTTTGTGGATCCTGGCCATAGCGCTTGAGGAGTCGTCTCCCGGAGCAGGACGTCTCTCCACCTTGAATTGAGGAGAGCTGGAGGTCGACCGGTCCGAGGAGCCGGACTCTGAGTCGGCAGTAGAGCCGGATGTCGAAAAAGAAGAATAAGAAAGGGATCCAGCCATTTTGTGCGAAAAAAAAAAAAAAAAAAAAAAAAGGGGGTACCAATGCCGAGGAGGAAGAATGGGCTCTGGAACTTACGCAAGTGCCAAATGAAAGGTAGGGGCCACCATTTATAAAAGGATGGTGTGCCTAGACGAAAGGTCGCAAAGGCCAACAACTGGGGATGCCTTGGTTTAAACGCCGTTGCCACATGGCACCTATCCAACGATGGTGGCATGGCCTATGACACAATTCAGATTGGGGGGGCACGTGTGGCACGTTTTGCCACGTGTGAGGGGGAAGGCTCTCAAACTTCCCACCCTCAAAAAATTCTAAGGCATGCAAAATGGCCGAGCTCACGACCCTACGGGCTCTCAGCTCGGACAAAATCAAAAGGGGGGAAGGCTCTCAAACTTCCCACCCTCAAAAAATTCTAAGGCATGCAAAATAGCCGAGTTCACGACCCTACGGGCTCTCAGCTCGGACAAAATCAAAAGGGGAAAGGCTCTCAAACTTCCCACCTTCAAAAAATTCTAAGGCATGCCAAATAGTCGAGTTCACGACCCTACGGGCTCTCAGCTCGGACAAAATCCAAAGGGGGAAGGCTCTCAAACTTCTCACCTTCAAAAAATTCTAAGGCATGCCAAATGGCCGAACTCACGACCTTACGGGCTCTCAGCTCGGACAAAATCAAAAGGGGGAAGGTTCTCAAACTTCCCACCCTCAAAAAATTTCTAAGACATGCAAAATGGCCGAGCTCACGACCCTACGAGCTCTCAGCTCGGACAAAATCCAAAGAGGGAAGGCTCTCAAACTTTCCACCCTCAAAAAATTTTAAGGCATGCAAAATGGCTGAGCTCACGACCCTACGGGCTCTCAGCTTGGACAAAATCCAAAGGAGGAAGGTTCTCAAACTTCCCACCCCAAAAAAATTCTAAAGCATGCAAAATGGTCGAGCTCACGACCCTACGGGCTCTCAGCTCGGACAAAATCCAAAGGGGGAAGGCTCTCAAACTTCTCACCCTCAAAAAATACTAAGGCATGCCAAATTGCCGAGCTCACGACCCTACGAGCTTTCAGCTCGGACAAAATCCAAAGGGGGAAGGCTCTCAAACTTCTCACCCTTAAAAAATTTTAAGGCATGCAAAATGGCCGAACTCACGACCCTACGGGCTCTCAGCTTGGACAAAATCAAAAGAGGGAAGGCTCTCAAACTTCCCACCTTCAAAAAATTCTAAGGTATGCCAAATGGCTGAGCTCACGATCCTACGGGCTCTCAGCTCGGACAAAATCCAAAGGGGGATGGCTCTCAAATTTCCCACCCTCAAAAAATTCTAAGGCATGCAAAATGGCCGAGCTCACGACCCTATGGGCTCTCAGCTCGGTCACTTTCCAAAAGAGGGTGGCCCTCCAACTTTTCACCTTTGAAAAATTCTAAGGCAGTGACAATGGCCGACCTCACGACCTGACGGACTCTCAGCTCGGACAAAATCCAAATGGGCGTCACATTTGGCCGAGCTCACGACCCTACGGGCTCTCAGCTCGGCCACTTTCAAAAGAGGGTAAGCTCTCCAACCTTTCACCCCTGTAGCATTCCACGACGTGGATGATGGTCGAGCTCACGACCTGACGGTCTCTCAGCTCCGCCAACATTCAGCCCATGAACGACTCCAAATTCTCACCTACCACCGTCGTACTGCCGACCTACCGAACAGAAGAAAATATCATCTCATCAGCCCGGACTATGCTCTTTACCTTCTTTTCTACCGCCGTTTTTTTCCCCAGGGGTCCATGGTGTGCCGCTTTTGCATTTTGTCCCCGATATCCTTCCCTACTACTACTTGTTTGCTTCTTTAAAATCCCGAGGCCGTCACATTTCACTCCTGCCCTCGAGACTTGGAGGGTAACTGATATAGAGAAATCTCGTCAGGTACACCACGTGATTAAAATACGCCCAATTATAAAAGAGCGGTAGGGATGGGAGCTAAAATCCCCTCAGTACCGAGCTGAGATCCCCCCCAGCCAAACTGAGGATCGTCTCAGTGAAGAAATTGGGACCGACAAGCTGAGATCCGACCTGCCGAACTGACGGTCTAAGGCACCCTCTGCTCACCACCTCAGTACTCGGGAGTTCGCCGGGCAGTTGTGAGGCTCTAGCCCATGGGCCTCTACTTATGGGCTCAAAGGTCAGCCCAGACATTTAGAGGGCTAACTTGTCTGCTCATTGGTTGTCCAATAGATTATGTTAATTAACCTGAGCTGGCCCCCTAATTTCGCGGCGCTAATCAAGCACTGGCGCCTATAAATACACCGGGGTACCCACTGCCCAGAGGTACGTGACGACTACTGAACTCAATATATTTTCAGCCCTTCATCCCGGAATACTTACTCTTGCGCCGGAGGGACTTTATTGGGGATAATCCTGGTGGGTCTTTGTGCAGGTGCTCGGAACAGAAGAGTGGAACTCAACTCGGAGATCGTCACCACCTCTGAACTCAACCCGCTGCAGCGCTAACGACCGTCTTGTGTCCCAGATATCCTTCTGGACCATACTGTTAACCCGCCACCACTTTTTGGCACCAACAATATATATATTATTTTTAGTTAATATGGACAAGATGAATTAAATCTATTTAATATTAATCGAATGATTAAAAAATAAAAATAAAAAATGACTATAAAAAATTAAATAATAACTTCCCCAATCCCAAAATCTTAAATAAAAAATAAATTATTTTTTCACTATTATCTTAATTTTTCACGTGTAAATGGATTGAATTTTGATCCTACAAAATATATATATATATATATATATATTATTTTTAGTTAATATGGACAAGATTAATTAAATTTACTTAATAGAGATGGTCATGGGCTTGGGGGCCCGCTAAGTCCGCCCAGCCTGGCCCTATATTTTTAGGACTTGGGCTCAAGCTTTGAGCTTATGGATAGGGCTTGGGCTCAAGTTTTGAGACCTGACTAAACCTAGGGCCGGGTTTGGATTAGGCCAAAATTTATAGGGCTGGTCCGAGTATTATTATTATTATTTTTTTTTATATATATATCTTATCTTGAGATTATAAAAGATAAGTTTGCAATTAAATAGTTTCTCTTAACATGTGTCCTCATGCGTCATTTAACCACCTCCATTTAGGTCTTCATTTGTAATTTAAATATTTTTCACTGATACCTATACTTGTTCGGCGATAGGGAATCATTTTTTTTTGGTAAAAATGAATGGCCTGATGTTTTTGTTTATATTTAATATTTAAATTTAAAAAAAAAAAATTATAGGGTTGGGCCGGCCTGAGGGTTGGGCTTGTGCCCTAATTATTTTGATAGGGTCGGGTTTGGGAATGAAAATAAGGCCCGATCTTAGGGCCGGGCCGGACTAGGACTTGGTATATTTTTGTAATACCCTACCTAGAGCCAGGCCCGAGCCTGGCTCAGCCTAGTCCGGCCCATGATCAACCCTACTACTTAATATTAATCGAATGATTGAAGAAAAAAAAAATGATGATAAAAAATCAAAGAATTTTAAGAATTAATATAATGACTTCCCCAATTCCAAAATCTTAAATAAAAAGTAAATTCTTTTTTTCACTATTATCTTAATGTTTCACATGTAAATGGATCGAATTTTGATCCTACAATATATTTACGATCCGAAATCGATAATCTGATATTAAATAGATTGGATATGGGTTTTGGTTGATTCGATTTGATAATATTTTGATTGCATTAATAATTACGTTATATAATAAAAATATATTATTTCTATATTATATATCTACGTTATTAATTTTATATACTTAATTTAATATAACTTATGTAATATAATTAAAATTAGATGTGCATATTATATATAATAGTTAATACCTAAGATATACTGTGTCATTCGACTATAATACCTATTAAGAATACACGAAACACCTCTATTATATTTTATTGATAAAAATATAATTTTGATGTATTGTTTTTAGTTTTTTTTTTTCTACTCTCTTTATCATTTTTTTAATTTTTTTTTTTTAATTTTATTCTATTTGTTTTTCATTTTTCTATTTTTTTTTATAAAAAAAATAATACTAAAATCCTAAAAAACAAAGAGTATAAAATAAAAATAAGATCGAAACTTTGATATTCCATTTTGAACCCGATTACTTAATAGATGAAATATGAATCATCATCGAATCTGATTACTTAATAGATTGACTCTCTTGAGGAGCACTCCACGAATAAAATTTTGAATATAATCATGAATGCATCAGATCGATGTGGAAGAGTGAATTCTTAAGATCGTCAGTGAAGATGATTTGAGGTGCACGTAAACTTACCCAAACACACGTTATTGTGTGTATATATATATATATATAAGAAAAGTAAATGATGAAAAAAGCCCAATCCAAAATTTTAAGAAGGGGTTGGTGTCCTCAAAGGCTCAATCCATTTGCATTTGAATTTATTTATTTTTTTAACATTTTAGTGGCCCAATTGTTATGGAGGGGGAACAATTGTTTCCTTTTGGGTTAATTGCTTTTTACTCCCTTTCTACTTTTGTCTTATTTTATTTTAATACCTCTACTTTAAAAACTTATTTATCAGTACCCCTTCTACTCTTGACTTAAAGGAGAAATTCACATTCTATAAATATATATATAAAAGTGCAATGAATTAATTTTTATTTATTTTTCAATTAAAATTTAATATTTGAAGGTAATAAAAGGGAAAAACTAATATTTTCTCTTTCTACCTTATTTTTTTAATAAATGTAAATTAAAAAATATTTTTTTTAAAAAAGATGTTTTTTGTCAATTTCATATAAATTTAGATAAAAAAATTTATTTTCACAAATTTTCAGCATATTTGGTTAATTAAACAAGAAATAAAGAAAAGAAGTTAATTTTTCAATTTATTATAAGTAGCAGAGAATAAAGTGTAAGTTTTTAAAATAACGGGGATAAAATAAAATTAAAATACGAAGGGGGTAAAAGATAATTAACTCCTTAGCTAATGAAATTGTTGAACAAAGGGTTTGTTTGTTTACATGGGGTGGTTGAGATCTTATAGGGGTAATTATGTCTTTTAGTAAATCCTGAGTTTGGGCCAGACCAAAGATAATGCCTTAACTCATGGTCCAAATATAAAACTTAAAATCAGAACACAATTGGAAATAAGCCTTTGTGCAAACCCTAAAATTATAGGGTAGAGCGTAACGGACCGGGTGGGTCCCGAGCTCATGAATACCCCTACTTATTATTACGGTTGCTCAAGGGCATAAGGTTCGCCAGTCTGCCCAATCTATTATCTATTTTTTTTTAAGTGTTTGGGACGCTAAACTTTAAGCACAATCATTTTCAAGTCAAGTTTGGGCCTACACTTCTATTTTTAGGCTTGGTCCGACCCGGTCTCTCTCTTGTCTCTCTCTCTCTCTATATATAGAGAGACAATTATAGACCCAGACTTGGACATAGTGTTTTAAACAACGAGAGGATTTGGGTTGGGAAGTAGGGTCAGATGGACAGGTTTGTTTTCAGACCCTGAAAAATCTTGTAATTTTTTAAGTAAAACTCGACCTAAACCATGAATAACCCTACTACCTATCTAACTACCTACTTTAATTAGATGCTCATTTGATAGGGTAAAAAATGTACTAAAAATTATATACATATATATATATATGTATGTATATATTATGTAATAAAATTTATAGTGTATGTGACAATTTTTTTTTCTTTTTTTAAAATAAAGTTAAAAAATTGACCAAAAATTAATTCATTAAAAAACAAAAGAGCTCTCTATATAAACATTAAATAATTAGGGGGTGATTTGTGTAATTAACCAACTTCTTCAGCTGTTGTGTCTCCTTGGTCTCCTGAAGTATGACCGGGTTGCCGCATTTCGGCATCTACATCAGATGCCGCCGACGGCGATTCAAACAGCAATGTCCGGCAATTCGGGCACGACGAGTGCGCCGCCAGCCATATATCTATACACCTCACGTGGAATCCATGGCGACATCTCGGCATCACTCTGACCTTCTCCCCGTCCACAAACTCCCCCAAGCAAATCGCACAATCCGTGGCCGAAACACCGGTATCCGTACCGTACACGGTCACCGGAATTCCCCGCAGCGCGCTCTTCCTCATTCCCTTGGCCGCCAGACGTTCGGAAGTCTCCTCCGGCGCTTCGAAAGCCTCCCCCCGGCTGCATCTCAGGGCAAATCGCACTATCAAGTTCAGCCCTAGGGCGCATATAAGTGCGCAGAGCAACGCCGCTAGGATGATCACCATGTTGGCGTCCAATTTCGCCCCGCCGGTGAAAGCGCTGCGTGTCCCTCCGCCGCTAATTGGCGGCGCTCCCGGTTGTGCGTCAAGGAGTAACCGATGAAGACGGCGATGGAGATTCATCGTGGCTGAATAAATTCAACAATTTCGGAAAACACTGGAGAAATTGATAGATCGATCTTCAAAATTAGGGCTCCGAAACAAGACGATCCAGCTATGCGAATCTGGTGGAAATTTCGCTTCTCCATGGAAATTCAACGGCAAATCGAACCACGAACGAGATTGAAAGTAAGAAATTCATCATTAAATTTCCTTTTTTTTTTCCCCCTCTATTCGATTGCAGCTTCCTTTGAACTTTAGAATTCCACTGAAATAGCTTAGATTATGCTCTTAGACACTCTTTGATCTCTAAATTCAACTTGATAGAGCTTCAAAAAAGCATCTGGATCAGATAGAACCCTGAACCGCCCCTCTTTCTTGCTGAGTTCTACCTGCTAGGCTTCAATCTAAGATCATCAGAATTTAGAGAGAGAGAGAGAGAGGGTATAACAGCAGGAATTTGCCAACTTTCTTGTGGAGTTTTCAGTTCCTAATGATCAAGACATCAGAGAGTATATGTTCTTATCATATATGGAAAAAGAATTGGTTTTCAGAGAGAGAGAGATCAACAACACAGAGGGGAGAGACAGAGAGAGACCAACAATACAAAGAGGAGAGAGAGAGAGAATTTCCCTTTCTCTTGAGTTTCTCTGTGTGTGTGTGTGTGTGTGAGAGAGAGAGAGAGAGAGAGTTGCCCTTTCTCTTGAGTTTCAGTGGGTGTGTGAGAGAGATAGAGAGAAAGAGATAGAGGGTGAGAATTCCCCTTTCTCTTGAGTTTCAGAGTGTGTGAGAGAGAGATAGGGAGATAGATAATTTGCCTTTTCTCTTGAGTTTCAGAGTGTGTGTGTGCGAGAGAGAGAGAGAGGAGAGAGAGAATTGCCCTTCCTCTTGAGTTTCAGTGAGAGAGAGAGAGAATTGCCCTTCCTCTTGAGTTTCAGAGAGAGAAAAATGCCCTTTCCTGAGTTTCAGTGTGTGTGTGTGTGAGAGAGAGAGGAGAGAGAGAATTGCCCTTTCTCTTGAGTTTCATTGTGTGTGTGTGTGTGTGTGTGAGAGAGAGAGAGAGAGAGAGAGAGAGAGAGAGAGAGAGAATTGCCCTTTCTCTTGAGTTTCAGTTGCTAAAACTATCAGCTCAAGCCATCAGAGTATGTTCATATCATCCATGCAACAAGAATTGGTGGTATGTGTGTGAGAGATAGAGAGAGAGAATTGGTGGGGTGTGTGTGTGTGTGTGAGAGAGAGAGAGAGAAAGATAGAGATATATATATAGAGAGAGAGAGAGAATTGCCCTCTCTCTTGGGAGTTTCAGTTGCCGACACTTATCTTCTCAATCCATCAGAGACATGTTCATATCATCCCAGTAGAGATATAGAGAGAGAAAGAGGAGAGAGAGGCAAGATCTTTTTTGTTTGGGTGGAATATGGAGAGTGTGTAGTTGGTGTTTTGGTTCTTTTATGGACGTGGGCAAACGTGCACTTGGGAAGAAGAAGATATACCAATTCCAAAAAGAAAAAAAAAATAGCTTTATCTCTCATGTCTTTTCAATCCTCTCTTAAAAATCTAGCTATTAGGTGATTACAACTTAAAATCATATGTTACGGGGTAGGTTGAGTAACTCTTTATATATATATATCACTTTGAGAAATTTTAAAAATTCGATGTTGAATTCAACACGCATATTCATGTGCAACTTTGACTTATATGTGCTGCTATTGACAGACATCAGAAGAGAGATTAACAAACATTGAAAGACGGAAGAGAGAAGCCAGATAATTTAGGGACAAACGAAAGAGATTTTTTTTCAAATCCAGGTTTGATACCGCGTTAGAAGATTTCAACCTAAAATGATATGGTTATATAGGTGGAGTAGTTTCTTTCATATATAGACTAATTCGAAAAGTTTTACAAATTTGATGTGAAATTCAATATCCAGACTTTCGTGTAACTCTGACTTGCACGTGCTGCTATTGACAGACATCAGAAGATAAATTAACAAACACTAAAAGACGGAAGAGAGAAGACAAATAATTTGGGGACAAACAAAATATATTTTTTTAAATTCAGATTTGATATCATGTTAGGAGGTTCCAACCTAAAACAATATAGTTATAGGTAAAGTAGTTTCTTTCATATATCGACTGGTTTGAAAAGTCTCACAAATTCAATGTGAAATGCAACACCACACTCACGTGCTGCCATTAATAGATATCAAAAGACAGATTAACAAACATTAAAAGACATAGTAGGGAATCCAAATAATTATATGATAAACAAAAACACAACTCTAATACCATGTTAGAAGATTTTAACATAAAACCTTATGATTGTAGGCACTAGGCAAAGTAGTTTATTTCACACATAGACTAGTTTTAGAAGTCTCATAAATTCGATATGGGTTTATTTCATACATAGACTAGTTTTAGAAGTCTCACAAATTCGATATGGGATTCAACACCCACATTCACGTGCAACATTGACTTACACGTATTGCCATTAACAAACATCAAAAGACAGATTAACTGACATTAAAAGACAGAAGAGAGAATCCATACAACCCGGGGACAAACAAATGACATTTCTCAAACTCAATTCTGATATCATTTTAGGAAATCTCCTAACGATTTTAAAGGTATATACTCTTCCACATCGGTTTGATGCATTCAACATTAAATTCAAAATTTAATTTCTGGAGAGCACCCTATGAGAGTCGAATTCTGATTGACAAGAAAAAAAATACATCTCTATTTACCAATCGGACTAACACCTCTTAGTTACCTCTTCGCCACATAATACATACCACCTAAAAATCAAACCTAAAATGTATGTTTTTGAACTTGAGGTCCAAAACAATAGTTGGCTTGTGGCCTTTAGAGAGGCCATGTGGGTGACCCACATTGCCAAGCTAACCACCGGAATTCACACGGCAGTCGCCGGCGGCGGTGGGCCACAAAATTGCCGGCCATGTGTGTGTATGTGTTAGAGAATAGAGATTTATTGTCCCCACCCATGTTAGAGGATCTTTTTTTAGGTTTGTATATAGAATTAAGACAATGAAAGCCCTCGTGAAGGGCAATTTTCATGGGGTTTATTGTCTTTTTACACCCTTATACTTTTATATTCTTTCAATTTAACCCCTATAATTTAAAACCCTACCTCCCTTCAAGTCTTGATTAAACCGAGAATTTAGATGTACACTTCCATTTAAAAAAATCTAAATAATTTTGGAATTACTCTTCACTTTCCCCCACCCATCCACTGGGGGACGACTTAGACAGGGGGTGTGGGGTTAGGAAACGAGTGAGAGAGAGAGAGAGAATTGGGCACCGGCGGGGGTTGCTCACCAGAGAATGAGGGAGGAAGAAGGGAGATGGAGGAAAGTGTAAAAATAAAAAATAAAAAATAAAATTAAAGAATATATGTGTTAGTAATTTAAAGGGTAAAATACTAATCGAATAAAATTATTTTTATTTTTTTAAAGAGAGGCACATTTAGGTAAAGTGAGTGTACAATATAGAATGACCGTTTAATATTATTTTTCAAATAAATATAAAATTACTTAATTATCCTCTAATTTTTCAATTTAAATTTAATATTTGAAGGTAAAAAGGGGAGAAGTTAGGCCTCGTTTTGTTACAATTTCTATTTTCCGATTCTTGTTCCCGTTGTTAAAATTTTGGAATTAATATACAAAATGCGTTTTTGTTCCCATAATTTTGGGAGTAATTTGGAATTATTAATTGAATTCCTCAATAATTTGGAAAAAAAAAAAAAAATGTTGCAATCAAACGTGCTTCTTGTTTCTATTCTCATAAAGTAAAAGAACAATTTCAGGATAATGATCGTTACCAAACATGTTTCTATTCTCGAAATACTCCAGAACGGAAACAAAATTCTCATACCAATATATTGGAAGTAGAAACAGAAAAACAGACCGATAACTAAACGCCACGCAACATTTTCTCTCTACTATTTTTTTTTTTCTATCGTCTTTCAGTTTGTAACTACAGAACAATTTTATATGTTTATGTAATCTAAAATTGTTCTTCAATATTTGTCTAAAACATATTTTTTTCTATAATAAAAAAATAATATTATAAAAACTTGTTTTTTTTTTTTTTAAGGAATATAAATATTTTTGGGCCTTAAATTACTTTTATTGTGTTTTATCAATGTGATTGTTCAAAGATATGTTCTTTTTTTTCTTTATCAAGAATCTATATCACATAAAGTGATATGGTATCAACATAGTGATTTATATTATACTATTCTTGAAGGACTTGCCTCCAATATATTCCCATACCAAAAAAAAGAAAAAGAAAAAAAAAATGAATATTTAGTAATAGAGACTTTTATACCAACGTAGTGTAGCTTAAGCGGTAAGACACGTTTGATTTAAAACAATTTAGGGACTTTTGCAAGATCAAGAATTTGAGTCTGCGAAAAAATATTTGTTAGGAAAAACAGTCACAGAACCTCGAACGAGATTAGTCTCATACTTTGTGTGGGTGTGGGGACACTCGTGTGTAACACCAAAAAAAAAAAGAGTAATAGAGACTTTTATTTTGAATGCAAGAGACAAAAATAACACTAAAATTAATTTATATTAGTTTTTAATGAAATTATGAATGTAATTAAATATGAAGTAAAATAAAGGGTTAATCCCGCTTTATCTCATGTGGTTTGATCGAATTATACTTTATATATCTCTATAGTATTTTCGGCATCACTTACCATGTGGTTCAATTTAGACTTAAATACAATAATTAAATAATTAATAGAATTTTGTGAAATGATAAATTTGCCTTTATACTTGACCCGACCCGACCCAACACAAGGGAAATAAAGGAAAGAGAGAAAAAATGACCAAATAGATATTATTCGATATGATCTTGGAGTATAAATGTCAATTACTATTAAATAATTTATTAATTTTATTTTTTTGAGGTTTGACTATTAACTTTAACGGAAAATATAACCGTTGTATTTAATTTGAATCACAGGGGGCACGTGCTTACGAAAATATTACATGAATATAAAGTGCAATTCGATCAAACTACAATGGAAAAAGTATAATTAACCCTAAAATAAAGGGTTAATTGCCTTTTACCCCCTTATACTTTGATTATGTTTCGTTTTGTCCCCTCTACTTTAAATATTTACGCTTTATCCTCTTCTACTTATAATAAATTAGAAAACTATTTTTTTTTAATTATTTAACTTAACAAAAATTGTTAAAAAAATGGTGAAATTAAATATCTTATCTAAATTTTATATTAAATGGACAAAACTTACCCTTTATTTTAATTTTAATTTTATTGTCTTTAATAAAGAAAAAAAAAATAGAAAGAGAGCTAAAAGAGAAAATGTTAGCTTTTTTCATTTATTATCATTAAATATTGAATTTAAATAAAAAAATGACCAACATATTTGTTATAAAGATTTACAAAGATAATTGAGAAAAAATGCAATGAATGTCATTTTTAAATACAACTTAAGACAATAACATAAATTAAATTAAAACGAAATAACAAAGATAATGAAACAATATCAATTATTTAGTTATATCATAATACTATCTTTATCAGTGTTGAACTTTTTCACCCAATTCCTGCAATAATTAACGAGAATAATGAAAAACTATTGATAAGTTTTTATAATCAATCAACAAAATAAATTACCAATTGAATTATCATACCAACATTTCAGTTGAGATCTTTATAGCAGAACTTTTGAGTAAACAATGTTCGTTGTAAAGAGAGATTTATCGTTAGGAAGAAGCACAATTGATCGATAAAATGGTGTGCATCTTAACAAAGTAACATATAATTAGCCATGACTAAAAACTGGTGTAGTCAAATCAACTCCAACAAATTTCACAGATTACCCTTGTAATTTAATTATTATCATGGCATATGCCAAACGAATTGAGAATTGTCGTCTAGTCATTTGAAAAAGAAATTGAGAAGATGATGACATCAAAGATATTCTACAAATGAATGCCAAATTTTCAGTATTATCCACAGTCAAAATTTTAGCCTCAATTATACATGAAGCACACCTAACAACCATCAATTGAGTGTCATTACAAAGTCCATCATGCAGTGCAATATTTCTCAATAACATTATTGGACATTATATTTTTAAATCTAGCTTAAATGGTGGTAATCCTGAAGGATTTAATGAATTTAAATACTCATTAGGATAATGATTTATGACTTGAGAATCAACTCCGTCATCTTCTGACATTTTGTCTGCAGTTAGGTATGTGATAATCTCTCTTGGAAATATCTCTAATGTTGTTGAATTTATAATACTGACATCATCATTTCGTGCTGAAAAAATAGATCGTTCGGTTAGAAATGCAGGAGTAACAGTACTAGGCACATCCACATGTGGATAAATAGAAAACATCAATTCTCTCATATTATGACACTTATGTATGGTTGATGATAATTCTACGATTTCACATGGATCGCTTCCAATCTAAAAAAAAAAAAAAAAGGTTATAGATTATATACGTCAAAACTATAGGGGATAAGTTACTAATGAATATTATTATTATTATTATTAAATTGAAAATTACCTTGAGTAAGTATCTTAGAACTCTGTATCATCCGCATTTGTACGACTTAAGCGCATATTCACATCTAAAGTCGATACATGTGTATCTTTTCAAAGGAATGGCCGTCTAAACGATATTGTCACAATTTGTTGACGGACACCTTTAAGTATAACATGTAAGATTTGTCTGAAATCACCTCCAAGAACAACAGTGATATCCCCGAATGAGTTTGGATTTTCACAAATATCTCGTAATGTGCGATCCACTGACTCAACACAATACTTATATTGTATAGGAACTTCATACCAGCTAATTAGTTTTGCTTCTCGAAATAACTTTACATGCAATGATTGTTTACCAAATCTACAAAATGAATTATCAAGTATATCCAACGGAATACGAAATGTGGAATGTAACAATGATGCAATACCAAATGATGCTACAGTAATGACAATATAACTAAGGCTGCGACATTTTGTTGCGATTGTATTATACAGAAACGCCTTCCCAGTACCAACACCACCGTTAAGAAAAAAACATTTTTCCTTGATTACCAAATATCGATAAAGTAATTGTTTCGTAAGCAATACCTTGACCAACATTAAAAAGATCAATGTTAACTTGTACATTTAGTTGTTGTGTTTTACTTTGCATTTGTCAATGTTCCCATATCAGTCTATTGCCAACTATCATATTCCAATCTGCCACTGGTTGTGGCATCGATGCATGGAAAATTGGTTAAACTCCTTCCAGATTCTTGAAAAAGTTGATTCAAGTATAGTCTTTTACTTGTTCTTTGGTTGGAGTAGAAATCGCAAACATATTACGAATTTTGTGAGTAAGATCATTACATATATCTTACAAAAATTGATGTCATAATTAGCATGGATTTGTTGGAGAACATTGTGTGAGAATAACACAAAATAACCTCCTCAACTGATATCTAGTACACATAATTGATGCCTCTTGAATACATTATATCCAGTCACCATTATCTTCTAAAATTCCTCTTACTACACATGTAGTTTTGAAAGTTGAATTTTCAAAATTGTTGAATGTACGTAGGTCTTCAAATGATCGAGGTCCTTTGACCACAGTCAATAATAAACGAAGATAAAATTGTTCACTCGAATTAGGTGACGCAAAATACATTCGACCAATAGAAAATCCTCTCAATCGTCGTGTCCATACTTTTTTAGCTTTATTCTAAACAAAATACTGAGAAAACTCTTGATAAGTATAAGCACGTGCATCTTCAAGTGCATCACAATATTTAAAGAATGCTGTCAGGGTTGAACATTGTGATTGAGCCCGAGAAACAATTGTCTCCATTGATTCATTAGGATTAAAGACAACACGGTGCATTCTAAGTAAATGGAGTGTCAATCGAACAACTGTTGGAATCTCTTCATACATCAAAGAACTAAACAATCGCCAAGTAGCTTCAGACGGTCCAATGTACCTCGCATTAAGATATTGTTTGATCTTATCTAAACTCAATGTTGTTCGATCCCCTCTTTTATGGATATGCTTGTTAATATATTTAACACATCTAGGTCTAGCACAAATTTTAACATTAATATGACAATCGAACATCTTCGAAAGGTACGAATTGTAAGGAACATCTCTATTGTCAACCTCTTGCCCTCTTACTGTATAAACCTTTCCATTATTGCGACGACGATAAATAGAATATCCTTCTTCATCCATGGTTGTATTATCTACAAAATCTTGTGAGTATCTCTCAGTACATCTACCATAATCCATGCAAGGTGCTTGCGAATTTTGACCACCACATGGTCCATGCACCATACGTTTTTTTTTTAGTTTCAAAAAGTTCTAGCTCTTCAATTGGATTAGGAAATTCAACGCAAACTATTCTATCTACTTGTTCACATGTTCGAATTTTGTTTGGACCGTCAAGAAATATTAATAAATGCATATGTGGCAACCCTATTTTTTGGTACTCAATTATATAAACAGGACCAACTTTTTTTCCCGAATACTTGCGTCTTTTCAATCTCTTTCATCAGTGCATTTCTTTTCAACTAAAAAACACAGGCAATTAAATCTAAGCGGTGGTAGCAATTTTATATTATCGCTACACACCGCAAGTGTGCAGGTCAAGTTTTAATAGTATAGAAATAGTAGAGTTGTCGTATCTACATGGATTAATTTAGATCGTCGTTAAGTACCACGATTGTTGTAACCTAACTTTATTTGGGCGTCCAAACTTAGGGTTTTTAAAACTAAAATAACTAATATAAATATAAAATAAAATATGAATTTTCTATGCACAAATGTTCTAAGGGCTTGATTTCATCTCGTTATTCCTATGTTATTCTATTAAGTAATTATTAACCACTTCCATTTATTCAATAATCAAGTTCACTTATACTCTCTCACTACCTCTCTCGAGTATCAATTGAGAGAATATGTAATCATTTCAATACCGATATCCTTATCTAGTATTTAGGTAAAAACATTTGTTATGCTCCGACCTTATAGATTACTCAAGTTAATATCTCTCAATCTATTAAAGTTTATGTTGTGTTTAACCTAAGTCCAAACCCGAAATTACCTCTCCCGAGTGTCAAATCCTAAGTTCTCAAATCAACCAAAATATCATGTGGAAGCATAAATTGAAAGCATTATAAAGACAAATACAATTGAATAGAAATTCTAGGTATTGATCTCTTCCCAGACTCACACAACCTAAAATTATGCACTCTCAATTCTGGTCACAAATTCAATCTCTCCCGAGTATAAATTTCATAACCTAAAATCATATAACTCATTGGCCACATGAATCAAACGTATTAAAACACGGAGAGGCGGAAAATGGAATTAAAACTAACAATTAATAAAATATTATAAACATGGTTCAAACGAGACTACATCAAGTCCGAGATTAAATTATGAACTCAATATAGATAAATCCATAACTAATATTATCAAGAATTTTATAAATGTAAACATGTTTAATACAATATCATAAATACAAAATTCAAACAATATTAGGGGGAAGAAAAGAAATCCAAATTTGTTTTGTAGAGAAGTTCCACTCCAAATCTTCAATTTCACTTCTTCTCCTTGTCCCGTTTTTGTCCCTCTTCGGATCTCTCGCCTCCTCCTCCTCCAAATGAGCCAAAATGGCCTTAAGGAAGGGAAAGATCAAAATGTTGGAACTGCAGCGCGCATTTTTGCTCTACAGCGCCGCTTCTAGCAAATTAGGGTTCACCAGAATGGCGCTGCAGTGCTATTTATTCCCTGCTACAGTACCAAATTGTGCAAAACCGCGCTGCAGCGCACGTTTTGTGCTGCAGTGCGGGTTTTTCCCGCTGCAGCGCGTGGCTTTTGAAAAATGGTCATAATATTTTCTTCCAATTTCCGATTGAGGTGATTCAAAATGATTTGGAAAGCTAAGATAGAGATCTACAAATTTTATGTTTTAAGTTTTTCCAAAATCGAATTGAAATCGTGGTCAAAATCGGCCATAAAGTTACAATATCTACACTCATTTTGCACATTTTCTCCCATTTATTTATATTTCTACAAAACAACACAAAAACACATTAAACTAACAAAAATATTTGAAAACTCACAAATATTTGAACTCAAAAGTATTTGATTTGTTGGTAAATAAACCACTCATCAAGCGGTCAGTTGGCTTTTGATGAGGCAACAAAGCTGAAATAATTTTTGTCCAGGTAGGATTTCGCAGTCATCGTAAGAAATACATCGGGATGATGATTGTATCGCATTATAGCCATTGAATCTTGAAATATTTTAAACATTTGTTTCGGACTACCAATAAAAGATAATGACAAAATAATTCGTTAACCTATTTTATTAGGTTCCAACTCATTTATGGCTCCATCACATATGCTTTGGTATAATTCACCGCGAATATTTTTTTGATTGAGCCTAAAATAATTTAAACGATTTTGTTCAGTTGTAGCCCATCCATCTACCAAGAACTCTTGAAATAGTTTTCCTTCTCGTAAAATTTTAGAATATTTTATTGGTCTTTCAAACGAACGATAACTATAATATTGCATTTGAGTTAGTCAATCATTTGTAAATTTACCATTGATCACATCTCACTGTTTGAATCCAGGTTCCCATCCAAGTTTACCAAAAGGGAATAACAGAACATAATGCAATGGTAAATAAGCATGGTGACATTCATCGATTTGCATTAGTCCGTTGGATCCCTTTAAATGTAAATTAATATCACTCATCCCAGTGATTTCAATTCCATCTCCTAGTAATATAATTGTTGTTCTATCTGTTGTTAGCAAATTGTACGACCGACGATCTGTAGCTGTACTATAATGAAGAATAACTGGCAGAGTTTGTTGTTCAACATCCAATTGATTTAAGATTGTGTAAGCTTGACAAAACTTATTTACGAATACATTATGCTGCAACAAACTGTCTTGAAAAGTTCGTAGAATGTTGTTTCTCAAATTAAGATTTCTACAGTACCGTGCGGCCAAGACAGAATCGGAATCGTAAATATACAATTGACAGTATGATGCATCTTGTCCAGATTCTAGAATTAATGTTCCTATTCAATAATGCAACTCTCCATGTATGGTAAATATTGTTGGCCCCTTTCTAGTAAGTACTCTTTTGTCTAATTTCGCACCAAAACTTGTAAAAGTATTAATTTCATTATATTCTCGAGTGGAACAATTTTGATATTTCATTAATGCCATCATATAAGACTTTAATTTCTGAAGGGGGGTGCAAGAAGCAACGACAATTTAACATTTCCTTGTAAACAACATGTACTGAAAAGTGGACGTTATTTAGATGATTTTGACAAATTTTCATCTATCCAATGTAATGCAGAACAATGAGGGCACATAACATCTATTCTACCAAGAGAATGTCAACTTGTAGTTGTGTGAACCTCAAGATCAATAAGTAGATTTTTTACATCGTCAAAATCTTGATTCTCGTAAAGATAATCGTTGATATCATTTGGCCTACATTTAATAAATGATAAAGTTATTAAATATATTTCAACCATATATATATTTAAATAGTGTATTATCTATAATTATGAAGAAAAAAAATTACCATATATTTTCCAAAGGTCGAATTGGTTCGTCAACCACTACAATTGATCTTTCATTTAATTTGCGGAAACAGCAGGTTCAACGATTGCATGCAAGAAGGCATGCATCATCAATTCTACTAGAATTAATGTATGTAGTTTGTAAATCTTCAGTAATTTGATTCTCGCAAAAGTGTTCATCTGTTGAAGTTAGCCTACATTTGATAATAAAAAATTGAATAAATTAATTCAAAATTGATAATCCATTAAGTTAACTATATAATAAAGTTTGACTTACTTTCTCTCAGAAAGTATAACTGATTGTTCAACATCTATCGTTGAATCTTTAGCTTTCTCTCTGTCCTTTCGTGCTCGTTGAGCTAAAACATATTTTGAGCATGGTTTAATAAAATTAACTCTTTCTCGTTCTCTTCGTGCTCGTTGAGATATAATACGCTTTGATATGTTATTTTCATTGGATGCTCTACAATGAAGAATTGAAAAATTAAGGAATGAATGATTGAAGAATTAAAAATAAGTAATTATCGTACCTTTCATTATTCAACGTTTTTGATGTAGTCTGCTCCATATGAATTTGTTTCGGTAGAGACTCAAATGATTTTTCTAAAAATAGTTGTTTCTTTTCCAGATATTAACGTTTCAAAAATTTTAAACGATCAAATTCCTTTTGTTCCTTTCATGCTCATTGAGCTATGCACGCCTTGATATGCCATTATTATTGGAAGTTCATTCGTGCTAGCTTTCTAAATTATGGCGTTCTTCCCTTTCCCAGTCCCTTTGTATTCGTTGTGCTAAAATAACATTTGATGTTATGTCAACCTACGAACGTGCATCACCACGATACTATATCATTTCAAAACTAACAGTTTAAAAATAAAATAAAGTAAATAATTAACTAATTGAATTAAAGAGTAAAATCGTACCACGTTATTAGCATTTGTTTTTCCTCTACAATTAAAAGTAGAGTTTTCTTGTGACTTAGAAACTCCATCATCATTTATCTTCGGTTTTTCCATGGTCAAATTGTAATCCTTGGATGGAAAAAAAATTAAACAAAAATATTTTAACGATGACTTTTCTTAGCAAGAAAAAGACAAAACTAAAATATCATAACACCTTATTTTAAGAATTTTAATGACATGAATTTGACAATTAACATCAATTTACTATTACTTTGGAAATGTCTAGTTATATAGAATTAACAAAAAATTGAGAAAACACTAAAGAAAAATATTCAAGCATATCAAAAAATTAATTTGACAATACATTCAAATGGTCAAATATTTAAATAACAACATGATAAAAAAAACAACTGAAAATATTTAAGGCTTTAATATCTTCAACAACCAAATGGAGTACACTTCACATCATTATCAGTTAAAAAAAGTATATTAATATATATATAATATTAAAAAATAATTTATACCTTAAATCAACATTTTAGTGCACAATTTCATTCTTCTCATTGCAAAGTTGTAGTTGAACCTCTACTTCTTCCAACGCCTTTAAGTATATCAAGTCATTTTCGATTCTCTCTAACATCAATCTTAAGTCTTTCAAGTTTGGAAAAAAAAAATTCTCTCTTTATAAATTTTAACTTTAGGCCAAGTGATAGATGTAAATTACCTATATATTTTCAACCCGAATTTATTAGTTTTTTAGTATGTTTATAATTATTTTTATATGTTTTAATATGTTTTTATTCTTTTTGTATTAAAATAGGTGCGTTGGGTGAAAAGGTATGAAATCGGAGCATAAACGATCAATTCGTATCGAGAACGGTGGAAAAATGAGCAAGGAGGCAAAAATCTGAAGGAAGCCCATCGCCTAGGCGTCCAGACCACTGCCTAGGTAGTGAAGAAACAAAGATAAAAATAATTCAAACTGACAGCCTACCGCCTAGGCGGAAATCTAGTAGAATGTTTTCCACAGCCACCGCCGCGGCGAACCTTAACTGACATACTCCACCGCCACGACGATGGCCTCTGCGCAGTGTTAGATATTTATTTTAGATATTTTATCTATTTATACCCTTTTTCTCCCTTCTCCTTCACACCCTCCGGCCATTACAACCCTTAAGGCTTAGGTTAGGATATAGTTGAGAGTATGAGGAGTGTTCAAACATATCGGAAAGAGAAGATCAATACGCGGAGAAGGAAAATCCCTCGGTGGATAGTTTTAGCGGCTAATCTTCGGATATTGGCTAAGTTTATCCGTTTTTCCTTTTATTTCTTGTATTCAATATATGTTTGAGCATGTTTAGTCTAGTTTCAATTGTATAAACGACTATGGCTATGGGTTAAACGTGGATTATGTATGGGATTAATATCGTTTATAAAAACGTAGTTTTGGTTGAGTTTTGTTTCTTTGATGATTGTTCTTCAATGTTTGAGTGTGTTTATCTTATTGTTTGTTTATTATGTTTAGAATGATAAATGGAGAATATAGGGTTTGACAAATCCTGAATTCAAATTAGAATAAATAAATGCCTCGATCCAATAACCCGGTCGGGGTTAGAATTGTGGACAATCTATGACGTTGCGGCAAGACTCACGTGACCTAGGGTCGTTAAGACGTTAAGGGGGACTTTTTCGTTGACTCAAAGTCATGTATTCCCTCGTTTTACACTCGGGAGAGGTGATAGTAGAGTTTTAGAACTGAGACTGTCGATAGGATAAACACAACGAATGAAATCAATGACGTTGGGGCGAGACTCACGTGATCTAGAGTCGTTAAGACGTTGAGGGAGACTTCTTCGTTGACACGAAATCATGTTATATCCCTCGTCTTATACTCGGGAGAGGTGGCAAGGGAGTTTACGAACTGAGATTTTGTGTGCAATCAATGAGGTTGGGGTAAGACTCACGCAACCTAGGGTCATTAAGACGTTGAGAGGGACTTCTTCGTTGACACGAAGTTGCGTTATATCCCCAGTCTTACACTCGGGAGAGGTGACAGAGGAGTTTTAGATACCGATATTGTTAAATAGGTTGAACACCATTATTGTAAACTAAACGAAATCAAACGCGTTTAAGTAAATAGGATTAATCCCTAGATAATCCATCCCATAACTATCTCGTATTAGTAATTAGTATAGTTAAAGTAGTAATTTCGTATTAGTATTAATTAATTATATTCTTTTTTTGTCGCCTAGATAAAGTCAGGTTATGACAATCGCGGTACTCGATAATAATCTCAGCCAATCCTGTGGATACGATACCCGACCGAAAGGTCCATTATATTAAAACTTGATCTGTACGCTTGAGGTGAAAGTGGCAGCGCATAAATTGCGGCCACCACCAAGTAGATGATAGTGTATTCACTATTGCATACACTAACACTGCAATATTGGGTTCAAACCTTTGACGAATTCACTCTTTGTATTGGTTTTTTTTTTTTACGGATGTGATCTCTAACACTCATTTTTTTACCCATTTTTCCTTTTTCGAATTGAATACATAATGGATGTACATCATGTACGGACTCTTCTAAAATAAGTATAAACTCTACTATAGTAATGGGCCAATGATTCTCAAATATTTTTTGTTTTGCAACATCCTAACTTGATGGAAATTTATCTACAATTTGTTGAATTATTTGTTTCTCATTAATTTTATATCTATGATGCCGCAGTCATCTTACACTAATTTTTTTTTATCAATTACATATTCTCTTACAGATCTTCTTTGTCTAAAAGGCTTGTCATGGAGTAATTTTATTTCGACACGTAACCCTAATCGAGGACTCGTTCTTAATACAATAAGAGGTCGCATCATTTTGTTTGAGAGTTGAAGATACAAATAATAAATTAGTAAAATCATATTTAAAAAATATAAAACAATTATAAACAACATAAAAATATATTTTAGAAGTATATTATTATAGTACACTACCAAAACAGTATTTTGGGACATAAAATCGGGAACATACCTGAAGAATTGAGAATTTTTCTAGTTAAAAAAAATCGAACTAATCCTCGCAATCTATTGCTTTTGCTTATTCTAAAATGAAACATGAATCAATTGGCTTATAGAGACTTGATTAACCATGAATCAGAGATACAGAAAAACAGAGGGAAAGAAGAAAATGGAGGAGAAGAAGAAGAAGAAGAAGAAGACACGAAACGAAACATAAAGAAAAAAAAATTGTTCAATTACCTGCTCAGAATCTCGGAGTTTTTTTGGTTTGAGTTAATCAGAGTTCTTTTCCAAAACTAAGAACACAAAACGCTATCAAAACAGAGGCCTTCAGTATTACTCAATCTTTTCGAACAATAACAGGTCACGAGAACATAAAATTGAGAACAGACCTGAAGAAATCGAAAGCAGCAGAAAAAAATCTCTAGAAATCAAAGGAAATTCACGTAAATCGCAAACGTAAGCCAATAGATAAACTACATATGGAAGAATTATGCTAAGAACTGAGAAAAAATAAAAATAATCGTACCTGGGCAATGGAGGCAGAGCATCAATGGGGAGAAAGAGAGAGAAGAAGAAGACAAGGTGAGTCAGGGCAAGATCGGTGATGGGGGATTTTTATAGAGATAATAGAGGCGGTGGAAATCACGATTTCCATAGATAGAAAGGAAATCGCGATTTCCATATAGAGAAAGAGAGAGATGGGGGGTCAGCGAAGTTAGGGTTCATAACGATGAAGGGAGAGAAGAATTAGGAAGAGTGAGTTCGGCTATTTCCATAGATAGAAAAGGTTAGTGATTTCCATTCATAGATGTATTGGCAATGGCATAAAAGAGAGGCGATGGCATGGAAGCAAACAAAAATGGAGGTCTGGAAGGAAATAAGAAAGTCATTTATTATATAAAACAACCCAAATTTATAAAACAATCGTTTATTATTATATAGATATAAATATATTTGGATTAATTTAGTGGATTAATTTGGACCGTTCTTTATAAGGGGCATGAAGACTGGTCGAGATTCGCCTAGAGGGCTTATATACGTCCTATTTTATTATATAGATATATGTATTTATATTTGGTTTATAAAAATTCATATAAACTAATACGAAAATATTAAAATGGAAGCGTACTTTTCATGCTCGAAAGCCCCTGAACAACCCGTTCTTTTTTTTCATTAGTAAAAAAAAACTCTACTAAAGTTTTTATGATAATATCCACACACTCATTAATCAAGACCATTCAAATTTTCTATAACTTGATGGGATTAGAAATCTTAGATGTATTAATGACTATTTATAGAGAGAATCTTAAAATGTGTCATTTTCATTGGATGTCTACCGAAAGAAATGATTCTTGAGACCAAGAGCCACATCTATTCATATAGTGAGCTAGTGGCTGTTGATAGAACCAAGAGCCCATATAGACGCTCCACAGGTCGATCCGACCCATTCTATAGTTCAACAATTCGATATTTTCCTACTTGAATTGAATTTTATATTGATTTCTAGAATTAAATCCCAATTTCTCCTTATTAATTATTATTTATTTAATTTACTTGTTACGTATTGTTTTCATAAAATTAAGAGATTTTTGTTATTTAGACCCAAACAAGGGACCATGTAGAGAAAAAACCCAACTAAATAGTTGGGTTAGGGTTCAGACCTTATTGTACAGAAAGAATAGTTTTTGGTCATCCAGTGACAATAGGCGATCTGCAATGGACAATTATACCCCTGCACGACCGATGGGCCCAGTTGGGATGAGGAAAACGATTACGGTAAGCGATGAAATAGGAATTTTAGGATGATTCCATTATACGTACGACATTCCTTACAAAGGGCTGGGATTTTCAAAAATATTTCATTCAAATTGTAGGCATTTGAGAGCTATTTTACTAACTGATATGAAAGAAAGAAGCTGAGACGACAGCAAGACACAAGGACGACGATAAGAGAGTTGTATACGACGAAAGAAGGTCAGTTTGGTCAATTGAATTCAAGGAAATGGTATTTTAATCGAGTTTCATGAGTTTTTATTCATTTTTCGATGCGTGTGATCATGTTTTTCAAGTTTTGCGGTGTGAGCTCCGTGGTCGATGAACACCCCTTGTTCTTCATTGGGATGGTAGTAGTGCATTAACGTTTATACATGTATCTAAACGCGTATAACAAAGTAAAAACGATTTGAATAATTTCAAAAGATGTTTTCAGATGCTTTTATTAGTTCATTTTGCAATTGCAGTCTATTGTGTAATTGTCTTATTAATGTTAACATACGTGGTATCGGAGCATGTATGGGAGGAAGTTTTGAAGTTTGAAATTGAAGATTGGGTTTCGTACATTAACGTTTATGCAACGCACGTTGATGTGGAAATAGGCCCCATTTAGCATAGAAGGGGGGAGAGAAAGGGCATTTTAATGTTAACGCATACATGCTTGCAATCGTTTCGCATGTTATGGATGTATTATCATATTAACGTTAATGCACAATTTTTTTTAAGTGACGATGCTTTTTTAGCACACTTCAACGTTAATGCACAATGTTTTTTGCAAGGATGATAGTTTTTCATTAGTAACAGTTTAACATTAACGTTAACACATCAATATAGAATCGTTTACGCTTGTTATGAGATATGTTATACGTTAACGTTAATACACAATATTTTTTTTTATAGTGACAATACTTTTTAGAACACGTTAACATTAATACACAATCGCTTTTTGCAGCGATGATAGTTTTTCATTAGTTAACAGTTGACATTAACATTAATGCATCCATGCTTTACACGTTAACGTTAACACACAAGTTTTTGAAGTGATGACAATTTTTAAACAGTTTTTTTCGTACATCTAGTGCATTTTCTCGTTTTACAGATTTACTGGGGGGTAATGTGGCGACGCGTATAATTTTGATGTGAAAATTTGAGGGATACTCATTAGGCGTTAAAGTCGACGATGATTTCACACATGAGTTGTTAATTTGCAATTTGTTGTCAAGGTGGGACGTGTTGAGGGATGATTCGTAAAAGATGTTTTACTCAATACCAGGGCACGATGGGTGCCTAATAACATGTTAGAATAATTCAGAGGTGATGGTTAGCCTTGCATACTCAATGAAACTTAAATATGTAAGGGTGGAGATAAAGACGAATAGTAGCGGGAGTGGATTAAGTGGTAGCCGACATGAATGCTTACCGAATATCCAAAGGGATGGGGGAGCACAGGTCACATGAATGGGGATGATGACTTGTTGGCGATTTTCTACCTATTGCCTAAAAAAGTTATAACGACCCGATTTCCCAAAGCCGCCACGTGGTTTTTTCCGTTAGAGAATTAAAACTAAAATCGGTATTTCATTTGTTAAAAATTGAAAGGCCAAATTGTTGCGATCTTGAAATGAAGGGCTAAAACAAAGCTTAAAGTTAAAGTACTAAACGTGTAATTTGACCAAATAGAAAGTGACGATACAACTACTGAGGTTTGGAATATTAAGATATCTTTTATTATTCGAAACAATTTATGATACTACCTTGTGATCGGTTGCGAGCTCCGAAACAATTTTTATACAATCTAAGAAATTTTACATATTACAGCAATAATTATAGTTATCGAATTATCGAGTCAATTTTACAACAGTAAATAATAAATACAATTATAACAAATTAAATATAAATTCAAATAAAATTTCATGCATCACACCATTTTCATCGGTCCTGCCATAAAAATTGTAGGGTTGTGAGCAACCGTTTAGTAAAATTTTAACCTCTCTAACACGTGTATTTAATTAATACAATAAATAAGCACATAGGCATTTATACATAATTTTCACATAATTATAATTATTTCATGCGAACTAACAATTATAATTCAATCACAATAATATCATAAATCACATAATAAAAAGATTAAATACATATATTAAAAGAGTTCGAATTTTACCTGAAATTCGAACCAAAATCCGGATCAAAATATTTCTCTCGCTTAAAAATCGTTCAACATATATATTTCCGCACATCTTAACTTTCATAAATCACCAAAAGCAAAAACTCTATTGAGAGCTAGGTAGCTACTAAGAACAACTGAAGAACGCAATATAAACAATATCAAATGCAATATTAAGTTTATTTACTAAATAGCTAGATAAGTTCTTCTTATTTCCATTAATTAAAGAGCATAACAAAACCATCAAAACATATATATATATATATATATATATATATATATATATATATATATATATATACTGATCACTTTATAAGTATACACGTGTAATACCTATATACATATATATGGTTGCATTTGATTTCCTTCTTTAAGAAGGAAACCATTTCAGCCGTTTGTTTATTTATATATTTATTTATTTACCCAGTGTCCCCTCTTAAAATAAAAAAAAAAAAAAATTATATCCAAAAGTATATTTTAAATAATACAATAGTCTCAAAACTTTTAAAAGTCAATTTAAAATTAACATTAAACCCTCAGAAATTATCAAAATTTATTTATAACATAAATTTTTAAAATAACCAAAAAATATTAAACTTATATAAAATAATATTTTCAAAAATATAAATATTTGGGGTATTACTGAAGTACTATTGTCCGATCAATGGCTTGAAGGCATCAAAGAAGTCAAACAAATTTTTAAGATTAGAATACCGAAATTCAAAGAAGTATTAAGGAAATATGTTACACAAGTTGGGTTCATTTTTTAGTTCGTAAAGAACAACAAAAATGAGTGATAGCCAAATGTTCACTTAAGGAAAGAAAGAGGAGGCGGATGGAGAGTGCATGGAAGATTAGATGAATGGAATGATTTTTTTCTTTTTATATTTGGAAGTTGGAGAGTAATCATCATTGCGGCGCTGCTTATAGGACGACGAGGAATGAGAAGATGAATTCTAACATTGTTAAGTCATGCCTATTAGACTTAGTTCAGAATACCCTTGCCACTCGACCAATTGGTGTTGTTCATACTTTTAAGAACGACTACGGGATTGACATCTCATATCACATTGTATGGAACGGAGTAGAGAAAGCCCAGGATGACTTGTATGGCGATCACGACTCGTCATGTGATCCATTGCGTTGGTATCTGGATGTATACATGCGAACGAACCAAGACAGTCATTTGATGTTGGATTATGACAAAGAAATTGGTCATTTTAAACTGCACAAGAATTCAAATATTGCAGCCTATATTGTTTATTGATGGGACATTTCTGGGGGGTAAATATAAGTAGGGTTGATCATGGGCCGGGCCGGGCTTTAGGTAGGATATTACAAAAATGTGCAAGGCCCTAGCCCAGTCCGGCCCTGAGTTAGAGCCTTGTTTTTATTCCCAAGCTCGACCCTATCAAAATAATTAGGGCCCTAGCCTAACCCTCAGGCCGGGCCGGTTTAAAAATTAAACAAAAACATAATCATTAGATTAATCACCAATTGCTGCAAAATAATCATCAGATAAATCTACAATTGTTGCAAGATAATCACCATTCATTTCTACACAAACAGATTCATCTACACAAAAATAGATTCATCACCATGCATTTCTACACCCAAAAAAGGCCACATTCATATTCAAACCAAAAAAAAAAACTGAAGGGGAAAAAAAAAAAAACAGCATTCAAACCAAATCAACCCAAATCAACCATAGCGACAAACTATTGAATGAACGCAAGCCAATTAAACAATATATGTAAAGAATCCGTAAGCCATTGAATGAACGCAAGCCATATTCGATAAACTTTTGTGGAATATACTTGAAAAGGCTGAAATCCGTCGCAGCAGCGATCAATCAACAGGAGAGACTCGAAATCGAAGATCAACGACAATTCCACAAACCAATCGACGGCGAACAGAAGAGATTCATGGCGAACAGAAGCGATTCACGGTGAACAGAAGCAATTCACAGCAGCACAGCGAAAGATAACTCCAGCTCCACAAAGCAATTGACGCCTCAACGGCGAACAAAAGTGATTATCGGCGAACGTAAGCGATTCACGGCGAACGGGCGACGAAAGACAAGCAGAGAAAGAGAGAGGGAGGTTACGGATGAAACGGGAGGGAGAGCAGGAGGTTGCGAGCAGGAGGCAGGAGGTGTGACTGATTTAGGGTTGAGAGAGTTCAATCACAGGTAGAAGCGACGCACGAATTAGGGTTGAGAGTATAATCTCTATATATATGGCAGCACACAATCACACAGAAGGAGCGGCGCATTAGGGTTCACTGGTTCAGTAATCAGTATAAATGTATAATGTCTCTTTATATTTTAATTTAATCCTTGGGCGGGCCCTAGAAAATATTGGCCTTGCCCAAGCCCGGCCCTAATTTTACTTGGGCCTAACCTTTGTAGTCCAAGCCTGACCCACGGGCTCAAAACACAAACCCAAGTCCTAAAAAAGAGTGGGCGGGCTAGGCGGGCCCCCAGGCCCATGACCATCCCTAAATATAAGGGATGTTTGTTGGGGGCTAGCATAAATTATAGAGACAACGATAATTTTTCAATTTTTTATTTATTTCTAAAGGTAGCGTCACTCTAATTCGTACGTTGATTTAGGTCCCGTTTGGTAACCATTCCTATCCCAAAAATTCACATCCTATTCCCAGTTTTTTAGAATTTCTGTTTAGATATAGCGTTTGGTAAATTTTGTTTTCGTTCCCATACCATTCCAAAACTAGAATCCATCCCATTTTTTTCCTTAGAAATGAGAAACAAATTTTTTTTGTTTCTATCTATTCCCATCCCATTTTTAACACTTCTTTATCGTCCAAATCTGCTCATATGTCGTTCCTCATCCTTCTCGATCTTCTATCGTCGTCGCGTCGTCGTCGTCTACTTCTTCTCCATCCTCCATCGCCGTCTTCTACTTCTTCTTCATCCTCCATCGTCTTCGTCTACTTTTTTCCATCCTCCATTGTTATCGTTGTCGTCGTCGTCTGCTTCTTCTCCATCTTCGCCGTCTGCTTAGCATCAATCGAAAGAGTTTCGATTGATTTTGATTTCGTTTTTGAAATCGAAATCGAACAACAGTAAAATCTTCGTCTTCATCTGTTCCATCACCTTCGTTGTCCTCCTCTGGTTCGTTGTCTTCTTCAACCGTGTTTGTCGTCTGCTTAGGGTTTCGATTTCGAAATCGAAATAGAGATTTTGATTTTGAAACCCTATTTCGAAATCGATTGGGGTTTAGGATTCGATTTCGATTTTAATTTCGATTGGGGTTTAGGATTTCGATTTCGATTGCGATTTAGGGTTTGATTGCTTAATGATTTATTGATTGTGGTCTAAAATTTGATTGCTTGATGATTTTTTTATTTGTAGTTTAGGCTTCGTTCTTGATTTCTTAGATATCGTTACCAAATGCGATTTTGTTCCCAGATCCAAAAAAATTTGACGTTACCAAACGCGATTCTGTTCCCAAGAAGGAAATAGAATTCTCATCTCATCCCATCCCATTTCCATCCTACTGCATGGGATGGGCACGAAATAGTTACTAAACGGACCCTTATTTTTCAATATGGCACAGGTTTGTTCCCGGTAGCATTTGTAGTCATTGATGTGGAGAACGACGACAACTGATACTGGTTCATGACTAATTTATTAAATATTGTGGCAAATGAACGTGTGTTAATGTTCATCTTCGATTAGCACAGAGGTATTTTTTAAGGGGTTCGAATGATGTTCTCGAATTGCCTTTACTCATATTATTTGAACCATTTGAAGAACAACTTGAGGGACAAACTAGCAGGGATGAAACAAGTGTTCAAGGATAAGATTGTGTACAAATATTTGATGATGACGTACGCGACGACACTCGACAAATACTACGTGAAAAAAAAATATGTACCTGTTTTAGCTGGCAGGGGAACAGATTCCCGTGCATTCATGATTGCGCGACGATACACAAAAGTGCCCAAAGTATATACTCGTTTATTGAGGCATTTTTCTCAGTGGAATATTACAGGATGGCTTATTCAGAAGGTATATATGGCGTGCCCATACTCAAAAAGCCTGAATATAATGCATTGGAAGTTGTGATCATCCCTCCGATCACCAAAAAAGTAACCTGGTCGGTTGAGGAAGAAACGCATTCCATCAAGAGGTAAGATCACAGAGATAAGATGTGGTAGACGTAAAAGATACGGCCATCACAACAAGAAGATTTACACTGCTGCAATTTGAAGCAATGATTATCTTTACGTAGATTTGTTCATTCAATTGTTTTGATGTACACGGGACCTCATTTGGGAGGGGGGGTGTTTACGAAGTGTTTTGGTTTTGATACAACAACACATTTGTGTTGTTTTGCATGAATTTTTCTCTGTCGTTTATTTTTCAAAAGTCATTTTTTTTGTTGAGCACAATAATTAAAGTAAAATAGTTTTTTTTTTGCAACACTTTGAATGGTTAAATATAAAATATACGTTAACGTTAAAGAACCACAATGTTATAGAACCACGCAATTAATTACGCTAAGGTTAAAGCAATTTGGGCATCCCAAAAAATAAGTGAACATTAAGTAAGCACTTGCTTACACCCCAAGCTTCCTAAAAATATGTTAATGTTAAAGAATCACAAAATAACTTACGTTAAGGTTAAAGCAATTAGGCATCCCAAAAATACATGAATGTTAAGCAACCACTTGCTTACAACTCAGCAACCCAAAAACCGTTTACATTAACATACACACAAAACAAAAACATGTAAACAACACATGAATAATATTTTTAACTCCAGGCCCCCTCAAATACATGAATGTTTAAAGCAAAACATTTATGTAGAACGTCAAGGTACATAGAACGTCAACACCTCCGAAGATTTACGTAGAACATCAAGGTACATATTGAGTTAACATTAACGCCATACACCACGCAATCAAAACGCTACAATTGGTTACTTTTTGCCACAATCAAAACGCCATAATGGGTCATTCACCAAAAATACAACTCATTCTCGGTTGTAGGGTGCATACGCATAATATTCACAAAAAACTACACCCTGCTGTAAGCGTCTTAACGGTTCATGTTAACCGACGATTCGTTGCGTACAGGCTCGTCATTAACAAGTACAGTTTCTCACCGTAGTATCTCCAATTCAACTTCAAGAGTTGCAACACGTTCACGCAAACGAGCGTTTTCTTCTTGGAGAATTTTTTTCTCCTAGCTCATGTTGGAGAACGTATAACGGTCTGATTTTTCAGGATCGCCATGCGGTTTCTCCCCTTGGAGAATTGACATTAAACCAAATAATCAATATTTTATTATTCATAAATTTGTTCTTAAATTTTGAGAATATAACTAAATTCAGTTATTTTTTTTAAAAAACACAAAATAAAATAAATATGGTTGCATTTCAAAACACAATTCCAAAACTCCAATTCTCAATCGCAACGTGAACTAACAAGGCCTTTCCAAATATATATATATATATATAAAAATACACTTTACAAAAATAAAAACCTAACCATTAATAATCAATACTTTAATTAATAAAATATGAGGAATATTACAATACGACGACGATGATTATACACAATTTATCGAGTCAATTTTTACAATGGTAAATAATAACTACAATTATCACAAATAAAAATTCTAATATAATTTCTGACGCAATTTCTTTCTCACCGACCCTGCAACAAAAATTGTGGAGTTGTGAGCTAACGCACAGTAGAATTTCAACCCCTCTAATACATGTATCTAATCAACTACAAATAAACACATACACATGTATTTCACATAATCGCGACATAATACGTGTTTATAATCAATACATGCAAATCAAAAAATTTAACGACAGTAGCATAAACCACATAACATGAATTAAATACATATATTAAAAGAACAGAAATTTTATCTGAAATCTAAAAAATAATAATAATTCAGATGAATTCTTTCTCATTTCTTTCTCTCATTCCTCCTTTGATTGCCGTGTGAATTTCCCAACCCATCGTAAAAACATCTATTTATCTTTTTAACACTCATATACACACACACACACACACACACACATAATGGGACATTAATCATTTTGCAACACACACTATATATGTTACACCCTACCCTGGACACCCGTCATGTAGGACCGGCGTGATATAAACATGACACCGCCCAGCTGACTAGCCAACCTCAATACGTCAATAACAAAATTATAAATCTATACAACACATATAATAGTCCCATCTGATAGGGATACACCGTCCTGAATATAAATACAATCAAACAAATCCCTTAAACCTCACTTAGATTTCATTTTTGGTATCTCGTCTCCAAAATTTTCCTCAAATGACTCTTTTACGTGACCCGCATAACTCTATTTAGCGCCAGTAAGGGACCGACTGACTCCTAACTATTTTACCTGCGAGTGTACTGCCTTCTTAGTAAAAATATTTTTAAAATAATAATTCATTCTACAACATCTAAATGGATGAAGCGTGAGTATAGAAACAGCAAGTAACTAGTAAAATTTTCCATAATATAAACAATGAAAATAAAACAATAAATATAAGTTCCATTCCTACCCATCTAGTAAAATAATACCCATCACCATAATAAATAGTAAATCACCCAATATAAGTAAAACATTACATCTCAAACACACATCTCCAACCACCACTCCACCACAACACACACTGGCTTGCCATAGTGATCGTTTTAACCTCACGATCGGGAGTTACAACGGTACCGTAACATCCGTAGGAATGCCTTCCTACGAAATATCCACACCCCTTTTGGGGAGAACTATAATCCACACTCTTTACGAGGAGAACTATCCACATCCCATGGAAAGAATCCACACCCCTTATGAGGAGAAATAAAATCCACACCCCTTTCAGGGAGAAACCACACCCTTTGCGGAGAGAACAACTATGGCATCGTCAAAATCATCAGTTTAGTTAAAAATCCATATCCTTTACAGGAAGAAATATATTTTCACTCCATATCGTCAAAAATCCACACCCCTTATGGAGAGAATATAAGCCATACCCCTTTCGGGGAGAATTTTCAAAATCACGTTTTTCACTCTACTTTTTAAAAGTACCACCCATTTCAATAAAACCCATTTTTTCACCTTTGTACCCCCGATTTCAATAAAAACCATTTCTCCCACCTTAGTTTTTAGAAAACCAAACATTCTTAGAAAATCAGTTATTTTTCACTCTCTTTTAGAAACCAACACAATACCCCAAAAATTCATTTTACCAACTCACCCAAATACCTGCTTGATCCATATAATTTATGAAATCGTACAGTTTAAGTAAACCAATATTTCATCACACACACACACACACACACACACACACATATATATATATATATATATATATATAAATAGTTTGGCAAGAAGATAGTACACTCACCTCGTTATCCGCTCTCCAAAACCTTCACTGGACACACTCTATCGGGACACTGGTGCCTGCGAGCCTAATAGTGACAAAGCCTAAATTAATATCTTATCTAAAACATCTGAATCGTTACTATTTTATGTACCACGTAATTAAAATTAATTAATCGTTACGAAATTATTACGATTTCAAAAATTGTAACGCTAAATAAAATTTGATCTAATGAAAATTAATAATCGATTGAAGTTTCACCTTTTTCCGAATCGTTTGACGGCCACGAAATGGGTTTTGGATTTTTCTAGGGTGGTTTCTGCAAATTCTCCATTTTCTTTTTCTTTTTCTTTCTTTCTTTTCTTTTTCTCTGTTTTAGCTTCTGTTTCCTATTTCGGTTCCTATTACAGCCCTGGCCGACCACTCCCTTTTCTCTCTCTACTATCCATTCCGGCGATCTCACTCACGGTCGGCTGCCCTACACCAACGATCACTCACATACCACGCACATACGCCATCCAACCAAACGACACACCTACATGCACAGATCTCTCTCTCTCTCTCTTACACACACACACACACCCCGTCGCCGACAACACACACACACACCCCGTCGCCGACAACACACACACACACACTTCGTCGGTGACCAAACGACACAGCCGATGACTATCATCAACCAAACACCCCCATGCAATGAACGAGCAAAAAATACACACACACGCACGTCGATCACCCACACAAACTGGACAACGGCCGTTGCTGATGACGAACACCGTCGACGCACCCGATCCACGCCACCGCCACCGCCGTTGATCAATAACCGACCCAACCCAACGGATCGCACACCCAAATTGAAACCCACTTTCTCTGTCTCTCTAACTCTTCGACCGGTCGAATTACCGACCCCCTTCCCCCACCGACGACCGAACACCTATCGTCGACCAAGCAATACTAACCGAACCTACTGCGGTCATACATACACAACAACGGACACACACACAGACACGCCCTTACCAAATGATGACCTAATACCCACACCCACTCACTAAATGGACGGTGACGAACGACACCCACCGGCAGACCTCTCTCATTCCTCTATTTCTGTTTGGATTCCACCGACACACACACACACCCATCCGATCACCTACACATTGACGAATTTCCATATACCCACGACAGCAGCAACACACACACCACCGGCCCGAACAGCGACACCCACTCCGGCGACGATAGGAATACACACCCTCACTCATGAGAGCACCGGCCGAACCCTCTCTCTCTCTAGATTTTCTGTCTTTGATTCCAGATTTTTCCTCCCCTTTCGCACTGCGGGCATGAATTTATATATATATGTATATATATATATATATATGCATGTAATTAGTGGACGAGAATGCTCCCCCTTCAAGCCACGTCGTCCACTTCCCAAATCCTCTGCCCACCGGTTGATCTCACGGCAATAGTCGGCAAGAGAGAATATGGATTCTGTATGTTTCTAGAACCCCTTTGCCTAAATTACTCTTCCCTCCCCCCCTAATTTCTAAAAATCATCTTTTGAGTTCAATTCACCATTTATAAGAATTTAATATGGTAATTTCACCCTTAACATTTCCTAAATTGCAATCTTACTCCCAAAAGTTTTAATTAAAAAGTTAAATGTAAATTTTTGGATAGATTGTTTTCTAAATCTGCAAATTGACCCCTAAATTTTTAATTTGAATTTTTTTAATTGACTCAATTTTACCTCGAATTTTTTCAATTGTTCTAAAATGCAACTTAAATAACGTACATGCTAAAAAAGGGTCTTACAATATATTTATACACACACATAATAGGATATCATATTTTGATCCTTATCATTTACACGTGGTAGGCATTTAGGCAATAAGACAATGATGTTCATGTAATCATTAAAACACTATTAATTATTCTATTATTAAAACACTATTTTAATTCCTAACCACAAAAATTGTGGTTTACTATGTAAGCTTTTGTAAATTACATTTAATATCCACAATTATAAAATAATTTATATTAAATTCAATAATTACATTTATCTCCCTAAAAATTATCAAGTATATATTTATACTATAAATTTATCTCTTTGACCACATTGCACAGGTGGTCTGCTCGTTCCTCCCATTTTTGCATGTCTTCTTTGAAGATAGTGAAGTCGTCGTTCGACATAGCTCTCAACTCCACTACACCGCATGCAAATATTAAACGAGGAGTAAACACAAGAAAATAATCAAATAAAAATACCCAAAAAATCAGTTTGATGCCACTGATCACATCACAACCATCATTACCTGCAGAATCTCTGATAAAAAATGCCCATCATTGCAAAAAACATCAGCTGAAAAGTGATTTTTCATGGGAAAAGTACATTAAAACCCTCAAATGGGTTGGAAATTATTGTTTTGCCCTTACTCCTAGCAACCCAAAATATTTAACGTTAACGTAAACTCTATACAAAAATCTCTGATAAAAAAGGCCCATCATTACAAAAAACGCTTTCTGGGAGGGAAGTACATTTTTAAACCATCTATTTGCCCTTACTTCTCAACAAACCATAAAAGTTAACGTTAACATAAATACTACATAAAAATAATTTTAAATCACATGGATATTCTTTTCAAAACTAAGCACCCCCAAATACATGAATGTTAAAGCAAAAATTACGTGAAATTAACATTAATGTAAATAACAGGTAAAGCGTTAAATGTTAAAGCGCGCGTTGAGTTAACGTTAACGTTATATACCACAAAATTAAAAATACTTTTTTTTGCAATGCTATTTTTAATACGTGAATGTTAAAGCAATACACTTTTTAAGTAAAACGTTAAAAAAACAATATACATGTCAAGGCGTTAAAATGTTTCGAAAGATCAGCACGCAACAAACATAAAAAATTTACATGGATGTTAAAACAAACATTTTTCTTTAACATTCACAGTATGTCAAACGAAGAACAAAGTTAATATATGTATATATTTATTTACCAAGTTAGATTGTTTTTGTTTCACGGTTCTAAATTTTTTTCAGGCTGTGATGTAGTGGCATCAGGCTGAGAATATTTGTTAACATTGCAATCAGCGGGGGACCAGCTATAGTGTTGATGGTTCAGGAAAGCGTGGATTGTTGCTTTGCGCACACCTCGCAACTCTGCCACCGACAACTTTTTCACGACAATTTTGTTTTGAGCATATTGCTGCATGATATAGATGAAAAATATGCCACAATCAATTTTGCAGCGGGGTAACCAGATGAAAGTTATTTTTTTTGTTATTTTCAAAGTGAGTGTCATATATTTTCTAGTTCGCGAGGTACCAGTTTGAATGTGAACACTTACGCCCCCTCTGCTGCGACAAATTTGGATATTGTTTGATGCGTGCATCGCCTCACCTAGTCTGTATGCGCGCATTGATATATTGTTCAACGAAATTCTTCTGTTGACACATTAAGTTAGATAAATAGAACATATCGTATTTGGAGACACACAAGTTTATGATAGGATTTTACATACCACTGTTTGCGCATCTCTATAGTAATAATCATTGTCGGGGTTCCTTGATCGGATTGAATTGTAGAATGTTCATTTTCTCTCAAAGATAACTAGGGCCATCACAGTCCAGTGATTGGGTGAGGCATGTCATCCATGCATGTTTATCGAAAAGACAATGTACTAATATTTGCTGGTGAATGCACAATCGATTATGTCGTACAAGTCCTTCAGAAGGTTCTCGTTGTTTTGTTTGATAATAGTCTATCTCGTTTGAGTTTTTCGGTGTTAGTGCATTTGAAGGTAAAAAAAAAGAAGAAAAAAGGTAAAAAAAAATAGACGATCATGCAACGTGTCTTACCCATACACACACTAGTGTGAATTTTGCCTCATCCAACACCCGATCGATTGCCCCACCCGTGCCTGATTGATTGATCCCGTTTCTTCCTCCAATAATTCTCCAAACGAATCAATAACCTGCGGAAAAGAATGAGACATTGGAATGAATAATATACGTAAAACAGTTAACATTTACGCAATGATAAGCATTTTTTCTTTAATATTTATGCAATACTGCAAATGTAAAACAATGTCACTACGGAGAAACAATATCTTTCAAACTCCAAACCACAAAAAGCGTAAACATTTACACAAACCAAAACGTAAATATTTACGCGAACAAAAAAACGTAAATATTTACGCAGTAAATTCTTTCGTTATTGGCGATCCGTTTCTCTAAAAGAATGCATATGATAGTGCCAGATGTTACCTGGGCCATTTGTTTCCCTCCAACACACACAAATGTTCTGCAACAAACATCACAATAACATATCAACTGGTAAACAACATTTTAGGGGAATTTTTTCATTTTTTTAAACTTGCCAATGAGTTAACATTTGTTTACCTGGTGCCCTCCTTGGAGAATATCATCTGCACCCTCTCTCAATCTTCGTCATCAAGTATCACCTCGACCTTCGTCGCTTTTCGAGGTGGCAATTTCATATTGTCCTTATATATTTGTTGTAGGAGGTCGTCAACATTGATAACATCAGTTTTTTCATTTTTTTACCTTTACCCTTTGATTTTGGGTAAACAAAATCACTCCTTTTTTTCTTTGGATGCCTTTTTTTTTATGCGCCGAACCATGGAGCTAACATTTGGTGTTTTTCCTTCATGCGCTATGGTCATCGAGACTGATGACGGATTAGTAGCCTCAACTATTGGATGATCTTGCGGTATGACAATCGACAATGGCTCAGCGTCGATCACTTGTAGAGCGGTAGATGTGGGTGTTTTTGCTGCGATCTCACCTCGTGGGCCTTCAATTTCTCGTCAAGCTCTTTGATTCGTTTACTATACGCCACGCCTTATTTTGTGTTGTATTTCTCAGTTTTCTTCTTCTCATCCTCCAACATTTTGTTGATTTGTCGTGCTCCTTCAAGCTCAAGAACAAGATCCTTATACTTTTTCTTCATATCTTCATCATTAACAAGATGTTCTTTTTTCAATGTTTCAATCAGTTTCTTGCATAACTCCACCTCCTTAGCAAGCTCTTCACATTTTCCCTTCAGCTCAACCTTATCTTCATCGATGGAGGGGCTCTCGATATTTCTGCATGACGTCGTGCACGCTGATTTCGTTCAGAATGTGTGTCTTCTCCCCCCACGACTTTGGCCAACTATTCGGATAAGTCGGAGACTAACTGCTCGTAATGCTCTTTCTATTGTAGGAATGATACAGTCAGACTGTAAGACCTCAATCGTAGCATGTACGTCATTTTAGTTGCATTTTAGAGTAACTGAGAAAATTCGGGGTGAAATTGGGTCAATAAAAATTCAAATTAAAAATCTAGGGGTTAATTCGTAAATTTAGAAATATTAAATCCAAACTTTGGGGAGGTAAATTGACATTTAACTTTTAATTAAAACTTTTAGGGGTGCAATTGCAATTTAAGAAAATCTTAAAAGTGGACTTGGACTAAAATGAAGATTTTAAGAAGTTAAGGGGAGAAATAGTAATTTAACAAAAAATTATTTATATATATGTGTGTGTATCGTGAACAGCCGGCCGGAAAGAGAGAGAGGAGCAGCGACGTGGCAGGAGGAGCTCAATGCTTAGTCCACTAGTTACGTGTATATAAATATTGTTCATGCATGTAATGATCACCAAAAATCTCAAAAGAAGAACTAGAAAACAGGGAAGAAAGAGAGAGGATCGGAGGTGTTGGTCGGCTGTTCGGTCGCCGGAAGAGGGTGTGTCGTCGTCAAATTTCAGAAGAGAGAGAGAAGTGGGTCGTCATTCGGTTCGGTGATTGTGTGTAGTAGGTGGCCGTCGTTCAGTCAACGGTGGTGGGGGAGTCGTTCGGCGGTGTATGTTTTGCGTGGGTGAGCTATTCAGGTCGACGATCGTGTGTGTTTGGTGGGTGAGTGTGTGTACGGTAAGTGTGTGTGTGTGTGTGTGTGTTCCTTGTTTGTTTCGGCGTGCATATGTGTGTAGGTTGGGTCGGTTATCGATCTGTCACACACCACCCCAGAACCTTGTCACCTTGGGGCCAGCATGACGTCAACATGACATCACCCAACTTACTAGACAACCACAATAAAAGAGAATATAATACACAAACAAATGATATGTACAACATATACATAATTCTCCTTGATAGGGACACACTGTCCGAACTATAAGAATAACCTAAATTCGAATCTCATGGATCTCACTTAGAATCATCTCTGACACCTCGCCTCGAAATCCCTCTCTAATGACTCCATCGCATGACCCACATAACCCTATCTAGCGCCAGTAGGAGACCGACTGACGCCTAACTGTTTTACTTGCGAATATACTGCCTTCTTAGTAAAAATATTTTGAGATAATAAATCATTCTACAACATCTAAATGGATCAAGCATAGGTATGTAAATAACGCGTAACTAGTAAAAATTTCTCCATAATATAAGCAGTGGAAATAAACCCATAAGTATAAGTTTCATCCAAATCCATCTAATATAAAATCATACCAATCACCAGGGTAAATAATAAATTACTCAATATAAGTAAAACACCACGTCTCAAACACATACACAATGGCCAACCCTAGTGATCGTTTTAACCTCACGATCGGGAGTTTGCAACGGTACCGTACCTTCCGTAGGATATGCCTTCCTACGAACACCCATCACTCCGCCGAAGCGGATAATCACTGTACAGTATAAATGTCTAACATCACTCTGTCGAAGTAGATAAACATTACTCCGCCGAAGCGGATAATATTACCTTACCAAAACAGATAAATACTAGGGCATCGTCAAATCAAATACAGCATCATCGAATCACAACTCAATAAATATCGTCAAATTACCACGTCTATCTCTCTTTCTCAAAACCAACTTTTAAATCCAGAAATCATATATCACACTTTCTTTTAAAGAAAACGTCTGATTTTATTAAAATCACTTTTTCACCCTTTATTTTTAGAAAACCAAGCATTTCTAGGAAACAGATATTTTCTATTCTCTTTTAAAAACACCATCTAATTTCATCAAATCCAACAAAAATTCATTTTCAACTTCATTTCGAAAACCACCGAAATCTTCCGGAAATCCAGTTTACCAACTCACCCACCTCCTGCTTGATCCATAAAATTTATAAAATCATACGGTTTAAGTAAACCAACATTTCATCATATATATATACAAAAATAATTTAGCAAGAAGACAGTACACTCACCTCGTCATCCGTTCTCCCAAACCTTTCCTGACCATACTCTATCGGGACACTGGTGCCTGCGAACCTAATAGTAACAGAGCCTAAGTTAATATCTTCTCTAAAACATCCTAATCGTGTAATGCAGACTCTATATTTTGAATCGTTACTATTTTATGCACCACGTACTTAAAAGTAATTAATCGTTGCGAAATTATTAAAAATTTAGGATTTGTAACACTAGATAAAATTTAATTTCATAAAAATTATTCATCGATTGAAATTTTACCTATTTCCAAGTCGATTGGCGATCACGTGATCGGTTTTAGATTTCCCTGGGGTGGTTTCTACAAATTCCCCTTTTTTTCTTTTTTTCTTTTTTTTTCTTCTTTCTCTTCTTCCCCATTTCCTGTTTCTGCTTCCCGTTACTGTTTGTTGTTTTGGGTGTCCACCGGCCAGCCACGCACCACACGTCGGCAAGGCAGAACCCCCTACGCACACCATCACAGACGTCCGACGGCCGGCCACCCACACATCCACCGACCGAACAAATCCGACGAACACTCCTCCACGCACAGTGTCATTGGTCCGGAAACACCCACCACAGCCACGCCGCACAAAACCAGAAATAGAAAACACCCACTCCGCCGTACGCCACCCCCGACGATCGACAACCGTCCGAACCCACTCACGCCCATACTCGTCGAATCTCGCCACCCCCCACACTGACCTCTCTCTCTCTCCTCTGCTCCTGATTCTGGGTTTACTGCCAGTACCCACACACTCCATCCACTCAGCCGGAGAGACGGCGACAACACCCCCATCAGACTAACAATGACGCCCACCAATAATACAACCACGGTGATCGAACAATACACACAAAACGCACACCCCCGTAGCACCCCTGCCAGAGCAACGGCCACGGTCTGACTCTCTCCACCGTCAAACTCTCTCTCTCTCTAAATGGACCGACGAGCCTCTACGCCGATGATCACACCCCCATGCACCTCCGACACCTTTGCCGGCGATCGTTTCTCAAACCCACATCCTCGGCCTGCTCTCTCTCTATATATATATTTCTAAGTGATTTCTAGAATTTTTTTCAGATCTTTCCTCAATTCCATAAGACTGAGTATATAATGCATGAAATTAGTGGGAGGAATCGTCCCTGGCTTGCCACGTCGCCTACGCCGATCTCTCTTGCCGGCCGGTTGGAGTCCTGTTGCACACACGGCGTTTTTCCTTTTTCTCCTTTTTTTTTTTAAAAAAAAAAAAAAAAAAAAAACTTTTAATTAAAATGCACTTTCCTCCCCCAACTTTCTTTATGATCTTATTTTAATCATTTTCAACTTTTACAAGTTTCTAAAATTATAATTTCACCCTTACTATTTTAAATTTTGATTTTCATTATCAATTTGGATCTCAAGTTTAATTTCCATATTTTCTAAATTTCAAATTTGACCCCGAATTTCCCCATACTTTAAAATGCAACTATTAATGATGTACCTATTATGATTTGGGCCTTACACGATCAATGGCGGTGGCGGTGGCATGAGTCGGGTGCGTCGACGATGTTCGTCATCGGCAGCGGCCATTGTTCGGTCTGTGTGGGTGACCGACGTGCGGGTGTATGTATTTTTTACTCGTTCATTGCATGGGGGTGTTCGGTTGATGATGGTCATTGGCTGTGTCGTTGAGTCACCGGCAAAGTGTGTGTGTGTGTCGTCGGCGACGGGCTCTGTGTGTGTGTGTGTGTGTGTGAGAGAGAGAGAGAGAGAGAGATCTGTGATCATGTGGGTGTGTGTGTTCGGTTGTGGGATTGCCGAATGTGGTTGTTGATAGGTGGTGTGTGTTGTGCAGAGCTGGCGGTAAGGGTTGGCTGAGTGCGAGGTCGCCGGCGGTTGAAATAGAAACGAAAGAGAGAGAGAGAGAGAGAGAGAGAGAGAGAGAGAGAGCGTCAGCTGGTACAGAGCAGGAAATAAAGAAAGAAAAAAAAAGGGGGGGGGGGGGAAAGAATTACACAAACCACCCCACTGAAAATCAAAAACCCATCTCGTGGTTGCCAAACGATTCGAAAACAGGTGAAATTTCAATCGATTATTAATTTTCGTTAAATTAAATTTTATTTAGCGTTACAAATCCTAAAATCGTAATAATTTTGTAACGATTAATTAATTTTAATTACATGGTACATAAAGTAGTAACGATTCGGAATATAGGGTCTGCATTGCATAATTCGGATATTTTAGATAAGATATTAATTTAGGTTATGTCACTATTAGGCTCGCAGACACCGGTGTCCCGATAGAGTGTGGTTAGTGAAGGTTTTGGAGAGCAGTTAACGAGATGAGTGCACTGTCTTCTTGTCAAACTATTTATATATATATATATATGTATGTATATATGATGAAATATTGGTTTACTTAAACTGTACGATTTTATAAATTATATAGATCAAGCAGGTATTTGGGTAAATTGGTAAAATGAATTTTCGGGGTATTGTGTTGGTTTCTAAAAGAGAGTGGAAAGTAACTGGTTTTCTAAGAATGTTTAGTTTTCTAAAAACTAAGGTGGGAGAAATGGCTTTTATTAAAATCGGTGGTACAAATGTGGAAAAATGGGTTTTACTAAAATTGGTGGTACTTTTAAAAAGGAGAGTGAAAAACATGATTTTGGAAATTCGCCCCGAAAGGGGTATGGCTTATATTCTCCCCATAAGGGGTGTGAATTTTTGACGATATGGAGTGAAAATATATTTCTTCCCGTAAAGGATGTGAATTTTTAATTATATTGATGATTTTGACAATGCCATAGTTGTTCTCCCCGCAAGGGGTGTGAATTTTATTTTTCCCCGTTAGGGGTGTGGATTCTTCCCATGGGATGTGGATAGTTCTCCCCGTAAGGGGTGTGGATTATAGTTCTCCCCAAAAAGGGGTGTGGATATTTCGTAGGAAGGCATTCCTACGGATGTTACGGTACTGTTGCAACTCCCAATCGTGAGGTTAAAACGATCATTATGGCTAGCCAGTGTGTGTTGTGGTGGAGTGGTGGTTTGAGATGTGTGTTTGAGATGTGATGTTTTACTTATATTGGGTGATTTAATATTTATTATGGTGATTAGTATTATTTTACTAGATGGGTTGGAATGGAACTTATATTTATTGCTTTATTTTCACTGTTTATATTATAGAGAATTTTACTAGTTACTTGTTGTTTATATACTCACGCTTGATCCATTTAGATGTTGTAGAATGAATTATTATTTTTAAAATATTTTTACTAAGAAGGTAATACACTTGTAGGTAAAATAATTAGGAGTCGATCGGTCCCCTACTGGCGCTAGATAGAGTTATGCGGGTTACGCAAATGATTTATTTGAGAAAAATTTTGGAGACGAGATATCAGAAATGAAATCTAAGTGAGGTTCCGGGAATTTGTTTGATTGTATTTATATTCGGGACGGTGTATCCCTATCAGATGGGACTATTATATGTGTTATATAGATTTACAATTTTGTTATTGACGTATTGAGGTTGGCTAGTCAATTGGGTGGTGTCATGTCTACGTCACGCCGGCCCCACCTGAAGGGTGTTCGGGGTGGGGTGTGACAATTTTGGTATCAGAGCCTAGGTTATAGGTTCTGTAGACTTGCTAGTAGTTGTGTCAATAAAGGATCATGAGATAGGAAGACGTGTCAGTCGTCTAGTCAGTAGGGGACTTTGAGATAGGGTGTCTATAGATAGTGTCAATAGGTGGGTTTGGCACGCGAGGGATAGTTTTTGTATTGCATTAGATGATATATGGGAATCGTGCATGATTAGTTGTCTTGTTGGCAATTAGTGGGTGCGACGAAGTGTGATACTTCTTGTTGGTGGTTTGGGTGGTGGTTGGTAGTAGTAATGGGTAGATTGAAATTGTGGGGGTGCTAGTGGTTGGGAATATTAAATTATAACTAATAAGTAATTCTATTCGTAGTATTTGACATTGGGATTCTCTATTGGCAGTACGTAATATTTTTATTGTTGAACCAACAGTATGGTAGAACGTACTTATTTCGTCCAATATTAAGTTATTCATTGAATTGAAATCGGTTGACAACATTTTATTTAAGCAATGTCACAACACACTACGTTACTATTTGACATACGTGGATTTTATCAGAAATGTGTGGGTATCCTCGTGATTTTAGTGGAGAGGGAGGTTCATATGTTTAAAGCAGAAAAAGACGACCATTCGGCGGTACGAAATAAAAATCTGAAATAAAACGGAAGAGATAAGATGTAGACTAATCTAGAAAGGATTTAGTTTGGAAATATGTTTTAGGTTGACGGGCAGGCAGACTTAAAAATTTAAATGAAATGGGCAAATGCAGCGTGAATTAATAGAGAATGATGTGTAGAAAATAGCCGAGAACTAATTATGACTCCTGTCGGTTTGATTTCAGCCTTAGAAGCCAGGAGATTATTGAAGAAAGGATGTCAGGAATACCTCGTGCACGTGATTGACACCAGTCAGAAAGAAGTTCAAACGGCGGATATTTCAGTGGTCAGAGATTTTCCCGACGTATTTTCCAAAAGAATGGTCAGGGTTACCAATAGATAGGGAGATGGAAGTCATTATTGAGTTGCTTCCATGAACTGCTCCTATATCGATTCCCCCTTATCGTATGGCGCCTATCAAGCTGAAAAAATTAAAAGTGCAGTTGCAAGATTTCGTTGCAAAATTTATTAGATCGTAGATTTATCAAACCTAACGTTTCCCCATGGGGAGCCGCAGTTTGTTCGCGAAGAAGAAGGATGGCACGTTGAGAATGTGTATCGACTATCGGCAGCTGAATAGGGTGATTGTCTGTAATAAATATCTATTACTTAGGATTGATGACTTGTTTGACCATCTCTAGAAGGCTAAAGTGTTTTCCAAGATAGATATTCGATTGGGGTATCACCAATTGAAAGTTAGAGACAGTGATGTGGCGAAAATGACGTTCCGTACAAGATATGGACACTATGAATTCTTAGTTATGCCCTTCGTATTGACAAATGCTTCTGCTGCCTTCATGGACTTGATGAATCGGGTCTTCCAACTTTATCTGGATCAATTTATTAATCGTATTCATTAACGATATATTGATCTATTCCCAAAGCAGAGACGAGCATGCAAAACATATTCGAATCGTGTTGCAGACGTGGCGGGAGAAGAGGCTATATGCAAAGTACAGTAAATGCGAATTTTGGTTAGATTATGTAGTATTTTTGTGGTATATTATTTTAGGAACGGTATTTAGGTGAACCCAAAGAAAGTTGAAGCTGTTGTTCAGTGAGAAAAACCGAAAAATATGACTGAAATTCAATTTTTTTTAGGATTGGCGGGTTAATCTCAACAGTTTGTGCAGGGATTTTCTGTTATAACTGCCCCGTTAACTCGTTCGACCGTAAGGAATCCAAATTTGAGTGGACTGACAAATGAGAATAGAGTTTCCAGGAGTTAAAGAGTAGATTGATATCGGTACCAATACTATCCCTCCCGACGGAAGGGGTGGTTTTGTATTTTATAGTGATGCGTCCCGCCAAAGACTAGGATGTGTTCTGATGCAGCATGGTCATGTAATCACATACGCATCTCGACAACTGAAGAATCATGAGCAAAATTACCCGACACATGATCTGGAGCTGGCGGTGATTATATTTGCCGACCACCAAAGTTTGAAATATTTGTTTACTCAGAAGGAATTATATTTGAGGCAAAGACGTTGGATAGAGTTGATTAAAGACTATGATTGCACTATCCACTATCACCCGGGAAAAGCTAATGTTGTAGCGGATGCGTTGAGTCAGGAATCGACGGGTTTGATCGCGCATATAAGAGCCGTTCATACTAATCTATATGACAATTTAGGATCGCTGTGAGTTCAGTTAGCGGTTGGTCAGACGGTTGCATTGCTTGCGACTTTGACTTTGAGGCCGACATTGATTGATCGTATTATCGAAGCTCAAAAGTCAGATGTTTAATTGAAGAAGATTTGAGATGAAGTGAGAAGTGGTCAGAGAGCAGATTTTCATGTTAGGGAAAGCGATGAGGTGTTGATGATGGGAAATAAGTTGTGTGTGCCTGGTGACATCAATTTGAAAAGGGATGTCTAGGAGGAAGCGCATAGCTCAGCGTACGCGATGCATCCAAGCAATACCAAATGTATCGCGATTTGCAAAAACATTATTGGTGGATCGGAATGAAATGGGAAATCGCAGAATTTGTTGTCAGGTGTCTTGTTTGTCAGTAAGTTAAGATTAAGCACCAAAGTCCAGGTGGGTCATTGTAGCTTTTACTTATTTCAGAGTGGAAGTGGGAGCATATCACGATGGATTTCATTTCAGGATTACCCATACTCAATAAGGGGCATAATTCCATTTAGGATGATCGTTGATGGGCTTACCAAGTTTGCTCATTTTTTGGCCGTAAAGGCGACGTATTCTCTCGATCAGTATGCCCAACTATATATTGATGAGATTGTTAGATTGCATGGCGTACCGGGTTCCATAGTATCAGTTAGAGATTCGAGATTTACTTCGAGGTTCTGGCCGAGTCTCCAGACTGCTTTGGGTAACAAACTGAAGTTTAGCACCGCTTTCCATCCTCAGACGAATGGACAATCAGAGCATACAATTCAGATATTGGAAGATATGTTGACGAGATATGTTCTGGAATTTCCGGGTAGCTGTGATGATCATCTGATGTTAATGGAATTTGCCTACAATAACAGTTACCATTCGACAATCGAGATGGCCCTGTATGAAGCGTTGTATGGTAGGAGATGACCCTAGTCTGTTGGATTGAGATAGGAGAAAAGAAATTGATGATTCCGGATATCGCCCAAATGACAGTAGACAAAATCAATGTGATTCGATATAAATTAATATTTGCTCGAAGTCGACAAAAGAGTTATGCAGACAAGTGCTGGCGGGAGTTGGAGTTGGAGATGGGAGATCATGTGTTTTTGCATATTTCTCTTTGGAAAGGCATAATGAGGTTCGAGAAGAAAGGGAAGTTTAAGTCCAAGGTACATCGGACCATATGAAATTTTAGATCGGGTTGGCACGACAGCGTATAGACTTGCGTTACCACCAGAGTTATCTCGACTACATGACATTTTCCATGTATCGATGCTCTAGAAATATGTGTCAGACCCTTCTCGTGTGTTGACTTCACAGCCGATCGAGTTGGAAACAGATTTAACCTACATTGAGGAGTCAGTCCAAATCCTAAGCCGTAAAGACCAGGTGTTGCAAACAAAAACGATTCCTTTAGTCAATGTGTTATGGCGCAGTCATGCAGTGGAAGATCCGAGATGAGAGCGAGTAGACGAGATGAGGAACAGATACCCGCATTTATTCGACTAAGGTAATAAAATTTCGGGACGAAATTTCTTTTAGGAGGGAATAGTTGTAAGACCTCAATCGTAGCATGTACGTCGTTTTAGTTGCATTTTAGAGTAACTGAGAAAATTCGGGGTGCAATTGGGTCAATAAAAATTCAAATTAAAAATCTAGGGGTCAATTGGCAAATTTAGAAACATTAAATCCAAACTTTAGGGAGGTAAATTGACATTTAACTTTTAATTAAAACTTTTAGGGGTGCAATTGTAATTTAAGAAAATCTTAAAAGTGGACTTGGAGTAAAATGAAGATTTTAAGAAGTTAGGGGGAAAAAAGAGTAATTTAACAAAAAATTATTTATATATATGTGTGTGTGATAGTGAACAGTCGGCCGGAAGGAGAGAGATGAGCAGCAATGTGGCAGGAGAAGCTCAATGCTTAGACCACTAGTTACATGCATATAAATATTGTTCATGCATGTAATGATCACCAAAAATCTCAAAAGAAGAACTAGAAAATAGGGAAGAAAGAGGGAGGATCGGAGGTGTTGGTCAGCTGTTCGGTCGCCGGAGGAGGGTGTGTCGTCGTCAAATTTCAGAAGAGAGAGAGAAGTGGGTTGCCGTTCGGTTCTGTGATTGTGTGTGGTAGGTGGCCGTCGTTCAGTCAACGGTGGTGGGGGAGTCGTTCGGCGGTGTGTGTTTTGCGTGAGTGAGTTATTCAGGTCGACGATCGTGTGTGTTCGGCTAGTGAGTGTGTGTACGGTAAGTGTGTTTGTGTGTGTGTTCCTTGTTTGTTTCAGTGTGCGTATGTGTGTGGGTTGGGTCGGTTATCGATCAACGGCGGTGGCGGTGGCGTAAGTTGGGTGCGTTAACGGTGTTTGTCATCGGCAGCGATCGTTGTTCGGTCTGTGTGGGTGACCGACGTGCGTGTGTGTGTATTTTCTGCTCGTTCATTGCATGGGGGTGTTCGGTTGATGATGGTCGTTGGCTGTGTCGTTGGGTCACCGGGGAAGTGTGTGTGTGTGTCGTCGGCGACAGGCTGTGTGTATGAGTTTCAGCGCGCGCGCGCGTGTGTGTGTGTGTGTGTGTGTGTGTGTGTATGAGAGAGAGAGAGAGAGAGAGAGATTTGTGATCATGTGGGTAGGTGTGTTCGGTTATGGGATTGCCGATGGTGGTTGTTGATAGATGGTGTGTGTTGTGCAGAGCTGGCGATGAGGGTCGGCTGAGTGCGAGGTTGCCGGCAGTCGAAACAGAAACGAAAGTGAGAGAGAAAGAGCGTCGGCTGGTACAGAGCAGGAAAAAAAAAAAAAAAAAAAAAAAAAAAAAAAAAAAAGAAGAAGGGGAAAAAAAAGAATTACACAAACCACCCCACTAAAAATCAAAAACCCATCTCGTGGTCGCCGAACGATTCGGAAATAGGTGAAATTTCAATCGATTATTAATTTTCGTTAAATTAAATTTTATTTAGCGTTACAAATCCTAAATTCGTATTAATTTCGTAACGATTAATTAATTTTAATTACGTGGTACATAAAATAGTAACGATTCGGAATATAGAGTCTGCATTGCATGATTCGGATATTTTAGATAAGATATTAATTTAGATTCTGTCACTATTAGGCTCGCAGACACCGGTGTCCCGATAGAGTGTGGTTAGTGAAGGTTTTGGAGAGTGGTTAACGAGATGAATGTACTGTCTTCTTGTCAAACTATTTATATATATATATGTGTGTGTGTGTGTGTGTGTGTGTGTGTGTGTGTGTATGTATGTATGATGAAATATTGGTTTACTTAAACTGTACGATTTTATAAATTATATGGATCAAGCAGGTATTTGGGTAAGTTGGTAAAATGAATTTTCGGGGTATTGTGTTGGTTTCTAAAAGAAAGTGGAAAGTAACTGGTTTTCTAAGAATATTTGGTTTTCTAAAAACTAAGGTGGGAGAAATGGTTTTTATTAAAATCGGTGGTACAAAGGTAAAAAAATGGGTTTTACTGAAATTGGTGGTACTTTTAAAAAGGAGAGTGAAAAACTGATTTTGGAAATTCTCCCCGAAAGGGATATGGCTTATATTCTCCCCATAAGGGGTGTGGATTTTTTACGATATGGAGTGAAAATATATTTCTTCCCGTAAAGAATGTGGATTTTTAATTATATTGATGATTTTGACGATGACATAGTTGTTCTCCCTGCAAGGGGTGTGGTTTATCCCCAAAAGGGGTGTGGATTTTATTTCTCCCTGTTAGGGGTGTGGATTCTTCCCATGAGATGTGGATAATTCTCCCCGTAAGGGGTGTGGATTATAGTTCTCCCCAAAAAGGGGTGTGGATATTTCGTAGGAAGGCATTCCTACGGATATTACGGTACCGTTGCAACTCCCGATCGTAAGGTTAAAACGATTACTATGGCTAGCCAGTGTTTATTGTGGTGGAGTGGTGGTTTGAGATGTATGTTTGAGATGTGATGTTTTACTTATATTTGATGATTTATTATTTATTATGGTGATTGATATTATTTTACTAGATGGGTTGGAATGAAACTTATATTTATTGCTTTATTTTCACTGTTTATATTATGGAGAATTTGACTAGTTACGTGTTGTTTCTATACTCACGCTTGATCCATTTAGATGTTGTAGAATGAATTATTATTTTAAAAATATTTTTATTAAGAAGGTAGTACACTCGTAGGTAAAATAGCTAGGAGTCAGTTGGTCCCCTACTGGCGCTAGATAGAGTTATACGGGTCACGCAAAGGAGTCATTTAAGGAAAAGTTTAAAGACGAGATATCAGAAATGAAACCTAAGTGAGGTTCAGGGAATTTGTTTGATTGTATTTATATTCGGGACGGTGTATCTCTATCAGATGGGACTATTATATGTATTGTATAGATTTACAATTTTGTTGTTGACATATTGAGGTTGGCTAGTCAGTTGGGCGGTGTCATGTCTACGTCACGCCAGCCCCACATGAAGGGTGTCCGGGGTGGGATGTGACACAGACCATCAATCTCCCTTTTCTTATCAATGTTATTGGCGGTTATATTTGCAATGACCCTACGCAACGCCGCAATCGTTTGGTTTTCTTCCATTTGCTTTTCTTCAAACTCCGAGATCAAGCTGTCTGTAGATGTCACTTAGTACAATTGCGCTTGCGGACAGGGTTGCATAGGTGCTCCCGAACGGTGTTGCATACGCACTCTTAGCCAGGGTGGAATCAACCCTGGATTAACCCCTAAATCAAATGCAGGTGCCGCGGGGGAGCAAGAGGTTGATTCATCATGGGGTCATATACCAGCCTATGATGTCGTCAATCATGGCATCCACATCTTCATCAACCTCAGACACCAGTCTCCTGCATTTGCTCGCGGGGGTCTCCTTAATGATAGAGTCGTCACTCTTCTCTTTTGCTACAATTCCCATTTGCATCTCTACCAAAGTCTCCTCAACCATTTAGTCCTTCACCTGGAATACGTGAAAGTTAAATCACCATAAGAGGGAAAACACAAACAGAGTATAACGACAAACAGTGCATAAACATTCACTCATAATTACAATCAGTTAACATTCACTCACTTTGGGTTATGCATGAATGTTAAAGCATCACAACACAATGTATATTGCCATCGCACACAACAAATTGAGTACCTTATCACTCGGCAGGTGGCTAATAGGGATGCCCCTAAATTGGGAAGAATAATTGGTGGGGCACTATCTCTTCAAGTGCGGGACGCAAGTTTTTCTCTCCTCAATTGCTTGCAGCACCGTTGTGTGTTCGCACAACCAGTACTAGTGAACAAAAATTGTTACGTCAGGAATTCAAACATTTTTACACAGACACTTTTTTGGTTAAACATTTTCAAGTAGTTAGTTCTATACCTGTAGAGAAAGCACACACCCCATGACCGACCGGGGTTCTATGTATGACTTCTTCAGACTCGTCTCCAACTCTATGAAGATGGCATCTATCCAACTGTACTGGGTCATGTCTTCAATAGTCTCAACATATCGAACCAACCACTTCGGGACTTATTGGCCGGTGGTTGTAAAGAAATATGTTGTCATAAGGTGCAGAATGACCATACGGGCAACATCCTCTATCGTTTTTTAGTCCGTGGCATTCACTTTCTTTTCAACCAGCGATCTCAAGTACGCAACACTGAATTTTCAATCTTTGAATGTCAGCTTGGACATGAACGGAGAGTCGACCTTCGTGTATCAACTTTGCACAACAGGCTTTTTGCTCGCCGTGATCCTAAAAGTTAGTTGCATATCCAGCGGGATTATTTTGATAAGCTTGCCACCGATTTTAAAGCTGCCCGAGCAGGGTTATAGCACAAGATCACCATCTCTATGAGATCATTGTGCTTGTGGATGTTTTCTAGCATAGCCCTCTATGTGTACAACGTCTCAAATAACTTTGCAAACGGTGTTTTCGCCAACAACACTTTATGTTAATCACTGAGTTTGTAATCTTTCAGCAGCTCATGCATCTGCTTCAGGTTGTAACGGTACAAGAATGCCTACTGACTGCCCCCTTCCTTCTTTGGTTTCTTTAGCGGGTTTACTACCAAAACAACAGGAAAAACAAGCTTGAGACACATCGAATTTTTTGGATAAGATAATGTATATGCACATGTTAAATTTTACTCATATATTCAGAAAAAAATCTGCAGGCCAAGCATGGACAAAGTTTTAACATTAACGTTAACTCACACGTTAATGTTATCTCACATATTAAAATGTAAAGGCATACGCTAGCATGTGGGTTGTGACTCAACACGAACAATCACAAATACATGAACGTTAACACGAATGCATTTACACACGACGAGGTTGGAGGGGTGGAGGGCAAATGGACATTGTGACACACAAAAGAGTTTTTTTCAGTTACAAGTTAACGTTAATGCAAACATAAGCATGTTGGGGTGTGGCTAAACTCGAACAATCATAGTGTGTTAATGTTAAAGCTAATACATTCACGCACAACAGGGGGGAGGGGGTGGGGGCACATGGATAATTCAACACACAACGACATTTTTTCTGGTGTAGGTTAACGTTAATGCACACATAAAGCATGTGAGTTGTGCCACTACACAAACAATCATTATGCATCAATGTTAACGCACTGATGGATATGTCAATAAGAAATCAAATATTACATAAACGTTAATGCATTTTATGTAAAAAAAAAAAAAAAAAAACATGTGTGCTTAATCAATAAAGCACATGGAGCTTTTTGAGACACAGTAAACAAAGAGACAAAATAGGAGATATGGTTTGAGATTGTTAACGCGCATATTCCACCACAAACAACACACAAAAGCACACAATCGGTCAATATAGCTTGACAATTTCGGTCAATAGATGAACATGCATGGATCTCGGTTTTGATTTCGAGTTCGAAATGAAGTTTGCAAGAAACCTAAAAATCAAATTTAGGGAAGAACATATCGTCAGGACTGAGACTTTCTCGTTTTTGGGAAGCAGAGGACTTTGGGTGTTCGGTTTTCGCCATTGTAGTGAGTTGGGAGCTTCATAATAAATTCCTCCTCTTGAGATTAGGGTTTCGGAAGGTATGCAGAGGGAGAGCTCAAAAGAATGAAGAGGTTTTGGGGGTATTCGGGAAGTGGAGCGATTAGTGGGAACGTGTTCCACTTAATATTGGAATACAAACAGACACGACCAAAAATCGGACAATAATATAGTGCGTTAACGTTAACTTAGTCGTCAAATCTAAACGAAAAAAAAAAATACACTATTGCAAAGAGCGTGTTGAGCTCGTTAATTGATTACAAAATTTGATTTCGTTCAGTATTCAGGCCTGCAAAGTGGGATTTCTGTCGTTGGTAGGTTTTGTTTTTGAAGATGTTCATGTTCCATCAAGCAAAACAGCGGTTGTAAGTTCAGAATGGCACAATTCATAAATATTCGTTAATAAAGAAGGAAAAATGCAAGGATCTTTTCTTAAAATTCTTTGTGAATTAAAAATATATATACATATATATTATTTGAATTGGGGGGTCAATTCTATAGATCCACCGTCTTTGGTGAACCATAAAATAAAAAGACCCTAAAATAAATGCAATCCATTTTTTGTTTGAAAACAATGGCCTTGACAAAATTGGCCTTGATGTCCGGGACTTGCATGTGCTCCTAACATGGTGGACCCCACTTTTAAAATTAAAAAAAAAAAAAATATTCCATCAAACATTTTGATTTCTCAATTGTAAATTGGAGTTTTAACACTTTGCACCCATAAAGTTTTACCATTATTTCACTTTCTCCCCAAAGTTATAATTTGAAACACACATAGTTTCATAATCATCTTGCTTCAGTCCAAATTAATAACTCTATTATAATTTTGAATCACAAACAGTCAATTATCGTGTACTCAACTATTTCTAATAAGACTTTATGGACATTTCAAATCTCTTCCTTTCCTATTACAAACTTTCTATATATATATATATATATATATATATATATATATATATATATATATATATATTTCCGAATATATGTATTGGAAGAAGAATGAGAGGGAAAGAGAAGGTTGGAAGTGCCCATGAGGCCTTTTAAAAACGGTGATGGGATTGTTTTTTTTTCCAAAATTGGGGATAATAACTTGTACTGTGGGGGAATGATTAAGAATTTTTAAAGGGTTATATGTTCAAATAGAAACCATGGGAACCGAAGTGAGATTTTGATCAAATTTTAGTGGTACAAAGTGTCAAAAACCCTTATAAATTTAATAATACTACCTAAAATCAAATCAAATCAAATTATATAATAAATTAATATTTGGACATGAGTCATACTCTCATCTAATTTAAACCAAATGATTATGACAAATTTCACCCTCCCACGTACACTAATTGTTTAACAATAAAATAATTTTAAGTTAAATGACACATTTTCTAAACTAATTAATAGTTATTTTTGTATTAATTACACAAATATTTAGGATTATTATCAACTTGATCCTTGATATTTTAATTTTTTTAATTGAAGTCCTAATTTTTTTTAGTTATTTCAATTCGATGTTTAAAATTAAGTGATGTTAAACTCGCGTACGGAAGTAAGCATGTGCAAGTCATAATAATCGTGTATTTTAACTAACTTGTATAATATAAGTTTGTATTGGGGACCAAATTAGAATAATTTTAAAATTTAAGGACTTCGATTGAAATTTAGAAACAAAAGCATAAATAGAGGATAAAAGAAAGGGAAAATTGCACTTTGTGCCCCTAAATTTGATTGCGATTTCAATGTGTTACTAAAGTTTTAATTTTTTATAGTATCCCACCCCACGTCGTTTACTTTTTTTTCTCTAATTCGACGAATCGACATGTGTTGACCCTTCAAGTTGTTAGAGCAACAATGATGTGTATCCAACTATCAGTCTATCACTACCCCTGATATTTGAGTGCGATTTCAATGTGTTACCGAAGTGTTATTTTTTGTACTGTATTCTCCTCCTCCTAGATTTAGTTTAGTCTCTGATTAGTGTATTTAACACGTTTTGGCCCTCTTAATTGTCAGAGCAACAACATGCGCATTAAAATTGAAGGAAAAAAATCAAAATGCGTGATGCACGTGTTACTGTTCCGACAATTAAGATGGTTGAAATCTGTTGATTGGATCAATCATTGACATAATTCAAATTTCATCAGGTACATTGCAAAAGTTTAAATATCAAGGGACAATATTGACATTTCAATTAAATTGAAGGGTGCAAAATATAATTAAATAATTTTTTTTTGTCACGTTTCTAGAATTTTTAAAAAAAATAATAAACTTATTCCAAGGCGTAATTCTCGGTATATCATAGAAAAATAAAGTATATTTCATGTTGACAAGTGAGTGTCGAATGTTGATTGAAAAAAATATATATAATAAATAATATTAATTAAAAATTAATTAATTTAACACGAGAAAATAAGGTAACGTCAGTATTCCAGAAATAAAAACATATTTGGTAATTACCTTTATCCTGAAATTGTTTCTTGACTCTTTTTTTATGGGTCCCAAGACCGAATATTAATTTCATAAAACCGCATTATTCATTTTGATTTAGTCAAATATTCATCTTCTACTGATATTTATTGCACGTCAATATTTTGTTGCATGATAATATTTTGAACTATATTGCAAAATGTCTAAATCGAGTTTCTAAATATTTGATGTACAACAATATTTATGAAACTAAACCACATTGAAGTAATTACTATTATGCAGTAACTTTTATATCATCTATTGACGGTACAGTAAGTTTTATATCACATATGGGTTTAAGATAGTATGCGCTAAAATGGATTCTTTATCACCCAAGCGCGTGTACTAAAATGAATTTAATTAAAAAAAATGAATAAATCAGTAGCTTCGTCGCTTAGGACCCATTTTAGTATGTTGGCTAATATTGGGTGTTAGCCTAAAAAATCATTGTTTTCTTTTAATTTATGAGAAAAAAAATAAAGAAACATTTTTAGTTGCAACAATTTTTTCTTTAAACGTATGACAATAAATATTCATATTTTTTTGCCGGTAGAGTGGCGGTGCAAATAGTGTAGTGAGAGTGAATACTGAATATGAATCAACGTTTTTTTTTTTTTTTCTTATATTCTTAAAGAATTTAGGAAGAACTCTTAAAATATTCTTAAAATTTTGGGAATAGAAATGTGTTTATTAAGGTGGCGTTTGGTAACCGTTTCTGTTCCCATCCCAGTAGTTGAATGGGATGGAATGAAAATTTTGTTTCCTTCTTGGGAGTAGAATCGCGTTTGGTAACAATATTTTTTTATTTTTATTTTTTTGAGAACAAAATCGCGTTTGGTAATGATCTTATCCTAAAACCATTTTATTTTATTTTTGAGTTTTTTTTTTTTGGCCGGACAGTGGGCGGGCGGCGATGCCGGATATGGCCGGCGGCGACGATGGCGGCGGATGGCGGATGAACAGTGACAGTGATTTTGGGAATAGAATGGGAATAATGAGAAATAATTTTTTTTTTATTTCTCATTTCTTAAGGAAAAAAGTGAGGACAATTCTCAAATGGGAATAAAATGGGAATGAGAACAAAAATTACCAAATGTTATTCCCAAACAGAAATTCTAAAAATCTAGGAATGAGATGAGAATTTTTGGAATGAAAACGGTTACCAAATAGGACCTAAACGTGTCTATATTAATCTAAAAATTTTGAGAGTGGGAACAAAAATCCGGGAACTAGAAACACAGTAACCAAACAAACAAGGCCTATAACAAGAAAACGGTTGTGGTACATGTGCATTGTGGGGTATGTGACCTTTGCGGTTGGTAGTTCAATTGGAAACAAAAGCATGTGCATGTTCTTCCCTCTTTTGACCAAGAAAAAAACAAAAATAAGAATTAAATATTTTTAAAAAAAATAATTTTTGATGAACAATCCATCAAATTCAAATTTTAGTTTATGCAATCCACGCACTACAGTAATTTTTCTAGAAATATAAACTTACCGCACCACATGAAAATCACTGCAATTTGTCCAAATAAAAATTTTCAACAACTTTCATGTATTGAGTAACTTTGAACTTTTGACAGAATTATTGAACTATCGAATGGTTTGGATGAATAGTGGATTAATCTGTTTGTATCGTGTGAGTTCGATCCTCCTAACGAATACTTCAGGTGTAAAATTGTGAATGTTCTAGGTCGATGTGGAAGAGTGCACCCTTAAGATCCCTGGCTTAAGATGGTCCTGAGGTGATTTTTCGCCTATATATATGAAGGTTGATTTCTCTTCTTCTTCTACTCACCATTAAACATTCATCTCTCTCTCTCTAAAAACTTCTCTCTCTAAACCTCTCTCAATGGCTTTATGCATTGGTTCCATAGTCTTCTTCTTCATAGGCCTATGCCTCCATGGGGTCTACGGTGATCAGTATGGTGGGTGGCAGAGTGCTCATGCCACCTTCTACGGCGGCGGAGATGCCGCCGGAACAATGGGTAAGTCGCCGGAAAACGAATTGGTCTAAAAATCCCAACTAATATGTATATTTAGTATTAAGTCCCAGTCAAATACTTTTATTTTGTCACAAGTCCTTTTTTTTTCTTTTTTAATTTTTAGTTTAGAGAAATTTCACTTTGCTTTCTTTGGTTTATGTTCTTTCAATTAGAATACTTTAAATTTTAAAATATCCAAATCATGTTAAATGAGTCCAAATTGTTAATCCCATTATTTTTTTTTACTTAAATCACCCACGTGGATGATTTATGTGCTTGACACGTGGCTAATTTTCATAAAAAATAATGATGGGATTAATAATTTGGACTTACTTGACAAGATTTGACTATTTTAAGGTTTAAAGTGTTTAAATTGAAAGGACATGGGCTAAAGTGAAATTTTTCTGAAACTTCAGGAGTACAAAGTGCAAAAATTATCAATTTTGGATATCCGCTCGCCTCTATTTTTTTCCTTTTTCCCTCATTCTCCCTGGTCGGATCGGATATAAGTGTCAATTTATCATTTTACACGTGCATTTTTTGCAGGTGGTGCATGCGGCTATGGAAATTTGTACAGCCAGGGATACGGCACCAATACGGCGGCACTCAGCACCACCTTATTTAACAATGGCCTGAGTTGCGGCTCTTGCTATGAGATGAGGTGCAACGACGACCCTAAGTGGTGTCGACCCGGCACCATCACCGTCACCGCCACCAATTTCTGCCCTCCGAACCCAGCCCAGTCTAATGATAACGGAGGCTGGTGCAACCCGCCGTTACAACACTTCGACATGGCGGAGCCTGCTTTCTTGCAGATCGCACAGTACAGGGCAGGAATCGTTCCAGTTGCTTTTAGAAGGTAAAGAACTTCCATCACTGTTGAATTCAACTGTCAAAATCATGGTAAAACTCCACTAAAATTGTGAATGTCTCTTACAGGGTGCCTTGTGTGAAGAAAGGAGGAATAAGGTTCACAATCAATGGTCACTCATACTTCAACCTGGTTTTGATCAGTAACGTTGCCGGTGCCGGAGACATTCATTCTGTCTCAATCAAAGGATCCAAAACAGGGTGGCAATCCATGTCGAGAAATTGGGGCCAGAACTGGCAGAGCAACTCGTATCTCAATGGCCAGAGTCTCTCCTTTCAGGTCACCACCAGCGACGGTAGAACTGTTACTAGCAACAACGTGGTGCCTTCTCATTGGCAATTTGGACAAACATTTCAAGGGGGGCAATTTTAGTTTCTCAAAAGATTGGGGATTGATTTGTATATTTTATATATTGGATCATGGGATGTGGCTCTATGGATGTGGTGGTTTGGTTAGCACCCACTTAGAGCTATATAGAGGAAATATTTTAAGTATTTTCTTTAAGGAGTTTCAGTTAAATTTTTTTTTTAATGAAATTTACGTGTTACAATAATTTTTTTTTTAAATTTAAAATTGTTATACCATATGAAAGTCATTGTAATTTTTCTATATAAAAGATCATAATAACTTTTACGATATGCAATAATTTTGAACTTTTAACAAAATTATTAAATTTAAAAAAAAATTAATATACACATTGAGTTGAATGAATAATGAATTATAAAGTTCGATGAGAGTTAAAAAATAAATACATAAATAGAAGAGAGAGATAAAGGTGAATTGTCTTTTATCTCTATATTCTGAACTTGTTTTATTTTGATTCTTTCTACTTTACTCTCTTCTAGTTATAATACATTGAAAATCAAATTTGTTTTTTAGCATAACAGAATTAGGACTCTGCGCGGTTCGGTTCGGTGCAATTTGGCACCCAAGCCAACACCGAATTGAAGTCCTCAGTCTCAACGAATTACAAACCGAAATCGAATGATTCGATTTCTGATGTAGAGAGAACTGATCGATTCGGTTCACTTTGATTTGGTTAGGCTTGTTGGAGGGCAAAGATTTAGACAAACAAAAACTCAAAAGGAAATAAAAAATGAAATCAGAGCCCGAAATATAATTTCATTGATCCCATAGATGGATCAAGAAAAAAACCAAATCGAAGCTCTACATAAACAAGATTTAAGACAGATTTGAGAGAGAAGAAGAAGGAAAAATATAATAGAGGATCCAGATATAAAACGACGACAGATCTATGATGCAGTGATGGCGGATTTTCAAAGGGATGAACTGCGTGAAGGCAAGGCAAAGATCTATGACGAACTAGAATCCAGAGCTAGGAGGACGGCTAGCATTTGGAATTTTCCATTTGGTTAAAACTTGAAGGGAGTGATATGTTTGTTTTTAAAGTTGAGGGGTTAAAATAAAATAAGACAAAAGTATGTGGGGGTATAAAAAGCAATTAATCCAAGCCTTAACACGTAGAAAACGTCCACTGCGACTACGTGGATGTGTCCGCAACTTATTTCACTCTTTCCCTCCTCGTACGACATTGGCTGGGGATGTCAATGGTTCGGATTTGGTCCGGTAGTTTTATATAAAAACCGTTACACATATACCAAACCAAAACTGCAACTAAAATCTCCAATTTTTTTAAACAGTTTTAAAATCGAACCATTTAAATTTAGACAAAACAACGAAATTACTTAAGATTTTTTAATTTTATAAAAAATCAAAATCGCAAAGTCATGGAACGTTATTTTAACCAAAACATAATTAAAATATAAATTCCAAAAGACAAAACTAAATCACAAATTTATTAATTGTTACAATAAACTATCAAACCATAATTAAAACACAATAATATAAATCAAAGTGTAAATAAATATACATAGGAAAGATTAAAGTATGGACATATGAGTGGTTAAACTGTAAATATATAAAAAAAAATAATAGTATATATATCATAAAGATATATTTAAAATATCAGCTTCGTAATTTGGTTTCACGGTTACAACCCAAAATCAAAATTACTTTGGTTGTTATTGAGTTGGCAAAACAAGTATTTACACGATGATACGACACGAGACCGACACGAAATTATCAGGTCTAGATTTTGCTTATCAGATATCGGATCGTTATTGTGTCAGATCCGATAACCCAATAAGAAATAGTGCAGGTTATCAGGTTGACCTGATAACCCAATAGGTTACACGATAAGAATTTCGTATATTCAGATTACACGATAACCTGAGATTTAATAGGTTACCCGTTAATTTAATAAATTATTTTTACACCCCCAAATTATCAAATATTATAATTTAGTACCTAATATATATATTCACATTTATCTAACCCTACTCATTTAGTTAACTTAACAGGTTAACAGGTCATTAACGTGTAATGAGTTAATGTGTAATGGAAACCTATCAAATCTTATTATGTCGTGTTTACCTGATAAATTTCGTGTCATCGTATGACATGAAAAATTGTCGTGTCCTGTCGTGTTGACACGATAATTTTCGTGTCGTGTTCGTGTTTTGTGTTATCGTATAATGACCTGTTATATGATCTGTTATCTGTTTTGTCAGCCCTAGTTGTTAATTTTAAAATAACAAAATCATTTAGTCGGTTTCAAAATTAGAATAATGGGTTCGATTGAATTTTTTTTCCCATCCGTGGCAATGGTCACTAGCTGACTACAAGAGTATATGAATGGCGACCATTTCGGCGTCTTCTACACTCGCCTCCCGATTGCTCGTCTCGCTTAGATCTCTCTCCAATTCGAATCGTGAAAGCCGTCGGTATTTTCACAGCCTGAAGCGCCGATCATCGGTTCCGATTTTTCTGAAGGCGGAGCGGAGCGGCGGCGGCGGCAGTGCTAGGGTTTCGATGACGTCCAACGGTGGAGAAGATGGCAGGCGAGTCGTTGAGTTCCGGCTGTCTCCGTCAAGCTTGCTCAAAATCCAGATGGGAGACATCACTAGGTGGTTCGTCAACGGCTCTTCCGACGCCATCGTAAGTCTCTCTCTCTCTCTCTTTCTCTCTCCATATTAATCGCTGATCGAATACTTTTTAAATCCGATCAAGATTCAATCAAGCAAACGTTGATGATTAACTGAAAATTTGAAATCAGTACTCTGCAGATGACAAAAATTATGGTTTTAAAAGTTGTTCTTAGTGAAACGATGAGTGTTCATGTATGTGTATGTGTGTGTATATATATTTATATAAATATTTGATTTAGATGATTTTTCTAAGGCAATATTTTGATTAGGTCAATCCAGCAAACCAGAGAATGCTTGGTGGTGGAGGTGCTGATGGAGGTAATTTGTTTTGAGTTTTTTATTATATAGTCCCTCGATCATTGAGAAAAAAATATTTTTCATATGTTTGGTTAGGATTCAGACCAAATGGTACAATCAATTAAGTTTTTAATCCTCCAAAAAAACAAAAAGAACACTAAAAAGACACGTGTACCCCTGAACAAACCCTCTCTCTTATTTATATTAACTGTCACTCACCCTCTCTCTCTCTCACTCTAAGCTCACTCTCTCTCTCACTCACTCTCTAATGTGTTGAGCGTTAACACAACTAAATGTATTAGGTTTGTAATTGCGTTAACGTTAACATAATTAAGTTAAGTGTGCTAGATTATAATTATATTAACGTTAACGCAATAAAATTAAATGTGTTGGATTGTAATTGCATTAACGCTAACGCAATTAAGTTAATGTGTTGAGTTGTATTTGCGTTAACATTAATGCAACTAACATTAACATTAACGCACACAAAACAAATAATGAAAGAGACGGTAATATGAAACACACACAAAAAAATGCATTAACGTTAACACACACACACAAAATATGATAAATATTCAAGAGAAAAAATATACAATACGTCTGGTGATAAAATTAGTTAACGTTAACGTAAACGTAATGCACAAACAGACAGATTGGGAGATGATACGTTAACAAAAAAAAAAAAAAAATGGATTCAACAACGTTAACGTCAATCTCAATGTAATATTGTAAAATAGGTAAGTGGTATTTATTTGAACAAGTTATATTAACGTTAACATCCTTTGTTGTTTAAATTTGTCTTGTTGCATAATGATAAAATGACAGATTTGTAAATAAATGTTAACAGGGAGGGTCATAATGAAGGATTTTTTTCTAAAAATTTAGTAGGGTCTGAAAACTTAATTGTTCATGTTACGGGGTCTTTTTTTTCTATTGGGTCTCTATAGAGGACTAAAAAATTAATTATCCATTTGTTTTTATTATTTTATTAATTTTTTTTTTCCCAAAAAAAAAAATGGAATCAAAAGCAAAAAACAGAAACAAGAACATTTGTTTAGGGCATATTTGGTTGTTTAGAGTATTTCCAATTTTAGGAATTAAAATTATTGAATTCTCCTCAAAATAATTCACTCATAGTTTTTCATCCTTGTTCTGTTCTTTATTTGAATAAACTGTTAGTCCATATGTTAATATTAACTAGTTGTTGAATTCACTAGTTGTTCGTTAGTAATATCAACTAGTTGTTGGATCCATTCAATTAGAACAAAAAAAATAAGTTGTTTCTCAAACAGGAATAAAAATATAGAAAAGAATCCCTTTTATATAAACAAACACCATTGGAACCTATGTGAGGCCGCGCATCTGCTTAAAGGGCATATAGTCAAATTCTAGTCTCGATCTACTTCACATTTCTTCGTCGTTTGAATAACCTGTAAGTTTTGTAGTTAACATTCAAATTCTAGTCTCGATCTACTTCATATTTCTTTGTTGTTTGAATAACCTATGAGTCTTGTAGTTAACACCTGCTTAAAGGGCATAAAGTCAAATTTTAGTCTTGATCTACTTCTTATTTCTTCGTCTTTTGAATAACCTGTAAGTCTTGTAGTTAACATTCACTAGACCTGTATTTTCTGGCCTTCACGTTTTATATGGACAGTGAATGTTTACTGTAATTTTGTGATATGTTGTATGTCTCTCCATTTACAAATGATATTTAGCGATATGTTGCTCCAATTTGTACACAAGAATAACATCTAAACTAAAAATTAAATGGTTAGTTAGCTAGTTTGAGTGTCTTTAATTTTTACAGCCAAACACCGAATTATAACAATTCATAAACTAACAGATGATAAGATGTTGCAATTCGCGAATTGGATTTGATCAAACACGCCTTACCGTTATGAACCATTCCCAAACTTCTAGAACAAATTTCTTGGAACAGAACACACACACATATATAATGTTTGAAAATGGTAATAGGGTCATATTTACAAATTGTAGGACTAATTAACAACTCATAAATTGACTAATTAGGGATTCCTGATGTTTGACCAAAATCTCACTTTGATTCTCGTAGTTTTAGTTTAAATATATGACACCTTAAAGTTTTCTAATCATCCTTGTTCAGTCCAAATCATTATCTCCATTACAATTTTGGACAGAAAATAGTCACTTCTTGTGCATGTGACTGTTTTGAGTGGCTTTATGAGCATTTTCAGTCTCCTCCTTTCCTTCTTCCCATTCTCCTTTTTGTCCAAATACTAAGAAGCCATAAACATAGATGTATCATGATATATAAATAAACATACATGCATGCATTTTTTAATAGAAAATTTGTAAAGGGCAAATGAAGAGAATGAAAATGCCTTAAGGTCCTCTTAGAAATAATTTGGTGCATGGCAAGTGGCTACTTTCTGTCCAAATTTGTATTTGTAATGGAGATAATAACTTGGACAGTAGTGGAATGATTAAGAAACTTTAAGGTGTTATATGTTCAAATTGAAATCATTGGGACCAAAGTGAGATTTCGGTCAAACTTTAGGGGTACAAAGTGCCAAAACTTTGACTAATTATAAAATGTTGCAATTCGTGAATTGGAGAAGAACCAAGCAGGCCCTTATGAACTATTCCCTAGCTTCTAGAGCAAATTCCTCGGAACAGAACATAAACACACACACACACATATTTTTATGTTCGATTTTTTTCCATTTTTTCATACTATAATTCTTGCTGCCTTTTTTTTAGCAATTCATAGAGCTGCTGGTCCAGAGCTTTTAGCAGCATGTTACACCGTTCCAGAAGTTCAACCTGGAGTTCGATGCCCTGTTGGAGAAGCAAGAATTACTCCGTATGTTTTTTTCCCCCTGAAAAATAGGACATTTCATATTCGAATTATGTAAGATATATTATATTTTTAAAATTAGATAATATACAATTTTAGTGTTGTTCATACATATTATACATTATTTGACATTTGATATTATTTACTAAAAAATTGCACTTGGACCCCCCTTATTTTTATGCGGGTGCGAATTTTTCCCATGTAGTTCCATAGTAACCACGTAACCCCCCTTGTACTTCTGACTAAAGTGCACCATTAGCATCCATCACTGTGAAATCTGGAATGACTAATTTGCCCTCATAAGTCTAGGGAGACGAACTTCATATAGGTTGTCATCTGTCTCTCTCTCTCTCTCCATATCTAGATTCAGCCATTTAAACTACAAGGGTCAAACTGCAATTTACCCAATTAATTATTACTGATGTTTCTAACACACAAGCGTGTGCAAAATGTAGAAATTGTAAAATAAATAATAATTTCGTAATAAGGATACAATAAACATTTCACATTACGTTACACAAAAGAAGTAAATGCGTACCCTTCTCTCCCTCTCTCTCTCTCTATATATATACATTATAGATGTATACATAGTAAATTGTTAAGAATTTGTTATTTAGTTCCTCATCTAAAATCAATGGTTGAAAATGTTTCCAACCATCCAATAGTCAAAAACGCTTCGAATACAAAATGTCCTAATTTATAGAATATATAATTTGATCTCACACTTACATACCCACATTTTGACCCAATGCAGAGGCTTTAGATTGCCAGTTTCTCATGTAATTTACACTGTCGGGCCCATATACGATGCTGATGCTAACCCCGAAGCCTCTCTGAGAAGTGCTTACAGGTTTTTTTCTTAATTTTTTTTAATTAATATGTTAAAAAAAATTATTTTTGTAATTTTTATTATTTTTTTTATTGTTTAAAAACTTTATTTACAGAAATAGTTTGCGCGTTGCTAAAGAGAACAACATTGAGTACATTGCATTTCCTGCCATTTCGTGTGGTGTCTACAAGTAAGGATCACTAATTGCTTACATGTTGATATGGTGTTGATAAATCATCGTTTGGCTACACTTTTTTTAAAGTATTTTTTTCAAATTAAAAAAAAAAAAAAAAAAAAAAAGGTTATTTGTGTGAAAGTAAGTTTAGTTGAAGTTTAAAACATAACGATAAAATATATATTTACCCCCATGTACTTTGATTTTATTTCATTTTAACCCTACACTTTATCCCCTTCTACTTATAATAAATTGGAAATCTAACTCTGTTTTTTTTGTTTAACTTAACCGAATATGTTGAAAAATGGGTGAAATCAAAGTTTCATCTAAATTTTACATGAAATAGACAAAATTATCCTTTATTTTATTTTTCCTTTATTAAAAAAAGAAAAAAAAAATAGAAGTAGAAAGAGTAAGAGAATTAGAATTAGAAAGAGAATGTTAAATTCACTTTGAAAATTAATTGGCTTTGTATTTCTTCAAATAAAATGTGAATTTCTCCATTTAGTCAAAGTAGATTTTAGGGGTGGGGTGGGGTATGTAGGTTTTTAAAGTAGAGGGGTTAAAATGAACAAGACCAAAGTATAAGGGGGTAAAAAGCAATTAACCCCTATGTTTAGTATCCATGAAAATGAGCATCTCATCTTTGTAAATGAATATCATTGCAGATATCCATACGATGAAGCTGCCTCAGTTTCATTATCTACAATCAAGGAGTTCGCAAATGACATCAAAGAGGTAACGTACTCGCCTAATGACTAGTTGAATTTGCCCAGAATTTCATTTTTTGTATATTTGAATATTTACAATTTTCATTTATATATTTGTCTTTTCGAACTTCCTTTAGCACGGCGGCAATATATATATATATATATATATATATATATGCGCGCGCGCGCGCACTAGTGAATGCGTTGTGTGCTTGAAGGCACGAGTTCATTTAAAATGTTTATTATCAAGAAGTATTAAATCATAACTATATGTATATTGCAATTGTATTGAGAGAGACTTTGGGCTCCGTTTGGTTACTGTTTCCTACTCCCAACATTTTGGATTAATGTATAGAAATGTGTTTGGTAAACACAAATCTGTTCCCAAAATTTGGGAATTAATTTGGGATTATTTCTTGAATTCCTTAAGAATTTGAAGGGAAAAAAATGTTGATTCTTATTCACTTTCACAAAATTATTCCCACTACTATTACACCGGCCACCATACATTTAAAGGAGAAAAAAAAAACGAAACGTGTTTTTTTGTTTCTGTTCTCATAAATTGAAAGAAACAACTTCAAGATAATGGTCGTTACCAAACATGTTTCGCTTTCCGGAATACTCCAGAACGAAAACATAATTCCCATCTCCTCCCTTTCCATCCCAATTCTTTGGAAGTAGAAACAGAAACACTAACCAAACGCCACCTTGTTTTCTATGTATATTGCAGTCATAGGAAGGGAGGGAGGGAGAGAGAAAGTTTTGTTTTCTATCTTATTGCAGCCAGTGTATGTGTGTGCGCGAGAGAGAGAGAGGTTTTCTATGTATATTGCAGTCAAGAGAGAGAATGCTCTCTCTCTCTCTCTCTCTCTCTCTCTCTCTCTATATATATATATATAATGCTGCAAATCGTACTGTGAATGTTGTGTGTTCTGCAGGTACACTTTGTTCTCTTCTCGGAGGAAATCTACAATGCTTGGTTGGATAAAGCAAATGAATTGCTCCAAAACTAACCCCTTCCGACTTTTGAAGTCGGATTTAGGCAATGCTTGGCAAACATGAAATTCACCCACTCGGAATCAGAATCGAAAATAAACGTATGTGTTGATTTCGAATTTCCGATTCCATGAAAACCATACGCCACTTTATCGTATTATAAATCTGCATAATGATCATTGTAAAATAGGCATATTATGGATTTTAAGGGGTGGTTGGTGTGTGTATTTGTGTGTGAATATTGTGGTAGTTATTTGTAATGTTTGTGGTTTGTGAAATGTGTTGATGTTTTGTTGTTGTGTTTTGTGTTGGATTATTAGAGCTTGCTCCTTTTTCTTTTCTTTTTTTTTTTGGGGGGGGGGTTTTGACTCGGGGTTACGGTTGTCTAGAGAGCCAATATTATTCAATAAATCAATTTTTTTTTCAAGTCGGGTTACTCGGGGGTGGGGGGGGTGGGGGGTTTACTCGGGGTTATCATCGTTGTCTAGAGAGTCAAAATTACCTAACAAATTAATGTTTTTGGGTTTTTTTAAGCAGGGGTTACTTAGGGTTGGGGGTTACCATTGTCTAGAGAGCCAAAACTAATAAACAAATCATTTTTTTTAAAGGTTACATTTCAATCCTATAGGAAGGTTTAGTCAAATATTTTTTCATAACAGCTATCAAGTTTATGAATTTATAGATGATCACTTCATATATGACTTCTCAAAAATTAACTGGGATTACTAAATTAAAATTAAATTAAAATCTTGATGCCAAACTCAAAATAATTATGGTTCTGTAAATGTTTTTCATAATTTAATCTACTTATATGTTTAGATTTGTGTGAAAAAATATTTCATAGCAATAGAACGTTCGCTATATTTATTTTTTTTATCAATTTTCACATTTGTGTCAGATCAATATGGTATATCTGAATCTTCATAATTTTCACATTTGTATTGAGTTCAATATTGTATTCCATTATTATAAAATATGCGGAATGTAATTAAATAAAAAAATATATATTCCCAAAATTTAATATCATCTCATGTTGAATTCAACATTGAATTCATCATTATATTAACTCAACTTATATAAAATTACATTGTAAAATATATACAAATTGATGTAATTTTGAAGCCAATGATCTCATGCTTATAAACATGTAACTCAAGTCATATAAAATGATAAGATATTCATCATTTTTTTCATTAGTTTTAACATTCGTGTTAAATAAAATATAACATTTTTGAAATTTTATCATTTTCATATTTGTGTTGAATTCAGCATGCTACTTTCAAATATTTATATATTTAGCTTTCTGTTGAATTCAACATAGTACTTTAACAAAATTTTATAAATTTATTATGTTGTTATTGCAAAAAATGTTGAATGTGTTTAAGTGAAAAAAATAAATTACCAAAAAAAATAGACTAAACAGTAATGCATGTTGTTGAATTCAACACATAATTCATGGTCGTATTAAATTCAATAAATATTAAATTATACCACAAATTATATAGAAATAAATGTTGTTTTGAAATCAATGACCAAACGATCATAAATTTATAATTAAATTAAGGAAGCAATATATCAGGAAAAAAAAAAAAAGTCATTATTATTTTAAGGATGTAAAATTGTTTAACTTTAATTTGATAATCATATACCTACTTTTATTGCATTGTAAAAGATGTGGTCAAAAATATGATTTTGAATTTGTAGGGGGGATTATCGTTAGTGAATATGGGTCGATTTTATAAATGGGATTAGTTTATACAATTACTATTACTTGAAGATCTAATCAGCTCCGTTAAATCCGGTTAAGATAAACCAATATATTGGTGGTATACCTATTAGGACCATTAGGTTATTTGTCCATTATTGGATACACATGTTATTTGATATTAATTCACAAATTTCGTTGACTTTTTACGTTTGACCGTTAAAGTTAACATAGTGGTTAATTGTTACACTTAAATCCGTAAGTACAAAGGATATAAGTGTTGATAAAAATATTTAGGGTTTGTTTGATAACAACTTAATTTTTAAGTGCTGAAATTTTAAGTGCTGAAAATTTAAGAAGGTTTTTTGATAAAATTGTGCTGAAAATTTAAGTGCTGAATTTTTTTTATTTGTTTGATAAATATAAAATTTGTATGTTGAAAATTGTTTAATTTACATAACTACATTTGAATCAAAATAATGTGAAAAAAAATAAAATTGAGAACAAAATAATAAAATCAGGGTGCCATTTTTTTTAAAAAAAAAATTATATTAAAATTAAAAGTAGAAATTAACCCAAAAATATGTAAATATTATGTATTTTTTTTATGTAGTTTGATTGTTTAAATTAAATTATAACAATAATTTAAATATAAAATAAAATTAAAACCATAAAATAATCCAAAATTAATTCAATTCTCATTAATCCTAACTCTAATTAAATCTTCATAGGGAATTAAGGGCAAAATGGTCAAAATATAATTTTTTTTAAGTGAAAAATAATGGAGTGCATTAAACAAAATGAAATAAGTGAAGGGGCCTTGACTTAATTTTTTACTCACATTTTGACTTAATTTTTAAGTTAACTTAATTAATTAAGTGATACTAATTACATTTATCAAACAAACTTAATTAATTAAGTACTTAATATAATCAGTTTTAAGCACTTAATTTTTTTTATCAAACATGCCCTTAGTCTATCATCTGGTAAAATATAAAAATGAAAAGCAATTATTATTTACTTAAAATATTTTTCCCTATAATTTTAAAAGTATCTTTTTAAAGGCAAACTTTTTTTTTTTTAAAAAAAAAAAAAAAACTTTTTATTTAAATTAAAAATATTTAAAATCATTATTCGAAAAAAAATGTATAAATTTTTTTTAATTTACATAATTTATAATGCCCAAAGATATAAATCAAATCATAATTAGACAACACAATTTTTTTTTTAAAAAAGGAGGAAAGATTATAAATATTTGTAATTTAGGGGGTACTAAATGTCAATATGCGTTTCGAAGTATGAATATAAATTGTTTCCCTTTTAATTGTTTCAAAATGTTAGCATTTTGCTCATGATCATTGATCAATCTTTCGAGAAAACCCTCTGAAATCTTCAATTTTCTCTTCATGTTTTTGGCGGTCGCCTCGAATTTTTCCAATCCCCGCCAATGAAATCTGTTCTGATTTCTTCATCAATGGTATAATCAGTAACGCCTGGAGGATTAGGGTTTTGTTGGGAAGAATCGCCCCTCTCTCTCTCTCTCTCTTAAAATGATGGGTTTTCAGTTACACCGGTCCATTAATGAAACCAGAGATTTAGAGCATCTCAAGTGGAAGAAGACAAAGTTCAAGAGGAAAAAGAAGGAGATGCAGGCATTCAATTAGGTACTTCCAAATTGCAAAGCTCAGCGTAATCCCATAATTATTGCTTTTTTTTGCTTTTTACTTTTTCTGCATTTGCTTTACCCTTAGTGATATTCATGTAATTTATGATCCATTATCCATTATCATTCATGTAATCTTGAATTTAATCCTGAATGCACCAGCCCACATACCAGCCCGATGTGGGGGAGTGCGCCCTTAAGATCGTCCAATGAGATGTGCGCGTAAGTTTGCCCGGACACAGGTAAAAACCCAAAAAAAATAAAATAAATAGTGTATGAACTTCGAATTAATTGAACTGGGTGTTTGGATTGAGTTGTATCTACCTTGTGATTTGTTCATAAATTTAGATATAAATGCAAAGTGCCATGGATAAAGCTTAAACGCTTTGAGAGGATAATTATTTCTTAATTTTTTTTATTCCACATCTGGTAAGAGATTTTTCATAATGAATAATTGAACGTATTGTCTCTTGGGTACTTTAGTGATAGGATAGGGTAGGCTTTCAGAATTACTAAAGTAATTGAAGTACAATTTAATATTATTTACAGATTAGCATTAAAGAATTACATCTGGTGAAATTTGTGGTAGTACATTTTTTAGGAACCAACATTAAATTTGCAATACTAGAAACCTTTAAGAAGGAGCAAGGTTGAGTAGAAGAATTACACGATTTTGTTTGAAACTTTTGATCATATGACTCAAAACATGTAGATTAACATCCAGCGTACGTTGATAACTTTATATATATACACACTGGGGATTCCTCATGCCTAAAGGCACTATCAATTTTCAAATTTATAATTGTAAAAAGATAGTATATAATAAACAATTGGCTAATAAAGTACATATTTGAAACTTACATGGTACGAAATGTAATTAAACTCGACCGGTTTGTAAATAGGGGAGTGAAATTTTAGGCGTAATTTTCCCCCTAAATATTTCATCTCCTCATTTCAGCCATAGATTCATCCCAAATCAACATTGACCCTCTATAGAAAGATATATTGAAAAAACCATCCTAATATGTGTGTGTGTGTCTGTGTGCGCGTGTGCTCGTGATCAAGTGTTGGGACTTCGGTGCATGAGAAGTGGTAAAAGCTCATGAATCATTAATCCATTGTTAATGTCATGAAGGTGAATTTATGAACCTTTAGGAAGGTTGTTTCTTCACGTGGCCCCTGAGTGTTTTAGACTCTCTTAAATGGCTCGTTGAATTTCAGTTTTGCATGTTTTTGGTCTGGTCTGACAGATAGAATTGCACAAAGTGCCCCGGAGATTGGTATGACAAGTATTGAGAGATTCCTTTGTAGTTAAACTGCACTTAAGTGTTATTGGTAGGGGGGATGAACTAAATTTAGTAACAAGAGGAGGTATTTAATACATAATAAGAATTGAAATAGAAAAAAATCATGTCATGGATAGGCATTTGTTGACGTATATTAATGGTAGCCGTGTTTGGTTCTGTTTATGAAAAACAACCAAGTTTTCTTCGAACTTTGACTTGCCACAATACTTATTTTGCTACTCTCTCTCTCTCTCTCCTTTTATTTATTTATTTATTTTTTAAATTTAAAAGTTAATAAATAAATAATCCTTTTGTAGCTGTGAAACTCCATAACCATAAAGAATCGAGACGCTTCCTTTAGTAGACGGGCTTTGTTAATTGTCAGTAACATTTTCATATTTCCATAATCTGTTCTCTTTCCTTTATTATATTTACTTCCCTTTTTTTGTTGGTTTCTCCTTGCTACTTTTCATTTGTGACTTTCTTACCTGGGGTACTTTTCTTTTTACTTCTTGCTCATCTCCTCTGCACTTTCCCCCCAATATCTCTGAGTTCATAGAGACGTTTGCTGCCAAGTTGATCCAATCTGGTGACTGCTACCATATTTTAATCTGTTGGGATAGGTCCTTTGTGCTCTTTTTCCATGTAGAAGGAACCCTGATCTTCCCCCATTTCTATGAGATTTCCTTAAACTCTTCTGAATTTTGCTTCAGCTCTCAGGAATGTTTTTACAGGAATTGATTTTGGAATCAAATGGTCTTTGTCTTGCCCCTCTTTTACATCATTTTATTTCCCTTATGAATGGCTCATTTTCTAGGAAATTTCCTGCTTCTGTTTTTACAGTTTTAATCCCTAATCATCTTTTGCTCTTCGGGAGATAAAATATGCATGATTTATATTCGGATGTACATTAATGACCAAATCCAAATCCAAAAGCATTTGCATTTGTCGGATGTTGAGTACTAGGTCTCTAACCTAATAAAGATCACTGGTAAGTATATAGGTGTTCAGATTTGTGGGTTTTATTTTAAGGGGTGGAGTTTTTCTGCCTGTTGCTATGGAAGAATTCGAAGACTGTCTTTCATCCTTCTCCTCCCCTTCCTCTTTTTCCTCAGCATTCTCAAACCATCACCCATTGCCTATTGGTTCTGTATCATGGCTGATCGCTGAACAAGTTACCCAAGAGATATTATCTGTCATACAACCAACTTTGGTTTCCGATTGGAGGAGGATGGAGGTTATTGACTATATTAAGAGGCTGATTAGAGATCATTTTGGAACTGAAGTGAGTAATCTTATTCTTCTAATTTCCTGTTTCTTTTTTGACATAGTTACCTAACATTGGATCTCCTTTGTTTTAAGAATGTCTAGATGGCAAAGTATACAACGTCTAGATGGAAATGTATATATGATGCTTCAGAACATACTGTATGCAGAAAGAGCTAAGATCGTAGAATACAAAAATCCGTTTATCTTGTTATCTTTAATTTGTTTTGAATTTATCTCCATGTGAAACACGACACATGGGGCACTAGTAGGGTGCTCGGAGTGCAAAGATCTTAGCAATCTTACCTCAATTTTAGGGATTGGCCTATGACCAAGAAGCATGTAGTTCTACAATGCTTGCTAAGGATTTAAAATTTAGGTATGAAATTACAATGGGATGTGTTGATTGAGATCCAAAATTGGAACTTGGTGCGTCAGTCATGTAATACTGATGAAAAAAAATTAAAATTTGTGGGACTTACATTGAATTCCTCTATGATCAAGCCTCACCCCATACTAATCATAATCCTTTGCCTCATGCCTTCACCTCCAAAATGCAACGGTGCACGCAAATGACAGAGGAAACTGTATATCGTTCTTGTGGATGAAATAATAAGATCAGATATTGTTTGGCAGACTTGATATGATTCTTGAATTGACAAGAAAATAAGGATTTGATTTGATTTCAGTAATGAACTGTGTGTCCTTGAAGCGACATGTCCAGTTTCTATAAGCACTAAATTCTAGTACGTGTAGGACTAGGAAATAAAAATTTCTTAATAGTATACTAACCAAGTGAAAAAATTGTTAAAACATTTAGACAGGAGAACTTAAAGAATTAGGAAACTACCTATTTTGTTATCATAAAGAAATACTAATTAACTCATGAAACCTCCTAAACTACTAAATGATAGAAAAAGATCACCATTTGATCCCCAGTAAACGAGGGTAGAGAAGAGAGGATTGGAAACAGGCACTTGGCATCGGACAAAGTGACAGCCCTCGAGGTTTAAACATATCAATAAATTACAAATAGAATAAATATAATAAAAAGCGTCATTGAATTGTAAGTTTTTAGGGTCCTTTTCCTACATTAGTCTCTCCATTTCCAGAAAATGGGTCCTTGAATTGATTTGAGGTATGGAAGTCATCCCTTCCAACAGACCAAGCTCTTTTAGTTCTGGCAGCCATGAGAGTTCTTCAAACATGTCCAGAAACAGTTCAACCTTTTGACTTTAAGAAAAGACCCGAAATTGCAAATTTTTCTAAATATATGTTTCACTTCATCAACTTCTGGCAGCGTTTGGTCGATTAATTTGACCATAAAAATGTGCATTGCTTGTCAGTTTGTTTGTTATATGCATTAATTGTTTTGCCGTTTTTGTGGCAGCAAATAAATAAATTGTCTTTGTGCATGAATTGGAACTAATTGTTTCCGTCGCAATCAAATAAAAGTTTCCGCTTCTGTATCCACCACTTTGTAGGTCTTCACATTTGGATCCGTGCCTCTAAAAACTTATCTCCTGGATGGTGACATTGATCTGACAGCTGTCAGCCCACAGATTGTTGAGGATGATTTGGCCAGAGGTATCTACAATATCCTTGAAAGTGAAACAAGGAACAACACTGAATTTGTAGTGAAGGATGTTCAATATATTCCGGCACAGGTCTTTTTTGTTCCTTCATTCTTTTCCTTTTTGTTTTCTTTCTTTTTATTGCCTGAAAATAATTTTTTTTTTTTTTTTATTTGAAGTCATTAACTTAAGATTTCAGTTAGGTTGCTCTTTAGTTATTCTCAGTGTTGATTTGTTGATGTTCCTTCTTGTCATTGGCTTTTATTATATATATTTAACTCCAATCTATCCCCTCCCAGATCCTCACGGGTGGGGAAAAAATGGGTGATGTTTTTAACTTCAATTGTTCATGTTAATGTTTGATCTAGTTAACATATAGCTGCAACATCTATATGTCATGAAACGGAGAAGCTTCTGGCCCTTCTGCACAGAATGTCTCCTTCAGAAGGTTGGATACTTAGCATGACAGAGACCAGTGAAAATTGGCAGTTGATGAGAAGACTGGATGCATCTAAATGTTGATTTGGATGTTCATCTTCCAACATCAGAATATTTTCCCTCAAAACACCCATTCTAGCAATTGTAGTAAATACTTTAAGCCAGTCAAGTGCATATCTTTATCCAACAATTATTTGATTCTAATATTTGTTCCAATGCTTCATCATATCTTTCTCTTCATTAACTTCAAGATACTTGGCACTGCCTATGCTCTGGTGAGTTTCACCTTGTTTGCCGGTAGGGTGTCTATTGCCAAACTATAATAGTAATTTTCATCCTCAGTGGAGCTTGATCCTTTCAGTGCATTTAGTTGTTTTGTGTTTTTATGACTAGATGGTCATGTTCATCCACAGTATAAACCGTTTTGCGTTTGTAGGTTTTGCACAAAGTTTCCATTAAGGAGCCTACCCCTGTCACAACTAGGGCTGTAAAGAAGCCGAACTGAGCATTATCTGTTCAAGCTTGTATATTTCATACTATTTGAGTTCGAGCTAAGCCTGAAACCTTATGTTCAAGCTTGGTTCGTTTAATAATCGAACAGTTTGTAAGCTTTTTCGAGCTACCCATTTGGCACAGCTACATTACTACAAAATGGGTTCTTCTTGCATTTTTGTTTTGTGTTTGTATATGGGTTGGCACAGCTACTGATGGTGTCTTTCTTATCAGTAAATCATGAATCATTTTTATGAATTTTGCATTGATTGACTTTGGCCTATGTATGAGTATGTGTATATGTCTCTCTATTGTTAGGTGTCTTTCTTTATAGTTTCTGAGATATGGTAAGGAGCTTTCATTCCTAGTGGTCTTAACTAGTAACATGTTGCAAGCAATGTTAGGGGTAACTTCTATAACAAAAAAGGGCAGCTCAGTGTACGAAGGCTCCCGCCATTGCAGGGTCTGGGGAGGGTCAGATGTACGCAGTCTTGTCCCTGTATAGTGTATACAAAGAGGTTGTTTTCAAAATTTGAACCCGGAACCTCCAGGTCACAATGGAGGTCCCAGGTCTTTCAACAATATATGAAAAACTTCTAATTTTAGAAGCAAATGATCAGTTAAACTAGTAACAAAGCATAAGTTGCATAATCATAAGACATTAATTTCTTATTTACTAATTGAACTTTTAAAATTAAAATCGTTCAAGTTAAAAAATTTGGATTGCCAAATTTAGCGATCTAGCTGGGTAGTGTACCATGTTTTGGAACAATCCTATCAATTCGTAGATCGTTATTGAGTGAATGAATTGTGATTACTCTGGTTTCAAGTTGGATCTATAGCTCTAGGTTTGTGATTATGTTACTTGTCGAAAAGATAGGACCGTTTGAAATGAATGAATCTTGTAAATGATGGAAAGCATTCTAGTGGAAAGATATTTATGACAGATGGAGGGTAAATTTGGTAAAAAACAATCTGCTGTTAAGATATCATCTCTATTTGTTTAAATACGTCTGATTGCTAGACAAACATAAATGTTACTTGTTAAAGTACTATAGATACATTAGATATGATCTACGGTTTTGCATGGTTATCAGTTTGAGCTGATTTACTTTGTTGGTTTGGTTGGGACTCTTGGTTGGATTTGTTATGAAGAAATTGTGCCCTCATGGAACTAATTTCGTTCATTGTGTTGGCTCTATAGTATATTCATGGAAATTTTTTGGGAGTTCTTAACAAACTTGATTGTGTAATCAAAGAGGATTGTGTTTATTATGACGATTCATGGCAAGTCTGAGCAAATGAGGTTTAAACTGGACATGGTGATTTAAATGTACTTGGTATGCAATTGCATGCAGCTTGTTGGTGATGACGACGGTCTATTGTAGAGGAGGATTCATGAGCTATGATATTCATAGTCATGTAAAAGTGCCAAGTATATATCTACATATTATACTCACCGATTGTTGAACTTAGAGACATGGATAACATAGTAAATTTACATTTAATATTAATTTTATGTAAATTTCTGTTATGAAGCATTCAAGGCAATTGTTTCACTTGTTCAAAAATAATTATGAATAGAAGAAATTTATTAAGAACCTAGTCACTTAGGTGCATATCCAAAGAGAGTCTATATCTCATACCCTTGTATGAGTGTCAAGCATTGGACAAATATATGTGGTGGATATTTTGTTAAGATGTAACATAGCTTATATGGATGGCGTATGGGTTTCTAATTTGTTAGTGTTCCATCAAGGAGAGGAGTAGAGATTGCTTATGGTTATTGGTTGTTTGCATCTAGAGATTACACAACAACAACTAAGCCTTTGTCCCACTTAAGTAGAGTCGGTTACATGAATCCGTTTACGTTATAGTGATCGATCAAGGGCCATCCCCTCAGTCAAATTTAATTCCATCAAATCAATTCTAGTAGTCTCATCCCAAGTCTTCTTAGGCCTACCTTTCCCTCTAGTCGTCTCTCTCATCTAAACTAAATCGGATTTTCTTACATGTGTTTTTACGGATCTTCTACGCAAATGTCTAAATATAAAAGAAAAATTGTAAGTTGCTCATCACCGCTTTAGTAAATGATGATTCTTTTATTTATTGCTAAAACACAAAATTATATTTGATGCGATTGGGATAGAATGTTTGTCTTCTTCGATATTGTGTATTTGGCCTATGGAGATGGGACGGAAGAGGAAATACTCGTGAGAGAAGGAGAATATTGTAATTACTTCTAAAATTTCTACCCGAGAGGGGAGTTGGGTAGTGCAACACTTGTCAATCAATAGAATATTAAATAATAGTGAATTTGAATATTCAAAACAATAAAAAATAAACTAGTAACGGAATAATAACTAGTTGTGAGTGTTATATTTGAAAGTGTGTAAAGATATAATAGAGAGAAAATGTGACACCGCAATTTTTACGTCGTCCGGAAAGTCCTACTACCTAGTACATTCCTCAAAGCTTAAATCAAGAGATAGTCCCTTGCATTTTTTCCAATCTCTTTGCTAGTAGAGATTAAGCCATTCCTTACAAGATATATAAGCTTTTGTGGCAATATTAAGTATGATAATAAATGAGTGGCTCTAAGATGATAATGTAAATTAGAGTAATTCTACTCGATTTGTTGAGAATGGATATATATACTGATGTAGTTCAAGTCATAAATATGTGTAAAGAGAAGAGATGATTGCTTGAAAAACTCGGGAGAGTACTCAATTCTTCGCACCGTTTTCCTTTTTGTTTTCAATATTTTAATATATACTAATTTTTTGTCAAGATAAAAGCTCAACAACTTAAAGTATGGAATGAACGTGCAAGCGAAGTACGAATACTCAAGGGTACTCTTCAAAAAATTTCAGTGATCTTCTTGAACTCTTCTTTACCGATTGAGTATATAAAAATACGTAGATATTTAAGCTTGTACTCAGATAATGTATTAAAAGAAAAATATAAGGAAATACTAAGAAAGTATTGAATACAGAGATAAGAATATAATTAATTATAACAATGATGATTTTAGAGTACTTGGTGTTTTTTATACGAAAATAGGCGAAGTGGGCTTAGCTTGAGCTAAAGTTCGATTTAGTTGATCTAATCTTGGTAGTGGGAGTTGGGCTTCTCTAGGGATTTCGAAAATTTCACTACTATTTGGATATTATATGAATGTGGGAAAGCATGAGCACAATAAAAGGAGCGAGAAGTAGAGAAATTTAATTTTCTCATGTGAGATTGACCCAAGTGTAGGCTATTTCAATGACTAAAATACCTTTTTTTAACATTTTTAACAATTCAAAACTTTAGAATGAAATTTGAAAACACATTTGAAGTTTTAATTAGTGTTTTATGAAATTTTTAATCTTAAGTAATATGTGTGGAATGTATATGTGCGTGCTCGGGTATGCGCATTTTCCGTATGAGCTTAACAAGAATATGATATTTAGATTACCGTAGAAAGATAATCATAGTTAATCAATTCTCTTCAGATTGAGCTAGAGCAATCGGAATGGAATTTGTATAATGTGTGTATAAGTCCTGTGAGCTCAACAAAAATATAATGTTTGGATTACCTTAGGAAGATATTCCAATTCCATATGTGAGACTTGATTTTCCCAAATAAAGGGGTTTAGCTTGATTTTCCTTTAAGTAACGCTTTCCATATCTTTGTACCCGTTGATAATCTCGCGATCATATATTATCATGTAACATTCTTATTTTGTACCCCGCTTAATGTAACCCTAAAAAATAGCCTCAGTTCAAAATGACCTAAATATGTTTGTTATTATCAAAATCATAGAAATATTCTAAGGGCGAACTACTTGAGCTTATAGTACACGATTTTCACGTAGCTTGAGGAAATCCATATATTGGAAAGACGATTGGGATATGAACAATCCATAGTTAAATAATTTCCTCCTTTGACTTATTTCATCCGATTATAAGTATGCATTGGACTCTAGTTTTGACTGCATTTAGACCAAAATCATGGACACACTCGAAAACTGAAAAATGAAAAAAATCTTTTTTTTCGCTTCCAAAAACATTTGGAATCGTGTTTATACGGGAAGCAGCTATGGGCTGCTTTTGAGGGAAAACAGGTCGGCTTTTAACTAATTGAATAATATTCACTCTTATTCCTTAACTACCCCTAATTCTATTATATCTTTGATTCAATCTCTCTCTCTCTCTCTCTCTCTCTCTCTTACTATATATACATATATATATATCATAATTATATCTTCCATCTCTCTGTCTCTCTCTTTCTCTCTCTCTAATTGTGTCTATATTGAGCAGTTACAGATACTTAATCTCTATATTGTGGTAAAATTCTATATATGACATTTATCGATTGTACTTATGGACAGTTATGTTGTTTATTGAATCAATATATATATATATATATATATATATATATTTTAATTCAATTTATATAATTGCACTGTTAAATTACAAATATTTTGATCATGTACAAACAACAACAATGACAGACTAGTTATTTGCAACTTACAAGCACCTATGTGACCACAATCCTAAGCACAGTTAATTATACAATCATTTCTATTTCAAAATCACCTGGAGAAAACAACGGCAAATGTCTACGTATTGATTCTGGCTGATTTTAAAGAAGGATACCTTTGGTTTTATAGCTTCTCCGCAAGAATTACTTCTCATCAAAACGAGAACCACTTCTAAACTAATTCTAAATATCAATGAATTGTTTCCATATATTCCTATCCAAACCGTTTTCTTTTTAAATATCCCTGGTTCGGTTGCGTTTTAATTTTTTTTAACCACGTGCAATTGGTAAATCTATGGTAGTTGGTTGTTGAGAATGTGCATTGAACTCAAAATCTCAGGTTTCTTATGGTATGATCGTCTGACTGGCTCTGCTATTGTGAGATCACTCATCAAATGTAAGAATAGATAAGTATAATACTTTAAAATTATTGTGGATTTACCTTGCTTAAGCAATTTGGGCGCATCGGTAGGCTCTTGAAGCTGCGGAGTCTGAGTTTCAGCCATTCTAGCTACCTTGCTTGGTTTATTCTCATCCTACCCTCCCAATACACATATAACCAAATAAAGGTACTTGTCTTAGGTGTGGGGACCGGACACATAATGGCTGCGTTTGCATTTTCCATGTTTCTGCAAATGGAAAAACAAACTACCAAATCTGGTAATGCAATTGGAGATACATAAATGAATAATTCAATGCCAGTAATTGCTCATAATGGTGATGGGAGAATCTAAAGAATAACTTCACGTAATTGTTTGTGATATTCGTTTAGGGAAACAATTATTTTAATGTCTATTAGAATCCCACGTCGAATATGTGAGGCTTCCCAAAAGTAGTCAATATATGAAAGGAGTTACACCACGTGACACCATATGGTTTTAAGTTGGAATCTCCTACCATGGTATCAGAGCTAGGTTTGGGAAGTATCGTTTATTTGTCCCCGATTGTTTGAATGTTTGTCTTCTTCTTCTGTTTATTTAATTGCATCACGTGCAAGGCGGGGTTGCACTTGACGGTGGGTATTAGAATTCCACATCGAATATGTGAGGATTCCCAAAAGTAGTCAATATATGAAAGGAGTTGCACCACTTGACACCATATGGCTTTAAGTTGGAACCTCCTAACAATGTCAATTGTGGTAGGTGATATCATTGCGTTAAAGTTTTTTGTAGTGAGTCTCAAGACTGTCAAATACATGTAAACCATTTTTATATATGCAAAGCATACTCCATTATGATCAAGAAACTCATCAAGTCGTATCCTTCATCTACACTCAAGTAGGATTCTAGGAAAGAATTTGATCTTGGCTTTTCATCTTTAGCAGCCTTCCTTTGGCTTTATTTTGAATCATGTTTTTACAATCTTTTTATATCTTATCTTCACTAAGTTTGGTCGTTACTTTTAATGTATCTTTTCCGCTCATATCCTAACGTTTCCTGTGTTATCGATCATGATGCATCCATCTCCATACCTTCTTGATAGACTTTGTAAATAAAGTAGGCAGTGTTTTGATCCATGAGGTAAACCTGAGCTTATAAATTTTTATATGCAACTCATGTATTAACGTGCTAGGAATTTCATTGTGACACATCCACTACGACGGCTCCTTAATTTGCAAAGTTGAAAAATCAATTCAAGCATTTACTCAAATTTGGAGCAAATGTAAAGTATTTTAATCCTTTTCTTAATCTTTTTTAATATGAATATAAGATTTTTTAGGCCAAAAAAATCATGCATTGTATGATATGAAAGATAATTTTGAATATATGAAGAAAAATGATAGCCGGGATCAAGGCTTGTTGTTGTTGTTGTTGAAGAAGAAAATGATCTTCTAAAAATCTCCAAGAAAGTATCTATTAATTTACTTTACTCTGAAATCAGTTTAAACCTGAATAACAGGCTAGTCGGTAAAACATGAAATCCATAGGAAACATTTAAAAGACTGCAAAAAGATCATCACAGCAACAACATAATTAGAATGTATTAAATGCTTGTGAGAAGCCACACATCTAGCGGTGTAGTGATACTTTCTCCTTCTTACTGCAACCTTGGTGATAGTAACAGATCCTTCCTCATATTTTCTAAGAAACATTTATCTACAATGGTTATTTTTCAACAAACGTATATCTGGAATGATTTTGATCATCCATTTGAATATAATGTTATGCAGTTTGCAAATTTTTGTAATGATATCATTTTTCTTAGTTTTGAAGGGATTTTCGATGGCAGGTCAAGATCGTGAAGTGCACGGTGCAGAATATTGCCGTAGATATCTCTTTCAATCAAATTGAGGGATTCTGCTCTCTGTGCTTTCTGGAACAGGTTTGACAATATTGTTGTTTATTACGCCTAAGTTTCTACCTAGTTAATCTTTTTAGGAGGTTCTAAGTAGATTAACTCCTCCTTTCATATATAGACTACTTTGGGAAGCTTCACAAATTTGATGTGGGATTCTATCACCCACCCTCACGTGCGATCCCACCTTGCTCGTGTTGCAATCAAATAACAAAAAAGATAAGACAAACATTCGAAAAATTGGGGAGAAACAAACGAGACTTCCCAAACGTAGTTCTGATACCATGTTAGGAGGTTCTAAATTAAAACAAGTTTGGTATAAAGTGGAGTAATTCCTTTCATATATAGACTATTTTTGAAAGTCTCACAGATTCGATCTATATGGGATTCTATCAAATCTCTCATTGTATATGAATGCACAAAAAATCTAAAAAAGAAAGGATTGGAATCCGTTGTCATAATATATAAATTGGATATCTTTTAATTATTTTAATATTTTATCAGACGATAATCCTTTAATACCTCCAGCGTCTATCCTTGGATCGATTTTCTATTAACAAATATAACAAGGTGAGTATATTTGTAGTATTCTGTAACATCGTGCATGACTTTTTTTTTGTGTGTGTGTGTGTGGAGGAACCTCGCACCGAGCTTTATTGATAAAAGCAAAGATTACAAACTTCAAAGGGGGGCGGGACCTGGCCTCTAAAAAGAATCAAAACAACAAAATAAAGTAAAGAAAATACAAAAAATTCAATCATAGAAACATGACTGAAGAAATTCCTTTGATCTTCCGAATGTCAGGGAAACAAAGCCTATTCAGTCATGAGTACCCACGAACAATTGCCTGTGTCGTGTTGTTTCATTTGGATTTGCAACTCATTTCATCTTTTTTTAATCAGAATTTAATTTTTGTCTGCTCTCACTCCTTGACCGTGATGTGGAACGAAAGAAATTGCCAAAAAAAAAAAAAAATATGGCTTGGCGTTACAGGTTCTGAAAACAAAATTAATCATGTATAGTTCTGAATGTAAAGAAACATATTTATTGTGCTACTCTGTAGATGTGAACTCCGGGATTTAAAATCTCTATGCTGTTTATCTGATAGGTTGATGAATATATTGGGAAGGACCACATGTTGAAGCGCAGTATTATCTTAATCAAAGCTTGGTGCTACTATGAGAGTCGGATTCTTGGTGCACACCATGGGTTGATTTCAACATACGCTTTGGAAACGTTGATCTTATACATAATCAATATTTTCCATTCTTCTCTACATGGTCCACTAGCTGTGAGTATTGCTTATACAACTTTTTCGATCATTATATTTGATGATACTAGAAATTGGTAGCACCGTAATTTACTAGGTCCTTGTAATCCTCCATTTCTTACTCTGGTTAAACCTGCACGAATTCCTACACCAGGGATGTTGATCCCGGGGAAGAATCTGGCATGAGAGTATATCAAATTGTGCGTATCTTTCTCACATCAACTAGGGTTTTTTATAGTTCTTCATATAGGCGGGAAAAGGGAGAGTATGCAATTATGAATTTGTTTTGAGGAGCATGATGTATTCAGATTCTCCTGCGTGATTAACATGACTTCTCTAACGAACATTCTAACCGAGTCAGGCGCTCATGGACTCAATCCCTATACAAATCTGGGTACTGAGTGCTCATGGGTCTGACTCGCGTATTGCTCGTACTGAGGGCCTTATTCCGCTGATGCAGAGATCCTAGGCCTATTGAGGGAGCTTGAACTTTCTAACACGATCTTATTATGACCGTATTTGATGCCCAATCCAATAGAAGCCCACACAGATGACCCATGACCAAATTCACCATCATCTTAATTGTATAGCTGAATCAATGTGATGATTATGCATTGCAGGTCTTGTATAAGTTTCTTGACTACTACAGCACATTCGACTGGGATAAGTATTGCGTTAGCTTAAATGGTCCAGTCGGCATAATGTCCCTTCCAGAAATAGCTGGTGAGTAAACACTTATGATCATAGCTTTCTTTTGTTCTTGCCATATGATATGTTCTAGTTGGCTTTATTTTTTGAAAAGATTTTTTATTTTTTAAAAAAAGGGTTTTCACGCGCTTTTACTTTAATCTTGTTTCATTTTAGCCCCTGTACTTTAAAAACCTACATGTCACCCCCTTCCAATATAGACTAGAGGGAGAAACTGACATTTTATTAAAAAAAAAATGAGTTTTTTGCACTTTGCATCCCTGAAGTTTCGGAGACAAAACTAAATAAAAATTAAAACAAAGGATAGTCTTGTCTATTTCATGTAAAAAATTTATGGGATATTTAATTTCACCAAATTTTTAACATATTTTGTCAAGTTAAACAAACTGAAAAAAAAAAAAAAGTTTTCCAATATTATTAAGGAGAAGGGAAAACTGGCTTTTAATTTACATTCAATATATGATGGTACTAAAAGAGAAAAATATTTTTTCTCTCTCTCTCTCTTCCTATTTTTCTTTTCTTTTTTTATTAAATAGAAGTTAAAACAAAAGGGTAGTTTTGTCTATTTCATGTAAATTTTTGATGGGATATTTAATTTCACCAAGTTTTTTACATATTCCGTCAAGTTAAACAAAAAAATAAAATAGTTTTCCAATTAATTATAAGGAGAAAGATGTAAAGTGAGGTTTTTAAAGTAGAGGGCACAAAATAAAAAATTAGAAAAAAAAAAAATCAAAAATCAAAGTACAAGGGGGTAAAGAAAAATAATACAAAAGGAAGCCTTTTGTCTCTAGTTATATATATATAAGTTTCTTCTTTTTGGCCATGTTCTTTTTGCAGTAGCCGCTCCAGACAACAACGGGTCTGACTTTTTGCTAGCTAAGGAGTGTTTAGAAAATTGCGTAGAGTATTTTTCGGTCCCTATTCGAGCGCACGAGAATAAAGAACAAGCATTCATGTTGAAGCATCTTAACATAATGGATCCTCTGAAGGACAACAATAACCTGGGCCGTAGTGTTAGCAAAGGTACTTGCCCTCAATTAAATAACCATGTCTTGATTTAAGATAAGGCACCGTTCCGTGATGCATAAAATCATAAAATAGAGTTTGTTTTTCCGTTAGAAAGAGCCGAAAAAAATGATAAAACATGATTTTTAGTACTTGTTTTAAAAGTAAAAATAGTTGCTCTTTACATATATATATATACACGTATTTTGGGTTAATTGCTTTTTATGGCCTTGTCTTTGGTCTTGTTTCATTTTAATCGCTCTACTTAAAAAACATACATACCACCCCCTTCTATTCTTTGATTAAAGGGAGAAACTCACATTTTATCCAGAAAATATAAAATGAATTAATTTTCCTTTGTTTTTTTAATTGAAATTTAATAATATTTAAAGGTAATAAAGTGAAAAAATAACACTCACTCTAGCTCTATTTCTCTCTCTACTTCTGTTTCTATTTTTTCTTTTCCTTTTTTTTTTTTTTTTTTTTTTTTTTTTTGCATTTCATGTAAAATTTAGATGAAAATTTAATTTCACCCATTTTTTAGCATATTCGGTTAAGTTAAACAGAAAAAAAAGAAGTTAGTTTTCAAATTTATTACAAGTAAAGGGGGATAAAATGTAGGTTTTTGAAGTAGAGATGATAAAATGAAACAAGACCAATGTACGAGGGGTTGAAAGGCAATTAACGCTTATATTTTAAAAGATCGATCTACTAGGATCACTCCGCCTAGATAATACAGGGATATATATCTCTATGCAGTCCAACTTCTAGGTTTTGCTTAGATTTTTAAAAAAATATATATAAAAAAAAAAAAAACACTTAGTAAAATATTACCAAACGGTGCCTAAACATTAGGGGGCCTATTTGGTTACTGTTTTTGTTGCCTGATGCCTGTTCCCACTCCCAAAATTTAGGGATTAATGTACAGAAAAACGTTTGGTGAACATGTTTCTGTTCCTAAAATTTGGGGAGTAATTTGGGACTATTTGAATTCTTTAAGAATTTAATAAACAAAAAAATGTTGATTCCTGTTCACTTGCACAAAACTATTTCCACCACCACCCATACATTTAAAGAAAAAAAAAGAACAAATATTGCAACCAAACGTTTTTCTTGTTTCTGTTCTCATAAATTAAAAGAAACAATTTCAGGACAATGGTCATTACTAAACATGTTTCTATTTCCGGAATGCTCAAAAATGGAAACAAAATTTTCATCCCATTATATCTCATCCCATCCCAGTTTATTGGAAGTAGAAACAGAAACACTAAGGCCCCGTTTGGTAACTCATCCCATCCCAGAAATTCCCATTCTATTCCCAGATTTTTGGGAATTCTATTTGGGAATAGCGTTTGGTAATTTTTGTTTCCGTTTCCATTTCATTTCCATTTGAGAATTGTGCCCACTTTTTTCTTAAGAAATGAGAAACAAAAAAAAATTGTTTCTCATTATTCCCATTCCATTCCCAAAACACATGGATACTATTCACCTACCGGCCGACCACCGCCCGTCGCCGTCGCCGCCGCCGCCGGGCACCGTCCGGCCGGAAATTTCCCGCCCACTTCCCGCCGTCGCCACGACGGCGACGGCGCCATTGTCTTCCGTCCGGCGTCGCCGGCGGGGGGCCACCGCTGTCTCCGACGCCGAAGCACTGCCGGCTGCCTGCGACGGCGCCACCGCCGTCAGGCCAAAACAGAAGAAAAAAAAAAAAAAAAAAAATTAAGATAAAATGGTTACCAAACACAATTCCCTTCCCAAAACAAAAAAAAAAATTATCGTTACCAAACGCGATTCTACTCCCAAAAAGAAAACAAAATTCTCATCCTATCCCATCCCATTCCCATCCCACTGCTGGAATGAAAACAGAAACGGTTACCAAACGCCACCTAAGGCCCCGTTTGGTAACCATTTCCATTTCAGAAATTCCCATTCCATTCCCAGATTTTTGGGAATTCTGTTTGGGAATAGCGTTTGGTAATTTTTGTTTCCGTTTCCATTTCATTCCCATTTGAGAATTGTGCCCACTTTTTTCTTAAGAAATGAGAAACAAAAAAAAGTTGTTTCTCATTATTCCCATTCCATTTCCAAAACACATAGTCACTATTCACCTACCGGCCGACCACCGTCTGCCGCCGTCCGGTCACCGCCGCCGCCGTTGTCGCCACGCCGGCCATCTCCGGCGACCGTCGCTAGTCACCTTTCCCCGCCGCCGCGGCCATCTCCGGCGACCGTCGCCGGTCACCGTCCGACTGGAAATTTTTCGGCCACTTCCGGCCGTCGCCGGAGCCGAAGCCACCGCCCGCCGGCCGGCGACGGCGCCACTGCCATCAGGCCAAAACAGGAAAAAAAAAAAAAAAGATTTTAGGATAAAATCGTTACCAAACACAATTCCCTTTCCAAAACAAAAAAAAAAATTATCGTTACCAAACGCAATTCTACTCCCAAAAAGAAAACAAAATTCTCATCCCACTACTGGAATGGAAACAGAAACGGTTACCAAACGCCACCTAACGAAACACCATCTAGGAAACCTTATAATGATGAATCCACATGTTTCTCTACAGGTAACTTACGTCGTATAAGATCCGCTCTTTCCTATGGAGCTCGAAAGCTCAAAGATATCCTTATGCAGCCGGGAGATAATATGGATGAGGGACTGAGGAAGTTCTTCGTCAACACGTTGAATCGAAATCAAAGGGTAAAAATGTCCGATATATATTCTGAACTGTCTGATCTCACTGGTGATTATCAGTCTCACTGGAGCGGCCTCTATTATGGCCAAATATATCACAACTATATCTTGCCCGTTCCAATCTTGTACGATCCCTCAACATCGCCTCCTCTAGTTGAAAACAACGCCGAATCCAATGAGTTTATGCCACAATCGTTTTTAGATACCTCTTTAGGGGTTTTTGAAGAATCGTCGAGTTTTCAAAGAAATGACGAAAATACCCCTGTGGCTCGCCAAGAAGGTTTTGTGGTGAGAGGAAAAGGTAAATGTAATCGGGATATGATGAAGGTTAGAGAGAAGGGTAAAGGCAGGATATTCGAGGGAATAGATGAATATATGCTTGAGATGAGTTTAGAAGAAAATGTTGAGCCACGAGGATCTACCAGCGGTAAAGGAAAGGGAAAATCATGGAGGGTGGCCACATATTATTCCAATGTAAGGGATTTCGTCAAATGACACTTTTACCCTTTATTTTACTTATTTATTTATTTATTTTTATCTTTTGGTAGGCAAAAAGTAATGAATCGAAGAGAAGAGGCTGTTTGATGAAATCTGCTGAAAATAACGGTCAAAGTGAGGCGTTTTCTGAGCCAAACAAGGATGGAAGGAGCGATTCGTTTAATCTATCACTTGACGAATTCCCTCCTCTTCCAAGTAGCAAAAGGGCGGTTTCAGTGGACGAATGCCGCTCTTTGTTGACCATAACGCCCTTGCTCAATGTGGAGAATATCGAGTTCGGGACTCTTGGTTCTGTTGTCTCAAATGGCGTTTCGGCAATTGAAAAAGAAATGCCATCAAAATCGACGGAGGGAGAACAAGAGAAGTACGAAATTTATAACCCTGATTTTTTTTTTCTCCCATACTTTTTGTTCCCAAATTTATATAAATCTGAGAACAAAAACAAATGTTTCTGTTTTGCTTCCAGATTTTTAAAGAAAATTTCTGGGAACAAATTGAATTGTCCCATATTTATGTTTTGGGTTAATTGCCTTTTATGCCCCTATACTTTGATCATGTTTCGTTTTGTCGCATCTGCTTTAAAAACCTACCCTTTACACTCTTCTACTTATAACAAATGGGAAAAGTTTATTTTATTTTTGGTTTAACGTAACGGAATACGTTAAATATGGGTAAAATTAAATTTCCTATCTAAATTTTACATGAAAATAACAAAATTACCCTTTATTTTGATTTTGATTTTGATTTTGTCTTTTAAAATAATATTTTTCCCGTTGATTACCTTTAAATAGTAAATTAAAATTAAAAAAAATAAAGAGCAACTAATTTATTTTATATCTTCTTGAATAAAATGTAAGTTTCTCCCTTTAATCAAGAGTAGAAAGGGGTGATGAGTAGGTTTTTAAACTAGACGGATTAATATAAAAAAAACATCAAAGTTCAAGGGGGTAAAAGGCAATTAACCTTTACTTTTTTCAAAATTTCTGGGAACCGAAAACTAATGGATTCCATTTGGGTGTTGAGGTGATTTCGAATGGCAATTTTAGAGAATTTTCTCAAAGAAATTTTGTTAATAAAAGATTAGAAATTTCTGCTCGAAATCAAATACTTTTACCCAAACGAACTCTAATAATGGTCTGTTTGGGTGAGGTATTCGAAGAAAATTGATTTTGAAGAGGGTAAAAATTTTCGGATTAAATTTTGTGAAGAAAAAATTGTGAAGCCATTCTCGAAATGTAATACCTTACCCAAAGAAACCCTAATAATGGTCAATTTGGTGAGATATTTGAAAAAAAAAAAAAAAAAAGTTTGAATAGGGTAAAAAAAAAATCGGATGAAATTTTGTGAAGAAAAATGTATGAATCCATTCTCTAAATTAAATACCTTACCCAAACGAACCCTGATAACGGTCCGTTTGACTGAGGTATTTGGAGAAAAAAAATTGATTTCAAAAAGGGTAAAAATTTTCGGACGGAAGTTTGTGAATAAAAATTTATGAATACATTCTCGAAATCCTAATAATGGTCAGTTTGGATGAGGTATTTGAAAAAATTGATTTTGAAAAGGGTTAAAAAAATTCTTATGAAATTTTGTGAAGAATTTTTACAAATTATGCTTAAAATCTCTCTCTCTCTCTCTCTCTCTCTCTCTCTCTCTCTCTATATATATATATATATATAACTGCAGGGTCCCTGTTGAAACATACCAACTAGGAGATACTGATGAGTTCCCCCCTTTGTTGAGCTCCCCATCTCAGAGAAGACATGGGTTGAAGAAAGATTAAACAAATGCTGCTGCCATTTATAGCCTTTTTCAGACAGTTGTTTTTGGTAATTTTTCGCCTTTTTATAGTGACTTTAAATGCATATAGTATGTATTGTATTTTAACTAAGGCAACGTTTGGTAAAGCGGAATTGTAGTCATGAAATTCGAATTTGGAAATGAATGTAAAAAAAAAAAAAAAATTACGTTCGTTTCTAAATTCCAATTCCATACAGCCGAACGTCTTCTTATAGTGACTTTTATTGTATTTTAACTAAGGCAGCATTTGGTAACGTGGAATTAGAGTCTTGGAATTCAAATTAGAAATGAATGTATGAAAAAAATCGAAATTACATGCGTTTCTAGATTCCAATTCCATACAACCAAATGCTTTTTTGCTACCGAATGGTAGTAGAGATCATAGGCGATGGCGGCATAAGTTATTTGGTTCGACATTAAGTGTCTGAATTAAATTGAGCATATACATGTGTTTTTGTTTTTTTGTTTTTTTCGATTCTCTTCGATTTATAATTCCATAAAACTTGTGTTTGAAGGTCTCCTTTGATACTAATTATTATCATAAGTAGTAATTTGCTTGTAATAAATTAAGAGGTTTTTTATACTTTGCACCTCTTAAGTTTTGTAGAAATCTTACTTTAGTTTCTATCATTTCAACTTGAAAACATTAAAGTCTGAATCCCGAAGTATCTAAATTATGACAAGTCAATCATTTCGTCATTGTTTATGATGGGTTTTTTTTTCTTTCACATGGAGTGATTTTGTGTTTAACACATGGTTGTTTTTTGTCATAAAAATTTACTAATTTGACGAGATTTGGATATTTTAGTGTTAAATATGTTAAAATTAAAAGTAAAAGGGCTAAAGTAAAAAAAAAAAATCAAAATTTAAAGGGTGCAAAAACCTCTAAAATTAGATCAATTAATCTGAATGGAGTCTTGGGGCTTGTTTTGTTGTACTTAAATTTGCAAATTTTCAATTAGTCAAATTATGAATTTGTTATAGTTTAGTTGTAAAAATTGAAAATATTTGAATTAAATTAGTTCATGATTTTACTCCTACTTTAAATGTTATTTTCTTAAATAAAATTTTATTTTTAAAATTTAACTATATCAAAAAAAATTATGCTTCTTTGTTCAATCAAAATATTAAATTATTAATAAATGAAAAATGTTCCAATATATTCATGATAAGTTGTTCATAAAATAGGATGATTTCGACAATCAAACTGACCTTACAAATTTTCTAGTGCTTTTCATTAAGAACCCTTCAATCTATTTAAATACTAGATACACTATTGCATAACCTATAGTTGTTTGTTTGTCCTGTTATTATAGACATCTTTTACAATGAAGTTAATTTGCTTGTTTAATAGTGTCGTTCCTTGCTTGACAAGAAACGACAATACTAACACGAAACCACGCATGACAAGAAACAATAATACTAGACAGACAAGTAACCCTAGGGTTATTATCTCAAGAGGCGTTAGTTCAATTAGCAAGTGGAGATCCTCATTTTTCTTGTCAACCAAGGTTAGACTTTCCTGGGACACATTTTAGGAATTAAATCTCAAATTTAATCTTGAATGCATCATACCAATGTGGAAGAATACACACTTAAAATCGTCCCGGGAGGTGATTAGTCGAGGTGCACGTAACTCACCTAGACAGACTTTACTGTAAAACCCCCAAAAAAATCTCACTTTTTTAAAGATAGCTAGAACTGATTATACAAGAGTCACTTGTTTGTGCATTACTAACATAAAATTACATTGAATAAACGAAGACACGCCCAAACCGACAAGTAACTGCATGTTACTATCTCACCTTCTACAGAAGATACTTGTTTGTCCAACAGTGTCGTTCCTTGCTTGGACAAGAAAGGACAATACTGACTACATTGGACAAGAAACGAAAGTAAAAGATAACCAAAACCGAGAGTCGATGTCTCTTATAACAGAGACGAGTACTTAAATTGAGGTTGAGGGTGTTTGGGGAGTGAAAATGTACATCTCACAGCCATGACTATCGACTCTGGCGCTGAAAGAGGCCACCGTATTGTGTGAAACAACTTCGTGCTGCAATCGGTTAATAGAGATAGTGAATGAAAAACACAACTCTCAAAGGATTGAAAATCAAGTTTTTATTTAGTGTTTTTGTTCCCAAAAAAATTGGAACAGAAACAAAAAATAGGAAACATAATTCTATTGATTTCTCGGAAATTTGTTGTTAAAATCCAGGAACAAAATAGAAAAGTATTCTTTTTGGTGTTTGTTTGTTTCCATGGTTTTGTTTCTGTTTTGTCCATTTTATGGGAACAGACAAAACCAAACAAGCGGGGCCTAAGGTGTCATTTTTTGATAGTGTTTCTGCTTTTCTGTTTTTTTTTTTTTGTAAGAAAAGCTGGAACAAACACAGGAAAAACAGACCCAAAAAGAAAATGTTTTTTTGTCCTGATCCCAGCTCTATTGATTTGAGATCTCAAAAATTGCGATTTAGGTCTTCAAGCGGTGTGCGGATCAAAAACTAACTTACTAAGGCCTCGTTTGTTTATTTCAGTTCTCAAAAAACCAAAAAACTGAATCCGGTATTGTTTTCATAAATTGGTTTTAAAAATCTTGAAGAATAACAGAAACGCTTCTCTTTCCCATATTTTTGTATTTGCTCTCAGTTTTATGGGAACAGAAACACCAAACAAACGGGGCCTGAGTTATCGTTTGGTTAGTTTTTCCGGTTTTTGAGAAACAAAAACAGACACAAAAAGAAAACCGTTTCCGTTCTGATACTAACTACCCATTTGGTGAACCCCATTTGGAGGCCTCAAATCACAAATTTGCAAATCCGAAAATCAATGGATTTGAAACCTCCAAATCGTGATTTGGGGTCTTTCAAAACAGTGGGCGCCAAACACGACTAAATCAAAAAAATCAACCACGGTAAAAAAAAAAATCTTCAACCAAGACCAAGTTCTTACCTTCCACAAATCTCTTATGGAGACACTGATAGAAGATTCAATACCAATTGCACTCCATGAAGCTGTTATACTTGCAGCTTTTGAGCACCGGTTCCATAGAATAACAACCAAACGCTGCCCAGACAAAGGACCAGCCCATACCTGGAGATTCAAACGTAAAATATATATATATATATATATATAAAAAAAATAAAAAAAATAAAAAAAGAAAAACGTTCTTTCATACAGATTTTTTATTCTTGAAATCAAACGATACTGAATTTTATAAAGCATGAGTAATGCTCAAAAGCCTCGGTTTCAATCATATGTAAAAGAAAGGGTTTTCGACACTAGGCACCCTTGAAGGTCGACTACTAATATCTGTCTTTGGTCCCCATGATTTCGATTTGAACACATAACACGCTAAAGTGTCTTAATCATTCCGCTTCAAGCCAAATCATTCACCCTGTTACAATTTTTTACCGCAAACGATCACGTGCCACGCACCTAATTGTTTCTAAGGGGATCAAATTTGCACTTCCAGCCCCCTCCCCATTCCACAATTTTTTTTGCAAAACCCCATATAATATATATAAAGTCCATTCTTGAGTGTTTGGCCTTGGAGAATTAGGGGAAAGGAAAAGGTTAAAAATGACCATGAAGTCCTGTTAAAGCAGTCAAGTGTGATGGATGTGATTATTTACCATCCAAAATTGTAACACGGATATGGTTTGGACTAAAGCGGGATGATCAGGAAACGTCAGGGCATTATGTGATCAAATTAAAACCACGAGGACCAAAGTGCAATAGGAGTCAGAGTTCAAGGGTGCAAAGTGTCAAAATCCCTAAAAGAAATATAATATGAATTGAGGATAAAAACCTGAAGGCAACCATCTGATCCAGACGAATAAACTTTCCTTCCTTGAACTCCAAGTGAATCTGCAAACATACCAATCGGATAAGAGCGAAAATTTTGATTATAAATAAAAAATTATGTGCAAGATTATCTCGAGTATATGGTTATAAGGAAAGAAAAATGGGGCTTAAAATTGGCTTAAACTCGCCCGTTCTCTTGCAACTTCCTTCTCCTCCACAACTACACACACAAGCACACTTGGGCGGCATTTAGTTACTTTTTTGGTTTCATTTTTTTTTTTTTTTTCCGTTCTCAGAAAACTTGGAACATAAGAAATAAAACAAAAAATGGTTTCATATGAACCCCTAAATTTTGTTCTGAAAAGATGGGAACATAACCGACACAAATTTTGTTTCTGGTTTTCTATTTCTTTGCAGGTTTTCTTTCGGGGAAAAGAAACCAAAAAAAATATAAAAGAGAACTAAAAATGCTAACCAAACGCCGCCTCAAGTGCAAATCTCCCCCCCCCCACCCCCACCCCCTTCTACAAGAGAGAGCTCTTACCTTGGTTTACATCAATAACTTCCTTATTGCTTAGAATTTCAAATGTTTCAGCAGTCATGTTCCTTACATCACAACCGATCAAAAGAGGTGCCTGTCATCATTCAACCAATACAACCTTCATTTATGACCTAAATAAGCTCTGATGTGAAATAATATTAAGGTAGCGTTTGGTAGCACAGAATTGAAGCCTCGGAATTGAAAATGAATGTATGTTAAAATTTCAGCATTCATTTCCAATTTGAAGCGTCCAATTCTGCACAACCACATACAGGGTAAGCTGAAATGGAAGAAGATGGCCAAATAAAGAATATGATTTCAAATTAGTCAACTAATTATAAAAGGAAATACAGAACAGAAACGAGAGAGAAATTTCATGAATATTCACAACCTTCATTAAAGCCCAAATGCTAAAATGAGCCCGGTACTCTTGGTAATTCATGCCCCCGTTTCCAACTTCTAACATATCAGGATCTGTGTGAAGGAAAAGAAAATGTTTTTCTCAAAAAAAAAAAAAAAGAAAGGAAAATTCAGAATGGTTATCGAACTAACTCCTAAAGTTCATGTTCCTACCATTCCATCCACCAGGACCTGCATACGCTGCCCATTTGTCATTCAAATCAGCTATGGTGGTCATGCTAAACAGGAAAAAAGGATAAAAGCTCCATCAGTAATGATAATTCAGTTTGTAGAATCAACAAGTAAACAAAGGAACTGCGAGTCTGCGACTACTCTTTTTACCCCTAATGTTTGGGTCTGGTTACACATTGCTCCTTAAGTTTTTGAATATTTGCACATTGCTCCCTGAAATTTCAAATTTTTGAGTCTGACTGATCTAATTGACTAGAAATTGTAAATCTTACCATAGGAAACGGTCATGTGCAATGCACATGAGGGAACAATAACAGACTATATAAAATATCAAAGTGTGTTGAATCCTACATCGCTTGTGTTACCTATTCCTGAACTATTAAAGCCTAAGACAGTCCTCATCTTACAAGACGACTTTTGAGAGTGAGTGAGGGCCATTCGGTTTTCTACATAATATCAGAGTCAGAACTTTTGTCTGATGTTGGGTATGTTGAATCTCACATCGATGTTGAATCCCCCGATATTCATTCGCAGTGGTTTGTCAAAGTTCACACTGCGCGTGAGGGGCATGTTGAATCCAACATTGATGTTAGGCCCTTCCCCTAATATTTGTTCGCAGTGATTTCTCAAAGTTCACCGTGCGCATGAAGGGGCATGTTGAATCCCATATTGCTTGTGTTACCTAATCCTGAACTATATATAAAGCCTAGGGCAATCCTCATCTTACAAGACGTATTTTGGGAGTGTGTTAGGCCCATTTGGTTTTCTACTATGTGCACTTTGCACTCTGAAGATTGACTATTGTTACACTTTGCTTCCTACTCCGGGGACGGGTGAGGGGGCATGTTGAATCCAACATTGATGTTAGGCCCTTCCCCTAATATTTGTTCGCAGTGATTTCTCAAAGTTCACCGTGCGCATGAAGGGGCATGTTGAATCCCATATTGCTTGTGTTACCTAATCCTGAACTATATATAAAGTCTAGGGCAATCCTCATCTTACAAGACGTATTTTGGGAGTGTGTTAGGCCCATTTGGTTTTCTACTATGTGCACTTTGCACTCTGAAGATTGACTATTGTTACACTTTGCTTCCTACTCCGGGGACAAAAGTGATCAGAAGAGTGCGATTGGTGACACAAAATTGAAATATTAAGGAGCGATGTGCAAAAATTAAAAGATTAAGGAGCAAGGAACACCTCTGTACAAACTTTAGGCATGTGAAGTGTGATTGATTTAGCCGGAAAAATAAATTGAAAAGTTTCTTAGAGAACTCTTTTTAAATTTTTATCTCATTTAACAAATGATCTACAAGTTGTAAAACTTCAAATCATCAGCTTTCTTCTGCTATGGAATCATAGCATATTTAATATAAGAATTCAAAAATCAAACTTACCTTGCCCATGAATCATTGATATCGTCTGTTGTTCGCCAACTATTTCCAAGCTTGCCTGCCCACAAGGCTGGATCATCTTCCCCCCTGTTAATTCTGAAGGCTGAGTCAAATAATTCTCTAGGGATAAAAATTAAGAACTCATGGCTAAACAAAGGGACGAAAGAAACAAAGATTACCATTCACAAAGTGAAAAGAAAATTGGGCGTCCAGTTTCATTCAGAGCATCACGCATTGGTGGATATCTGGAAATACAGGGCAAAATTCACACAAAATATTAGTAGCAAACCACAGTTTAAATCTTAATACACACCAATAAATCAGAGTAGAACCTTTTTTTTGGTTCGATGCCCAGATTGAAGCAGTTATCATACTTCAGGTAATCCACACCCTGAATCAGAAACCTCATAAACTCTTAATTACCTATACCACCGGCCAAGGGGGGGTGGGGGGAGAGAGAGAGAGAGAGAGTTGCTTGATTAATTCAAACATTTTAATCTATTATTTGCAACTTGGGCCAACTGAGTTGGCAAGGCTCTTGATTCGCACTAAGTAGCAGTGTCATAGAAGGGAATTTGAACATGAGGGGGGCAAAAGTACAAAAATGAGGCACCGTTTGGCAACCTTTTTATAATTACTTTTTAAAATCTGTAAAATTAATTTGGTAAAAAAATACAGTAATTGATAGTGTAGAGATCATATCTTAGTATTATCCCTATACATGACCTCTTATCCAAAAAAAAAAATCATAGATGATTGAAAAAAGTTGGTGAATTGGTCCAAGTTCATTAATCTCCATTGATATCTTATACTATAAAAATAAAAGAAACAAAAAGTAATTAAATTTTTTTTTTCGAAAAAAGTATTTAAAATCATATTTATACTTATTTTAATTTTAGAAGTACTTTCCGCAAGTGCGTAATAAACATTACTTTTGAAAATTCTTGTTGATTACGAGTTCTCATACTTGGTGTAGGTCTAGCAATGGGTAATGTAATCCTTGTTATCATACGTAACATCGTACAATATCCCACAACGTGTGTGTGTATATATATATATATAAGGTCCATTATAATTTATATAACATCTTAAATTTTTCAATTTGACCAAATGCAAGGTATCATCTCTTCATGGGTAATTGAATCTATGATAAGAAAAAAAGAGAAAAAAAAAAAAACTAACCCAAGATGCAAAGAGCTGTGCATCATCATGCTCATGGAAAAGCGATCCAGGTCGAACTTGACATGTAAAAACCCTATAAAATGAATCTATGTGAATCAAATTAATCATTTCATTTTCATCTTCTAATCTTCTGACCGGGTGTTTGAAAAAATTTAACTACCCAGCATCAGAGTAGATGCCGAGCTTGAGCCCCTTCCCATGCACATAATCAGCAACCGCCTTAATTCCTGATGGAAAAGATTTTGCCTCAGGGACCAACTGACCCTGCATGAACCGAGATTCACATCAAAACTTCATATTTTTTCTACAATCACAAGAATTTAAGTAGAAAATAATCTTAATATGACTAATCATATATAATAAATAAGGAAATCTAAAAGAAGAGGGTAACCTTTTTTTACTTGTTTTAGAGATTTCCTTTTTTGTTGGTGATTTGTATTTATTTTTTAATCCAGTATGATTATTGACATCATAAATGAGATTTATGCCGGTCTAAAACAAGACAAAGTATGAAAGATTATTCCATAAAAAAAAAAAAAAAGGGAAAATTTGAAGTTGATGGATAAGAAAACTAACCCCTGTTCGCTTCAAATCAGACCAACAATCATCTGCATGCAACAAAAATTAATTATGCCAAACAGAACTTATGCGTAAAGTGTAATAAAAAACGAAAACACCTTAAATTGATACCTATGTTCACAAACGTATAACCTAACTCGGCCAAACCAGTTGAGATTAGGGCATCCGCTGAAAGAGAGAGTATACAATAAATTTAAAAATATACAAAAATTACACTAAGTTTCAAAAACTACTTCCAAAATTAGAAAACGACATTTAATACTCCAAAAAAAAACTCGGTGTAATCAACTTCTTCAATTCAACCAAAAAACCAAACCCGATAGATAATATAACACCCATTTTCTGAAATTAGACTGCGAGTTTAAATAAGAATAAAACAAAAATTTCAACAATAAAACGCAATATACAGATCATTTACACAAGAACATGAAAGTGTACCGGTCTCTTTGATGACAGTTTCATTGATATTGCAAGCAAAGAAATTCCAGCTGTTCCATCTGCTCCAAACATAGAAAAAATACAAAGTACAAATAGAACTGTTATATACACGAGCACATGCGAATATACATACATATACAAAATTGAATTATCTACATAATACACCAAGTCAAGAATATATATTTGATTTTCGATGTTCCTCATGAACCAAATATACACAGAAATATGAGTAGTCTACTGCATCTGTAAGACCAAAGTCCTACTTTTGAATAAATAGAACCCTCAAATGGAACAGAGTTCACATACTTTCAATTTTAAGCAAAAAGAAAAACTCAAATGCAAAATCAATCCATACTCGCATACATGCATGATTCTTCCATAACCAACTACTTAAAGGGTGTTTTGGTGGCAATTCCTTTATTTTACCCTTAATTTGAAAAATGTCCCCTACCCAATTGCAACTTGTATTTTAGTCCCGCGCATTAAAAAAAGACGGAAAGCCCAATACTCGCATCTGCACTCTCGCAGTTACATGTATCTAATTTGTGTATAAAATACAGGTTACTAACATTACACAGATATATGTAATATAGTTACAAGTGATTTATAATTATTAACTTATAACTAATTTTAGCGATGTATAACTACTTTTCACTATTATACGGATTTACTCACCAAACTCTCTCTATCTTCCATACGTAATTTGTGAGCACATGCAGGACTAATACGGAACTGAAAACCAGTTTAAGGGACTAAATTTAAACTTATGTTTTAAATAGGACAAATAACAGATTACACCCACCATTTGGGACTAATCGCCAATTATCCCTTATCTAAATTGAAAGTATGAGAGTTCTTCTCCTACGTACTAATCCACATCCACGGCAAATCAAAAACTCAAATGCATATGCAAATTCTAACTCCTAACTTCAGTTCATACCTATGATCTCTATACTATATGTATATAATTTAATTAATCAAACTGAAATTATGAGAGTTCTATTCATACTTATTAATCCACAGCAAATCAAAAAACTCAAATGTATGTGCAAAGTCTAACTCCTAACTTCAGTTCATACCTATGATTTATGTACTGTATGTAAACAATTTAATTACTCAAATTGTATATCTGGTAACAATAAGGTGGCATTTGGTATGCAAGATTCGAGACCATGGTCATTCTATTCCTATGTTTGGTACATAAGATTAAATCTCATTCTCATTACCAATGATTCTCTAATTCCACAAAAAATGAGATTAACCAATACCAAGATAAACTTGGTATTAGTTAATCCCAATTACATGGGATTAAGTTTTAATCATGCATCGGTCAAAAAACGAAACCAAATACTAACCAGATATTTGGATTAGAATGAAATTTAATTAAACTAACTATTATACCGGTTGAAATTTTAATTAAATTACTATTTTATCCTTTGATGTGATTTCAATACCACATCTAATCTCTATTGTGACAAATAGTAATAACTATTCCATTTCCATCCTAATTCTATTCTTATTGTCATTCTATTCCATTTGATTCCAACGTACCAAACGCAACCTAAGTGTATCGACTCAAATAAATCAAAAACTCAAACGCATGCGGAATCCCCAATTCCACGAGATTCGCCTAAGAACGCAACATGAGCAAATTAAAATCTAGCAAAAAAAAAAGCGCAATAATCTACGATTAAACGATATTCATTCATAGCTAGTGAGAGAGAGAAAGAGAGAGAAATACCCCATCGGTGGAGTTCGAGCCAAGCCATTATTGACCTGAAGTAGACCATACTTGGACGTATCGAAGATTTTCGAGATTGCGATTCCTCGATTTCGCAAAGCCGGATGAAGCGGAAGAAGCTCAAGCGCCGATATCGCGAGCGAAAACAATAATAGATACAGAATTGTTGTATGTAATGGAGAAGCCATGGCGAATTTGGTCATCGCCATTATTGGAGTTAAAGTTGAGCAACGGCCCGTTACTTATCATTATCAATAATTATCAATTAAAATAATTATTAATCGCAATTATATAATAATATTTAAGATAAGGCATATAAAGACATTGATTATGTGACCCAACCTTATCTAAAATGTGGAATTTTTTTATTTTTTTTTTTTTTAAGATAGTGAGGTGTTTCTAGAAATTACTTGTCCAAATCTTTGAAACTAATTTGATCAATTTTGGAATAGGGTTTGATTATATTTGGTCGATTTTATCGTATTATTTTTTCGGTGATCAATTTGAGATGAAAGATTTTGACGTAATCGCTTATTTATTTGGTTTGGCGTGTTCAGTTATTTATTTGGTCTCAAAGTTTTATTTGATTCAGAATGATATTTTTTCTCTAAGGCCAAATATGTCACTGGTCTTATTTTCAAGACTAACATTACTGACTCCACTACTGCCGGCATTCATCTATAATCGAATATGATACTTGCTCAGCTAGATGGTTTGCTTCTCACTGATAACATTTTGTATAGTTAACAGGTTAGAAGTTTTATATATTTTATTGTGACTCTCCCAGACATTGCCTATATTACCCATCGAGACAGTCAGTTCATGTTCGTTCTTCGGACCACTTACTACACAGTTATTCTTCGTATTCTTTGGTATGTCAGAGGCTTTTTATTTAATGAAATTATTTTTTTGACTCGGTTTACTCCAACCTTACAGGCATATTTTGATGCCAACCAGACTGGGATCTTGCTGATAAATACTCTATAATTAGTCGTAGTTTTCTCCTAGGCGACTCACTCGTTATTTGACTAAGTATGAAACAAATTGTAATTGTCCACTGCAATACTAAAATTAAGTATTGTGTTATCGCTGTACTTTAGCTTTGTTGACTTCTCTTTGACATGGGAGTCTCCTCCACAATAACTATTATTCTAAATTATAACAATCAAAGTACTATTAAGATCACTCATAATGACGTTTCCCATAAACACCAACCACATCGAAGATTGATTGTTATTTTATCCGCCATCAAATTTTTTAGAATATCATTTGTCTTCACTTAGTCAGCTTTACCGATTAAACTGCAAATATTTTCATCGAGACTCGTCCACCCGAACACTTTTATACTTTAGTTTCCTGACTCAAGTTCACATTTGTCTTATCACCTTTAGTTTGGAAGAGGTGTTCGTATATGGATCTTTATCCACTCGGTTACTTAGATCCTAAAAAGACAAAATCATAATCATTGCCTATATATAGACACCTCTGTACATTTCCATATAATGTAAGTTATAGATATCAATATATCGTTTCATATTCTCTCTCAATATTCCGCTTCTTCATTATTCTAGCATAACCCATAGAATACAATCTTAAGATGGAAAAAAATAATAATATAAAATGAAATTATACTCAAACTTTTAGGGTGGAAAGTGTAAATTTACCCAAGGCCAAATTGAGGAGCTCCTCTTATTTTTCCAAGCTCAGCCCAAGGCCACGCTATCTCCCGCCAGCCACCAAAATTATGAGTGGCACACATGCAATATTTAACCAACACGTGGCAGTAATCTAGTGGAACAGCTCAGCACAAGACAACCCAAATCACAAGTATTTTTGCCAAATTATTCCTCATGATTTCTATGGACTATATTACACTTAGTTGCCCTCAAGTTTGAGTATGATTGAAATTTACTCCCCATTTTTCGAACTTTTGTACATTTCCCTTAGTAATTTTGTTTGTAATTGATCCAATAATATAGTTCGAGCCAAATTATGGAGAAAACTGCAATTGGAAAAAAAATTGAGGGTATAAAATGTAATTTAACTTTTATTTTCTCAGCATTTGCCCTAATTCATGTGATCGTAGCAATGAAACGGAACAAACTAGAAACAAAAAACGAAATACTAAAGATTAAATTATACACGGAAATATACTATATAAATCAGTATATATTTTAGATCTGAGACCTTTATTTCACATTGGATGATTTAAGACACTGGATGTATTGAATTAAAATTAGTGTCCTTAGGCATGGGCATATATTATTAAAATATTAAAGACCACAGTACAATTATAACAAAACTTTGGGGTATAAAATGAGATGGGCTAATTACACTTTCCCATGTTTGACCAAATTATACTTTACACTCGTGTAGTATTTTCGTCATCACTTATACCTATTTGTTCAAAATAAAGTATGATGGTCCGTTAAAATTAACGTCAAATCTCAAAAAGTCAAAAATAATAAATTATTTAATATTAATTAACAATTATTTCATAGGTTGGGTCGGACCAGATAATATTCATTGTCCCATTTTTTTCTTTCCTTTATTGTTCCTAGGGATGGATCAGATCAATTCTGGTTGGGTCATATATACGGATATATTTGACATTTTATGCAATTATATTAAATATTTAACAATTGTGCTTAACTTTGAACCGCAAGTAGTAAGCGATGACGAAAATATTATAAGGGTATAAAGTGCAATTTGGTCAAACTATGGGGGAGCAAAGTATAATTAACCCAAATGGGATTTTTAGCAAACTTTGTAGGGGGCATAAAGTGTAGTTTAATCTAACTTTGGGCAATATATAAAGTTGTTTGAGAGAAGCAAAAAATTTCAAGAAGGGAGTGAGAGCAAAATGGGTTTATTATCACCTTCACAAAATGTGTTATTTCCAAATTTAGGAGTGTCCAAACAGGGCCTTAACAGGAGGATAAAATTTGGGGTGGTTTGTGTAAATAAAGAGGAGGAACCAAAGAAGGAGAAGCAATCCCTGTTTGGGAGGGTGACTGAGGCCTTGGATTTCTCAGCGGTTAGGTCAGCTGAGGATGCAGCGCTCTTGGAGGAAGCTAGGGAAGCTACTAAGTCAGGGGGAAACATGACTCGGGAACAGGTAAAAACTTAAGCCGCTGTTTGGTAACGTTTTTTTTTTTTTAAATATATATATATATATTGATAAATTTGGAGAGAGAGGGGTAAAAAATTAACGGATTTGTCGCGACAGATTTGGAAAGAGAGAAAGAGAAAAGGAGGAGGAGGAGGAAGAAGAAAGAGGACAAAAAGTAATAGAGGATTTCGGCGTGGGCGGTGGGAGGGCGGGGGTGGGGTTGGCGGCGGTGGGAGGGGAGTAAATATTATTGTTTAAAAAATTAGGGATAACAATATATTTTAAAAAAATATGGGTGTCAGTGATTTTTAAAAATATATATATATTTAAATAAGAGAAGAATATTCATGTTTTCTTATAAAAAAAAGTTGGTCAAATGAGATAACCGGTATTTTTGAAATGATAGGGGAGATATATAGTTTTGGACAAAATGATATGAGATGTAAGTGGTATAAGCCTTATATATATACTAGCGTATAACCCGTGCCTGAAGGCACGGGTGTAAAATAACAAAAATAAAATAAAGAATTGACCTATTTCGTTTAAACATTAACAATAAATAACAACCGATATTAATATCATGCACCTATTTAATTTGAATATCAATAATAACTAACAGTTGAACATCACTAATAACCAATAATTAAAATTAAAAAATGTATCGATGTAAAATAAGAAGATTATACATTCTTTACTAATTCATACTATTTATATACTATATAGAGTTTTTCATAAATTCTCTTTTCTATTCAGGCTATCTATTCAGGCTAATGACTCTTTTGATCCCTCACAAATACAACAGTTACTCAATTGGACTCTCAAATTTGGAAATCTCGGTGTTATGTTTTTACAATTAGGGAGAGAAAAAGACAATGAGAGGATTACGGGAATTAAGCGTCGTTGTTTCCATAAAATTTAGAGGCAATTAAGGATTAAGAATTAATTAGCCATTTGTTTCTATAAAAGTGATACACAATTAGGAATTAAGATGATTAGTTATAGGTGACAAATCCTATCAATTAATGATATACAATTATTTTCATTTCAACAAACTCAATTTCCTTTTATGGCCCTAATTTAAAAAAAAAATGAAAAGATCATACGGCCTTAAAATGTCAATAGTTTTGTCTCTCATCCGACGGTCGTGAATATACCCGTTTTGATTTATTATATAGATATTTAAAGAATTAAGGAATATATAAAAAAATACATGTTTCTTTTTTTTTTTGTAACTAAATAAACCATTTCTTTTTTATATTAATTAATTAATTCTCACTAATTAATGTGTTTTTTATATTCTCACTAATTGTTATATCTAATTAAGGAATTGTATAATTGTTCAATTATGTAATTAAATTAATTAAGGAAAATTGAGTCAACCTTTTACCAAAATTGATTTTTTTTTTATTTTTTTTATTTTATGTTTGTTCTTATCAGCATTTGTTTGTCCTCGTCAGTATTTTTTTTGTCCTAATCATATTTTGTTTGTCCTAGTCATAAGTTTGTCTTACTCAGCCAAAAATCAATTAATGATACACAATTATTTTCATTTCAACAAACCCAGTTTTCTTTTATGGCCCTAATTTAAAAATAAAAATAAAAATAAAAAGATCATATGGCCTTAAAATGTCAAGAGTTTTGTCTCTCATCCGACAGCCGTGAATATACCCGTTCTGATTTATTATATAAATATCTAAAGAATTATGGAATATATAAAAAAATACATGTTTTTTTTTTAACTAAATAAACCATTCATTTTTTATATTAATTAATCAATTCTCACTAATTAATGTGCTTTTTATATTCTCACTAATTGTTATATCTAATTAAGAAATTGTATAATTGTTCAATTATGTAATTAAATTAATTATGAAAAATTGAGTCAACTTTTTACCAAAATTGATTTTTTTTATATTTGTCCTAGTCAGCATTTGTTTGTTCTCGTCAATATTTTTTTTTGTCCTAGTCATATTTTATTTGTCCTAGTCATAAGTTTGTCATAGTCAGCCAAAAAGCCATCCTATTTTATTATATAGATATATTGATAAATTTTCCAATTTATTTTATTTATTTTTAACATGAAAGAGAAAAAAAAGACAAATAATTTCGAACGGCACCTAAAATCTTGATCGGTAGTTAGCATTTTATAGGGTTGATTATCTTACACCTTGTGGTTTGACCAAATTGCACTTTATACTTCTGTAATATTTTCTTCATCGTTTAATCCCTATAATTCAGACTTAAGTGCAACTATTAAATATTTAATAAATTTGCGTAACATAACAAATTTGCCCCTATGCACGACCCAACTCAACCTGGGAGAACAGAGGAAAGAGAAATGATTGCGAGAAATAGATATCATACATCCTACTCGAACAGGGGTATAAATGTCATTTGATATTAAATAATTTATTAATTTTGACTTTTTTAGGTCTAACCGTTAATTTTAACAGAAAATGCAACTATTACTGGTTAATCTGAACCAAAAGAGGGTAATTGATGGCGAAAATAACATTGGGAATAAAATGCAATTCAATCAAATCCCAATATAATTAACCCTAAAATGATTGTATTCTCACTAAATATATGCTATTTGTAAAAAATTAGGAGGGGCTAAAATATATACATTTATAAATAATTGAACTTAATTGCAATTAAGTAGTAATTACTGGGCTCTCTTGTCTCTTTTATTGCAGTATGGAGCTCTCAGAAGGAAAATTGGAGGGACATACAAAGATTTCTTCAAATCATATGTTGAGGGTAATAATACAATTTCCTCCATTTTTTTATGTTTATAATTTTCGTTAAATTTAATGATGAATTCTAAAAAAAAACAAAATCAATTTAATAAATTATTTGATGTTAATTGACATTTAAAGACCGAGTTGGGTCAAATAATATACATTTGCCTTTTTTTTACTTTTCCTTATTTCATGAGTTGTGTCGCGTTGGACGGTAAATTTGTTATTTTATGTAATTATGCTAATTATTGGATTAGTTATACTTTGTCCCCTGGTAATTTGACCGAGTTACACTTCACACCCGTGTGATATTTTCGTCATCACTTAACCCATGTTGTTCAGACTATAAGTGCAACTGTTAAATATATAAAAGAATTGCATAAAATAACAAATTTACCCTTATATTCGACCCGACCTGACCTGACATGGGGGAATAAAGGAAAGGGAAAAAAATAGAGACAAAAAGATATTACCCGACGTGACTCGCTCTGATTCGGCAGTATAAACATCAATTAATATTAAATAAATTACTAATTTTGATTTTTTTAGATTTGGCTGTTAATTTTAATGGAAAATGTAGCTATTGCACTTTAGTCCAAACCACAAGAGGAGTAAGTGATGATGAAAATATACAGGTTAATCACATATTGTACCCATGTGGTTAGGCCGAATTATACTTTCACCCTATAGTATTTTTGTTACTACTTACACCTCCTGTGCTTAAGACGTAGGTGCAATAGTTAAAAATCTAACAAGACTGAGGGTTTTTTCATCATTTCACTTAACAAATTAGGATAATTTTGTTATTTTCTTCCAAATAATTCATAGGGTCTTATTTGAAAAATTATCCAAAATTTAAGGGCCAGAATATTTTTTTTCCTTTGATTCTCGCCCTCCCTCCCTCAGCTCATTTGGAGGTTTGGCCGTTAATTTTAATGAAAAATGTAACCAGTAAACTTTAATCTGAATCGCGTAGGGATTAAGCGCTGATATATATATATATATATATATATAGGGTTACTAAATCTTGTTTATTTATGGGTGTTATTAGTGGAAGGACAATATGTGGAAGAAGGATGGGTGGACAAGACATGCAAAGTGTGCAAGAAAGACACAAGGGGAGAGCCAAGGCAAGTAGACAAGTTGGGGAGATATGTTCATATGGCATGTCTTGACAAGTCCAATTCAGGAAACTTTTTTACTAGACTTTTTTCTTTCCAAAAATAGAAAGAAAATTAATTATACTTAGATTTAATTTTTGTAATATATATACATGTAATTTTTTATTTTTTTTTTGTCGTATTTTTAAGACAATTTATATTTGAAATTTTTGTTCAACAGTCTACCGTTTTAAAATTTTAGTTCTTGATATCCTAAACTTCTGGGTCTTTTGTACAAGCTCACACAACTTGTTTTGGACAAAAATATCCCAATTTTTTCGTCAAATTTGCAAAGAAAAAAAAAGGTACAACAACTTTCATCGTTAGCAACTTTGACACACGAAAAAAAAATTCACAAAAAGTTTATTCAATTTCAGAAGTGAAATCAATTGGAGTTGTTGAACGTAATCTCGTGATATTCGAATCCTACGATCAACTACTATTAAAAATCAATAAGAGGAGATATGTATCATTTGGACAGAATAATTTAGACTTATTGCAAAATATAAAAAATAAGTCACGGGACAAACCTAGTAACTCGATGGATTAAGTGCATATTGGACCCCAAAAAAGCCTTTACTTTTTTGGTGTTTCGGTATGGGCCTTAAGCACTTTTTCTCTCTCTCTCTCTCTTTTTTTTTTACAAAAATCTTATTTAATAAATATATGATAGTTGTCTGACAAAATTGCCCTCCATGTATTCCTATCACAACAAATATTCACCGTTACAGCCACAACAACCATCGTCTACTACGATCGAGATGCAATAAATATTCACCACTATAACACAAATCCACTATCACTGTTGAATCCGTCACAAACACGATAAAAATTATCAAATAAACTCAAATCTATAATTTGTAAGAAAAATGGAATTTTCAAATCTGAAACGCAGAGAAAGAGAGATCAAAACACAAAAATTACAAATCTTCAATTTTTTTTTGCAAAAATTATACAAATCTAATACATATTTCTAAAAAAAATAGATTTGTTATTTTTTCTTTCAATTGGAACTTGGAAAAAAAAAAAGAATTTTCTAGATTTGAAACCAGGGGAGGAGGAGGGAGAGAAAAAGAGAGGTCATCTAGTGGTGGTGGAGGTCTTCGATGCGACGACAATGACGATGAAAAAAAGGAGCCGATGGTGTTTGTTGTTGCCACAGTGGACAACAAAGATGGTTGCAACCGTTTTGATGGAAACATCATTACAATGGGCAGTGAGTGATGGCATTTTCTTTATTGCATAATTTTTCTCTTCTGCGCCAGTCACATGATTAATTTTAACGGTAAAATTGATCTGAAATAGCCAATTGAACGAAATTAAATCAAAAACAAAATTCAAGGGACAAATTATAACAATTAAAAGATGAATTTTAAACCATGTAATCCAACTACTTATATCATTTAATATTTCAACAAACTATCAAAACAATTAATGAGAATCACGTTATATAGAAAGACACATATGAATACAAATACATATTGATGATGCCTGAAACTGGGGATCATGATGACTAATGAAATGTTCCTGCAGTTCTTAGCTCTTCGCACAAAATGTACCTGTGAGAATTCTTATATCGGGAATCTGCATATTGATGAAGAACTTCCAGCGTGAGAGTAAATATCTCAAATAAAAAAAACTTCTAGTTTGAATGTACGGGGAATTTGAGTTTACCTTCACTTCTCCATGCTCTGAGTATTTATTATATTAGACCTTTCTTTATTTTCTACAATTACAAATCTTCATTATTCTCTACCATTATAAATCTCTAGTCTTTATTTTACAATTACAAAATCTTCTTTATTATTATAATCATATCATATTAATTTAGAAACAATTACAAAATCTATATTCTTGTATAAATAGGATCATTTTATGTAATGGAAAAACATTGAATCTTGATTTCTTACATAGTATCAGACTAACCGATCTTCACTCCTCAAAAATTCATTTATTCTTCTCTTCTCCCTACTATTTAGTTGATTTCTCTGCTTTCTTCCATCGGTCTTCAACCTACCTATTGGCTGCTGCTTGCGCTACTGATTTTTTGTTCAGTTGATTTTCTGATTTTCCAGCCTTGGTCCGAGATTTGACCAGACATCCTTCTATTTAGCCTTTCATCGTTGTTTTTCTGACATGACTCCCTTTTGCTGCTCAAGTGTTGTGCTTACAAAATTATAGAAACCACCCTAGTAGTTTCGAAAATTCACTGAGTACCCCAAAATTTACCAAAATAACCCCATTATTTTCAGAATTTACCCGTCTCTTCTCTTTAACTTTCTACAAGTTTTTATTTACACCACGCATTTTTTTTTCGAATTACCATTTCACCTGCCTCCTCATCTCAATCATGTTTACTATACCCACATCCATGTCCCAATGTTAATTGTGCTTTGGGATTGGTCATTTGGTTCGCAACTGCTATTGGCTCTCTTCTTTTGCACGACCATTCATTCCTCTATCACTGAACTCTGCCTTTGCAGGCTTACAGATTATTCTACCTCAATTGCATCAGAATAATCAAACTTCACAGTGGACACTCAATGATCCCAGCTGGTATCCTGACACTAGAGCATTTATTCATATGACGGGCAACCCCTCTCTCTTGCAGCAGTACACACCATATAGTGGGTCTGACTCTATTCAACTTGGCAATGGTAATCACCTACCAATATATACAGGTAACATGACACTACCACTTGCCTCCTTATCCTTTTTTCTTAATAATATCTATGTTGTTTCTTCGATGCGTAAAAATTTACTCTTCATTTCTTTTATGCTTTTGATGCTCACCACTTCTATATCTTTGATCTCACCTCTGGTTCTCTCCTCTATAAAGGCTTATGTAAGGACGGTCTCTATAAGTTACATGTCATCTCTCATTGCCTACACGCTTTATTTGCCTCGGTCAACTCATCTACCATTTGGCATAATCGGCTAAGTCATCCATCTACTAAAGTAATGTCTTGGGTTCCAATAAATTGTTATATACTTCCTTTAAATTTAAATCCTTATTCTATTCTGGTGTGCTTTGGGTAAATCCACACATTTCCCGTTTTCGAGCTCACATGAAATAAAAACTTATTTTTCTTTTACTTTTATTAACTTTGATGTATGGCAATCTCATGTGCTTTCTATCTCCGGTTATAAATATTATGTGTTGTTCACCAACGACTATACTCGATTTACTTGGCTATACTTCATGAAACAAAAATTTGAAGTTCTCCAATATTTCAATTTTTTTTAGCCTATGTCCAAACTCAATTTGCCACACAAGTCTAATAATTTCAAAGTGATAGTGGTGGGGAATATGATAGTGGCCCCTTCAAATCTTTTTGTTCCTCCTTAGGTATTCATCATAGACTTTCTTGTCCTCGCCCTCCCAAACAAAATGGCATTGTCGAATGGAAACACCGCCACATTGTTGACATGACCCGTACCCTCCTTCTCACAAGTTGTGTTCCTTTCCATTGCTGACCTGAAGCAGTCTCCATTGCAATCTACCTAATCAATCGTCTCTCCTTCTCTAAACTTCAGTGGTCCTCATCATTCTCCTATCTTTATGACCATGCTCCTTTCTACTTTGAGCTACATGTGTTTGGTTATGTATATTATCCACATTTAGGTGTTTACTTAACGATTAAAATTTTGCCAAGAACTGTTGAATGTGTGTTTTTAGGCTACAGCTTGCAGCACAAGGGTTATCGTTGTCTAGACCGCATAACTGACAAGGTATACATTTCCCAATATGTTCGTTTTAATGAACAACACTTTACGTTTGCATCTAACATCAGAAACACTCTATTAAACCCATTATCATGGGTATTTGTTCCTCTACTACCACCAGCTTCTGTTTAACATTTATAATCGGCTACACAAAACAGTGTTTCGCCTTCTATTCATCAACCATTTCCATATCATTATTAGCGCCGACAAAATCGACCCTCATAACCTAATCCTTATGTTGTTGCCACCTACGAGGCTCATCCAGTTCCTTCGCAACATTCAATGATCACACGTCATCGAGATGGTACACGTTGTCCTCTTATTCAGACAGATGGTACAATCCGATATCTTCTCCCACAGGCTCTACTTGCTTAACTTCCATATTTCCCTAACAAGCCTACTTGCTATACTCAAGTTGTTCGTGTCCGTGAATGGCATAAAGTCATGACCACTGAATTTAATGCCTTACTGAAGAGCAAAATTTGGGTTCCTGTCCCTCATTTCCTGCATCAACATGTTGTGGATTGTAGACGGGTCTTCAAATTCAAGCACAAAGCAGATAGTTCCATTGAGCGATACAAAGCTCGTCTAGTTGCCAAGGACTTTCATCGACAGACGGGTGTTAACTTTGATGAGACATTTAGTCCTATAATCAAACCTTCTACTGTTCGTACTGTGCTCAACCTTGTTGTATCTTTCAAGTGGACGTTGTGCCAACTCGATGTGAAGAATGCTTTTCTTCATGGCGTTTTAGATGAAGCAGTCTATATGGCACAAACACCTGGTTTTATAGATCCAACTTGTCCTCATCATGTCTGTCATCTACAAAAGGTTATCTATAACCTTAAACAAGTGCCCCGAGCTTGGTTCTAACATCTCAATATGTTTATCTTGCAGTATGGTTTTACCCAAAGTCGAGCAAATCATTCCATGTTTATCTGTCGCTATAACTCTGCAGTGATGCTTCTTATTTTATATGTTGATGATATTGTACTCACTAGGGATGGTCATGGGCCGGGCCGGGTTTAGACTAGTTGTAAGACCTCGATTTAGCTTGTACGTCATTTTAATTTCAATTGAGAGCATTTAGAAAATGTCGAAAAAAAAAAAAATTAAGATAAAAATAAAAATAAATAAATAAATAAAAATGAAATAAAATGATAATTGGGTCAAATTGCAAATTTGGGAACTTATCCTAAATTCGAGATGCGCAAATTTCAATCGAATTCTAGAATAAAAATTTTAAGGATCGAAATGTAATTTCAGAAAAACTTAAGAAAAAAGGAAAAAAAAAGAATGAGAATGAGTTTAAAATAGGAACATAGTGGGAGATAGGGGGAGAGAAGTGTAATTCAAACAAAAAAAAAAAAAAAAAAAAAAAAGAAGAAGTTTATGTCCGTGCGAAAGCATCCGGCCGGCAGTAAGGAGATCGAGAAAATGGAATTCAACGTGGCAGGCGATTGATCACTCTTACACCACCATTCTCATGCATATATATACACATACACACCACGTCGATGGCGCCACGGAAGAACACGCCATGATCTCAGAAATCTAGAGAGAGAGAGAGAGAGAATCGGAGGAACGGAGGCTGTTTTGTGATCGCCGGCAGTGTGAGTTTTCTGTTTGTGTTTTGTCTTCCGTTCCTCTTCAGCGAAAGTATAGAAGTCGTCCGGCCGTGAGAGGTCTGTCGTGGGTGTGTAGGCGTGAGCAGAGTAGTGTTCGGCGGGGGAATTCGCCCGTGGAAGTGTTACAATTTATCGACAATCGGGGAGATGGGAGTTGTTCGGTTCGACGAGGTGCATGGGTAGGTGAAACCTGTTACCGACAGTGGGTGTACCGACAGTGGGTTTTGACGTCGTTGTTCACCCGTGACGGAGGGGATATGAGTGTTCCGGTGGGGGATGGTGTAGGGCCGGCGGTGAGGGCAACGAGGCGTGGGAGGCCTCCGGTGGACGGTAACGGTAGAGAGAGAGAGCATATGGCTGGCCGGAAGTGAATTGAAACAGAAACAGAGACGGTAGCGCAAGCAGGACGAAAAAGAAGAAAGATGAAGAAAAGAAAAAAAAAAAAAAATAGAAAAAAAAAGGGGAAATTGCAGAAACCACCCCAAGAAAATCCAAAACCCATCTCGTAGTCGCCAAACATTTCAGAAACAGGTGAAACTTCAATCGATTATTAATTCTCGTTAAATTAAATTTTAGTTAGTGTTACAAATCCTAAAATCATAATAATTTCGTGACGATTAATTAATTTTAAGTACGTGGTACATAAAATTAGTAACGATTCGGAATATAGGGTTTGCATTACATGATTAGGATGTTTTAGATAAGATATTAATTTAGACTCTGCCGCTATTAGATTCGCAGACACCGGCGTTCGGATAGAGTGCGGTCAGTGTCAGTTTTGCAAAACGGATATCGAGGTGAGTGTACTGTCTTCTTACGAAACTATTTTTCTATGTATATATGTATATGATGGAATATGCATTTAATTAGTTTGTATGAATTTATAAATGATATGGATCAAGCAGGATTTGGGTGAGTTAGTAAACTGAATTTTCGGAAGATTTCGGTGGTTTTCAAAATGAAGTGGAAAATGAATTTTTGTTGGAATTGGTAAAATCAGACGGTGTTTTAAAAGAGAATAAAAACATATGTTTTTCTAAAAATGCCTGGTTTCTAAAAATAAAGGGTGGAAAAGTGGTTTTGATAAAAATTAAACGATATTTATTGAGTTGTGATTCGATGATGCTGTATTTGATTTGACGATACCATAGTATTTGTCTGTTTCGGTAGAGTGAGGTTATCCGCTTCGGCGGAGTGATGTTATCCGCTTCGGCGGAGTGATGTTTATCTGCTTCGGCAGAGTGATGTTAGACGTTTATACTGCGCAGTGATTATCCGCTTCGGCGGAGTGATGGGTGTTCGTAGGAAGGCATATCCTACGGATGGTACGGTACCGTTGCAAACTCTCGATCGTGAGGTTAAAACGATCACTAGGGCTGGCCAGTGTGTGTGGGTTGGAGGTGTGTGTTTGAGATTGGTGCTTGAGATGTGGTGTTCTACGTATATTGGTTGATTTGATATTATTTATTATGATGATTGGTATGATTTTATGCTAGATGGATTTGGATGGAACTTATCTCTATCACTTTATTTTCATTGCTTATATGCTTATGTTTGATCCATACTTAATTGTGGAAATATGTAGAACGTATTAATATTTTAAAAATGTTTTACTAAGAAGGCAGTACACTCGCAGGTGCAGCAGCTAGGAGTCGGTCCCCTACTGGCACTAGGTAAAACTACGTGATGAAGTCATATAGGCGATTGAGAGAAGCTGTCAAAGGTGAACCTATAAAAGGTTCATGGATAGATACTTTTAGGTAAATAAATTTCGGGACAGGTGTGTCTCCCATAGTAGATGTTTGTATTATACAGTAGGTGTATATTGTCATTTGTTTGGATGTTTGGGTATTGATGATGTCATGTTATAGTCACGCCCGCCTCGGGATGACGGGTGCCCGGGACGGGTTGTGACAATTTTGGTATCAGAGCCTAGGTTATAGGTTCTGTAGACTTGTCAGGAGATGGGTCGATAGAAGACCATAAGATAGGAGGATGTGCCAGTCGTCTAGTCAGTAGGGGACATGAGATAGGGTGTCAATAGGTGAGCTCTGTGAATGATAGGTCTTTTATTTCATTAGTTGGTGTGTTGGCCTGGTGCATGGAGGGATGTCTTCCACAAGATAAGAAGGTTAAGTTAGACAAACCACAAATTTCGTCGTTATCAATATACTAGATGATATGGCAGAACGCACTTAAGTCAAAATAAGAAACAATATTCAAAGGGAGTAAATCGCTTTCTAGGCAATCTGAAAGGAAACTGTGACGTTACCGGACAAGAATTTAATTTGATAGCACTTTTTAAATTGATTAATAGACGGAGTAATAGTTGTGGCATGTAGCAGGGTCGTAGGAAAGGATATATATAAGAGTAACCGAGGATTGTGGATCTAGGAGGATAGTAGGTGCATGTGAAGATAATCCATTTGAAATGAGTAATATAGAGTTGCGGGTGGAGTCAAATTTGGGAGGAATGTATTGATGGGAAAACATATCTATTACCTCAGTTAGTCTGATAGGGGGATTTAGGAAGTTACAAAAGTGTTAAAGAAAAGATATCACAAGTCGGTACGCAGATGCTGTTCAAACAAGTTTCGGCAGTGGATACTGTAATAGCTAGGGATTTTCCCTATGTAGTATCGAGAATTAACAGGGTGCTTGTAAGCGTGATTAGTAATTGTGGTTGTTGTTTAATCAGTTCCATAATGATAAGGAGGTGAACGTTCGGCTCGTAAATTGGTTAAGTATACTGGTGTTAATGAATGTGGGGAAACTGAGATTTGAAATTATAATCTTGGGATTTTAAAGGCGATTGCTATGGAATAGGAAAAATTGGGTGAATTAACGATGGATTGCATTTAGTTGAATTTGAATAATTTTGGGGGGGAGAAAAAAAAAAAAAATTTAAAAAAATAAATTAGAATATCAACTAAACAATTTATGTAGACCTGGTGTGTGTTTCCATAAAGATGCGATGTTGGTAACGTAAAAGTTAGAGTGGATAGGTTGTTAAATGAGTTGCAACAAATAGGGTGTCAGATTTTTTTTGAGAAGGGTATTTGTGACCGAAAATTTGAGACTATGACGTGGTAACAACGGTGATCCGGTCGAAAGTAGAGAAGAGCATGTCAAACATCTCCGGAATGCGCTACTAAGGCAGTGGCTAGCGCATTAAATATGACTAGTGCTCCTAAGGCATAGCATTCAAGTGAATCCAAAGGAAGTCGATGTGGTGGATTGACGGTATATGGAGAAGGCTGAGAACATGTGACGGAAATTCGAAACTTTTTGAAACTAGTAGAGATCGTATTCGTTCTAACGTTTAGTGACATCTCCTATATGAAGGGATTTGTGCTTTAAGTCGGAAATTGGAAAAAAAAAAAAAAAAAAAAAAAAAAAAACAGAGTTGCGCATATTTTGGTTATTCATACTAATGTGTGTGTCGAGTTGAGATCTTTGTAAGTCTATTAGGCAATTGGTCGGGTGACCACTCAAATTGAGCTTGTAAGTATGAAATTGATATTTATCGATTGTATGGTAGAAGCGTAGAGGTGAGTTGTTTGTTCCTATTAATTTATGGGATAAGTTGAGGCCTTGTAAGTTTAGTGGGCGGCTGGTCAGTTGGTAACGCTATTTGGTACTGATTTTTTTTCCCGTGGTATAGACATGTGAAGGTCGGATATCCAGCTAAGAAGGTTTGGCAATGCAATGGGAATTGACTGTAGAGCTGATTAGCGTGTCTGAAGAAATGATGAAGCTTGGAAATTCGAATTAAAATGTGTAGGGGTGATAATGCTAATTTACAGATGAGACCTTAAAAGAAGTGCCTAGAATAAGATATGCAATACCCCGAAAATATTAACTATACTATAACGGCGTGAGTATAATTAGTAGATGGGAATAGAAATGGGAAATTACGACATTTGTTATTCGGTAATTTGTTAGTCAAGATAAGGCCGAGAAATAACGAAATCTCTAGGTGGGCTACGATAGCCTTGATCTATACCAGAAAAGAAAAGGGAGAGTAGTTCGAAGAGTGTTTTCCTAATGCGCATATCCAATGTATGTTTATATATTGATAATATTGTTCGATTGCGTGATGCACCAATTTAATGCTAGCATTAAAATTAAGTAAGCACAAGATATTTTTTTTAAATCAAAAGGGATAAGGACTAGTAATTCTAGGAATTTTATCAATCGGTTATTCGAAAACTTAGAACTGGAATTCTGAAATCATAAGTATTGTCGCCATATGGTGAGCTGGACAATAGTTGTTATCAAAGTAAAAGAAGTCGTCAGTGTACGAACAATCTGTGGGGGAAACTGTAGTGTCAAAAGCTGATAATTATTTGAACATGCGGATTAAAATTTTCCCTACTCCTTTAGTTGTCTAAGTAGAAGTTGATACCTTGTTCCAGTCATGAATCAATGGATTATCAGGGAACACGATTCAGGTGTTAGAAGATATGTTGAGGGATTGTGTCATGAAAGTTCCTAGTAAAGGGGATGATTGTGCGATGTTAATAAAATCTGGTCACGCTAATAACTATCTTGTTGTCAATCGTGGTAACGTCGCATAAAGTGTTATATGAAAAGGATGCGGGATTCTGATCGGATAGACTGAACTGAGATAGGAAAACGAAACTTTTGCGAGATTTAAAAAAATAGCCGATGTGACTACTTTTTTTTTTTTTTTTTACTAGAAATTGGAAGTTATTGAGATGTTACGGGACAAGGAGAATTTAAAATATCCTTGAGATGATATGTATACACGATATAATAATTTTACAGTTAGTAGCTAGTAACTATTAGAATGTATCGATCTCGTTGTGACTGGGGTGTACCTATGTCCTTTGAGTTGTATCTATACGTGGATATATGTTTGAGTCATGTTAGGTAGGTAGAAACAAACTTGAAGCATGTAACCATGTCAAAGACTTGGTAAAATGGGAAGATATGAAATAAATTCTTATAGGTTATTTGTTGATATATTTGAGTTGTAGTTATGAGAATAGGGGATATTTAGGTATTATGAAAGATATCGATATGAGTATTAGAGAGTTGAGATAAGCATCGGGGTTAATAATAGTGGAGCTATCTGTGCTTATGAGATTGATGACAATTACTATTAGGTTAAATGTTGAATGGAAAATATTGTTGCAACGGGCGACTAGAAAAGGTCGGATGAAATAGATAAGTGCCAGTTACGATGGAATGAAATAAACTCAATGTACTGGAATATTTTCAGCATATAGTGTTGCTACTGATTTTAATTTTATCAGAGTAGCGCAATGGAAGCAGTGGAAACATGAGATTCTTAAATAGTGGGTTATCCGTGTTAAGTGTAACCGACCACGGGCACCTTGTTTGTTAGATGGTTATGTTTGACGAGAAAGTTGTTGATTATAAATTTTGAGACGTTCTAGGATGATGAGACTATATATCGGAAATAGTTGTTTTAGAATCACATAAGACGAGTATAACTTTGTGATGCGACTTTGACGTATCAGTAGCCTGATGAAAATTTCGGGACGAATTTTTTTTTTTAGGAGGGAAGAGTTGTAAGACCTCGATTTAGCTTGTACGTCATTTTAATTTCAATTGAGAGCATTTAGAAAATGTCGGAAAAAAAAAATTAAGATAAAAATAAAAATAAATAAATAAATAAAAATGAAATAAAATGATAATTGGGTCAAATTGCAAATTTGGGAACTTATCCTAAATTCGAGATGCGCAAATTTCAATCGAATTCTAGAATAAAAATTTTAAGGATCGAAATGTAATTTCAGAAAAACTTAAGAAAAAAGGAAAAAAAAAAGAATGAGAATGAGTTTAAAATAGGAACATAGTGGGAGATAGGGGGAGAGAAGTGTAATTCAAACAAAAAAAAAAAAAAAAAAAAAAGAAGAAGTTTATGTCCGTGCGAAAGCATCCGGCCGGCAGCAAGGAGATCGAGAAAATGGAATTCAACGTGGCAGGCGATTGATCACTCTTACACTACCATTCTCATGCATATATATACACATACACACCACGTCGATGGCGCCACGGAAGAACACGCCATGATCTCAGAAATCTAGAGAGAGAGAGATAGAGAATCGGAGGAACGGAGGCTGTTTTGTGATCGCCGGCAGTGTGAGTTTTCTGTTTGTGTTTTGTCTTCCGTTCCTCTTCAGCGAAAGTATAGAAGTCGTCCGGCCGTGAGAGGTCTGTCGTGGGTGTGTAGGCGTGAGCAGAGTAGTGTTCGGCGGGGGAATTCGCCCGTGGAAGTGTTACAATTTATCGACAATCGGGGAGAGGGGAGTTGTTCGGTTCGACGAGGTGCATGGGTAGGTGAAACCTGTTACCGACAGTGGGTGTACCGACAGTGGGTTTTGACGTCGTCGTTCACCCGTGACGGAGGGGATATGAGTGTTCCGGTGGGGGATGGTGTAGGGCCGGCGGTGAGGGCAACGAGGCGTGGGAGGCCTCCGGTGGACGGTAACAGTAGAGAGAGAGAGCATATGGCTGGCCGGAAGTGAATTGAAACAGAAACAGAGACGGTAGCGCAAGCAGGACGAAAAAGAAGAAAGATGAAGAAAAGAAAAAAAAAAAAAGAAAAAAAAAAAGGGGAAATTGCAGAAACCACCCCAAGAAAATCCAAAACCCATCTCGTAGTCGCCAAACATTTCGAAAACAGGTGAAACTTCAATCGATTATTAATTCTCGTTAAATTAAATTTTAGTTAGTGTTACAAATCCTAAAATCATAATAATTTCGTGACGATTAATTAATTTTAAGTACGTGGTACATAAAATTAATAACGATTCGGAATATAGGGTTTGCATTACATGATTAGGATGTTTTAGATAAGATATTAATTTAGACTCTGCCGCTATTAGATTCGCAGACACCGGCGTTCGGATAGAGTGCGGTCAGTGTCAGTTTTGCAAAACGGATATCGAGGTGAGTGTACTGTCTTCTTACGAAACTATTTTTCTATGTATATATGTATATGATGGAATATGCATTTAATTAGTTTGTATGAATTTATAAATGATATGGATCAAGCAAGATTTGGGTGAGTTAGTAAACTGAATTTTCGGAAGATTTCGGTGGTTTTCAAAATGAAGTGGAAAATGAATTTTTGTTGGAATTGGTAAAATCAGACGGTGTTTTAAAAGAGAATAAAAACATATGTTTTTCTAAAAATGCCTGGTTTCTAAAAATAAAGGGTGGAAAAGTGGTTTTGATAAAAATTAAACGATATTTATTGAGTTGTGATTCGATGATGCTGTATTTGATTTGACGATACCATAGTATTTGTCTGTTTCGATAGAGTGAGGTTATCCGCTTCGGCGGAGTGATGTTATCCGCTTCGGCGGAGTGATGTTTATTTGCTTCGGCAGAGTGATGTTAGACGTTTATACTGCGCAGTGATTATCCGCTTCGGCGGAGTGATGGGTGTTCGTAGGAAGGCATATCCTACGGATGGTACGGTACCGTTGCAAACTCTCGATCGTGAGGTTAAAACGATCACTAGGGCTGGCCAGTGTGTGTGGGTTGGAGGTGTGTGTTTGAGATTGGTGCTTGAGATGTGGTGTTCTACGTATATTGGTTGATTTGATATTATTTATTATGATGATTAGTATGATTTTATGCTAGATGGATTTGGATGGAACTTATCTCTATCACTTTATTTTCATTGCTTATATGCTTATGTTTGATCCATACTTAATTGTGGAAATATGTAGAACGTATTAATATTTTAAAAATATTTTACTAAGAAGGCAGTACACTCGCAGGTGCAGCAGCTAGGAGTCGGTCCCCTACTGGCACTAGGTAAAGCTACGTGATGAAGTCATATAGGCGATTGAGAGAAGCTGTCAAAGGTGAACCTATAAAAGGTTCATGGATAGATACTTTTAGGTAAATAAATTTCGGGACAGGTGTGTCTCCCATAGTAGATGTTTGTATTATACAGTAGGTGTATATTGTCATTTGTTTGGATGTTTGGGTATTGATGATGTCATGTTATAGTCACGCCCGCCTCGGGATGACGGGTGCCCGGGACGGGTTGTGACACTAATGTAATACAAAAAAATGTTGAGCCCTAGCCCGGCCCGACTCGGTGATCGAGCCTTAATTCAATGCCCAAGCCCGACCCTATTAGAAAAATTTAAGCCCAAAGCCCGGCCGACTGGCCCCTAGCCCTATTTTTTTTTTTAAATTTCAAATATAAATACAAAAAATTCAACACCAAACCAACAAAAAATATTAAAATTACAATTTTTAAAGGTAAACCAATATTCCAAACAAATCAAACCAATAAGAAATATTAAAATTACAATTTTTAAAGGAAACCAATATTCTAAATATTAGGGTTTTATTGTAATGTATATATATATATATTTAAATATCTTTCGGGCAGGCCCTAAAATTTTTGGGTTTTGCCTAAGCCTGACCCTAATTTTGATCGGGCCCTAATACCTAGGCCCAGGCTCAGCCTGTGGGCTCAAACCCTAAGCCCAAGCCCTTAAAAAATAGGGCCGGGCAGTTCGGGCTGGGTGGGCCCCCAAGCCCATGACGATCCCTAGTACTCACTGACAATCAACCATTACTAATTTCATCGTTCATCACAACTCTTGGTAAGGAGTTTGAGTTTAGTGACTTTGGTTCCCTATCTTACTTTCTGGGCTTTGAAGCAACTTTCTCATCTATTGACTTACGTCTCTCTCAACTCAAGTATACTATCGATCTTTTTGCACGATTCTCGATGATATAATGCAAACCTTGCAACACCCTTGTATGTGCTAAGACTCAGTTGTCATCTCAAAACGGGGATCTTTTATCAGATGCCGCTAAGTATCGTCAATTTGTTGGCTCCTACAATATCTCACTTTTACCAGACCAGACATTGTTTATGCTGTTCATCATGTTGCTTAGTTCATGATCCAACCTCTGACGTACCACCTAATAACCGCCAAATGAATCCTTTGTACATAAAAGGGACTTTGAACTTTGGCCTCATTTTTCAGCGTAGTGTTACCCCCTTGACCCTCAAGACTTATTTTAATGTTGATTGGGTAGGTTGCCTTGACTCCCGTCGCTCTACTATTATAACTTCTGTGTTTTCTTAAACTCCAATTTGATCTGTTGGACCGCTAAGAAAAAATCCAATGTCTCTCGATCAAGTGTCGAAATTGAGTACTGATCTCTTGCCCACGTTTGTGCTGAATTCACTTGGGTACTTTATCTATTCTAGGAATTGCAAATTCCCATATCCACGCCCATCACCTTACTTTGTGATAATCTAAGCACTACATACATGACCTCAATTCTTGTGTTTCGTACTAATTATATTGAATTGGATAATCACTTGATACAGGAACACATTCTTACTGGCACACACTAAGTTCAATTTGTTCGTTCTACTGACTAGCTCACAAACATATTTATCAAGAGATTTTACAAAACACGTTTTCATCTTCTATGAACCAACCTCGTCTCTCCAGGTTAGCCGAATTTGTAGGGGACTATTAAACCTCTTTTTATTTTCTACAGTTACAAATCTTCTTTATTTTCTACCGTTACAAATCTCTAGTCTTTATTTTACAATTATAAAATCTTATTTATTATTGTAATCATTTTATATTAGTTTAGGAACTATTATAAAATTTGTATTCTTGTATAAATATTGAATCTTGATTTTTTATTAATAGATCTTCATTTGATCAAAAAAATTGGAGGGAGACTACCCGATAACGAATCCGTTACGAGAATATATCATATTTCAAACATTCCATCTGGGTCAAAGCCCAAATTTGGATCTCGCGGGTCTGATCCGTCTCCTCAGCCCATTGGTAAAAATGGCGGGAAAGCCTCACCTGCAATTGGCGGGAAAATACAGATACATAGTTAGCGCGGGAACCGCCGATTGTATACCCCTCCGCTCGGAAGAGAGTGAGACTGTGTTCTGTGCGTGATCGCCCAGAGAGAGAGAGAGAGCAATGGTGGGACTGCCGTACGATTTCATCGCGAATCCTCTCGGAGCCGTCAGATTGACGTTCGACAAGGCAATGTCCTCTCGCTCCGATGCCGCCTTTTTCGACAACAAGGATTGGGGCGTCGCCGATCTCTTCCGCGAGTTTCTCGACAACGGTGGCCTCTCTAAGGTTCGATCTCTACTTCACTTTCCTTTTTATTTAACGTAGTTGGCTGATTTTGTTAGAAGTGTATAATTTCTTGTACCTACTTTTTTTTTTATCAAACCCTAATTTTTGGCTTTTGTCCTGATAACTCAAACTTGTAATTTTTCATTTGTTGATTTGTCGATAGAAAGCATGTATGTGCAAGCCGCTAAGTATACGCAGTTAGATGCATACTGGAAAGTGATTTTTTTGTTCGATTCAATCTCTTTCCGATATGAATTGTAGGCAAGAAACTTCATTCAAACAAATTGTCTAGTTCAAGTTCAATTGATTGGTGTGATAAAAGGATAGAGGAAAAGAGAAAAAAATGTATTTTTGTATATCCTACATGATATCAAAGCCATGTCTTTTCTTTGATTTGGGCGTGTTAAATCCGACATCAATGTAGGGCCCCCCGATATTTGTTCCGAGTGGTTTGTCAAAAACTCCACCTTGTGCATGAGAGGACTTTGAATCCCACATCAATATTGGGGCCTTCTCTCAATATCTGTTTACAGTAGTTTGTCAAAAAGTCCACCCTATACCCTGTGCGTAAGAGGACTTGTTGAATCTCACATCGATGTTGGGTCCTTCTCCAGATATCTATTCGTAGTGGTTTGTCAAAAGTCCACCCTACGAGTGAGGGGCTTGTTGAATCCCACATGGCTTGTGTTTCTTGATCCTGAGCCATATATAAAGGCTAAGCAATCCTCATCTTACAATGCGTCTTTTAAGAGCGAGTTAGGCCTATTGGGTTCCTCCGGTGATCAAGAATATACTACCATTTAAATGTGTTAGTATTTCTAAAATGTTGTTATTTTTTCTAGTATTGCTGGTAATGATGGTTTTATCATGGGTTAGGTGCCAATACTTAATCCTGCAACACTAAGTTGGGTTCAACCCAATACTCTTGTTCGATTCCGGGGAATGATACGAGATATGCTGAGTGTTGAATTCTATGTTGGTGCTTATAAGGTATACTTTTGATTATTTCCTTTTTTCATTCCTGTTGTATCACCTCATTCTATCAGTAGCTAGATTTTAAGCCATTGATTTTTTCTTCTTCTTTTTCCCAAGGATGGAGCAACTTGGAAAACCACCAAATTTACGGAAGTTTCTCAGTCTCCTATTGCTTCAACGAGTAATATGTGGATTTGGGAGCGCCATTTACTCTACTGTGATACTGTGAGTTCTATATGCAAATTCCCAATGCATTTAGTTTTTCATATTTCAATGTTTCATCTTAACACATTGATCTGCTTCACGATATCTGTCAATTCTTAGCTTTCTATAATTTGATGAGTTACATATTCTAGGAAAATTTTCTGGTTGCCTTTTCAGTTGACACTTGACACACATTAATTAGCTTGTACTTCCAAATTTTACTCATGGATTTTTTGGGAGCTGATGCTGTGCTTTGCTATTAGATTTTCATTGTTTACGCTCTTTACATCCTTTTATAGGTCCCAGGTCTGAATATCTGGACAGAATCTTCCGTCGGAGCGGGGTTAAATCCATTGATAAATTCTACATTCCCGCCACGGGATAAGCGACAGAGAGAAGATGCTTTGGACATTGTTGACATGGATATGCAAGTAATTCCCAGCACTTCAATTTAATGTATTATTTCTCATATTTTCTTTCAAATGATGAAGAATACTCTTCAATAATCTAGACTGGTGTACGAGGCACATACTATGCATGTGCAAAATGTTAAGGGAGAGGAGAGTCTGTGATACTAAATGACCTCGACCTTGATACATAGTGATGGATGAAGATTCCATATGTGTACATTTGAGCATGACATATAGCATAGGGGTGCAAATATCCTAAGTTGCTCTATTGAGTGTTTTTTTAAATCGTCAATTATGGTCCATGGGGCTTGTCTATGAATCCATTCTTGTATGCACATAGGGTATTTGACGGTCTTAAAAACTTTTTCTATATCTATTTGTAGTTCAATGTTTATGTTCCTTATATGACATAATGGTCTTTAATCACAGCCTTCTGATCACGAGTTTCAAGATTCTCCATCCGCAAAAAAGATGGTAAGTAGAAACGATTCCTTACATGATATATGGTCTCTTTTGTGTGTTGTCTCACTTATTCAAGTTGCATACATGAGTAATGCTATAGCCTATAGGTACCAAGTTTAGGGAAAAAAAATGGGGACCAAAGGCATTAAATGTTTGTAAATTGCAAGCATTCAATGCATGTGAAATTGTATTTCCAATCACTTAATGCGTTTGTACAATCAATCCATTCATTTGGTCCCCATTGTTTGGATGTTTAACATCATTCTTGAATATGTATGCCTTTTCCCCTTCCTTTCTCCCCCCTGTCCCTTATTTGGGGGAAGGATCCCTTATCTCACTAGGTCAAGTGACTCGTCTAATGTATTCCCAATCAATCTCCCAATCAATCGATAAAGAAAAGATAAAACCAAGGCATGCTAAATCATGTTTTAATTCAAGCTTATAATTTTGAATGCGTGTGTTGGCATCAAGTGACCTGCTTTATTACTTTAATTAATTTACTTCTTTTTTTGTGCTGACTGTTTAGTGGTCATGCTAGGGTCAAACTATAAACTATTAACCGTTAAGATTGTTAAGGCTAGGGTTTATTATTGCGAAAAATGAATGCAAAGTTATAGAGAAAATATTTAGGAAGGATAACTTATATAGGCTTACAATAAAAAAGACTTAAAAATGATGAAAAATCTATTCTACACTTAATAGTAAATAAATATAATAACTCTAATAGTTAGTACACCAACTTATATGTTAGTGGATGGATCCATAACTCACTGTTAGATCTACTGTGTCACCAGTAAAATTTCTGGCTCGTCAATATGATACTAACCCGTTGTGTGCTCTTTTCGAATCTACTACTATTAGTTGAATCCCACATCGCTTGTATTACTTGATCCTGAGTTATATATAAAGCTTAAGGCAATCCTCCTCTCACAAGGCGGCTTTTGAGAGTGAGCTAGGCCTATTGGCTTCCTACATTATTGAATCATATATGTCCATGACACCCATCTGAAAGACATAAATATGTTTTCAATCTACCAAGTATTTTGCTTTTTGTCATTTGTTTGCATTGTCTTCAAATGAATCAATATTAAGCATCATCTTAAATCTCTCTTTTGCTTGTGGCTAATTTTTCTCCCTCTTGAAACTTTGGTTTTGCCAGCGAGATGGTGAATTTTCTTCCCAGGCTTCCACAACTGAGGGATGTTCTAGTAGGACTATGGTCCCTGATTTTGACAGAAATTCTTGTCCCTGTATTGTGAAGGTAAAGCAGACCATTTCTCTTGTTTTAAGTTGCATTTAGTGGTAGTTGTACACATAATGCTAATTTGGATTCTTTAAAACTTGATCAAAGTGCAGATTTATGACTCTCCGGAGTCTGCTTTGAAGCTGAATGAAGTTTTTGAGTTTGTTGGCATCATCACTTTTGATACGGAGATAGAAAAAGATGAATCCGATGAGTTATCTAAGGCTATTTGTGAAGATGCTTATTCTAAGGTATTAATCTGTCTTTAGTTTATTGATATGTTTACTCATGTTGAATTCTACATTGACGTTGGGCCCATTGAGTTACTACATTGTATCAGAGGGAGGACTTTTGTTTGATGTTGGGTGTGTTAAATCCCACATTGATGTCCCCCCCCCCGAAAAAAAAACACACACAATATTCGTTCGCAGTGGTTTGTCAAAAGTACACCCTGTGCGTGAGGGGGCGTGTTGATTTCCATATTGATGTTGAACACTTCCCCCGATATCCGTTCATAGTGGTTTGTCAAAAAGTTCACTTTGCATGTGAGGGGGCGTGTTGAATCCCACATCGCTTGTGTTACTTGATTTTGAACTATATATAAAGTCTAGGGTAATTCTCCTCCTACAAGGCGTCTTTTGAGAGTGAGTTAGGCCCATTGGTTCCTACAACTCTAAGGTATTGTTTGGTTGTACGGAATTGGGGCCTTAAAATTGGAATTAGAACTGAACCAATGTATTCAATTTTAATTCCAATTCCGAGTCCATCATTTTGTTTGTTTAACCTGGAAAATCATTACAAAAGGAGATTGATTTCTCAAATCATGGTTCAAATTGCAGAAAGCTAATGCAAATTTCTTCTCTTAACTTCCATTGATTTTGTTCATGTGCAGGTCCCACGTCTCCATTGTATTGTACATCGGAAACTTGCACTTAATGACTTCCTTTGTAGTTCCCCCTTATTAGAGGCAAGTAGAATTTGTTGAATTAATTTCTAAAATTTTGATTGGCTAATCTAAGAAAGGTGGTGTTTGTTTAGTGTTTCTCTTACCAGAGAACTTGGAATAGAAAAAGAAATCTAAGAACAAGTTTGTTTGGTTCCCCTAATTTTGTTCCAAAAACCTTGGAGCGGAGCAGAAACAGCTCTTATCTTGTTTGAGTTTCATCTCATAGTTTTTTGTGAACAGATACCCTAAACAAACGGCGCATAATAGGGTTTCTATTTCTGTTTCTAAAAAACTGAGAATAGAAACAAAATCTGATTGTTTCCAAAATATTTCAGAACAAATTTCGGGAACAAAACAGAAGTTCCCATATTTTTGTTTCTGTTCCAACTTTCAAGAAAAACAGAAATTTTGGATCAGAAACACTAAACGAACGACACCCAAATACCTTACTACCGCTGTTATTTCCTCTGATTCTTACTTTTTTACTTTGTAGTGCTTTCAAACTGATGTTTTATGTTCTGATCCTACAGCCGAAATCACACGTGGTGAGAGGTATTAGGGAATCTCTGCTGGGGCATCTAACATCTCTTCTTGGAAACGATGGGCTGGCAGCTCATTTCTTCTTATTACATCTCTTGTCCAGGGTAAAAGGATTATAAAAAAAATTCAAATTTCGTAAATATGATACTAAAATCACTTAGGTAGTGTTTGGTACTACGGAATTGCTATGGAATTGGAATTAGAGAAGAATGTGTAGATTCGATAGATATTTACATGTGTTTATTTCTAATTCCAATTCCGAGACTCCAATTCCATGAAACCAAACACTACCTTAATTCAAAGAACTTCATTTAAAGTTTGTTGACACAGGTTCATGCTCGGGTCGATGCATATGCTGTGGGGAGGCTTTCGCTCAATCTGACTGGTTTTAACCAAGAAACCATGTCTGTTTTTGGCAACCGTCTCAAACTTGCAGTCCAGAACCTACTACCTTTCACGCGCCAAATACCTCTCACAGTGGATTTTCTCAACACTGCCTCTCTTGCTCCAAGAAAAAATTACGAAACAAACAGGTAATCTAGATTCAAGTACTTTTTTTTTTTCTTTTGCGCAAAAAACTACTTAATTTAAAAAATAGCGTTTGTTTTGCACCTAAAAAAATACTAGTAAAAATAAAAAAAATTAAAAACATGATTTTAACTACTTTTTGTGGAAAGCTCAACATGGTTACTTCTTGATTTTTTTGATTTTAATGTTATATGAGATTGATGGTCAAATTCTCCCCCATTTTTTTTAAAACTGAGAGATCATTTATAGTAATAATGCTAAGATATTAATTCTACATTTTAAAAAATGCAAATGATTATTTGTTTTAGATTTAAGTAAAAGTATTTTTCTGTCGATTTTTTTAGAAAGTACTTTTACCAAACGGTGCCTCAACTATGACAATTATATGTTTATTTGTATAAACAAACCATGTGTAAACTTTATCTAATTAAATAGAGAAATACATACATCAATTCATAAAAAAATATGATAATTCATAAGACAGAATACTTTCACATTCCACAAGTTTTCATGTTGATAACTTAATATGATGCACCAGTCATTCATAGGATCTTAAAAATTTCGTATGCTCAATTTCCCAGACTGGTGCCTGGACTTCTGCAGCTAGCTGATGGCTCACACTTAACAATTGACGAAACCCAGTTACAAGCAGGGACCCTTAATCCCACAGGGCTCAAGAATGCAACATTGTTAAAGAACTTAATAGGCTTACAAAAGGTAATGTTGGACTTCCCTCCCTGTTGATTACCTAATCCTATGTTATATATAAAGTGTAGGGTAATCGTCCTCTTACAAGGAGTCTTTTGAGAGTGAGTTAGGCTCATTGGGTATTAGAGCTAGACTTTTCGTCTGGTGTTAGGTGTGTGAATCGCACATCAATGTTGGGCTCTTGATATTTGGTTTGTCAAAGTCCACCCTGTGCGTGAGGGGGTGTGTTGAACTCCACATTGATGTTGGACAATATTGAAATGGCTAATTAGCTAAATTAAGTGTTTTAACTACAACAATTTGCGAATTGGAGGACAATCAAATGGTCCCTCAATGTATTCTCTCATTTTATTTCCTCAGGTGGCTTATGAGTTTACATATTATAATATGGACATGAATGCTGATGTGCAATTACTGATTCTTTCGGAGGGGGAGTCGAACCTCCTGCCGGCTGATTTAGTTATCCCTTTCTGTCCGTTATCAGCGGGTCCCTTTGAAACTGCAAACTCGGAATCACTAAAAGCTTGGAGGTGGTATTTGGCTACTCTGAGATCATTGCCTCATGCTATTGATTCTGGAATGCAGAAGGTATGAGTCTATGTTTGCTTTATGCATAATGCTAGGTAGATAATTGACTATGACAAAGGCCCCGTTTGATAATGTCTTTTTAATTATTTTTTTAGTTAGAAAATTTAATTTAAACACCGTTTGGTAATATTATTTTTAGTACTAGGGATTCCCTGTACCTAAGGCACTATATTGAATTTTTAACTTATAAGTGTGAAAGGATAATAAATAATAAAAAAATTGCCAATTAAATATAAGTATGGAATTGTATAAAATATAATTTAATTCAACCGCCTTGGAAGTTGGGGGTGTGAAATTTTTGGGAGGGATTTTTTTTTCTCTAAAAACTTCAATAATCCAATCTTATCCATACCATATGCGCTACTACTAGTACCTTGGGCACATGGACTATGTCCAAAAGGTATACTGGGTGAGCATGGGGCGTTACAAAAGTAATCTTGTTCTTTCTCTAAGGTAGTGTTTGGTAGCATATAATTCAATCCTTGAAATTGTATTTTTTTTTAATTTCACGCTCGTTCATTTGTAATTCTAATTCTGAGACTCCAATTTCATGCAAACAAATGCTGCCCAAGTTCTTAATCACTTGAAATTTCTTTTGCAGGTGCTGGAAGATGATTTGGTTGCAGCTAGGCGAGCTGATAGGAGCTTAGGCAGCGAAGAATTTAGCAGGTCAGTTCGTTGTGTGGCTATAGTTTTTCGTTTGTTTTGGTTACTATATTTAAATGTTTCAGGTTTTATGGGATCAGATTCAAAAAACACATGGTACTACTTGATTGTTTCTGTTCTCATAAATCTTAGAACAAAAAACAACTATTTTTTGTTTTTCGAAAAAAGTAATTAAAATCATGTTTTTATTGTTGTTAGGGATTTTCCGAGCATAAATACAGTATATTGATATTCTAATCTAAAAGTGTAGGACGTGTTAGGAGGTGTCATTTTAAAATCATATGGTATCAAGTGGAGTAACTATCTTCGGGAAGCCTCACAGATTCTATGTGAGATTCTATCACCTATCCTCACGTGCAATCTTGTCTTGCATGTGATGTGATCAAACAACAGTAAAAACAGAATAAACATCAAACAATCGGAGACTAACGAACGAGACTTGTCAAACATAGCTCTGATATCATGTTAGGAGGTTCTATCTTAAAACCATACGGTACCAAGTGGAGTAACTCCTTTCACTGATAGATTGCTTTGGAAAATTTGATGTGGAATTCTATCAAGAAGATAGTAAATAATAAAAAATTGGCCAATTTATTTGTCTTGGAAGTAGTGTGAAATTTTTTTCTTTAAATGTTTATAATCTAATATCATTCATCCATTTTATACTAATCAAATTCCAATTTTAATGAAAAGATTGTTCAATTTTTTTTTTCTTCAAACAAAGCGTTCCCAAACGGTGTTTAAATTTGTATTTTTTTTTTTGTGTTTTGGGCAGATGGCTGACAATGGGGAGGCTAATGTCCCTAAGTTTTGGTGAAGCTGCTCTCTCTTTGGAACATTGGCAAATGGTGAGGGAGATGGAAAGACTCAGAAAAGAGAGGATTCAACCCACTACTTGAACCTCCTACCTTGTAAATTTTTTAACTTCTTTTGTAATTATGTGTTGTTTCGTTTCGACTATTTTGTTCTTGTTTAGTGTTTTTTGTTCTTTAAAAAACCAAAACAATTCTATTTATGTTCCAAGAATTTCTGTTCTAAATTTTTTGGGAGCACAACAATTTGTGGTGAATCTCATATTGATGTTGGTCTTTTCTCTTGATATTCGTTTGTAGTGATTTGTCAAAATTTGCCCTATGCGTGAGAAGTGTTGAATCCCACATTGTTTGCGTTTTTTGATCTTGAGTTATATAAAGGATAATTATCTTTCAATGTGATTTTTGACAGTGAGTTACGCCCTTTGGGTTTTCACATGGTATCAGAGTAAAAAATATTGTCTAAAGTTGGGTGTATTGAATTTCAGATCAATGTTGGGTCACTTGATATTTGTTTCCAGTGGTTTGTCAAAAAGTTCATTCTGTGCGTGAGGGAGGGTGTTGAATCTCATATTGATGTTGGGCCCTTTCTTTCAATATTTATTTGCAATAGTTTGTTAAAATCTATCTTGTGTGTAAGGGGACGTGTTGAATCCCACATCGTTTGTGTTTTCTAATCCTGAGCTATATGTAAGTCTAGGGATAAGCCTCCTCATCCAATGCGTCTTTTGAGACTGAGTTAGCCCAATTGAGTTCTTACAATTTATTCTAGACAAGGAATGACACTGTTAGTATGTACATTGACACCTAATTCAAGTGAGTTTGATTAATCACATAAAATATTTTGTTTCTTACTATAATTTTATGTCAATCTAGTTGACAAACAAGTTATTGCACTATAATTAACGTATGATAGGGAATAACACTACTGATTCGTACATTGACACAAAATTTACATTTATTTTTTGTTTCTTGTCGGTTAGCACCAATTGTCTATAAAATTTTATATGAGTATATTCGGCAAATAAGTTGTTCTGAGACAGTATACAAATAGAGAATTCATTACATTATTAGTCATACAAAAAATTTGATTAAAAAACAAAAGAGAAGAAAAAGAAAAAGGAAGAGCTACAAAATAGTACAAGTGAGATGATTTAATTATTAAAAATCAATAATTCTTGAAGGGACTAAAATACAATTCATGTATACTTTGGGGGTGAAATTTTCAATTTAAACTCAAATTCAACTAATCACTCTCGTCTGTGTGGAGCAAGCGATGAAACTTTGCTTTGGTCGTCGTCTTCGTCTTCGTCTTCAATCCTCATCCCACTGATCAAGAATGGCGGAAATCCTCGTCCTCTTCCCTCTCTGATTTCAATTCGACTCACAGATAGAGAGAGGAGAGAGAGAGAGAGAGGGAGAGCGGAAATGGCCACCTGTAGGTCTCGGTTGGAAGCGATCGTTTCGTTGTTCGTAACGGTTCATCCACACGAGACATCCGCGTTATTCTACTCAACCTCCTGTTTCTTCTTCGTAATTTTCTCTGATTTATTGACCTTCGATTTTGCTTGCGTTTAATTTAAGATGAGATTGCTTCAATCGTTATTTGATTTTCGCTTTGCAGATCTTAAGTGCATACTTTGTAGTTCTTCCTTTGCGCGATGATGGTGCGATATCGTTGGGTTTAGGGAATCTACCGAGTCTTTTTTTAGGATCGTTGTTACTTACATTGGTGGCGGCTCCTGTTTCCACACTCATCTTTTATTTGCCTAATCTTTCCAAATCAAAGGTATTTATGAATCAATAATAATATTACTTGCATTTACTTAATTGGTGCTTGTAAATTTGATATTGCTGTAAGTACTAAGTAGATATTGATGGTTGCTGTTTAATATTGAGTAGGATAATCGGAGATTCATGTTTTTCTTTTGCGTATACATGATTAAGTAGGATAATCAGATAATTTATCCAGGATTCCTTTATTAGAGTTCTTATTTACCATATGGATCTGTGAGTTTGAATTTTGAGGCATATTAGGTCGACCATTAATAATCATTTGAGTTTTCGGTAGAACATTCAGTTAGTAAATGGCTTACGTGAAATAAACACTGTCAAGCTATGTCAAAACTTCCGTGGAATCAATGAATAATATGATCCATATTCCATCGCAGATTGAGGTTAAAAAGGTGTTCCTCACTGCACATGCATTAATATGGAGGGAAATGATATGAACCAACTAAAATATTTGTATCTAACTAAGGAATCAAAATCTTTTGTTGCTTTTTGTGTTACCACAATACATTATTTTTGGGTTGGCTTTGACTTCAGTGAACTGGCTTATTGACCTAATCCGGTTAGGTTTGGAATTTTGTTCAACTTTCACGGCATCATCATGTTATTTTGTTAATGAAGCTTCTAATTTCAAATTTTCAGAAATTTCTATGTCCAAATCAAATATTCAAGAACCCTCAACTTTTTGACCTACTGAAAAATAAATGCTGGTTCAAAGCTTCACTATGAATGTGTGAACACCCGTGTATTATAGCAAGAAGATTGCTTACTTTGATTCCATATATCTCGAGTTTTGTTTGTGCATATTTTTCCTTTTTCTGATTTCTGTTCAGATCCCTGTTGATACTCCATGTGTGTGTTTATGTTTTAATCTAGAAAAAAGAAGTACCAATCATGGGAGGGCTAATCACTAGACTGACACTGATGAGTGACGACGACTTATCCTTCGCCTATTTACATAATCGAATTTGTTATATAAGCATACGATGTTCTGCTTTTGCCTGAGATAACCATAAAATCGAAATTTACAGTTCAATTTTCTTTATTACTTGAAAAAAGCGTATTGCAAAGCATAAAGAAAGCTGATGTATTGAGGGATGGGCTATTTTGGTAGTAATAGTAAAACTTTGTTTATTTTAAATTGTCAATTTTGTCATTACGTAACATTCATTTTCCAAGAATATGAAGGTGTCGATTCTATATCCTAAGCATATCATCCTTTACTAGATTCTTCTTGAAATTCCAGGCATTGCTCTTGATACACAGGTTTTTCAGTGTGTCTCTGGTTCTTTTCTTTGTCCTATGGCATTCGTCATCACCTGGAAATACTCTTCCCAATTTCAAGGTAAAATGATGATATCAGAAGATGTTGATCAATCACAAATAAATGGAGGACTAAATGCTTTCTCACAGTGTTCTCCTTTGGACGTACTTTCAATTGTTAGGTTTTGCTTTCTATGTCCTCCACCATAAAAGAGGAACTAAAGATTCAAGTTGATCAGACCCGTCCATCTTCTTCTGGCTGGGGTGATCATGGATGGTATTACATTACAGTGAGAATTGGCTTCTTCCTTTGGGTATGATCACCTTTTTTATCTTTGATTTTTATTTTTTAATCTCTTAATCATGTTGCCTATTTTCACTCCACTCAGGTTGCTTTGCTTAATCTTATCACTATCTCTTCAACTTGGGCGAGAGTGATTGATGTTATGGACAGCGAGGTTTGCATTCTGATATGCCCATTTTGGCTGCAAAATTGGATTTTCTGTTCATCTTTTTTCCTCTAAAAACTTTCTCGCATTCAGTCAGGCTCAAGATTATTTGGGTTTATTGGCGCTGGTGCTACTCTTGGCCAGCTTTTTGGTTCATTGTTTGCTGCAGGAATGGCTTGGTTGGGACCATGTATGTGTTCGGTGTTCCTTTTCTCAAAGCAATAAGATAATTGCTACTATTTTTCGTTCTTTCATTACCTATTCTTCACGATTTATATTGCGTCTTATAGATATACTCCTATTTGCCGCGCTTCTAATGGAGCTTGCTGCACAGTCATCAAAGAGGATTAACAAGGAAATATCTCGTTTGTCGGAAGAAATGTCTCCCATCAGGTTCTTGTTTTCTTAATCCTCATGTTATTGAATCATAATTGAGCTTTAATTTTTTTGGCAGTCATATACACACAGCCGTATATATAACATATTGAATACACATGCTACGCTTTTTTTAACACACATACACACACATATATATCTCCAAACCCAAAAAAAGAAAAATAAATGGGACAAAAAGAAAATAATTGAAGGTATAATTTATGCATAGAGCTTCATATGGAGAGACCTTAGTGGCTAGTTGTTCTTGTCTTTTAGGAACACTGACCTTGATCGTCCTAATGAAGCTGATGAACTAATTGAGCCTGATGCTAAAGTGTCTTCCCCGATGTCGTCTAAGCCTCAGTTTGGAGCTATATTAGATGGACTCCGGCTTATATTGTCGTCAAGTTACTTACTGTACGTGTCATTGTTCCTGTGGTTGGGTGCAGTTGTCTCTTCATTCTTCTATTTTCAGGTTAGTGTACATAATTTTTTTTATTGGGTTTTTTATATCTAATGAAATTTAGGACTCCTTCCTGCCATGAATTATAATTTTCTGAAAATTATAATTTTTTTAATTACTTTTACTGATATGCCAACTTTTTTGGATCATACTTTAATTCTCTGTCTAGCTCTCTCTCCATCCTTTTTTTTTTTTTTAAAAAAAAAAAAAAAGAGAAGGAAAAAAGATGATGTTTAGATTCCTTCTTACTTTTTTCATCAACTTCCTATTTTCCTCTCCATCCACCCCCTACCCCCCCCCCCCCAATCCCTCCCTTCCCTACCCTAACCCAGCTACCCCTCCCTTCCTTTCCCCCCTACCCTACCCTTCTCTCCCTATCCCCCTATCCTTCCCTACTACCACCCCCCCTTCCCTACCACCCAATACGGCTACCTTGTTATGACTTCACTCCAGTCACTAACGCTCTCTTTTTCCTCGTGTCTTCCAACCAACGGGAAAATTTATTTACACTTTGGACCTTAAAAATAAATAAAATTACCTTTTACACCTTTTTATTTTTTTATTTTTAACATATTACTTGGAAATATGGCACGTATATATCGAAATCATTGAATATATGGGATAAAATTAATCAATCATTTATGCTTATTTCACTTTTTCCTGTGCATGGTACGGCTTAGTGCTAGACTGCTCCAATAGTTTATTGAACCGTTTCCTCAACTTGAATAACATTCCGCTAATAGCATTTTCGTTAAATTCATTTTACCATATGATAACTCTGCAGAAAGTAACTGTGATAGCCACAACCGTTACAAGCCCGGTTGGAAGAAGACGACTTTTTGCACAAATCAATAGCTTTATTGCTATTTTCATCATCATTGGACAACTGACTTTAACGGTAATCACTTACTTTTAATATTTAGTACTTTACAAATTTAATTTTAGCATTTTTCTTTATATCTTTATTTTTCTATAAATGTTCTCTACCAAGCATTCATACAACAAATATTATTATTGTTATCTCTTTTTCTCAACATCATATATCAATCAACCGCACCACTTTTTACTTTTTAAAATTTTTTAACACATTATTAAATTAAATATTCTGTTTTTCAAAACTAAACCAAACAAGTTCTCACATTCAAAAGCTGTTTTTAAATTTTGGAATACAATTTTCAGAAACTTAACCAAATAACACCTTAGGCCCCGTTTGGTTACAGTTTCCGTTCCTGTTCTCAAAATTTTGGGGTTAATGTACAAAAACGCATTTGGTAAATACGTTTCTTTTTTCAAAATTTTGAGAGTAATTTGGGGGTAATTCTTAACCACTACCACCTGCCAGCAACCAATATCCCTTCGGCCACCACCAGGCCCAGCCACCACCACCATGCTGGCTACCATACATTTAAGGAAAAAAAAACATTTGTTGCAATGATTTTTTGTTTCTTTTCTCATAAATTAATAGAAAGAATTTCAGAACAATAGTCATTACCATACATGTTTTTATTCTCCGAATATTCCACAATGGAGATAGAATTCTCATCCCAATTTATTGGAAGTCGAAAAGAAAAACAGAAACACTAACCAAACACCACTTAGTGTCTTTATTCTGATATTCTGTTTCCTTCTCAGAAAACAAGGAGCCAAAACAAAAATATGGTAAAAACAAAAAATTTGTTTTTTGTTTTGCTCCTACAATTTTAGAATAAATTTCTGAGAACACAACAGAACTGGTCCCATTTTTTCTTTAGAAAGTTTTCAGAGAACAGAAACACAAATCTGAGAAAAAACACCAAACAAACGTCACCTTATCTTTTCATCTTGATATCTATGCAGGGGCGGATCCTTACTTTTGCCGGTGTCACTGTAGCTATTTGCTCTGCACCAACCATTGCCTTCTTAAATTTAATAGCCATAGCCATGTTTCCAACTTGGATTGCAGTTGCCATCTCCGAGACCCTGAGGAAGGTCTGTCCTTTATTTGTTTTTGCACCCTCACTTTTCTTATTTATTTCTTATTTAATTTAAATAATTAAAATAGATAATTGAAGCGCTAAAGTGATGTTTGGCTAGTGTTTCAGTAATTTTTTTCCAGAAAAAATTGGAACGAAAAATAGAAAAGAAATTTGTTCTAAAAATTATGGGAACAAAACAGAAACAAATGTTTTTGGTTTCTGCTTTTCTGTTCTAAAAGAAAATAGAAATAGAAATAATAAGGGCACATTTGGTCGTCTAAATTAATTTATACAATAAATTTATTATATATTGGATGAATTGATTTGTGTATTTCTCCATTTACCTAATGATTTAATCAAATTTACATATGGTTTGAACAAAGAATGTACAATTGCTGTAGTTTATTTAAACTTTTAAATTACATATTACTCCAAAAAAAGTATCCAAAACTAAAATGGTTAGCTAGTTGTTTTAGGTGTTTTTAATTCTTACAACCAAACACTGAGCTACACACACACACACACACATGTACATATATACTTGACTAATAATTAACATAAATTTACAAAAACAAATGTTAAACTCACGCTACATCATAGTAGCACAGTGGCTATCACATCTTGCTAATTAAAGCACACGAACTATACATATACAACTACTCTACAACAAAACCACAAAATGCCAAACCTCTTATTACTGACAACTGCCTTGACAGCGTCAAAAGTCACACCACCCTTCGGCTCTATCTAATGCCAGTAATGGACTAATAAGGACAACCAAACAGATCCTAACCAAACGTTGCCGAGTAAACATGATTCTACAGAGTAGGTCTTACCGTTTCTCTTTCCATTATTTCAGGTGGTTACTTATGTTGTAACAAGACCTGGGAGAGAACTCCTCTTTACGGTCGTCTCGCAGGAGGAAAAATACAAAGCTAAGGTACGAAGAAATGCATTTTAGATATAGTTTGATTTGTACTTCAATTATAGGAAAAACTGCATAATTTTTAAATTGTAAGGCTTGTTTTGTTGTCCAAATTATTCTATTTTTATGAACTATATTATTTTTGATGAATTAATTGGTATATTTCTCCATTTTTGTTGAATTTCACATTACTCGTGTTACCTGATCCTGAACTATATATAAGTTTAAAGACAATCATCTTCTTTCAAGGCGTCTTTTGAGAGTGAGTTAGACCCATTGGATTTCTACATGGTATCAAAGCTAAGACTCTTGTCCGATGTTGGGCCCCTCCATATTCGTTCGCAATGGTTTGTCAAAATTTGCCCTGCACGTGAGGGGGCATGTTGAATTCTACATTGCTTGTGTTACCTGATCTTGAGCTATATTTATATGTCTAAAGGCAATCCTCATCTTTCAAGGTCTCTTTTGAGAGTGAGTTAGGCCCATTGAATTTTTACATGGTATCAGAGTCGGACTTTTTGTCTGATGTTGAGCATGTTAAATTCTACATTAATGTTGGGCCCTTCGATATCTGTTTGCAATGGTTTGTCAAAGTCACCCAAATATACTAATTTAAGTATTTTTTTACAACAAAACAATATTGAAAAATAGTACAATTTACGAATTCAAGGACAACTAAATGGGACCTAATTCTTTATATATTTTTTCGGTTTTTCACCCAAATTTATGTTGCTATGTTATAGGTATGTATAGATGTAATTGTTCAAAGGCTGGGGGATGCCACAGCAGCTGGTATGTATAAGCTACTCTTCAGCACTCTTAACGGCAAAACGTCAACCGTCTCTCTCTACGCCCTTCCGGTATGTATAAATTTCTGTGTTTCTAATAAATAAAAAATAAAATAAATAAAATAAAAAGAACACTAGTGGCATGTTTGGTTATCCTTTAATTCACAAATTGAAATTAAAATTTTCATTGAAATTTTACATGAAATGAACAAAATTATCCTTTTTTTGGCCTTTTGCTAAAAAAAAGAAAAAGAAAATAGGACTACAGATTGCAGAGAGCTGGAAAGAAATTGTTAGTTTTCCTCATTTATTACCTTCAAATATTAAATTTAAATAAAATAATAATAATAATTAATTATCTATATTTTTTAAATATAAAATGTTAGCTTATCCCCTTAGTCAAGAGTTGAAGGGGGTAATGTGTAGGTTTTCAAAGTAGAGGGATTAAAATAAAATAATACCAAAGTAAACGTGTGTTAAATTTTTAAAATTTTTGCATTTGCTTATTTCTAATTTCAATTCCAATGCTTCAATTCCGTGCTTCCAATTGGGTTTTTTGCCTTTTTGAAGGTTTAGGGTTACTTCCAATTTTGCATAAAATTGACAAAATTACCCTTTATTTTAATTTTGTATTTTATTTTGCCTTTGCTAAAAAAAGAAAAATGAAAAATAGAAGTACCTTAAGGTGGCGTAAACTGTTTCTGTTTTTCAGTTTTTTTTTTTTTTTTTTTTAAATGTATGGTGACCAGAGTGGTAGTGGTGGCTGGCAGGATGATAGGAATCAACATTTTTTCTTATTTCTCATATTCTTAGGGAATTCAGAAAACAGTTTCAAATATCTCCAATAATTTTGGGAACAAAAACGTGTCTATCAATTGCGTTTTTGTACATTAATCCCAAAATTTTAGGATCGAGAATAGAAATCACTGAACAGAAACGGTCTAAGTATATCTTCATGAGAAACCAAAAAGAGAAAAAACAAAAAGAAATTTTTCTTATTTCTAATTTCTAATTGGGTTTTTGCCTTTTTGGAAGGTTTGCTTATTGTGGATAGTTACAGCATTCCATTTGGGGCGCAGACAAACACAGCTAGCAAAGCATCATACTATCTCTTAACACCTGAGAATTTCAGAAAACATCTCTGTTGTAAGAACATCTGCTCTACATTAGTTTTTTTTTTTTTAATTGTTTTTTTATTTACGTCCTAGTTTATGAATAATGACATCACAATTTTGTCTCGGTTACCCTTCTCTTTTTGTCTCTCTAAACCCTAGTTGCGAATGGGGAAAGGTCGACCTTCGAACGAGTTTAGTTCAGGTAATATACCGAACTTTTTTGCATTGACATGTGTGCCAATGACAAAAAGACAGGTGTTTTAGGGTGTGTTTGGTTAAAAGGATGAAAGAGCGGAGGGAAAGGAAAAATGAAAAGGATAATGATTATTATCTTTGGTGGAATAAAATTTTTGGAGAGATTTAAAAGGAGAATATAAGATTTTATGTTTGGTTAGAAAAGTATGCATGTGTCGCATGCATGTTCTATTTATTTTATATTTAGTTAGGGAAAGCGAAGGAGCGCTAATGGGAAAGGAGTTGTTGATGTAGTTTTAATTTCTTGTTTGGTGTTCAGTCTATCAAATAAAATTGGTCTGGTCTAGAAAAAACGAGAGGAAAATTTACAAATTCTATTATCAAGCATATAACCGTTTTGCATTGGCATCTGTAATATCGTGAAAGTATCAATCTTTTTGCGCTAACATTTGGACCAATACGACTCTCTCTCTCTCTCTATATATATATAGACATATGTAAATGTATATATATCTAATATTTATAGTAAAACTAAAAATGGAAGCTCATAGGGTGAAATATTCTCCATTGTATTTTCTTGCATTACATAAGTTTTTCTTTAATATTTTTAATATATTGGTTTTTAAAGGCATTTGAAGTGGGTTTTAATGACATAAATGTTTTTATATAAAGAAAATTATTTCTTGTACGATATTTAGTTATTGTTTTCTAAGAAAGTCTTTATTTGCGTGTGATTTGTCTAAATTATGTTGTTTTTATGATGTTGATTATATGTGATTTAAAGTTTAAACTAAATATTCATGAATCATGTGCATTATATTCGGGTCATGTTGTATATATATATTCAAGTCATGTCTAGAGAAGTTCGATATTTAACTACTTTTTTATCTCTTACATCTACGAACAATTAAAAAAAGGTGTCGTTCTTAGTTTTGTAGAATAAATACTTAGGAACAGAAGAGAATTGTTCCCAAAATCTACTCTTCCTAAGTTCCACGAAGAGAACAAACACGATCTCGAATCAATTTTCTTTCCCAATCAGCCACATCTTCAAAAGCACGTTCCGATAAATTCTCAAAAGGCTCTTTCCATGAATTGCCCTTAGCTAAATCATAAGTAGCACCTTGTATCGCTCTTTTATTTGGTCCGCAAGGTCTCTTTGACGTGAGAGTGTCGTACGCCGTGTTTAACTATTCATAGAGCAAAAGAAAAGAGTTCTTATTATATAATCATTTACTTAATATCAATCTATCTGATTCAATCTAAAAGACTTATTATATACTCATCTACATAATTCAATTTAAAACGACTAAAATGAATTTGAGTTTTTCTTAAAATTACCGAAATCGATTTTTTTTTAGCTGGTGTTTCAAAATTTGAAGACTTCGATTTTTTACTAAAAATAACGAAATCGGATTCTTTTGTGAGGTATATAACCTTTTAAAATTTGAAGATTTTGAATTTTTTGTAAAAGTAACAAAATCAAGATTTTTGTATAATGTTTAAAAATTTGAAGATTTTGGATTTTTTGTGAAGGTAGTGAAAACGGGATTTTTGTGAGCAATAATCTTTCAAAATTTGAAAACTTCGATTTTTTTTTTCTTTATAAAGTAGCGAAACCGAATTTTTGTGAGGTACAACATTTCAAAATTTGAAAATTTTGAACATTTCGTAAAACTAACGAAATCGGGATTTTTGTGAGTTATAACCTTTCAAAATTTGAAGATTTTAATTTTTTTTTGTAAAAGTAGCAAAAAATAGATTTTTGTAAAATTTGAAGATGCCTATCAAAATGTGAAAATTTCAAGTATTTCATAAAAGTAGCGAAATCAAGTTTTTTTTGTGAAGCCTTTCAAAATTTAAAAATTTTGAACTTTTCGTAAAAGTAATGAAATCGGAAATTTTGTGATATCGCCTTTCAAAATTTAAACATTTCAAGTTTTTAGTAAAAGTAGCGAAATAGTGATTTGTGTGAATTATAACCTTTCAAAATTTTCCTAAAAATAACGAAACAGATTCTTTTATGAAGTAAAACCTGTCAAAATTTGAAGATTTTAAGTTTTTCGTAAAAATAGCGAAGTTGGAATTTTTGTGAGTTATAATCTTTGAAAATTTGAAGATTTTGAATTTTTCATAAACATAGCGAAATCGAGATTTTTGTGAACTGTAGCCTTTCCAAATTTGAAGATTTTGAGATTTTTGAAAAATAAGTGAAATTAGGATTTTTGTGAGAGCTATAATTTTTTCAAAATTAGAAGATTTTGAATTTTTCGTAAAAGTAACAAAATTAAATTTTTTGTGAGCTGTATTTTTCAAAATGTGAAGATTTCAAGTTTTTTTGTAAAAGTAATGAAGTAAAGATTTTTGTGAGCCATAACCTTTTAAAATTTGAAAATATTGAAATTTTTGTAAAAGTAGCGAAATTGAGATTTTTATGAGCTATAATTTTTTAAAATTTGAAAATTTTGAGTTTTATAAAAGTAGCAAGATTGGTTGTGAGCGACAGCTTTTAAAAATTTAAAGATTTTGAATTTTTCATAAAAGTACCGAATTCAGAATTTAAGATTTTGAAATTTTCGTAGAAGTAGCAAAATCGGGAGTGAAAGCAACATTTTTGTGAGCTAACCTTTCAAAATTTAAAGATTTTGAATTTTCATAAATCAAAATTTTTGTGAGCAATAAACTTTCAAAATTTGAAGAATTTGATTTTTTTTGTAAAAGTAGGACGTCGGAGTTTTTTGAACTATAACATTTCAAAATTAGAAGATTCAAGTTTTTCGTAGCGAAATAGGAATTTTTGTGAGCTATTAACCTTTCAAAATTTGAAGAATTTGAGATTTTCATAAAATGAATGAAATCGAAATTTTTGAATTTTTCGTAAAAATAGCACAATCGTGATTTTATGGATCTTTTTAAAATTTGAAAATTTCGAGGTTTTTTTTTTTTTTAAGTAGCGAGATGGGTATTTTTGTGAGCTATAGCCATTAAAAATTTGAAGATTTTGAATTTTTTGTAAAAGTAGCAAAATCAGAATTTTGGTGAGCTGTAATCTTTCAAAATTTACAAATTTTGAGATTTTCAGAAAAGTAGTAAAATCGAAATTTTTGTGAGATATAACCTTTTAAAATTTGAAATTTTTTTCTTCATAAAAGTAGCGAAATCAATTTTTTTATGAGTTATAACATTACAAAATTATAAGATGTTGAATTTTTTGTAAAAGTAGCAAAATCAAGAGTGAAAGTAGGATATTTGAGAGCTATAATCTTTCAAAATTTAATTATTGATTTTGAGTTTTTTTGTAAAAGTAGCGAAATCAAGAGTGAAAGTAAGATATTTGAGAGTAGCCTTTCAAATTTTAATTATTTTGAGTTTTTAGTAAAAATAGCGAAATAGGGATTTTTGTTAGCTGTAATCTTTCAAAATTTTAAAGATTTTGAGTTATTCGCAAAATCAACAAAATAAGAATTTTTGTGAGTTAAAACCTTTCAAAATTTGAAAATGATGATTTTTTCGTAAATGTAACGAAATCGAAATTTTTTGTGAGCTACATAGTCTTTGAAAATTTGAAAATTTTGAGTTTTACATAAAAATAGTAAAATCGAGTTCTTTTGTGACGTATATAGCCTTTCAAAATTTGAAGATTTTGAATTTTCCATAAAAATAATGAAATCGGAATTTCTGTGAGATATAACTTTTCAAATTTTGAAGATTTTGAATTTTTCGTACAAGTACCGAAATCGGAATTTTTTTTAGCTGCAATCTTTCAAAATTTGAAGATTTTGAGTTTTTTTTTTTTTAAAAAAATAGCAAAATTGAGATTTTTGTGAGTTATAACCTTTTAAAACTTGAAGATTTTGAATTTTTCACAAAAGTAACAAAATTGAAATTTTTGTAAGATATAACCTTTTAAAATTTGAAGCTTTTGAACTTTTAGTAAGACTAGCTAAATCAGGATTTTTGTGAAGTATAGTCTTTTAAAAAAAAAATTAAGATTAAAAGTATCGAAATCAAGATTTTTTATAAGTTATAACCTTTCAAATTTTGAAACTTCGAGTGTTTTATAAAAATAAAGAAATTGAATATTTTTGTGAGCTATATTCTTTTAAAGTTTAAAGATTTTGAGTTTTTCGTAAAAATAGCGATATCGAGTTATTTTGTAAGGTATATCCTTTAAAAATTTGAGTTTTTCATAAAAGTATTTAAATCGGGATTTTTTATTTTTATTTTTATTTATTTTTTTTTTTTTTTTTGTGAACCTTGCCTTTCAAAATTTGATATTTTTTTTCTTCATAAAAATAGCGACATCGTTTTTTTTTATAGCTAAATAGTCTTTTTCAATTTAAAAATTTCAAGTTATTCAAATAAGTATAAAAATCCATTTTTTTTTTTTGTAAGCTATGTAGCCTTTCAAAATTTGAGAATTCTTAGTTTTTCGTAAAACTGGCGAAATCAATTTTTTTGTGTGACCTACAACCTATCAAATTTTGAAGATTCGAGTTTTTTTTGCAAAAGTAGTGAAATTGAGATTTTTTGTAGGCTATAACTTTTCAAAATTTGAATTTTTTTGTAAAAGTAGCAAAATTAGAATTTTTGTGAGCTATATAACCCTTCAAAATTTGAAGATTTCGATTTTTTTGTGAGTTAGAACCTTTCAAAATTTAATTTTTTTTATTTTTTTACTAAAAATAGCAAAATTGGATTCTTTTTGTGAGATATAACCTTTAAAGATTATGAGTTTTTCATAAAAGTATCGAAATCGAGATTTCTGTGAACTATAGTCTTTTAAAATTTGAAACTTCTAATTTTTCATAAAAGTAGTGAAATTAAATTTTTTTGGTAAGGTATAACCTATCAAAATTTGAAAATTTTGAATTTTTCGTAAAAGAACATTATCGGGTCCTTTTGAGAGGTACAACATTTAAAATTAAAAGATTTTGAATTTTTCATAAAAATAGCGTAATCGAGATTTTGGTAATTTTTAAATTTTTCATAAAAGTAGGAAAATTGATTTTTCCTGTGAGCTGTATAGTCTTTCCAAATTTGAAAATTTAGTGTTATTCATAAAAATACTAAAATCCGATTTTTTGTGAGTTATTTCCTTACAAAATTTATAATTTTTGAGTTTTTCATAAAAATAGCAAAAGCGGATTTTCTTGTGAGCTATATAGCCTTTCCAAATTTAAAAATATAATGTTATTTATAAAAATACTGAAAATCGATTTTTTGTGAGGTATGCTTTCTAAATTTGAGAATTCTGAATTTTCGTAAAACTAGCGAAATCGGATTTTTTTTGTAAACTATAGCCTCCTAAAAGTAGCAAAATCAAGATTTTTAAGAGTGAGTCTTTTAATTGAAGATTTCAAGTTTTCCATAAAAGTACTGAAATCAAAATTTTTCTAAGTTATAACCTCTCTAAATTTGAAAAATTCAAGTTTTTCATGAAAATAACGAAATGAGGTTATGATGTGAGGAGCCTTTAAAAATTTAAAGATTTTGAGTTTTCATAAAAGTAGCGAAATACTTTTTTTTTTTTTTTTTGAGCTAGCTACAACCTTTCAAAAAATAAGAAGTAATTGATTTAAATTTAAAAATCTTTGAGAATAACAAGGCTATAGCTCATGAAAAACACCATTTTTGCTACTTTTATCCATACTTGATTAAAAAGCAAAATCTGGGATAATAACAAGGCATGCACATGAAAACACCATTTTACTTTTTTCCATCACTAAAAATATCATTTTCGCTACTTGTATCAATTAATTAGATTTTATAGATTTAAGAAGTACTTAATTAAAAATTAAAATCCAGTATAAAATTAGGGAGTGAAAAACCACTTTGTAGAAGACCATCCAATTTTTTTTTTTGTCTTTAGATGGTCCTTAGAAAATGGTGGTCCTCACTTGTGGATAGTGGTCCTCACTTGTGGGACGTCTCAACAAGAAACCCTAAAAATTATAAGTGAATTCTTTCTAGGACGATCTACTAATTTCTCCTATGAAAAAAAAAGGACTAATATTTCTTACTAGACGATGATTTTGGAAAAATATGAAATAAAGGGTATTTTAGGTATTTTAAGACTTACATTCATTCCGCAAAACCAGAACATGTAAGCGATTGCAATGGCGGGAGCTCTTCCAAGTCCAGCCGTGCAATGTACGTATACTCTTCCTTTTCCCTCTGAAATCGCCCATTCTAATGAAGAAACCGCTTTTGGTAATATGCTTCTCAAGGAATCGGGATCGAAATCTTTTGCCTGCCCAGTGTAAGAAAATAAACGGTTATTGGAAACATAAATTGGAATAGAAACAGATTTTTGTTTCTGTATTCAGAAAAATTGGGAATAGAAATTTGTTCTAGTGCTAAACAAACGGCACTTGAGTGCTAAGACCAAGATTCGATGATAGAACATGGAAACACTACACATAAAAAGAGAAAAATGTTGTCATAATTATGCTAAAGATTTTGGGATGAGATGAGAACAAAAACATGTTTACCAAACGTGTTTTTGTACATCAATCCTAAAAATCTAGGAGTGAGAACAAGAATCAGGGAACATAAACAGAGCTGAGCCTTCGAGTTTGTTTGGTTGGAAGGATGAAAAAGTGAAGTGAAATGAAAAATGAAAAGACAATATAATTTATCCCTTATAAAAGAAAAATTATTCTTGTTAATGTTGTTTGGTTGGAGGTATGTAAAAAATGAGAATATAAAACTTCATATTTGGTTAGGAAAGAAAAGACAAAAAATCTATCATCAAGGGTATAACTAGTGTTTTTTTTTTTTTTTAAATCCTTTTGTTTCCCTCCTTTTTCTCCCAAACTCTTAGAGAATTGTGCATTTTCCTTCCTATTTTCCTTTCTCTCCAATTTTCCTTTCACACGTCTTTTTTCATTTTCCATCCCATTTTCCTTCTTCATTTTTTCATTCATCCGTTTTCCACTCAAACAAACACACCTTTAAGGTGGCATTTCTCTACTGTTTTTCCCAGAATTCTATTTGTTCGGGAAAAAAAACTAAAAGAAAAATGGTGCAAAAACATAAATCCAAGAACGATTCTGTTTTTATATTCCCAGAAAGTTGTTCCAAAAAATTGGGAAATGAACAGAAACCATTTTCCTTTCTCATACGTTGTCTCGGAGTAGACCCAAAAAACCAAATATAGGAACACTAAACAAACGCCACCAAAGGTTTCATGAAATAGAGTTAAAAATCAGCCAACAATTATGTTCTATTCCAAGAAGTTTGTCCTAAAAATGTAGGAGCAAAAGAGAAACAACTTTTTTGCTTCCAAATTTCAAATTCTATAACGAAACAGAAATGTGAGATCAGAAACACACCAAACATACGGGGCATAAAAGAACATAAGCAAATCATCACAGCAAAATAATTTTGAGTAGGAAGAACCAAAGAGAATAAATCATCGAAGAAATGAACTTTTTTACTCTATATCTATAAAGCCTAAAAATGTAGTTTTATCGCAGTTCTATCATTAGGAGAAAGAGTTATGGAATTTGAATATTGTTTCTTTTCCCAGAAATCATGAACTAGAAACAGAAATCGGGAACAATTCAGTTATGTTCTCAGAAATTTATTTTTAAAAAACTGGGAACAGAAACACTAAACAAATGGGCCTGTAAGAACATAAGCAGATCATCGCAACACAAAAATTTAGAATTATAATTTTTCATGACGATAATATAGAGATTAGTGAAAGAAAAAAAAAAAAGCATCGCTTACCGGCCTTCTCATGTGTCGTATTCCACGTTCTTTACATCTGTTAACAATTGATTCAAGATCGATTTCCCAATACTCTATGTCTCCGTCCTGCTGCAAGTTTAGAATATAGGCTACATTCTCCGTTTCTTTAAGATAGTCTATATCTTCAGCTTTCTGTGGTTGGGAACCCACAATCAAATTGTCATGTATTAATGTATAGTTCATACCTGAAGCCGGGACAAGACTTGTTTTAGATTTGTAAACACATCATAATCAACTTTCTCGCTAAGAAGTTAAAGCGAAAATCAAATTTTTGGTCGCTAAAGTATGGGGCGAGTGGGTGTCTATGTGGAACCTAAAATTTGCGAAATTGCACATTTGGTTCCTTAAGTTTTACATTCGTTTCAATCCCACAAAATTAAAAACCATGTTAATGATTTTAGACAAAAAATGGGTTGTGCTTAGAATTGGTCTTCTAATGGGGATATCTTCGTCATTTCGTTACTCCACTAAACCTAAAGTCGTTTTCCTCTAACCTTTCGATAACAACAATTTAGTTTTCTATCTCATTCTTTAGACAAATCATTTTTAGGAAAAGGTTACGGAAAAACATCTTCGGTTACAACACACCAAATGTCCTGTCGGAGCAGTGCCCGTAGTCATGTCCGACATGTGTCTAACACGGACGCACCACCTCAAGCGTGTCCATGCTTCCTAGCTCACTATTTATACTCTCGCTATTCATTATATGGGTAATTCGGTAGGGGCCCAAAAAACTCACATGGTTACTTTATTTGTATTTTTGTTATTTTATTAGTTGTTTAATTCGTTTCAAAGGTCAAGCCTTGCCCCCCTCCTAATTTTGTATTCTTTGCATTTAACAATATCCTCACTCCGCCAAGATTCCTTTAAAAAAAAAAAAAAAAGCCTCACATAGTTACTACACTAACCCCACCTACTACATAAACATATTTAAATCTGGTATAGATCTCGAGCAACTATTTTATTTAATTATAATGTTGAATTCAACCACAGACCCCGCAATGGAAAGAGCGCATGTAATGTTGAATTCAACATATTTTGAAAACGATCTCAAAATAGTCAAATATGGTATCGTTTTGTAGATCTCAGAATGGCATTTAATATCTTGTTATTATTTATGGCCTCTAATATTATTTGAAATGTAATAGATCCATTTCTCGAGATTGTGAATGTTAATTTGAAAGTTAATGATCCCTTAATTTCCAGAAATACATCACCGATCATAGAAATCCCTGATTTAGAAGGGCATTACTGTACACTATTGGAAGAAAAAGTTAAAGCTAATATGGTTTTAAGAGTGATTTGGAATCTAATTTCAACATTTCAAAACAGGAAGAAATTTCATAGTAAATCACCAAACATCCACAACGTCTCAAATTTGATTATCTCAAATTAGAATCAAATCAAGCTCAATCGAAGAACAAAAAAAATGCGAATCGACAAGAGAAAACTCACCTAGATCATGGTGATACTCATACGGATTCCTCATCATCCTCCTCATGGAGACGTTGTAATCCTCCATTTTCCTACCGGAGCTCCTCGCGCCGCCGTTGCTTCTCAGGGTCTCCTCGATCCCAGTCTCGGACATTTTACATGAAATCCGCGCCATTTTCATGGAATTTCTGGAGCCAATCGCGGTTCCAAGTGCAGATTTATTGAATTTTTTCTTCGAATACGACGAGATTGAACAATTTTCAACATCTATCGCGAGCGCCGATGAAGAAATCAAGCAGGTGTTTCCCAGAACTCCCATTTTTTCCCCTACTCTACTAATTTGTAGCAGATATTTATTGCGGCCATGTATTTATAGGTAATAATTTTATACTATCAGGCCTTGTACTTTGTCTCTTATTTTAATTAAGTCCCTTTATATATTTTAAAGTGTTAAAAGGTAATCCTATTTTAACTTTTGCCATTAAAATTAAGAAAAAAATTACCACTAAGTATTGTTTTAATTTTTCATGTACCAATAAATGTCAATTAGTTAAAATTGAACCAAAAACTCTTATCCTAATTATTTTTTGAACTGATTAGTCCATTTTAAAAAAATCGTATATGTTAAATTACCAATTTGCCCCTATTTTCATTTTAACCCTAGTGTCTCTATTCGTGAGTTTCCTCCCCAACTTTTTCCGTTCTCTCTTCCTGAGTACCGAATTCTCCGTTCACTCCACCGTCATAGTCGTATCATCCTCCATCACCGTCGTTTATTATTCTCTTCGTCTCAACCGAAAATCGTCGTTGTCCACACTGCCATCGTCGTCGCCATCGTATTCACTTCGCCATCAGCCTTCGCCATCGTCGTTGTCCACATCGCCATCGTCGTCATCGTCCCACTGAGATCTGTATAAGCTCCGCCTCTCTCTCTCCCTCGATTTCTATTTTTGATTTTTCGATTTTTATTCCATTTGCAGAATGGATTTTTAGGGGACGACGATTTTGGTCTCGATTATTTCATCTAGAATCCATTTGCAGAGTCGGTTGAAATCGACGATTTTGATTCCATTTGCAGAATCGATTATTTCATCTAGGTCTTGATTATTCCATTTTGCATAATCGATTTTGATTCCATTTGCAGAATCGATTTTTTAGGGGACGACGATTTTGGTATCGATTATTTCATCTAGAATCCATTTTGCAGAATTGATTGAAATCGACGATTTTGATTCCATTTGCAAAATCGTTTTTGTTTGATTTCGATTTTGATTTTCATATCAAAATCGATTTTTAGGGTCTCCTCCATCAACATCCACTGGAAAATTGTTAGCTTCGATTCAATTCGATCGTCTATCGTTTTCGATTTTTGATTCATGTTTCGTCTCCGTGGATTGTTGATTTTTATATGGTTTGGATTTGATTGTTCATTATATCCCATGTGTAGTTCAGGCAATTTACATCCCACACGCATTTGAATTTTGATTTTTTAGCAATTTAGAAGTGTTAAATTCAACATGTAGACAGTGTTACAGTCAACACACACTTTGAATTTGAAGTTTGGCAATATCAGGACGTGTTACATTCAACACGCATGAATTTTTGTTTTGTCTTCAATAATTTTGTTGCCGAAGCCATAGAATTTTTTCGTGAAGATATGTTTTCAGTTTTTCTCTTTTTATCCCTTATGTTCGGATTGAGTTTTACATTCAACACGCACAATGTGTGTTTAGTTCACACAATATGTTTGGATTGATTAGAAGTTTAGGTCTAATCAATTCATATCTGTGATGTTTTTTCGGATTTAAATTTGGTTGAGTCTAGCTTAGTTAAAGTGTTTGGATTAATGAGAAGACATCTCTTATGGTTTGGATTTGATAGTTCATTATATCTCATCAGTAGTTCAGGCAGTTATATCTCACACGCGTTTGAATTTTGATTTTTGGCAATTTTAGAAGTATTATATTCAACACACACACTGAAACAATGGTTTTCAATCGTTTGAATTTCTCAAAAAAATTATTTTTGAGAATTTTAGACAGTATTACATTCAATATGCACTGCGTGTGTTTAGTTCAAACAGTGTGTTTGGATTGTTTACTTCAGACTGTGTATTTGGATTTATTAGAATATTAAACAGTGTTACATTTCAACAAGTAGACAATGTTACATGCAACACACACTTTGAAACTTTGAATTTTGACTTTTGGCAATATTAGGAAGTGTTATATTCAACAAGAATGTTGTTCATGAATAGTTTGACAAGATCAAAGAGTGTTACATTCAACACACACTGAAAACAAATTGGGGGTTTCGAAAACTCTAAAATATGTGGTATGTGGTTTGATCTAAAACAAAATAAGGGGTGAGAAATATATTAATGTTATTGAATTCTCTAAAAAATTGATTTTTGAGAAACAATGGGTTTTAATTTTTTGAATTTTCTAAAAAAATATTTTTTTAAGAATATTAGACAGTGTTACATTTCAACACGTATACAATGTTACATTCAACACATACTTTGAAACTTTGAATTTTTATTTTTGGCAATATTAGGAAGTGTTACATTCAACAAGAATATTGTTTATGAATAGTTTGACAAGATCAGAGAGTGTTACATTCAACACACACATTGAAAACAAATTGGGGAGGTTCGGAAACCCTAAAACATGTGGTATGTGGTTTGATATAAAACAAAATAAGGGGTGATAAATGTAATTAATGTTATGGAATTCTCTAACGATTTGATTTTTGAGAAACAATAGGTTTCAATTTTTTTAAAATTTTCTAAAAAAATAATTTTTTGAGAATATTAGACAATGTTACATTTAACACGTAGACAATGTTACATTCAACATCCATTTTGACACTTTGAATTTTGACTTTTGGCAATATTAGGAAGTGTTACATTCAACAAGAATATTATTTTTTAATAGTTTTGACAAGATCGGAAAGTGTTATATTCAACACACACATTGAAAACAAATTGGGGGGATTCGGAAACCCTAAAACAGGTGGTATGTGGTTTGATCTAAAACAAAATAAGATGTGAGAAATGTAATTAATGTTATTGAATTCTCTAAAAAATTGATTTTTGAGAAACAATGAGTTTCCATTTTTTGAATTTTCTAAAAAAAATAATTTTTTGAGAATATTAGATAATGTTACATTCAACACATAGACAATGTTACATTCAACATCCACTTTGAAACTTTTTTGAATTTTGATTTTTGACAATATTAAAAAATATTACATTCAACAAGAATATTATTTTTGAATAGTTTGACAAGATCAGAGAGTGTTACATTCAACATGGGTTTTTGAATTTTGTCAAGAATAGACAAGTGAGAACAATTTGGGGGTCAAAAAACGTTATGAAGGTTTTAGGGAGGAAAGTGTAAAAAAAAGTAAAATGTTGAAACTAACGTTAAAATAGGGGATGAAAAATGTAATAATGCTATTTCTTAATCTGAACCCTAGCTCTATGTATCGTGAATCTTCATAGTATCTGTGTGGTCCGTCAACGAAATCTTTAGAGCATCACGAATGGTAAGCGGCAAAGGTGAAAGACAGACGAACGGTAAGAGTTATTCTCTGCAAATCAATTTAGGGTTTAGGATTTTTAATTTCCAGAGTTTTCGATTTGATGTCTATTGCAGAAATCGTTCAGGATTTTGGGGACGAAAGGCGACTGTGACGGTGAATGGCGAACAAGGACGACAGACGGTGAAGTGAACGGTCTGTCATAAGGACGAATGGCGAAGGCGAACAGAGAATGACGAATGACGAAGGCGAACAGAGAACAACGAACGGCGACGGCGAGGACGACGATGATGGCGAATGCGAACAATAACGGCGAGTGAACGGCGGCCGACGAAACGGCGGCCGACGAAGCGGCGTAGGAGATGATGCGCTGTGAAATGGAGATGGAATTAGGCTGAGGTGTATTTTGGTCAGAAAAAATACAATGGGACTTATTGGTGCAAAAAAAAAACCAATTAGGCTTGATTGGTACATGAAAATCCAAAAATGGACCACCTGGTACATGCCCGAAAAATTAACAAAGAATTATGTTTTTGAAAATATACCTTAAAAACGATTCAAATTTCTCTTTTTTATTTTTCAGAAAACTCGTTGTTAGGGAAAATTAGGTGAACAGGTTTAAAGGTTAGTGGAGTGATGAAATAACAACAATATCCTCATTAAAAGATCATACTTCAGGAACCAAAATATAATTTTCTCTGAACATAATATGAAAATCTAAAATTATCTAAAATTCAAGTTCTGACCACAAATCTCAAATTATTGTCCATAGAGTACACACGTTGCAATAATTTTGTCAAAAATTCAAAGTTATTGTACCATTTCATATAAAATTTACAATAGTTTTCATGTTTTGATGAACAATCCACAAACTTAAAAAATTTGCCCATACAGTCGACGTACTACAGTTTTTTTTGTTAATAATTCAAAGTTATTGTTCCATTCCGTGTAAAACCCTACGAAAGATTTTATGTCTTGTCCACCACAAAATTTAAAGTTTTGCCCATGCACTTCACTCATTACAATAACCTTGTCAAAATTTCAAAGTTACTATACCATTCTATGTAAAAACATACAGTAGACAATCCACAAATTTAAATTTTTACCGATGTAATAATTTTGTCAAAAATTTAAAGTTACTATCTCATTCCATGTAAAAACTTACAATAACTTGTCGTGTTTTGGTGGACAGTCCGCAAACTTAATTTTTTTACCCCAACAGTTTAAGCACTATATTAATTTTGTCAAAAATTCAAAGTTACTGTATCATTTCATGTAAAATCTTGCAGTAGCTTTTATACCCTAAGGTATGTTTGGTTGGAATGATGGAAAAAGAAAAGAGAAAAGAAAAAGAAAATTTATTTTTCCTCTGTAGAGGAAAAATTATTTTTCTTAGTATCTTTGGTTGGAGGGATATAAAAAAAGGAAAAATAATATTACATGTGTATTAAATAAAGAAAAAGATAAAATATACTCATATAATTTACTACATTACCCCTATATATTACAAAAAAATAAATAAAATCTAACAGGGGTATGATGATAATTTCAATATATTTTCCCTCTAACTCCATAATTTTCATCCCATATTTGGGGCGGGGGGAAGGGGATGTGAAAGGTTTTTTTTTCCTCTTTTTTTCTTTTCTTTTTCATTTTCCACTCTTACCAATCACAATTTTTTTTCTTTTCCACCTCATTTTCTTTTTCATTTTTCCATCCACTCTATTTTCCATTCAACCAAACATAACCTTAATGGACAGTCTCCAAGCTTAAAATTTTTACCCGTACAGTACAACGCTATAGTAAATTTGTTAAAAATTCAAAATTACTGCACCATTCCATGTAAAAACTTACAATAACTTTCATGTTTTGCACTAATATTGAAATTTTGATGAAATTATTAAAAAAATTAAAAAGATTACTATACCGAATAGATTGATTCGATATAAACCTAAAAATCTAAAATCATCTAAAAACTCTCCCTATACCCCTCCATCTGTTGTCCCATTGCTTTTTAGTCCTTTAAAATTCATAAATTTACACAAACCCCCTCCCCATGAATGGCAGTTTCCCCCATTACAGTAATTATGTTAAGAGTTCAAAGTTACTGCACCATTCCATGTAAAAACTCTCAGTAGTTTTCATGTCTTAGTGGACGACAGTCCCCAAACTTAAAATTTTTGCCCGTGTAGTTTATGCGGTAAAATAAAATTGTCAAAAATTCAAATTTACTGCATTATTACATGCAAAAACTTGCAGTAACTTTCTTGTCTTGAATTTTGACGAAATTCGTAAATGATTTTTTTAAATATACCCTAACAATGATCTAGATTTATCTTTCTTATTTTTCTCAGAAGAATCGTTGTAAAGAAAATTAGATGAACATATCTAAGGGTTAATGGAGTGATGAAATGATAAAAATATACTCGTTAAAAGATCACATACTGAGCACAATCCATTTTTCATCCAAAAAAATTATTAATTAATTTTATAAAATTAAAATAAATATAAAACTTAAGAGATCAAATATATAATTTATCAGATCTTAAGATCTACTTAAATAATTACCCCATACTTCTGGGACCAAAAATATAATTTTCTCCGTACATAATATGAAAATCTAAAATTATCTAAAATTCAAGTTTGGTCCACAAATCTCAAATTATTGTCCATGGAGTACACACGCTGCAATAATTTTGTTAAAAATTCAAAGTTATTGCACCATTTCATATAAAAATTTACAATAGTTTTTATGTCTTGATGAATAGTCCACAAACTTAAAAAATTTACCCATACTGTCCACGTGCTACACTTTTTTTGGTTAATAATTCAAAGTTATTGTACCATTCCATGTAAAACCCTACAAAAGATTTTATGTCTTGTCCACCACAAAATTTAAATTTTTGTTCATGCACCTCACTCATTACAATAACCTTGTCAAAATTTCAAAGTTACTATACCATTCTTTCTAAAAATACACAGTAGCTTTCATGTCTTGGTAGACAGTCCACAAATTTAAATTTTTACTGATGCAGTAATTTTGTCAAAAATTCAAAATTACCACCTCATTCCATGTAAAAACTTACAATAACTTTCATGTTTTGGTGGACAGTCTATAAACTTAATTTTTATGGCCCAACAGTCTAAGCCCTACAGTAATTTTGTCAAAAGTTCAAAATTACTGCATCATTTCATGTAAAAACTTACAGTAGCTTTTATACCTTAAGGTATGTTTGGTTGGAATGATGGAAAAAGAAAAGGGAAATAAAAAAGATATTTTATTTTTCCTTTGTAAAGGAAAAATTATTTTTCTTAGTATCTTTGGCTGGAGAGATATAAATAGGGAAAATAATGTTACATGTGTATTAAATGAAGAAATATAAAAGAAAAAGACAAAATATACTCATGTAATTTACTACTTTTGTAAGATATATATATATATATATATATAGACGCAGTGTATGTTCTAGAACCCAAAAAGGACGAAGAAATCAAAATAGGAAAATCGGGAAAGGAAGAAGGAAAAACAGCAAAAAAAAAATGTAGGAAAGAAAACAGAGGAGAGAGAGAGAGAGAGAGAAATGTGTAGCGTCACCGTCCGGTACGGCAGTATGGGTCGTTGTGTGTGTGTGCTGCCTGGTTCTACGGCGGTGTCGGTCGGCCGTTTGTCGCCGTCATTCGGTGATTGTGTGTGTGTTTTGTCCGTTTTCTCCGCTGTCGCCGTCGTCGTGTGTGTGGTTGCCATCGTCAAAAAATTCAGAAGAGAAAAAGAAGAGAGACAGAGGGTCGGCGATGTGATCGTCACCGTTCCGGTGCCAGTGTGTGGGTGTGCAGTTTGGTGGTGGGTGTCTCATCGCCAGGGGGTGTCGTCGGTGGGTGTGTGTAGACGGTGGGGTGGCTCGTCGACGGTTTAGGTGTGTGCAGTAGTGTGCTCATTGCTCCGGTGGTGTGGGATTGTCGCCGTTCATCCGGCGTGGGGGTGCTGTTGGGTCGTCAGTCGGCGTGGCAGTGGTTTGGGTTCGGTCTCTGTGTGTATGTTTTGCTCGTTGTCCAGTGTGTTGCCGTGTGTGTGCTGATCAGTGGCGGGGCTTCGTCAGCAGCGAGGACTGGAAACCAGAAACAGAAAAAAAGAAAACGAAAAAAAAATAAAAAATTTACACAAACAACCCCAATAAAAACCAAAAACTAACCTCGCGGCCGGCGGAAGATTTGGATCTCAGGTAGAATTCAACTTTTCGGCCGGCGAGTGATTCGGAACAGGTAACAATTTTGTTGATTTTTATCAAATTAATTTATTAGCATCAAAATTTTTGCAATCGGGATAGTAATTTTGCAGTCATTAATTATAATAATTTTGTTTAGTAAATATTAACGCAATGAACTGAGAAAAATAATAATTTTGCATAATAAAATTGGGAAAGGGGGAATTATGAAATTTAGGGCCTACATTGCATGTTAGGCTTGTTTTGAGAAAAAAAATATTAATTTAGGCCCATCGTTATTAGGTTCACAAGTACTAGCGTCTCAGTAGGTTTTGGACAGTGACATTTTTGCAGTGCGAAAAACGAGATGAGTGTACTGTCTTCTATATAAATCTACAAATTTTATTTTCCTATAAATTATGGGAAATGTGGTTATTTAAAAAAATAGACGAATTTACAACTTATATGAATCAAGTGGGTTTTGATTTTAAAAGGGAAAAAAATAATTTTTGGATCGTGCTGGTTTTAAAGGTGGGAAAAAGATTTTTGAATCGAGTCGGTTTTTAAGGTGGAGAGTGATGTCTGGTCCGACTATGACATAGTTTCTTCCCGTAAGGGATGTGGATTTTCTTCCCATAAGGGATGTGGATTTTCTTCTCGTTAGGCGGATAAAACCTACGAGATGTGGATTACCTGTTAGGCAAGTCCTGCAAGGTGGTTGACCCGTCAGGAGTGCAAACCTGGCGGGTAGTACGGTACCGTTGCAACTCCCGATCGTGAGGTAAAAACGATCTTATGGCTAGTAGGAGAGTGGTGTGGAGTATTTTATTATGTGACGAGATGTTTGGATGGGTCGATTTAAAATATTTGGTCTGGCTGTTTTAAAATATTTGGATTGATTGATCTAAAATAATCGGGTTGATTGATTTAAAATGTTTGGATTGGATATTTTAAATATATATATTGGTTTATTTCATTGGTGACAGAGAAACTGAATTTTCGTACGGTATATGATTACATTATATTTTTATTGGGTGTTTTAAATATATTATGTAAGACCTCGACTTTTCATATACGAAAAATTCGTCGCGTTTTAAAATATTTTGAGAATATCCAGGGGGATTACGATATTGATTATGTGAATTAAAATTTTAGGGGTTAATTCGTAATTGTTAAAAATCTTAAAATTAGAATTGGGTCTAATTATTATTTTAACAAAATAAAAAGGGGAGAATTATGTAATTATAACTATATATATAAATATCAAAAGATCAAGGAGAGAGAGAGGTAAGGCGATATGGGGGGCGTGGCCTCTTATCCACACACACACACACACACACACACACACACATATATATATATATATATATATATGTATGTAGACTCCTACACACGCAAACCAGAGAGAAAGATCGAGAAACTATGAGAGAAATCGGGAAAGAGAGAGGAAGAGGAAGAAGAGAGAGAAAGGGAGGACCGTCGGAGGGATTTTTTATCGCCGATCGTGTGGGGTTCGCCGGCGGTGGTTTATGAGTCGTCATGGGTTGACTAACAGGAAACCAAAGCAGAAAACAAAGAGAGAGAGAGAAGAATTTGGTGCTGGTCTGGTTCGTCGGTGGTGCGGTTATGTATGTGTGCGTGCTGTTTTATTTTCCGACCGTGTGTGGTATGTACGTGTTCTACTCTCGTCCATCGTGTGTGTATTGTTGTGTATGTATGTGGGGGAGCAGTGTGTGTGTGTGTGTGTGTGTGTGTGTGCCGTCGAAAAACAGAGAAGAGAGAGAGGTGAAGGTGGGTTCGTTGGTGAGTGTCCGGTGGTCGGCGATTGTCTGGGTTTGTGTGTGTTGTATATGCTGTGGGAGTGTGGTTGAGAGGTTTGGGTGTGTTGTTTTGTGTGGGTGTGTTGTCGATGGTGAGAAGAGAGGGAGAGAAGTGACTGAGATCTCAAACAGAGCAGAAAGGAGGAGGAGCGCCCGCTTAGGCAGTGGAAAGTTCGCCTAGGCGGTGGAAGATCAGTGTCAGAATGAGAGAAAGTTCGCTTAGGCGGAAGTTTCTCGCCTAGGCGGTAGGTCGTCAGTGTGTAACTCAGAACTGTAAAAGAGCTCGGTCGCCTAAGCGGTGGATTTGCGCTCAGGCGGTGAAACTGCTGTGTGCATGTTGAGAGTAAGGGAGAAGCAGTCACTTGTTCGCCTAGGCGGTGGGACGTCGCTCAGGCGGTGGGGTGCAAAATCAGAAATACAAGGAATTTTAGGAAAATCCACGATCGGTTCGGAACGGGTAACCTTTCTAATTTATTTTGTAAATTCTAAATTTAGTTTTCTAACCTTAGAATAATAAAATGAAAATAATAAATCTTGAGATTGTTTATAAGAACAAAGTTTATAAATAGTAAACCGTAACGAAATGATACTAGTTGAATAGTTATATTTCGTAATAAAAGATGGGAAATAGGAAATTAAGGAAAATAGGATTTCATGGCGTGATTAGTTTATTTTTTATACAAAAATATTAATTTAGGCCCTGTCACCGTTAGATTCGCAGGTACCGGAGTTCGGATAGGGGATAGTCGGTTAAAGTTTACAAAAGCGGATATCAGGTGAGTGTACTGCCCTTCTTGCCAAACTATTTTCATACAAATATGATGAGATATGTGTTTATTTAACTGTACGAATTTTATAAATTATATGGATCAAGCCAGTTGTGGGTGAGTTGGTAAAAATGAATTTCCATTGAAATGTTTGGGTTTAAAAAGAAAGACTTTATAAATAATCTATTGGATTTGGTGATTTTAATAAAAAGGTGGGAAAAACATGATTTTTAAATTAAAAGTGGGTTTTGTTAACAAGAGATGGACAAGGGTGATTTTGACGGTATTGATGAAATAAATTTTGTTGATATTATTGAAGTGGTGATTATTATTATGGTTTGTCCGGAGGGTGGTCCAGCAAAGGGATAATTATTTGTGATTTGGTGATAATATTATTGAATTGACTATGCCATAATTTATATTATGATCTGCCCGGAGGGTGGTCCGGCAGATGGATAATTATTATATGGTGATTGACGTTATGTGATAATTGATATTATTAGCCTTCGGAGACGTCCGGTTGGCGGTGATCTGCGCAGTTAGGTCCGCTAGGAAGGCATATCCTACGGATGGTTACGGTACCGTTACAACTCCCGATTGTGAGGTTAAAACGATCACTATAGCTTAGCCGGTGGATATGGGATTGAGATGTGTGTGTTTTGAGTTGGGGTGTTTTATATATATATTGGATGATTTATTATTGAATATGGTGTTTGCAAATTTATTTACACTGCTCATTTGATATTGGGGATTTTACCAACTGTGTGGTGGATATACATATATTTACGCTTGATCCATATGACTGTTGTATTATTTAGAATGTGTTATTATTATTTAAAAATGATTTTTACTAAGAAGGCAGTACACTCGCAGATGAATTCTTTAGGAAACGGTCCCCTACTAGCATTAGTTGGAGTCATCTGGGAATAATTTGAGTTGAGCTGTCAGAGAAGAACAATATCAAATATTAAAATGTATATGTTGTAGAATGAATTGTATAGTAATTTATGGAATTTTGAAATGTATAAGAAGTAGTAAATGTAATAGGTAATGTCATGTTTTAGTCACGCCAGTCCTGGGATGACGAGTGTCTGGGACGGGTCGTGACATATTGTTTCTTTATATTGATGACAGTGGGGAACTGGTTTCGAATATGGTGTGCAATATACGGTATTATTGTTATATTGTTTCATTTCATTGGTGGTAGTGGAACCGAGTATGTGATTATATAATATTATATTTTGAAATGTGGTGTTTATTATTTATACTTGATTCTTGAAATATTTTTATTATGAAGACAGTACACCGATAAAAAAATTGGTTTCAGGTACCGCGACTAGGAGTCGGTCCATTACTGGCACTAGGTAAAGTCTGGTGGTAGGGTCATTTTGGGGGTGAGCCGGTCGGATGTGAACCATAGAGGGTTGAGGTATTTTGGAAAGTAAAACAATATAATAACACTTACAGTAGCGCGTGTATTTATGTGTATCCGTATGTATTTAGTTGATTGAACAGGTAGCGTCATGTCGACGTCACGCCTGGTCTCGAGTGACGGGTGCCCGGGGTAGGGTGTGACATTTTGTAGTATTAGAGTTTAGGTTTTAGGTTCTGTAGACATGTCAGTCTGTCAAGCCAGTGGTGGATCATGAGATAGGGTATCGATAGGTGGTGTTGAGCTGGTGGTGGACCATGAGATAGGGTGTCGATGGGTGAGTTCGGCATGTGAGTGATAGTTTTTGCATTGCATTAGATAGTACATTGGTATCGTGCATTGTTATTTGTCTTGTTGGCAATTAGTGGGTGCGACGACGAAATTGTGATACTACTAGTTGGTGGATTGGGTGGTGCTGTCGATAGAAGTGATGGATGGATTACGATTGTGGGGGTGCTAGTGGTTTTAAATATTAAATTACAACTGATAAGTAATCATATTCGTATTACTTGACGTTGGGATTCACTGTCGGTAGCACCTAATATTTTAGTTGTTAAACCCAATAGTGTGACGGAACACACTTAAGTTGGATTATTAAACAACATTCAAGTGTGTGTATAAAACTGTCTTCTAGGCAATACTAAGGAAACCTTGTGATATTATTGGAGAGGGAAGTTCATATAATTGAAACAAGAGAAGTTGATTGTTCGGCTGTATGAAACTAAATTCGATGTCCTTTCCCGATTTGTTCCTAATTTGGTAAAAAACGGAAGAGATAAGATGTAGACTATTCTAGAAAATATTTAATTTGGGAATACATTCTAGGTTGACGGGTAGGCAAATTAAAAGTTATGCGAAATTGTTAAACACGGCGAGATTAATAAAGAATGATGTGCAGGAAGCAGCTGAGAACTGTGAGTCAGTGTTAGTAGATAGCGCGTATACAGACAGCCCATTTCGAGTTAGTGATAGAAGAATCATTGGTAGATCGGTTACCTCAGAGTATTCACGATTTTGATGTGATACTGGGTATGGATTTGCTATCCAGTTATCACGTTGCGGTGGATTGTTTTAAAAAGGGAGTTACTTTTCGGATCTTAGGCGAATCAGAGTTTGTATCTTTGGGAGATGTAATCATTACCCCAGTCAGTTTGATTTTGGTCCTGGAGGCCCGGAGGTTAACAAATAGGGGATGTCAGGGATACCTCGCGCACGTGATTGACACCGGGCAGAATGAAGTTCAGGTGACAGATGTTCTAGTGGTTAGGGATTTTCCCGATGGATTTTCAGAAAAAATTGTTAGGGTTGCCAATGGATAAGGAGATGGAATTCACTATTGCGTTACTTTTAGGAACTGCTCTGATATCAATTCCGCCCTATCGTATGGCGCTTACTAAGTTAAAGGAATTGAAAATATAGTTGTAAGATCTGTTAAACCGCGGTTTTATTAGACCTAGTGTGTCTCCCCAAGGAGCTTCAATGTTATTCAGAAAGAAAAATAAAATGGCACGTTGAGAATGTGTATCGATTACTGGCAGTTGAATATGGTAACGGTTTGTAATAAATATCCGTTGCCTAGAATTAATGATTTGTTCTACCAACTGCAGAAGGCCAGGTGTTTTCTAAAATAGACCTTCGATTAGGATATTATCAGTTAAAAGTCAGAGACAGTGATGCGGCGAAGACGGCGTTTCGTACGAGGTATGGGCATTATGAATTTTTAGTTATGTCATTCGGGTTGACGAATGCCCCTGCTTCTTTTATGGATTTAATGAATCGGATCTTCCAACCCTACCTAGATCAGTTTATTATCGTGTTCATTGATGATATATTGATATATTCTCAAAATAAAGAAGAGCATACAGAGCATCTCAAGGTTGTGTTGCAGACGTTGCGGGAGAAGCGATTGTATGCGGAATTTAACAAACGTGAGTTTTGGTTGGATAGAGTTGTATTCTTGGGGTATGTTATCTCGGGAGAGGGTATCCAGGTGGATTCAAAGAGAGTCGGAGCTGTGGTTCAATGGGTAAGGCCGAAAAGTGTGACCGGAATTCGAAGTTTTTGGGATTGGCGGGTGATTATCGTCGGTTTGTGTAGGGATTCTCTATTATAGTTGTCCCATTGACCCGATTAACCCGCAAAGAATCTAAATTCGAGTGGACCGACAAATGTGAGCAGATTTTCCAAAGAGCTGAAGAGTAGAATCGACGCCAATACTCTCTTTTCCGACTGAAAGTGGAAGCTTTGTGATCTACAGCGATGCGTCACACCAAAGGTTAGGATGTGTACTGATGTAACATGGACACGTGAATGCATATGCCTCCCTACAATTATAGAATCATGAGCGTAATTACCTGATGCATGATTTAGAATTGGCGGCGATTGTGTTTGCCTTGAAGATTTGGAGCCGTTACTTGTATGGCGAGACTTGGGAGACATACACCGACCATCAGAATATGAAATATTTGTTTACTCAGAAGAAACTCAATCTAAGGCAGAGAGGTTGAATAGAGTTGATCAAGAATTATGAGTGTACTCCTCATTATCATCCTGAAAGGGCCAATGTTGTAGGGGATGCGTTGAGTCGAAAATCGGCAGGTTCGGTTGCACTTATTCAAGTTGTTCATACTAATCTATATGCCGAATTGAGATCTTTGCGAGTTCAATTGGCGATTGGTCAGACGGCAGCGTTGCTTGCGACTTTGACCTTGAGACCAACATTGATCGACCGTATTATAGAAACACAGAAGTCAGATGCCCAATTGGGGAAGATCAAAGATGAAGTAAAGAGTGGTCACAGTACTGACTATCGTGTCAAGGATAACGATAAGACTTTGATGGTGAAAATGGACTGTGTATGCCTAATGATGTCAATCTAAAAAAGGATATCTTGGAGGAAGCGCATAGCTTAGCATACACAATGCACCCAGGCAGTACGAAAATGTATCAGAATCTGTGAGAACACTATTGGTGGAATGGAATGAGATGAAAAATTATTGAATTTGTTGTCAGGTGTCTTATTTGTCAGCAAGTTAAGATGGAGCACCAACGTCCAGGTGGATTATTGCAGCATCTACCTATACTAGAGTGGAAATGGGAACATATCACAATTGATTTTGTTTCGGGATTACCCCGTACTTAAAAGGGGCATAATTCAATCTGGGTGATCCTTGATAGGCTTACTAAATCTGCTCTTTTTTTTTTGTCCGTAAAGACGACGTATTCTCTAAATAATTATGCCCAATTGTATATTGATAAGATTGCTAGATTACATGATGTGTTGATTTCTATAGTGTCGGACAGAGATCCGAGGTTTACTTCGAAGTTTTGGCCGAGTCTTCAAATTGCTCTAGGTACCAAACTGAAATTTAGTACAACTTTTCATCCACAAACTGACGGTTAATCAGACCGTACGATCCAGACATTGGAAGGTATGTTGAGAGGTTGTGTCCTGGAATTTCCTGGTAGCTGGGATGATCACTTAACGTTGACGGAATTTACCTACAATAAAAACTACCATTCGGTGATCGAAACAGCCCCGTACAAAGTGTTGTATGGCAGGAGATGTAAGACTCTAGTCTGTTGGACCAAAGTGGGAGAAAGGATATTATTGATGCCGGATATCGCTCAAATGACAGCAGATAAAGTAAATATGATTCAGGAAAGATTGAAGTTTGTTCAGAGTCGATAAAAGAGTTATGTTGACCAGCATAGGCGAGAGTTGGAATTTGAATTGGGCGATCATGTGTTGTAGCGCAGTCATTCAATAGAAGAGGCGACGTGGGAACGAGAGGACGAGATGAGAGATAAATATCCATACGTGTTCGATTAAGGTAATTAAAATTTCGGAACGAAATTTCTTTTAAGAGTGAAGGGTTGTAAGACCCCAATTGTCGCGCATGCAAATTCACTAGCTACATTTTAGAACATTTAGAAATTAACGGGTTGGAATGTGTTCTTTCTAATTTAATTAAAAAGTTTAGGGGTCAATTAGCAATTTTAGAAATGTTTGAAATTTAGGATTTAAATAATAATCTAAAGAAAATTAAGGGGAGGTTAATGAAATTTGGGAAAAAGATATATTATATATATATATATATATACACACACACGCAGTGTATGTTCTAGAACCCAAAAGGAAGAAAAAATCAAAACAAGAAAATCGGGAAAGAAAGAAGGAAAAAAAAAAAAAAAGAACGACAGGAGAGAAAACAGAGGAGAGAGAGAGGTGTGGCGTCGCCCCCCGGTTCGGCAGTGTGGGTCGTCGTGTGTGTGTGTGCTGCCTGGTTCTCCGGCTGTGTCGGTCGGCCGTTCGTCGCCGTCATTCGGTAATTGTGTGTGTGTTTCGTCTGTTTTCTCCGTCGCCGTCGTCGTCGTATGTGTGGTTGCCGTCGTCAAAAAATTTAGAAGAGAGACAGAAGGTCGGTGATATGATCGTCACTGTTCTGGTGCCGGCGTGAGTGAACTATGTGTGGGTGTGCAGTTCGGTGGTGGGTGTCTCGTCGCCAGGGGGTGTCGTCGGTGGGTGTGTATAGACGGTGGGGTGGCTCATTGACAGTTTAGGTGTGTGCAGTGGTGTGCTCGTTGCTCTGGTGATGTGCTATCGTCGCCGTTCATCCAGCGTGGGGGTGTTGTTGGGTCGTCGGTCGGCGTGGCAGTGGTTTGGGTTCGGTGTGTGTTTTGCTCGTTGTCCAGTGTGTCGCCGTGTGTGTGTTGATCGGCGGCGGGGCTTCGTCGGCAGCGAGGACTGGAAACCAAATACAGAAAAAAAAGAAAACGAAAAAAAAAAACAAATTACACAAACAACCCCAATAAAAACCAAAAACCAACATCGCGGCCGGCGGAAGATTCGGATCTCAGATAGAATTTGACTTTTTGGCAGGCAAGCGATTCATAACAGATAACAATTTCGTCAATTTTTATCAAATTAATTTATGGAGCATGCACCATTTAGTTCCAAAATACAAAAGAAAAATTAACAATTACTTTCATCACTTTTTTTTTTGCACTAATAACTCATTTTGTCTTTTTCTGACCAAAATATCCCTCATATGGATGTTGAATGTAACATTCAAGAACTGTGGGTGTTAAATGTAACATCAAATTTTTATTTATTTATTTATTATTATTATGATGTTATATTTTTCTGACCAATATACCTCTTATGTGGATGTTGAATATGACATCAATTGTTTTTTGTTTTTTTTTTTAACCAAAATACAACTCATGTGGATGTTGAATGTAACATCTATTGTTCTCCTGTTTTTGTATGCAAAGTAAAATTCATATGATATTACATTAAACACTTGTGGATGTTACATTGAACACATGTAAATGTTGAATATAACATCTATTGTTCTCTTGTTTTACGTCACGTTTGGTAACGATTTTATCCAAAAATCAAGTTGTTGTTTTGCTTTCTTTTTTTTTTGGGACCTATAGAAAGTGACAAAAAAACATAAAGTTTGGGAGTGAAAACTGTAATTTATGGTGGCGGCGGCGGCGACCGAAGGCGCGGCACCGGCGACCGACGACGGTGGCTGCTATTGGCGGTGGTGCATCAGTTTGATGACCTTCCTTATCGATGTGTAGCTCACAGGAGAGCATTTCGGTAAACTCATTCTTCACCATTTTTTAAAACATGACTAATTGGTGCAAGAATGGCCAACGATGGGAGTAAACGGTGCAAGAAAAAGGTGTTGACGGGAGTAATCGGTACAAAAAAAAATCGATGGGAGTAAGCGGTAAATAGTTTCTTTTTTTGGGAGTAATCGGTAATTTTCTCTTTTTTTATTAGCATCAAAATTTTTGCAATCGGAATAGTAATTTTGCAATCGTTAATTATAATAATTTTGTACAGTAAATATTAACGTAAGGAATTGGGAAAAATAATAATTTTGCATAATGAAATTGGGAAAATGGGAAATTATGAAATTTAGGGCCTGCATTGCATGTTAGGTTTATTTTGGGAAAAATATATTAATTTAGGCCCATCGTTGTTAGGTTCATAAGCACCAGTGTCCCATTAGGTTTTGAACAGTAATATTTTTGCGGTGCGAAAAACGAGGTAAGTGTACTATCTTCTATATAAAACTACAAATTTTATTTTCGTATAAATTATGGGAAATGTGGTTATTTAAAAAAATTGACGAATTTGTAACTTATATGGATCAAGTGGGTTTTGATTTAAAAGAGAAAAAAATAATTTTTGGATCGTGCTGGTTTTAAAGGTGGGAAAATGATTTTTGGATTGAATCGATTTTTAAGGTGGAGAGTGATATCTGGTCCGATTATGCCATAGTTTCTTCCCGTAAGGGATGTGGATTTTCTTCTCGTTAGGCAAATAAGACCTACGAGATGTGGATTACCTGCTAGGCAAGTCCTGTAGGGTGGTTGACCCGTCAGGAGTGCAAACCTGGCGGGTGGTACGGTACCGTTGCAACTCCCGATCGTGAGGTAAAAATGATCATATGGCTAGTAAGAAAGTGGTGTGGGGTATTTTATTACGTGACGAGATGTTTGGACGGGTATATTTAAAATATTTGGACTGAATGTTTTAAAATATTTGGATTGATTGATCTAAAATAATCGGGTTGATTGATTTAAAATGTTTGGATTGGATATTTTAAATATATATATTGGTTTATTTCATTGGTGACATGGAAACTTGATTTCCGTACAGTATGTGATTACATTATATTTTTATTGGGTGTTTTAAATAAATTATTTCTTTATATTGATGACAGTGGGAAACTGGTTTCGAATATGGTGTGCAATATACGATATTATTGTTATATTGTTTCATTTCATTGGTGGCAATGGAACCGAGTATGTGATTATATAATATTATATTTCGAAACGTGGTGTTTATTATTTATACTTGATCCATGAAATATTTTTATTATGAAGACAGTACACCGATTAAAAAAAAAATTGGTTTCAGGTAGTGCGGCTAGGAGTCGGTCCACTACTGGCACTAGGTAGAGTCTGGTGGTAGGGTCATTTTGGGGGTGAGCCGGTCGGATGTAAACCGTGGAGGGTTCAGGTATTTTGGAAAGTAAAACAATAATAACACTTACAGTAGCGCATGTATTTATGTATATCTGTATGTATTTAGTTTATTGGGCAAGTAGCGTCATGTTGACGTCACGCCCGACCTCGAGTAACGGGTGCCCGGGGTGGGGTATGACAACTTTACCCTTATATATTACAAAAAAAAAAAAAAAAGAATCTAACAGGGATATAATAGTAATTTTAATATATTTTCCCTCTAATTCCATCATTTTCATCCCATATTTGGGAGGGCAGGGGGAAGGGGATGTGATAGGGTTTTTTTTCCTCTTTTTTTCTTTTCTTTTTCATTTTCCACTCTTACGAAACACATTTTTTTTTCTTTTGCACCTCATTTCTTTTTCATTTTTCTGTCCACTCTATTTTCCATCCAATCAAACATAATCTTAATGGACAGTCCCCAAGCTTGAAAGTTTTACCCGAACAGTCCAACAATATAGTAAATTTGTCAAAAATTTAAAATTACTATACCGAATAGATTGATTGATATAAACCTAAAAATCTAAAATCATGTAAAAGCTCTCCCTATACCCTTCCATCTATTGTCCTATTGCTTTTTAGTCCTTTAAAATTCATAAATTTACACAAACCCCCTCCCCATGAATGGCAGCTCACCCCATTACAATAATTATGTCAAAAGTTCAAAGTTACTGCACCATTCCATGTAAAAACTCTCAGTAGTTTTCATGTCTTAGTGGACGACAGTCCCCAAACTTAAAATTTTTGCCCATGCAGTTCATGCGGTAATAAAATTGTCAAAAGTTCAAATTTACTGCATCATTACATGCAAAAACATACAGTAACTTTCTTGTCTTGAATTTTGACAAAATTCTTAAAAATTTCAAAAATTTACTATACCGAATAGATTGATTCGGTATACATGTTATAGTAATTTTGTCAAAAGTTCAAAGTGACTACATCATTTCACGTAAGAACTTACAGTAGTTTTCATGTCTTGGTGGACAGTCTATTAGTTTTATCAAAAGTTCAAAATTATTGCACCATTTCATGCGAAAATTTGCAATAACTTTCATATCTTAGTAAATGACCCCCAAACTTAAACTTTTTGCACGTGCGTTCATACACTATAATAAATTTATCAAAATTCAAAGTTATTGCACCATTCCATGTAAAAAATTACAATAACTTTCATGTCTTGTAATGATATTGAAATTTTAACGGAATTATTAAAAATTTCAAAAAATTACTATACTGAATAGATTGATTCGGGATAAATCTAAAATTATCTAAAAACTCCCTCCATCTATTGTCCCATTGCTTTTTAGTCCTTTTAAATTCATAAATTTACACAAAAACCCCTCTCCCCACTCCCATAGATGGAGTACAATATATACTCCTATCCCGCCGATCAACCCATAAGCTATGGAGTACGTGAACGGCATCAGAATCATCGTCACGAACGCCGGCACCGCCTGCCGCATATCTTCCCAGTCGATCTCCACCACCGCCCTCATCATCAAAACGCCGACGAGTATCAGCGGCGGCCCAACCGCCCACGCCGGAATAGCCGCCAGCAGCGGCGTGAAGAAAAACGCTAGCAGAAAATAAGCCGCCACCGTCAACGCCGTCAGCCCTGTTCTGCCGCCTTCTTTTATCCCCGTCGACGACTCGATGAACACCGTCACCGGCGAAGTACCCAGCAAGGACCCAACAATTATGGAAGAAGCGTCGGACATGAAGGCGAAGTATTGGCCTTCGAAGTTGCCGGCGGTGTCTGTAAATCCGGCGAAATTGGCCATGGAGAACAGAGTTCCGGTGGTGTCCAGAATATCGACGTAGAGAAATGTTACCAGAGCTTCCCAGAAATACCCTTTTCCGATGCCGTCGAAGCTTAAAGCTCCGGCGGTGCTGCCGATTTTATGAACGTCGACGACCCTTTTGAAGTAATTGTAGGAAGAATTCCCCGCCGGAGTGTCTGGAAACGCCGTCACGTTCGTTTTCCGAAACCAAGAAACGGCAGTGACGAAGACGATTCCGTAAATCATCGCCCCTTTAATGTTCTTAACCAGACAGTACGCAATGATGACGAACCCGACGACGGCGAGCCATAACGTCGGACTCTCCATGCGATCCTTGAGGCAGAGGATATCGCCGGAGACGGTTCCGCCGGGGAGGAGATTGACGGTGCCGTTGGCGGATGTTATGACTGGGGCGAGGGCGGCGCGTGAGGAGCGAGGACACGCGGCGAGGGTGAGGAGAGTGGAGGAGCTGTAGCCGACAAGTCCGATCCCCTGGTTATTCTGAAGTCCGATGAAGGCCAAGAAAAGTCCGATTCCGGCGGACGACGAGATTCTGACCGGCGTCGGAACTAATTTGGCGAGCTTTGCCCGTAACCCAAATGCGGAAATCACGAGGAAGACGACGCCTTCGATGAAAACGGCGGCCAAAGCGTTCCGGTAAGAGATATTGCCGGAGCCATGGAATCCGACGACGGAGTAAGCGAAGTAAGCGTTCATGCCCATTCCCGGAGCTAAAGCCAGCGGGAGATTCGCGAATAACCCCATTATCGCACACCCAATCAGCGACGAACCCACCGTCGCGACGATCAGATCTTTCCGGATTCTTTCGACGCAGGCGGCGTATCCGGGATTCACCGGGTTGAACTTGCAGGACTCGTCTGGATGGATCAGCCGGAGGTTGGGGCCGGAGCAAGCGGAGGCAGAGATTGTGGGGTCGGAACAGAGACTGACACAGTCGGAGACGGAGCAGGTGGCGCCGGAGTCGGAGAGGATGCTGGCGTTGACGGCGAGGATGTAGGCCATGGTGAGAAACGTTGCCGTGCCGGCGCGGAGCTCGGTAGTGAAGGTGGTGTTGCGCTCGGCGAGTTTGAAGCGTTTTCCGACACGACTGGCGGCAACCGCAGCGTTCAGCCTGCTCACCGGCGATGGGTTGGGGTCTGGCACCGGCGTTGCACCGGTTTCCATGTCCATGGGAGTGGAATGGTGGAATGGAAGGTTTTGATTGGGGAAGAAGGATGATATTTTTTTATACACACACACACACACACATATATATATATATGAATAGGAAAGAATCTTAATTTATTTAGAAATAGAAAAAAATGTCTAAAATTCAAAAAAAAATAAAAAAAATTAACCAATTAAAAATTGTAAGATATGGTATTTTAAAATTTGGAGTTTTTGGTTAATCGTTCACGGACTTAAATTTTAGACAATACAATTCACGCGTTACAATAATTTTTCAAAAGTCTAATGTTAGTGTATTACATAAAAATTAGTGTAATTTTTTCATATAAAAAATAATAACTTTAAATTATTATATCGAGTAGATTTAAACGAATAGTGAATTATAAAATTTAGGATCATGACAATTTTTCATGTAAAAAATAACAACTTTAAATTATTATATTAAATGAACAATGAATTGTAAAATTTAAAGTTATGACAAATGAAGAATCTTAATTTAGAAATAGAAAAAAAAATGTTCAAAATTCTAAAAAAAAAAAAAAAAAAAAAAAAAAGAAATTGGTTGTGGGATAAAGTATTTTTCCATGAACTTAAAATTTAAAACCATTATTACAAAAATATTGGACTTCTTAAAAAATTAATATACCGAGTGGATTAAATGAATAATGATTTGCCAAACCTGAATTTATGACAAAAAAATCCTCTAAATTTTAAGTTAATCAAAAAATGACATCTCAATTTTCAAATAATAAAAAATCAAATTTTCTATCCGCCAATTTACACTCTACTCTAAACTACAAGAGATAAATGATGACAAAAATACTACATGAGTAGAAAGTATAATTCAATAAAATTATAAGGTAACAAAGTGTAATTAACCCAAATTCCCTTTTTATTTGTTCTTAAAACATTTGTAGAAACACAACTTTGCTTTTGACAAAAAGGAAAAGAGATGTAAGTTCAAATGATGGCACAACCAAAGGGGTATCTTTTGTCACTTCCTTATTTAATAGAGAATAGGAGTTTTGACACTTTGTACCCATAAAGTTTGACAAAAATCTCACTTTACTCTTCACAATTTCAATTGAGTTTATAACATTTTAAAATTTCTTCATCATCCCACTACAGTCCAATCATTATCCCCGTTCCAATTGGACGGATAACAATCACTGGCCAGGTATCTAGCTGTTTTTAAGAAGCTTTACAAGCAATTCAAATCTCATCCTTTTCTCCCTTTCTTCATCCCACCCAAATACTCAAAAATACATATACCCATATAGGGCTGGCAAAACAGGTATTTACACGATGACACGACACGAAATTAGCAGGTCTAGGTATTGCTTATTAGGTATCGGGTCGTTATCATGTCAGACCCGATAACCTGATAAGAAATAGTGCAGGTTATCAGGTTGACCTGATAACCCAATAGGTTACACGATAAGACACGATAAGAATTTCGTGTATTCAGGTTACACGATAACCTGTGACCCAATAGGTTACACGATAACCTGTTTAATAAATTATTTTTACACCTCCCAAATTATCAAATATTACAAATTAGTACTTAATATATATAACCACATTTCTCAAACCCTAAGTCCCTAACCCACTTGATAATTCATTTCATTTCGCCGCTGCTTGCTCTTGCTCAGTCCGTGACTGCCGTGCTCCCTTCGCCACAAGACGCCGATGACCGTCACTACTCTACAAGACGACTCCGACGACCGTCGCTGCTCCACAAGACGACGCCGACGACCATCGTTGCTCCACAAGAGTCACGAGACGACGACCGCCGCTGCTCGTTCCTTCGATTCCAGGTAGATCTGAGATTCTGAAGTCATTTGTTCGATTCCAGGTACATTTGTGATCGATTCTAGGTACATTTGAGATTCCAGTCGTTCCTGCGCTGCTGCTCTTTCGTTCGATTCCGGGTACATTTGAGATCTGAATGTTGAGGTTAATAATTTGTGGTATCATTTGCATAACTATTTGATTCTAGGTATCATTTGAGATCTGAGATCTGATATGGGGTCGTACAGTTTGAGATCTGAATGCTGAGGTTAATAATTGGATTTTACAGTTTCATGATACATTCCAATTTCTAGGTCTGTATCTACTCTTTCATGTCCTGTTCAAAAGTTCGTATTATTTAGGCTTTGCTTCAAAAATCAAAACTTTTACTGGAATTTGGCAATTAACTATCCTAACCACATAACCCTTATTTGTAGAAGTTCATAGCATGGTTTCTAAGGTGGCGTTTGATTGGTGTTTTTGTTTTTCTCTATTTTCATACAACTTGGAACAGAAACAAAAAAACAGAGGAAAAAATGCCTTTCTGTTCTCAATTTTTTTCCCTCTCTAATTCATGGTTGCTGATGATTGACTGATTTCTTACTGTTCATTCTAATACTATTACATGTAAAGTTGTTGGATGGTTAGATGGATCGTATGTGCTTGGTTATAATTCTATTTCTATTTTTTTCATGTTTATGCAATTGCTAAATGCAGTTGAACTCCGTCTATGTGTTGTGCAGAGCAATGTGAAAATGATAGGGCCCGTGTTCTTGTGCACTGCATGTCAGGGAAAAATAGGTGAGCGTTTTAACAACAAACTGAAGAAATGTTATTTAAAGGACACTTTTAATCAATTTTTAGACTAAAGTATAAAACCAACCTGCTATTAGTGTGTTTAGACATAGAACATCGCTAGTCTTTCTACATGATATAACGTTAAATTTCTTTGAATTGGTGAGTGAAATCCGCATTGGTGATATTTTCTCCACAAATCCGTAGTGTTTCTAATTATGTTTTGTAATTACATGTAGATGGATACCATAGATTCAAATGATTTACCAATAACGGTGGAAATTGAAAATGATGATGAGTCGCAAGAGATGGAGGATGATGTCAAAAACAACACAATCGGAAAACGAAAGAGAGGAAAAAGAAGTTCAGTTTGGAGATTCTTTGTGACAATCAACGAGAAGAATCAAGATGGTAAGCAATTATGTAAGTGTAAGAAATGTGGGAAAACAATGGTCGGTGATAGCCGGTATGGTACCGGTAACATGAACCGTCATATTAAATCTTGTCCTGGAATCAATTCACAAGATGTAGGACAAATGATATTAGATCACAGTCAAAGCTCACTATCAACTAGAAGTCGAAAAATTGATCAAGAGAAATTTCGTGAGTTGTTGATTGCCGCTATTGTCATGCATGATTTACCATTATCGTTTGTTGAGTACAAGGGCATACGAGATTTATTATCGTATTTGAATGAGGATGTGGTTCATATCTCTAGGAATACTGCTAAGGCTGATCTTTTCAAAATGCATAAGAGAGAGAAGGTAAAAGTAAACTACATGTTTGAAAAATGCCCTGGTAGAGTTTGCTTAACCTCTGATATATAGTCATCCCTCACTACTGATGGCTATGTATGTGTCACAGGGCATTTTATTGATAGTGATTGGATTTTACATAAAAGGGTAGTAAGTTTTTGTTGCATGCCACCTCCACATAATGGTGTTTCTATGAGTGAGAAAGCTTATGCTTTGTTATCTGATTGGGGAATAGATGATAAACTGTTTTCTTTGACTTTGGATAATGCATCGTGCAATGATGCGTTTGTGAGAATGTTGACAAGTCAATTGAATTTGAGAAACAATCTTTTGTGCAAAGGTGTATTTTTTCATTTAAGGTGTTGTGCCCACATTCTCAACTTGGTAGTGCAAGATGGTTTAAAAGAAATAAGTTCATGCATTGAGAAGATTCGTGAGAGTGTGAAATATATTAAAGGGTCACAGGTGAGAAAGCATAAGTTCTTAGAATGTGTGAATTTCTTGTCTTTAAATGCTAAGAAAGGTTTACGACAAGATGTTCCTATTCGATGGAATTCAACTTACCTAATGCTTGAAAGTGCATTATATTTTCGTAGTGCATTTTGTCATTTGGAATTAAGTGACTCTAATTATAAGCATAATCCTTCTGCTTGTGAATGGGAGAAAGGAGAAAAAATTAAGAAGTTCTTGACCTTGTTTTATGATATTACTTGTCAATTTTCTGGAACGAAGTACCCTACTACCAATTTGTATTTTCCTTCGGTTTTCATGACCTATTTGACTTTGAGAGAATACAGAAATTCCGATGATGAATATATGGTGAATATGACTATTAAAATGCTTGAGAAATTTGAGAAATATTGGTCGGAGTTTAGTATGATATTGGCTATTGCTGTGATCTTGGATCCTCGATATAAGATTCAATTTGTTGATTTTAGCTACCGAAAACTATATGGGAGTGGTTCAGTTGAGTTCTTGTGTGTCCGAGATAATTTGAATTTGTTTTTTAATGAATATATGAAATCTTCTAAGTCTTCGGCCATATCATCCTGTCCCGACAAGTGTAGTGACCAAGGCGACCTCAATGAAAATCTTCTTAGTAAAGAAAATCGAGATGTATTAAGGGTAAGTTATTAATTTGTATTTTTTCTAAATATTTTTAATTTTTATTGATATCTTAATTTACGTTGATATTTTTTCTAAATACTTTTAATTATAGGAGTTCGATTCTTTTGAAAGTGGTGAATTTGGTTCGGGTGCACAAAAAACTGAATTGGAATTAACTTGGATGAACGAAGAATAGATAGAAATTCGAAATTGGATATTTTGAAATTTTGGAAAGCGAATCAATTTCGTTATCCAGAACTTTCTTCCATGGCCCGTGATGTGTTGAGCATTCCTGTGTCCACTGTTGCTTCTGAATCTGCATTTAGTATAAGTGGGAGAGTAATTGATCAACATCGAAGTTCACTCAAGCTTAAAACCGTTGAAGCTTTACTTTGTACCAAAGATTGGTTATTTGGGGTTATGGGTAATCTTTTCTTTTTTTGGAGATTATATTTCATTTGAGTTTATATTTGTCTTATAATTATAATTTTATTAGTAATGTTTTTTTTCACAAAAATTTAAATGCAGAAACTACAAAAGTTCGATTGGACGAACTTACTGAAGACGTTTTGAATTTAGATATCAACAAAGAAGATGCGTCAATAATGTCGCATTCGACTCAATGCTCAAACATTATGCAGGTTTATTGATTTTTTTTCTTGCATTTTGTTACTTATAAAAAATTCATTAATTGTTGAATATTGATATTATAAATTGTCTTTCTAAATTTTTTTTTTTTTTTTTGTTATACAGGACTAAGGTGTTTGACAATTGGAAAGTCATTAGTTTATTATGTTTATTATGGATCCATTGACAATTAATTTAAGATATTCCATATTTGGTGGTGTTATGTGAATGATGTTTGTGTTGGTATTTTTTTTTTTTTTGTGTGTGACATTGTAAATGTAATGTTGGATTTATTTTTTGGTTTGGTTTGTTTTGGTTGAAATTGTTTTTTTTTTTTTTTGTTTTTTGCTTTTATAATAATTTGTTAAGATGATTTTAAATTAACAGGTTAACAGGTCGTTAACGTGTAATGGGTTAACAGGTCGTTAACGTTAACGTGTAATGGGTTAACGTGTAATGGGTAAGTTAATATATAATAGAAACCTATCAGGTCTTATCGTGTCGTGTTTACCTGATAGGTTTCGTGTCATCGTGTAACACGAAAAATTATCGTGTCGTGTTCGTGTTTGGGTCTTATCGTGTTTCGTGTTATCGTGTCATGACCTGTTACACGACCTGTTACCTGTTTTGCCAGCCCTATACCCATACACACACGTGTGTACGTGTGCGCGTTTAGAAAAGTTACTAGGGAGAAAAAAAAAAGGTTGAATATCCATAAAATATCTTAAAAATGTTGACTGCACGAGAATTGACTAATTATCGTCCAAATTATAATGAAGTTACTGATTTAGATTGAAGTGGGATGATTATGGAACTTCAGGGTGTCGTGTGTTCTCAAATTGTAACTATGGGGATCAAAGTAAAATAACGGTCAAACTTTAAGGGCACAAAGTATCAAAACCCCAAAAGAATATTCTTCTCCAAAAATTACACTTAGACCACCACATACTTTAAACATCTCACATTTTACTCCATAAACTTTGAACGCTTACATTAAACCCTCGCGTACTTTGAATACATACATATACACACACATACACACATATATGTGTGTGTGTGTGTGTGTTAGTGATAACTTTCTCCTTCTCTCTTCACTCACTCTCTAAACATAAGACATCCGATATTTTACAGTAGTAAACCGAACAAAACCAGACTACGATGTAAACTTTATTTTATTGGATTGAACAAAATAGACATGCATATGAAGTGTGGGTAAGTCAAGTCAAAATAAGATCACTTCACCAATTTGGCATCCTTCCAATGAAGTCTCTTCCTCTTGTCTTCTTTAAGTTGAGGGTGACAATTTGACAACACAATGTATGTACATAATTTGTGAAGATTTAAGTCTTGATTTGATAACACGAAAAAAACAATCTCTCAATTTATACGATAAGACTGTGTATATCTCATCTTGCTACGAAAAAATCTTTGTTACAAAATAGTAACCTAAATTGATTCTGATTGATTATAAAAAGAAATTATTTTTAAAATTTTCAATAAGAATCACTTTTACGAGTGATCTTTCAACGATAGACACGAAAACGAGTTTAGATCTCAGAAACAAAACTATTTATCAGATAAACTGTGTAAGTTTGATTCTCCTTACGCCCCCAACACAGTACGATAGATTACCGCAACCCGAAATATAGACATGGGAACACGTGTTTAGATCGCAAAAAAATTCATGTGAAATAAGCCGGTAAACTTGACTTTTCTCATATACCAATACAGTATAAAATGTTACAATAACCAAAATTGACCGAAACAAGAATCGACATGAAAATTGATTCCGATTGATTCTAAAAGATCACTTTTAAATTATTATTTTTACAAGAATCACTTTTACGAGTGACTTTTGAACAATAGACACGAAAATGCGTTTAGGATCTCAAAAACAACATTATTTATCAAATAAATTGTGTAAATTTGATTCTGCTTACGCCCTAACAAAGTAAAAGAGATTACAGTAACCACAATTGATTATGACTGATTCTAAAACAAAATCACTTTCAAGGCTTTTTTGTAAAAGAAACACTTTTAAAAAGTAATTTTGAATTATAAACACGGGAACACGTGTTAAGATCACGAAAACAATCATATGCGATTAGATTACAAATTTGAAAGATTACCAAAACCGATTCTGAGTGATTCTAAAAAGGAATCACTTTCACAACGCTTCTACAAGAATCACTTTTAGGCAACGTTTGGTATCGTGAAATCAAAACCTCGGAATTGGAATTTTTCAATTCCATTTCCGAGGTTTCAATTCTACGAAACCAAACAATACCTTAGGGAAAGTAGAGCACAAACTTGGGAACAGAAACATAAACTTTAAGCAATAACAATCTCCAATAGTTCAAACAAGACTTCAACAAGAATAAAATACCACGAAAACATAGCAATTCTTGTAAATACTTTTTATAGGCAGTGTTTGGTTTCATGAAATAAAAGCCTTAAAATTGGAATTTTTCAATTCCATTTCTAAGATTGCATTTCTATGAAACCAAACAGTCCCTTAGGAAAAGTAGAACGCGGACTTACCGGGAGATTACTGATTCTGATGCTGATCATGACGATTTTGCCCTTGCCAAGCCCAAACAATTCCCTCCAAAGTCGGTTTTATGCTCTGTTTCATCATTTTCTTATACTCCACTGCATCACCGCCAGCCCTTTTCACCTCCACAAGGTGAAAAAACGGTGCGATTTCAAATATCTCAATGTTAATCAACAATTCCCCAATTAAACCTTCATTAGACCGTTCCAATTTGATCAAACCTCCTTCTTTCTTCTTCAATTTCATCTCCAATTTCCCCGCGATTTCCCCAATTTTCAACATGATCTCAGAAACGGGTTTCGTTGATGTGAATTGAACTTCCTCCTTTTCATCGTTCTCCACGAACAAACCAGATAAATCAAACCCCGTTGAGAGCGATATAATATCAAAAGCATTCAAATTGGTAGGCTTCGCCTCGTCGATATCAGAAGAAGAAGACCCTGAAAACAAATCGGGATTTTTTACAACCCCGTTTTCCGACATGGGTTTTGAAATTTGATTGTTCGAATCAAACCCTTTTTTGAACCACGGATTTTCCCTAATTTTTGAAATCGAAATCCGAGTATGAGGGTTCGGATCGAGAATCCTCACCAACAGTCTCCGGACATCAGAAGGGAACCAGTTAGGGCATTTATACTCAGCTTTGCTTATCTTCCGATACATCTCCATGAGATTCGAATCATGAAAAGGGAGATAACCCGCCAAAAGAACAAACAAAACCACCCCGCAAGACCAAATATCCGCCTTCACCCCGTCGTACCCTTTTCTATTGATGACTTCGGGCGCCACGTAGGCGGGGGTCCCGCACGTCGTGTGGAGCAATCCGTCCTGACGTCTCGAATTGGAAAGCGCGCTCAAACCGAAATCTGTCACCTTTAGATTCCCGTTCTCATCGAGCAACAGGTTTTCAGGTTTCAGATCGCGGTGATAAACGCCCCGTCCGTGGCAAAAATCGACGGCTGAGATCAATTGTAGGAAGTATTTTCTCGCGACATCTTCCTTTAGCCGCCCTTTTGCCACCTTGTTGAAGAGCTCGCCTCCTTTCGCATATTCCATCACGATATAAATCTTGGTTTTCGTAGCCATGACCTCGTAGAGTTGCACCACATTTGGATGCTTCACCAATCCCAAAACTGAAATTTCACGTTTAGTTTGTTCAATTAATCCGACTTTGAAAACCTTCTCTTTGTCAATGGCTTTAATCGCCACACTTTGCCCAGATTTGAGGTCTCTCCCGTGATAAACCTTTGCAAAGTTTCCTTGGCCAAGTAATCTCCCAAAATCGTACCTTTGCATCAATACTTTCCCTTTATTTTCCATTTTCCTTCTTCCTTTTTTTTTTTTTTTTTTTTTGAGAAACAATTAAAACAGACCCTAGTAACGAACTTTATATATGTACAGTGCAGGAGTATTTAAATATATTATATTATATATATATGCTCAACCGTCTTCAACAAGGTCGTGTTTCAACACGACTGTGTAGTTTGTTGCTTTGTTGATCATCTGAGTAGTTATATTCGATGCAGTGTGAGAAGTGTATCCAAGTTCATCGAATATAAACAAGAGCAGGCCAGATGGACGTACGATCTCGCAGTCCTTGGAGGAGAAGAAATCACCACCGTTGAAGCACATCTTTCCGCATTCCCAAGGTTTGACCGTTAAAATTTATAAGACTGAAAATAATTGGGGGAAAATTAGATGCCAAAAAATTTTCATTGCATAAGTAAATACTAATGATAATTCTTTAGATGCATATAATGAAGAAAACCCTGAAAATAATGAAAACAATTCTCTCTTAGTTTAGAGAAAAACAATCATATCTAATTATATATATATATCCACACCCAATGCCTAAAAGCATTAATTTTAAGTTCAATACATTAATCTTGAATATCCAATAGTAGTTAGTTCAAATAGATTAATCATGAGAAGAAGTTTTGTTAAAAGTTCATTATTTACGCATGTTTCAACTTGTTCCATGGGCAAATTCAATAATGCTTATCATCAAAGACCTCACACACATAGACATGGTATATGTTAAAAGGAGCACTCCATGAATTAAATCTGAATTTAATCTTGAATGATGATTAATCGAGGTGCGCATAAGCTAGTCTAGACACACCTTACCAAGAAAAAAAAAGGAGGTATATGCGCAAGGGGGCATGTTCTACATGTTTCTTCATGTTTCAACATGTTCCATGGGCAAAACTCAAGTGTCTATTATCAAAAACCTACATTTCTTAGGCCATGTTTGGCATCCATGAACCTAGAACAAAATTTTAATCCGCTTTAATCTCAATTCTTGTGTACCAAACATGGACTATAAGGCTCTATCCAGATATGTACAATGAAAAATAAGAACACATAAATTTAAACATCTGATTCACACACACACATGTAAGATTCGCACATAAAAACACATCTAAATGAATTTAACCCTAATAAAATGAGCAGATTATATAGATTCAAATAATCAATAATTAAAAAAGAAAAATAAGGCTCTATCCGGATATGTACAATGAAAAATAAGAACACATAAATTGAGAAACCATCAGTTTCAAATTTAAACATCTGATTCACACACACACATATAAGATCCACACATACAAACATATCTAAGTGAATTTAAGCCCTAATAAAATGACCAGATTACATAGATTCAAATAATCAATAATTCAAAAAGAAATAGCCATATAATCATGAAATATAATTCACGGCAATTCTAAGATAGGTAGGGATAATTCAAATTCATCATCTACACGAACAATTTCGAATTTCGAGTACCGAAAAAAGGAAAGATCAAGATCGGAGACCGATTATCAGCGAAATCGAGACAAACAAACACGTACGAATTATACGATCAGATTCAGATCGATTCGAAAATTTAACACACGACAAAAAATCAAAGAAACGAACAAAAAAATTAAAGAATCAAGAGATGCGTAGGAGGAAAATTACCTGCAGAGGGCAGAAAGGAGCTGCGAATTGAACCGAAACCTTCGATTTAAGAGAGAGAGAGAGAGAGAGAGAGAGAGAGGAGCGAGATGGGGAAAGTAGGTGCGCCTGTATCTATATATAGAAAACCGACAGCAAACGCGATATTTTTTTTCGCGTTTCCGTTGGGATAATTGATAGATCTGAAATAACGGGTGTAATCTGTTATTAGTTTCGTTTAAAATATAATTTTTTATTTAATTATTTAAATTAATTTTTACTTACGTATAACTTTCTCATATATTCACGCCTATATAATATTAGTTACATATATTTATGCAATATTAGTGACAGAATATAACTCTGTTACATATACTTGTGTAATATTTGTCACATCTAATAAATATTTTATACAAAAATTAGATATATGTAACTACGAGAGTACAATATGTGTATTGGATTTTTTATCTTTTTTAATGCGCGAGATTAAAATAGAAGTTACAATTGTACTTGAGATTTTTTAAAAATAAAATTAAAATAAGGAACTTGTGACAAAAATAGAGATGCCATTGGTTCGGTTTCAGTCCGGTTTCATATAAAACTAAAACCATTAGAAATATATCAAATCAAAACGGTCGAATTTTTTAAAACAGTTTTAAAACCAAACCATTTAAATTTATACAAAACCAAAACTGCGAAACCACGAAACCATTTAAGATTTTTTAATTTTATAAAAACTAAAACCGCGAAACTACGGACCGTTATTTTTTTCATATATAAACAAAAATATAACTAAAATATATAATATAAATTCTAAAAAACAAAACCAAATCACAAAATAATCATAATTAAAGTTTATAACCCGTATCCATAATTAAAGTTTCTAACTTGTAACCATAATTAAAGGAATAAGAGAATGACTGTGAAATCACTAATCATAAATGAAACGCTAAGTCCCTTTACACATATATATAACAGGGATGAAAGTGTAAATAAAAAAAATAAAAATAAAAACATACATATATTAGAGTTAAACTATAAATATATAAACAAATAAGGGTGTATATGTAATAAAAATATATATGAAATATCGATTTTGCGGTTCGGTTTTATGGCTCAATTTCGCAGTTCGGTTTCTCGGTTTCTATCCCAAAACCAAAACCACTTCAGCTGTTAATTTCAAAACCAAAATCGCAACTAAAATATTTAGTCGATTTTAAAATTAAACCATGCAGTTCGATTTCTGACAGTTACCCATCGGTTCGATTTTTTGTCGCATCCCTAAAAAAAACACGTTTTTTTTTTTTTTTATGTTGGGGGAAGTGCGTTGGACCATCTGTCATCTTCCAACAGCCTACCACTAATTTATCAATAAATTAATATTTAGGATTAATTACTTTTTGGCCCCCTGTATTTTGGTCTATTTTCATTTTAAGCTCTTTATTTATAAAGGACAAATTCAATTTTGACCCTTCAGCTTGGTCCGATAAATTTGCTGTGTTTTAAATTTGAACCATGTACTTTTAATTATGGTTGTAATTAGTTTTTCCGCCTAATTTAGTTATTAAATTAGACGAATTGAGGGTAACATCATAAATTTTACATATTTTTTTAATTTTTTATTTGGTTATTATTATTTTAGTTCTTTTTCTTTTTTTTCTTTTTATTTCACTGCCCACCTCTAGCCACCATCACCTCAATCTCCGGCCAATACTCAGCATCGTTGCCACACCAATGTCACCACTATACCCTCCATGCAGTGGTGATGTTGGGTGGAGATGGGGGTGGTATTGGTGTGGCAAAGGCGCTAGTGTGGTTGGAGATGGAGGTGGTGGTGACCGGAGATGGTGGTTACAGACGGACAGTGAAGAAAGAAAAAAGAGGAAAAGGGAAAAAAAATTATTTAGCCCTAATCACATCTAATTTAACAGTTAAATTAGACATAATAACTAATTAAAATCATAATTAAAGGTATTTGGTTTAAAATGAAATACACCAAACTTATCGAGCCACATAGAAATTTATAAAAAATGATATCAATCTACTCTTGACTAATGAGAGGAATTCACATTTTATTTAATAAAATAATAAATTAAGTTTTCTTTATTTTTAATTTAAATTAATATTTAAAGTAAGAAAAAAAAATATTTTCTATCTTTATTTTTATTTTGTATAAATAAAATAAAAGATAATTTTATCCATTTCTTATAAAATTTGTACAAAAAATTTAACTTCTTTAATTTTTTCTACATATTCGTAAGTAAGCAACAGATAAACAACGTTAATTTTCAATCTACTAATAAATCCTTATTATTGGGATGAGTAGATAATGTATACAGAAGTGAAAATTTTCGCCTAAAAATTTCACTCCCCCATGCAAAGCCATTGAGTTTAATTACACTTTATACCCTTCAAGTGTAAATTTTTAAAATTGAGAGGTCAAAACGAACAAGATGAAAGTATGGGGGAGAAAAGGGTAATTAATCCTTATTATTAATTAAAGAAAAAGGTCCAATGGTCTTATCTCCAGATTCCAGAATATTGTCTTTAAATCCCACTTCATTAACACGTGTTAATTTTTGTTGGATATGCTTTGAGACTTTAAAATAGGATTTTTTTTATTTTAAATTTACTATTTTTAAATAAATTGAATTTATGATTTTAATTTTAATTATTATTTTTTTTAAATGAATTTTGTTGTGGATAATTTCTAAAATCTATTTTTAGATGTTTTTATTAATAATTTTTTCATTTACAAATTAAGGTAACATTTTTGCTAAATTTGGTAGATAAATAGAAAATTGAACACATTTTTTTTTAAAATAAGGAATAAAATATATATTTTTTTTCATCATATTTTCAAAATTTTCAAACAAATATATTTTTAAATTTAAATTTCTATAAAAAAAAAACCCTGTTTGGAGAAACTTTTGAAAATGTTATTGAAAGATGAAATAATTTTTGAAGAATTTTTGGGTAACTATTTACGAAATTAAAATTTTAGTCTTTGCGATTCATGCCTTATACTAATTTTTTTGGAAATTCAAAATTATTGTAATGTTTTTCATGTTAAAAATTACAATAACTTCTATAGTGTACAGTGACTTTAAGACTTTTGACAACAACTTTGGATTTCTAAGTAAATTACTGCAGTGCCTGAATTGCATGAATTAAAATTTTAATTTCGTGAACGGTTCATCAAAAAATCCAAAATTTTATTATATTTCTTGGTTCAAAATATGTAAATTATTTGAACTCAAATTTATTTTAATCAAACAATTTATTCTTTTTTTAAAAATACAAATTTAGCAAGCTAATTAATGCAAATCAATTTCTTATATGATTTTGTTTCTAAATATAAAATTATTTTTCAGAGGAATAGAAGAAAAAAGGTGTTTGCTTTTCCCCTTTTTTTCACATGGACAAATTTTAATTCTTTATTTTTTCTAATTTAATTTTCTATTACAAAAGTCAATATCAAGACAAAATATTAAAATTATATTAATATTATGCAACTAATCTACAATTAGGTTAAGGACTAATTACACTTTATGCCCTCATAATTTGATCAAATTGCACTTTAACACCCTGGTGTAATATTTTCATCATCATACACCCCTTTTGTTTTAGATTTACGTACAACAGTCAAATAATTAACATAATTCCATAAAATAATAAAATTATTATTACACCCGACCTGACCCAACTACCCCCCCCAAAAAAAAAAAAAAAACTTACAAAAATACTATAGACCAATAAAGTATAATTCAATCAAACCGGGGAGAAAGTGCAACCAACCCTTGGGTCAATTTTTTAATTTGAGAAACACATGGTTGAAATTAACATTCATTTTCTTTCTTTGGAGATCCACATAAAATGTGAGGCTTTGGCTCTACAAGAACCAATGGACCGCATTTAACTGTAGATTGCATCCACATGTAAATTACACTTTACACCCTTGAAATTCATAAGTTACACTTCACTCCCAAGATTGCATCTAAATTGACCAATTCATCAAAAATAAAAGACATAAATATTTTTTTTTAAAAATGATTTTGTATTGCTATTCTAATAATTTTAAAAAAATGCAAATAATATAATATTTTTTTACAAAAAATTCGATTACGAAATGAGAACTTACCAAAACCATCACTAAACACAACCTAAGCAATTTTCATATAAAAAAAAAGCCATAAATACCATTTTTTGGCGACCACACGTTTTTTTTTTCTCTTGGTTGCATAAAAAATAGAAACAAAAACCGTCACCATACACAACTTAACCAATTTTCATAATGCAAATTAAAAAAATAAAAATACCACATTCAAATCATCTCAAAAACCACCGAAAAAAAGCCCTTTTTGGCGTCTATTCGGGTTTTTTTTTTTTTTTTACCTTTAGGCAGTGTTTGGTTGCATAAAAAAACAGAAACGAAAACCACCGCCTAACACAACTTAAGCAATTTTCATACTGCAATAATAATAATTTACCAAAATAAAAAAGAGCGTTCAAATCACCCCAAAAGCCGCCAAAAAAAAAAAAAAAATTGGCGTCTACACGGGGGTTTTCCCTTAGACAAGTGTTTGGTTGCATAAAATTGGAACCTTGGAATTATAATCATAAAATAATTTTTTTTATAATCAAATAATATAAATAAAAAAAAAAAAAGGGCATACAAAATTAGAACATACATAAAAAAACAAAAACGAAAACCATCACCAAACACAACTTAAGCAATTTGCATAATGCAAATTAAAAAGAAAAAAAGAGAAAATAAAAGACTGCGTTCAAATCACCTCCAAAACCGCCAAAAAAACACATTTTTGGCATCTACACGGTTTTTTTTCTCCCTTAGGCAGTGTTTGGTTGCATAAAATTGAAACCTTGGAATTAGAATAAAAAACTAAAAATAAACACTCAGTAAAAAAATTAAAAATCGACGAGCGTTTATTCCGAATTCCAATTTTCCACGGCTTCAATTCTGTACTCCCAAACGCTGCCTTAACAAAAACTATACATTTCTAGAAACCCTAAAATGCAAAATAAATTTACAATAGCCAAAGTGACTTGCCTTTTGAGAAGGATAGGTAATGGCAAAAACAAGGAGCTCTCATCTCATTTTCCACCATTGCCTGGGAATCAAAGGACTCATCAATCTCCTGTTTCATGAAGGGGCAATTCAGTAATTTAGCAGCCAGTAAGACGCCATTTGGCTTGCAGATTAAAAAACCCAAAAAACGCAATTGTTTCAGGTTAAAAAACAATTGATTTTTGAATATCGAGGATGCGGTTTTAAGGGCTGCCAAACAGGTACTAAGTGAAATCTTGCCTTACACATGATGATGCAATCACACAACAGAAGAAGCAAGACAAACATTCAAACAATCAAGAACAAACAAACGAGACTTCCCAAACCTAACTCTGATACCATGTTAGGAGGTTCCAACTTAAAACCATATGGTGTTAAAGTGGCATAACTCCATTCATAGATAGACTACTTTGGGAAGGCTCACAAATTTAATGTGGGATTCTAACACCCACCCTCATGTGCAACTCCGCCTTGCATGTGATGCGATCACACAACAGAAGAAATAAGACAAATATTCAAACAATCAAGGACAAATAAAAGAGACTTCTCAAACCTAACTCTGATACCGTGTTCGGAAGTTTCAACTTAAAATCATATGGTACTAGGCGGATTAAGTAACTCCTTTCATATAAAGACTACTTTGGGAAGCCTCACAAATTCGATGTAGGATTTTAACACCCACCCTCACGTGCAATCCCGTCTTGCATGTGATGCAATCACACATCAGAAGAAACAAAACAAACATTCCAACAATCGGAAACAAATAAATGAGACTTCCCAAACCTAGCTCTAATACCATATTCGGAGGTTTAAACATAAAACCATATGGTGTTAAGTAGAGTAACTCCTTTCACGCATAGACTACTTTGAGAAGCAGATTCTAACAATATCATCGAAGAAGGGAAGTAGAATGTACCATTTTTTGGTGTCAAAGCTGTTCAACAATCAGAGCTCTCAAAGCTAATGTAGCAATCAGAATCATCATGATACTCATAGTTCTCATAATCCTGTGGTCAATTCAAATCAAGATAGCTCATAAAAATTGGAAATTAGATATCAAAATTACTTCCATCTATTTTTTGGGTTCAACACTTTGTAGCCCTGAAGTTTGACCAAAATATCACTTTGATATCCATAGTTTCAATTTGAACATACAACACCTTAAAGCCCCAATCATTCCATTAAAGTCCAGTCATTATGCCCATAACAATTTTGGATAGAAAATAGTTGCTCGTCGCACATGTGACAATTTCTAAAGGGCTTTATGGTCATTTCTAGCCTTCTCCTCCATATAACATATACACACACACACACACACATACATGTAAGGTCCTCTTAAAAATAATTAGGCGCACCACATATGACAATTTGCCATCAAACATTGTAATGGAGCTATTGACTTGGATTGAAGTGGAATCGTTACAAAACTTCAAATTGTCGTGTTTGCAAATTGAAACCATAGGGACCAAAGTGAAATAATGGTCAAACTTCAGGGGTCTAAGTGTCGACCCCCCCCCCCCCCCCCCCCCCCCCCTCTTTGTTTCTGTTCCCAATTTTTTCAGCCCAATATTTCAGTTTCCTATTATAAGTTTTTTAGGGAATGTGAATTCGGGACAAACCTCTTCATCATTCCAAAGATGTGAATTTGCCTCATCATCTGCCTACAAATATAATGAATTGGTCGTCACAATCATTGACACCTCAAATTTTGAAAGCAAGACAGATTTAGAATGATTGATAGATAGATAGATATAGAGAGAGAGTGTGTGTTGGGTAAAAGCATGACGTGTGAGACGGAGATTGTTGGGTTTATCCCATATTGGATGTGGAAAGAGCTAGTGGTCAGGTTATAAGTGTGACGAAAAACCTCTCACCTCATGAGCTAGTTTTCAGGGTTGAGAGAGAGACCTAAAGACCACCCTACATAGAGGCAATATGTTCTTTGGATTACCTGTGAAATTTCATTCATCTCCTTGAGCAATTTTGCCACATGAGCCGAATTCACCATTTCAGCTTGAAGAACATATAGTTGCCTCTCCTGAAACAATAAAAATGACTTTTCTTTTCCCCTTGAATCATCAAACTGAATTACTGAAAAACGTAATCACTTAAGGCAATGTTTGGTTAAAGGTAATCAAATTGATTTTTGATGGAATGGCATCAAAATTTGAATGGACATTTCGTTCAAAATTCAATTCTATTCCATCATAATCGAATTCCACGAACTCCAACCAAACAAGCTATAATTTTATTTTTTCTTTCAAAAAGTAAAAGAAAGAGTACCATTTGCGACATTTTCTTCCATATTTCATAGCCTTTCCTGTCGAAGTCAATATGATTTTCAGCCTCACATCTCTCCTTCAAACTTTCCCTGGAAAACACACCAATGTGTCTGTAGAAATGATTTTTCCCCCAACAAACATATTGAAAACCTCCACTTCACATCAAAATAGTAAATGTTAGCATCATAATATCTATATTTCATATCAAAATATCTAGATTTTATGCAGGAGTATTATTAAATCACACCCATATACACTTGAAACTACTTCCTGCTTCACAATGCATATACAATAACAACTACAACTAAGCCTTTGTCAACAAATTAGGGTCAACTACAAGAATCCGTTTACACTATAGTGATTAATCAAAGATCATTCCCTTAGCCAAGTTTAATGTCATGCAATCAATTCTAATAGTCTAATCCCAAATCTTCTTAGACCTACCTCTCCCTCTAATAGCCCCTGCACTTAAACTAAATCACATTTTCTCACTAGTGTTTCTATGGGTCTTCTATGCAAATATCTAAACCATCGTAAACTATTTTCTCTCATCTTCTCTTCAATAGGTGTTATTCCTAAATTCTATCTAATAGTTTCATTCTTAATTTTTATCCATTCTAATCTTCTCACTCATCCACCGTAGCATCCTCATTTCTGCCACACCCATTTTCTAAACATGTTCTGTATTTACCGACCAACATTCAAAACCATACAAAATCACCGGTCTTATCGCCCAACATGCATATGCATTTATTACATCAAAATGGAACAAGTTAGCATCATAATATCTATATTTCTCATCAAAATCTCCAGATTTTAAGCAAAATAACTATTACATCACAGCCGTATCTACCTGAAATTACAAGTTTCTTCAATCAAAATGGAACAATTTAGCATCATAGTATCTATAATTCTCATCAAAATTTCTTGATTTTAAGCAGAAGTATTATTAAATCACGCCCATATCCATTTGAAAGTGATTTTTTCTTCAACATGCATATGCATTTATTAAATCAAAATGGAACAATTTAATATCAGAATATCTATATTCCTCATCAAAATCTCTAGATATTAAGCAGAAGTATCATGAAATCACAAATATATCTACTTGAAACTACTTCTTTCTTCAACATGCATATGCATTTATTACATCAAAAATGAAAAATTTAGCATCATTCTATCTATATTTCTCATCCAAATCTCCAGATTCTAAGCAGGAGTATTATTAAATCCCACTGACATCTCCTCGAAAACAAATCTTTTCTTCAACATGCACATTTATTAAATAAAAATGGAATAATTTGGCATCATAACATCAATATTTTTCATAAACATCTCTAGATTTGAAGTAGAAGTATCATTAAATCAAACCCATATTTACTTGAAATTACTTTTTTCTTCAACAATCATATATGACATGCATTTATTAAATCAAAATGGAATGATTTAGCATCATAGTATCTATATATATTCCACATCAAAATCTCTAGATTTTATTAAATCACACCCATACCTACTTGAAACTAATTTTTCTTCAATATGCATATGCATTTATTAAATCAAAATGGAACAACTTAAAATCATAATATCATTATCTCTCATCCAAATCTTTTGATTTTAAGATGTAGTAGTATATAATCACACCTATATCTGCTTGCAAATGATTTCTTCTTCAACATGCATATGCATTTATTGAATCAAAATGGAACAATTTAGCATCATGATATCTATATTTCTAATCAAAATCCCTAGATTTTAAGATGTAGTAGTATAATCACACCCGTATCTAGTTGAAACTGATTTTTTCTTCAACATGCATATGCATTTATTACATCAAAATGGAACCATTTAGCATCATAATATATGTATTTCTCATAAAAATCTCTTGATTTTAAGCAGGAGTATTATTAAATCACTCAACATGCATATGCATTTAAGCCAAGTTAGTGTTAAATAGGTGAAACAACTTTGAACAAAATCAACGGGGAAAAACGCACATGAAGAATCGAAAAGCAGATCTAGGTTGGTCAACAAATCTCTGTTCATCCCTAATTCGATTCCCGATTTCGCCTCTCGATCTCTTCACTTTCCTTTGCGACTCGCACTCGTGCATGTCCGCCAGAGCAATCGCCACCGACTCGCCACACTGATCGCTGCAACACCCCCGTCCATCCACCGATTTACATCATCAAACACCAAAACAAGCTTCAAATCTATACAAAAAATAGAGAAATGGATAGAGAGAGAGAGAGATACCATTTTTGAAAGGCGCTTCCATCGGGAGCGCGACGAATCGCTTTGATCCGTTTACGGAATCTGGCCTGATACACCATGGACAGCAACAGTGCTTTGGAGCTCTGTAGCTTTCGCTACCTCCCTCTCTCTCTATATATATCACTCTCACTCTATATATATACTCACACATACATAACTCCACCATGGAAATTGAATATGCAGAAGAAGACGAAGAGCTCAAATATTAAGTTTATAATGCGGAGCATGCTAACGTACGCGTTGGCTTAGGGTAAGTTTTTGGATAACGACCGGTTCGAGAAGCTTTAGTTGTTGGTTTTGTTTTTTTTATTGTTTTTTTCCGGATAGTCCTGCGCTATGGGTGACGGAGACTAGTTCTTCGAGGTACTATCAGGCGCCAGAAACAGAGATCTCTTCCAACATAGCACTTTCCATACACAACTCTCGAAAGATCAAACCCAGAATAATTGTTTAAGGAGCTCAAACCCCTTTCACTTGTACCAACTCATATTGGTGTTCGAGAAGCTTTAGCAAAGTGTAAGTTACAATATTTTTTCCTTTACGAAAATCTTTCACATTCTGATTTTCAAACTCAAATTCATATCTGATTTATCGCCTTGAGTTTGAGAGGATATTAATATGAATATTAACTTTAGTTCACTAGCAAAAAGTAAACGCTAATTCTACTAGAAAAATCCTCGTTACTCTTTACATATGGACTTTTTGTATATATCTGTATTTCATAATAAAACTAATCACAATATAATTTTTTAATAATTAATATAGACCTTTTTTCTAATATTATATATATATATATGTTTATTATTTTAGAGTAATTTTTTAGTGTCTTTTCATTTATTTTTGTTTTAATTGAGATTACTTATATAAAATTAATAATTAATTGACATTAACTAAAATAATAAAATAATTAGTTGATATTAACATTATTTTAACCTATATAAATAATATTTATATCTAATACTTAAAAATTAAAAGAGAGGGAATAATGAGGTTAAAGAATACATTTTTCAACGTCTTTGGTAGGTTCTAATTTTTATTTAATTTTTTATATTAAAATAGTGAATGACCCTACTCAATTTTTTTTAGATATAGTAAAAAAAAAAATTCTAATTAACGCACAAATATATGATTAAATTTCTTAGTGCACGTTTTAAATTACTTAAAAAAATAATTGTGATTCAAAAAATATTCCCACCTGAAAACAAATACGATATAAATTAATTAAATTAGAATTTGTTGACTTACCAAAATTGATAAAATTAACATTAATTTAGGGTTGTTTGCTTATTATTTTATAATATATTAGTAAGAGTTAAATTGTAGAAATATTATTTCACTTTTATGATTATTTATGTAATTTTTAATAGTATATTTATTTTCAATTTTATGAAACACTATTATTTACTAAAATTTAATTATCTGATTTCGGATATCACTACCAAAGTAACCAAATGGTACGCCTATGTATTTTATGTTTCAATATTAATAATTTATTATAATTTATTTTTAAACATACGCAATTCTAAAACTAGTTCAATGTAATTGTTGTGTTCAATACTGTTTTAGAAAATATTGTGTAAAATCAAATACGAACGATAAATATAGTGCAAAGGGAGAAATATTGTATGGTTTTTTTTGGTGAAAAATCTCAAAAATAAAATTATTGCTCAAGAAATTCACGCGTTACAATAATTTTTTTAGAAGTCTAAAATTATTGTAATACATAAAAATTATTGTACTTTTTTTATATAAAAAATAATTTTTATAACGTGAGTTTGAAGTTTTGACAGAATTATTGAACTTCTGAAAAAATTAATGTAGTGAGCAGTCAACATGAGCTAAAATTTTAATTTCGTGAACTGTTTACCAAAAAATTCATAATCCATTTTTTTTTTAAATTACTTAACCACTGATAATAGTGATTTTTTTTATAAAATTAAATAATTTTATAAAAAATTTAAAGTTATTGTACAATATAAAAATTATTGTAATTTTTTACATAAGAAAAATTACAATGACTTTAATATAATATATTAATTTTAGACTTTTGAAAAAATTACCGTAATGAGTGAATTATACAGGTCAAAATTTAAAATTTGTGGACTATTTATCAAAAACCCTTAAATTAATTAATTTATTTTGTTAATTCAAAATTTAAACAATTTTCTTTCTTAGATAATAAAAATAAAAATTAACTAGATTTTACTTTTTCTTGTGCCATTAGTGCGGTGCATTTTAACAGGTGGTGAGCATTTTTGCTAAATTACACGAGCTGGAGTTGCCTAATTATAGTTACCGGGAGACGCTTTTTAGAAAAAGCGGCAAAAATAATTTCCCGCGATGACTCAAAAGGGTAAAAAAAAGCGTGACCAATAAAAGGACGACACGTGTTATATGAATGATATTGATTGACAAATGGATTGATATGATTGGCTGAGTTGAAAGTATCCCTTACAGTACGCCGTCAAATCATCTGGTACGGTCGAATATTAAATGACTAAACTACCCTTCCTTTTGAAATAATTACATTACATTTGGAGGATATTTTGGTAAACTAAATAATTTAAAAATTATAAATCGTACAGTACTTTAAAATATCGTTTAATTAATAATTGAATAAACAGGTAGCCGCCACCGGCATCTTCCTCCAATGGTCGAAACTAGAATGACCAAACTAGCCTCTCTATTTAAAATAATTGAATCAATTGGGAGGGTATTTTGATAAAGTAAAAGATTAACAATTTTTATAGTATTTGAAAATATTTTTTAATTGTTGATTAAGATTAATTTTGATAAAAATAAAAATGAAAAAAATATTTTACATATATTTTGGGGGCGAAACATTCACGTCAAAATACTTTCACATTATACTTTCGAAACAATTGAATTAAAGAAAAATTGGTGAAAAATTCTATTTTTTAAGTTTAATTGGTGAAAAGTCTTTCTGTATTATTAGATTTTGATTTAATCTTTTAAATTAAATTTTACTTGTGTTTTAATCCCACATTGCAGGAATTTTAGGAAAATTGTAGGAATTATAGGGAACTCTTAGTGAGTACATTGGATTTTTATAGTGAATTTTGTTACATGTAACTAATATTAATTACAATTTCATAATTGTTATTTTTCACACATATTTAGGTATTTTTGGTTACATGTATTTTAGTTACATGTTACAATTACATATATATGTGTGTAATATTTTGTGACGTAACTGAAAAAATATCAAACTTTTTAGTTACATATCAGAGATATGTAACTAAAAAAGTTACATATTATTAGAACATGTAACTGAAAAAATCAAACTTTTTAATTACATATTAAAAACATGTAATTAAAAAATTACACATTATTAACACATGTAATTAAAAAATATCAAATTTTTTAATTACATATCGGAGACATGTAATTAAAAAGTTATATATAATTAGTTACATTTAACTAATTATATATATTTTGTAACATCAAACAATTTTTTTACACACAAAATTATTACATGTAAAAAAAAAAAAAATTCCTTACAACTAATACAGTAATATTACACACAAAATAGTTACATGTAATTGGCGTGTGACTATTATATGTGCGAGGCTTCTACCTTTTTAAAATATATGGGTCTAAATCAAAAAATTCTAACGCCTCTAGGAGTTTTGACCAATTAGAGTCTAAATATAGGATCTTCCACCTATTATCTTTTGAATTAAATTATATTTTTTATCATTTAAGTATTATATTTGTGTTTAATTAGTTATTGTTGGTCAACACCTCGAGTATGGTCCAGTTAGGTGGCAAGTGTCTTTTTGTTGAGTTGAAGTTGATGGTTGAAAAATCTTCATGCGAGTTGCACTGGGTTTTGGAGGCATTGACTTGCTAAGTCCGGAGTTCTGCTCCTCAGGGAGTGGTACCTACACAAGGCTCGGGTTGGGATTTATCCTGGCAAAACCCCTCCGGCATAAGAATAAGAGCTCAAAGAGAAGAGGTACAAAAATACGTTAAGTAAACAAATGAACTCAGAGTATTCGCGTAATAAAACGTATCTTGAGCTTGTATAGCCCCTGGTATATATGGGCGTTGGAGATAGTCAACTTTATCTAATCAGGCCTAAACATGGTTAATTAGGCGAAACCATGTGTTTATCCGATAATTCGGGGCGTTTAGGAGATAATAATTGAGCTTGGGCTTAGGCTTTTGAGCCCATTTGGAGAAGCATATGGGTCTCTGTTAAGCCTGAGGAGGTGAGTTGGTGGAGAAAAGCGGAGATCCGCAGAGTTCAGGGAGAGAAACGGACTGAAGTGGTAAGCCGGTTGAGACAAACGGCTAAGTCTCTGAAGTTGACCATCCAGGAGACATAGCGCAGAGTTCTAAGCATTAGCGTCTCTACGGGGCACATTGCTCCTTCATGGGTGCAAAGAAGATTCCAGGGAGATGTCTTGGTTGGTTTACATTCCAGCGTGACACTTTGAATTCCAAAATACGTCCATGTCACGATGAGGATGGACACGTGGTCGGGGCTCAGGTGCTGACTCGGTGGTGCCTAAAAAATACCCTCATCAGTTACTCCTAGCCCTAGGAGGTGAGGGAAGCGAGACGATCAATTATATCAATTTCTATCTGGAATGGGCGTCCTAGAGACTTCAAAGCACGAGAAACACCCATGGTCGGCTCTCTGGAGCTTTTTGCCGACCAGAGGTCTGTCTTCCTGGTCGACAGGCCCTGGGTCCTGCGACATCGGCCTCAAGGTTAGTGGAGCTCCTAGGAGGCAGACACATCTTTTAGGGCGGATAGAATTATGAACGACACTTTTCAAACCGTTAACTTTTCTTGGGAGACTAATTTGGAATAGACTCCCATATGGTCGTGCTTTGGGCAGAGACAGCACGGTAGAGCGACCCCAAAAAATTTTCAATTTTCTGGGTAACACTCTTCAAACAGTTAATTTTTTTTGGAGGACTAATTTGGAATATGCCTCTATATGGACGCGCTCTGTGTAGAGACAGCACGACAGGCGCGACCCCGAAATTTTCTCAATGTTTTAGGCGGCACTTTTCCAACGGTTAACTTTTTCTGAAGGACTAATGTCATACCTCACCCCGGACACCCATCACCCTAGGATCGGCGTGACGTCGACATGACATCATCTGAATGTCAAACCAATTAGCAAACCACAAAGTGCATACATAAATATACAACCACAAATTGTCACCATATACATCATCTCTAACTGGGGACACATCTGTCCATGAATTTTAATAACAACAAAAGTATAACAACAATGAAGCTCTCAAAGGTTCGCCTCAGACAGCTCCTCCCAAAATACTGTCATACTATACCATCGCCGGGCTCTACCTAGTGTTAGTAGAGGACCGACTCCTAACTGTTGTACCTGCGAGTGTATTGCCTTCTTAATAAAAATATTTTAGATGGATCAAGCATAAAACATATAAATATCACATATCAAATAAAAATCTCATAATATACAAATGTCTCATACCACAAGGAAAACACTTTTTTCCTGTCACCACAAAATCAACGTTTATATATATATATATATATAGCATCCCAACTAAACAATGAAATTTAACCAGAATAATTTAACTAAACATATAGTATAATGAAATCAGAACATATCAATCCAATATAAAAGAATATGTATAAATGTACTCATTCTAATCATTATATACGACAAAACACCATATACAATACTACATCACACCACACCATATCACGTTTTAACCTCACGATATCAAGAGTTGCAACGGTACCGTACCACCCGTAGGATATGTCTTCCTAGCAAGACATAACAACGTTCTGTTGGACTATACCAAGCATGTGAACAATGCTCCCCTGGACTATGCCAAGCGGGTGAACAACGCTCCGCTGGACTTTGCCAAACGGGTGAACAACGCTCTACTGGACTATGTCAGACGGGTAAAACACCGCTCCGTTGGTCTATGCCAGACGGGTGAAAATCCAACACCAATCTCCAACTCACCTCAACAACAACAACTCATCCCCACCTTAACAACAACAACTCTGCCCGCAATCAACAACATCATCAAATCAATAGCCTCATCATCAAACTACAACTCAATAACATAATCAACGCTCTGCCAAAGTAGATAAAATCAACAATATCGTCAAATCAACAACATCGTCAAACTGCAAATCAATAACATCGACCTCTACCTCCAAAACCGATTTAATCCAACTATCATTTTTCCATCCTCTATTTAAAACCAACGAAATACACATTTCCAAAACACTCAAATCCGCTTGATCCATATAAGTTATAAAATCGTCCAGTTTTAAGTAAAACCATTTTCCATCATATATATATATATAAATAGATTTGGCAAGAAGACAATACACTCACTTGATAATCCACTCTAAAAAACTCCACCGACTATTCGCTACTGATCCTCCGGTAAATGTAAATCTATTTGTGACATGCCTAAATTAATATTATAGAGAAAAATAACATAATCGTGCAATGTAAGCCCTATGTTTCGTAATTTCCCATTCCCCTCATTTTATTATGTAAAATTATTATTCGGTTTAATTTATTTATTTTTTTGGTTAAAGTTGTCTACATAAAATTTAGTAATACAATGGTCCCCAATTTATTATTCCGGATACAAAATTTGTATGCTAGAATTTTGAAAATAATATTTAATGGAATATTAAACATACACACAGCAGTAACAACACACGACGAACACGGCAACCCACAAACCCACCGGCCGACGACGCTCTCTCTCTTTAACTCCCACTCAGCGCCGATCTCCTTACACCTGTCACAACTGCTCACCACTGACCGAAGACGACCACACACGATTGTTGATGATCGACGACCGACGATCCTAATAGAAAACCCACACCTACACACCGATGTACCAAACGAAAACAGGGAACACACATACACCACCGACACTCCCATACACCCTTCGCTCACATGCACACAACAAAAAATGCCCTCACACCGCTGTCGATCGTTGGTTTGATTGATGGTGACGACACACACACCACCCACGGTTGGCACAAAAACAGAGCACGCATACCCACATTGTCTGCACCAAACCGAAAACAGAGCACACACACACCCCGCCGAAACTTTACCGACCGAACTCGCAACACCCATGCATGCATACACTCACCAAGAATAATTAGAAAAAGATTACACACAATTATGTACCAAATCGATGACGACGAACGGCAACGTTTTTACAGGGTTGACGATCTCACTCCACGACCGTCGATCCCGCATCTAACCGAACGGCAACGATCAATCCATCCCACGATCACCGGAGAGTAGTCGACGAACGGAGAGTAGAACACACTCAAACTACCCCACACACATGCACGCTAATTCCCCCCACCCATCGCCGGAGGAGACACACCACCGAGAACCCCCCCTTCGTTTCCCGCTCTCTCTCTAGAAATTTCTCCAAATGGGTTTGAGATTTTTTGATTATTTTCTCTTGCATGATCCTATATATATCTTGCATGATTTTAGTGGAGGAAATTTGATCTTAGTTTGCCACGTTGCCCATTTCCGTTCTCCCTACATCTGGCCAGCGACGTTGCTTCATCGACTGAAACACACACCTATATAAATGTGTTTTTTTTAAATAAACTTAAATTAATTACCCTTTTCTCCCCCCAACTTCTTAAAGTCTCTTTTCTAGTTAAATTTTCATTTGTAACATTTTCTAAATTTGTAATTTGATCCCTAATAGTTAAAATTTTACAAATTGAATGGAAAATTTGAATCCCAATTTAAATTTAATGTTTCTAAATTTTCAATTTTACCTCTAAACTTTTTATTTGGACTTTAAATTAACAAAAATTTTCTCCCATTTTCCCGATGCTCTAAAATACACCTATTAATGACGTATGTGTTACAATTTATGTCTTATAACTAATTTGGAATAGGCTTCCATATGGTTACGCTTTGTGCAGAGATAGCACGGTAGGGCAACCCCAAAATTTTCTCAATTTTTTGGGGCGGCTGTGACGATTCGGTTTCCCAGGACTGTTACGCGGTTTCTCCCATTAAAGAAATTAACATTAAAATAGACTAACCAAATTTTCATTCTATAAAATCTGGTAAATTTATAATGCGACGACGAAAATTATAATTATTGAATTTACCGATTACAACAATAAATAATAAATATAACTATTACATTTTTAAATAGAAATTCAACTAAAATTCCCATCACCGTCTCGCTCTCACCGGCCCTGCAATCAAACTGTGAGGTTGTAAGTTAACGCTCAGTAGAATTCCAACTCCTCTAATACGTGCATTTAATTAATATAACACATAAAATACATTGGCATGATTTTTACATAATTTTCACATCGTCAAAATTATTTCATATAATTTAATAGATAAAATTTCACAACAATTTACCATAAATCACACAAACTAAAAATTAAATACATATATTAAAAGAGTTAAGAATTCTACTTGAAATCTAAAATCAAAATCCAAACTGAAAGATTCTGAATCGAGATGTTTTATCCTCGCTCTAACTTTTCTTAATATATGTTTTTTCTGTTCTCCTTGCTCTTAACTTTTCGTAGCCGAGATATGCTATCCAATAACTCCTTTTTACTTTTTCCTTTTTTTTTTTTTTTTTTAACCTCCAGGAAGAATCATAATAGTTATTAATATCATTATTATTTATTAAAATCTACACGTGTCTCTCTCTTTGACATATATATAATCACATATATGTTTGTATGGTTGAGAATGATTTCTTCCTTAGGAAGAAAAATTCTCAACCCCTATATATATATATTTATTTATTTTATTTTTTACATAATTATCCCGATTGAAATAAAAAGATATTAATTATATCCCAAAACTCTTAAAAATATATTTTAAATAACACAATATTCTCAAAACTTCTAAAATCAATTTAAAATAAACATTTAACTCCCAAAAATTATCCAATATTATTTATACCACAAATTTATAAAACAGTCTAAAAAAAATATTAAACTTTTATATAAAGTAATATTTTCAAGAATCCAAATTTTCGGAGTATTACATCGGCACTTTTCAAACTATGAACAAAGCCCGAGCACAGATTGGCCTCTACCGCGGGGAAGGTGACAGAAGCGCATTATAGAAGGGTACGCGCAGCGGATAGGTAAGTGGGCGAGGAAGGCACGCCCCTTAGAGGCGCTGGGAATTCATGGCTGCTGGTCTAGCGGCCACCGCCGGGCCCCCACTTGAGTTGACCCAGCTTGGGCCAGCATGTTGCTGGCCTTCTTTTTGGGGCCTGTAGCAGTTGCTAGCACGCGGCCAATGTGCTGCGTGACGGCGCGCGTGGCACCTCTCTGCCACACTTGTTTGCCTATTTGGGTATTGTCTTCTTATAAATAAAGAGCTAAGGAGCCTCTTTCAAACATATTCAAGTTTTTTTAGTCGTTCTCTCTGAAAAATTTCTCGCACGATACTTTTTCTTTGCTTCGAAATATTTTCTCGTATTTATATTTCTGAATCTTTTTCCTTTTCCTTTGGGAACAGCTCAGGATTTAATACGTCGGAGCGAGCCTACTCTATTCCCAAGGACGCTAGACAGTGCACTGTGCCCAAAGCTCGCCCTATTCTTCTCCGACAATTCGACTACAATCACTTAGAGGAAGACCTTCTCTAGCTGAGCTGGTGTCCGTGGTCGGCCACCTTGGTATACACGAAGGAGAAGACTCTTCTCAAGAGCCTGTCTTTGTAGCCGTTTCGGAGGAAGATGATCGGGTAACAAAAACTAAGTTTCGCCGGGTGATTCCCCTGGTACCGTGGCCCGTCTGCGGGCTGGGACCTGAGATTCTATACTCTGTTGTTCCGATCCAGAGTCCTCTCTGGGGTCTTCAGTTCAACGGGACCGAGAAGGATTTGAAGAAAACTCGTAGCCTATTCACATTCCCGGGTTCCGTCATGATGAGAATCCCTAATATCGACCAGAGGGCACAACAGCCACCCCGGGCTTTATTACGGTACTTCTCCGCCAGTTAACTGTCGGACTCTGTTTTTCTATTCACCCCTGGATCTGAGTGGTCTGCAAGGAGATCGGTCTATGTCCGTCACAACTAGCTCCGAGCAGCATGAAGACAATGATAGCGGGTTACATTATCTTCATAATGGAATGGATTGAGCGGAGCTTGGAACTTTTCCACACTCTTTTCTTTACCAAATCCCTGCCGTTGAGAGTCGGGTGGTGCTACGTGTCCTCCAGGTCAGCATTCTTGATTGACACGGATATTCATACGTAAACGTATAAATTAAGGTACTTTTACCTTGGTGGCGACGACTGGGAGTTTGGCCTTGACAAGGAGGATCACTTGATTCCTGTTCAGAGACACTGGGGACGAGTTAGTAAGAAGATCTTGGGGGTGGATGAGAACAATACCCCAGCCATTTGCACTCACTAGGTTCCTGATTCATTTTTGCAGAGAATGAGAAACTGGGTAAGAAATCGTTGTACTAGGTAAAGAAGCTCCGTCTAGAGATTGTAGTGCTAAAGGAGAGGATCCTAAAGACACCCTTTAACTGGCTAAATGAGTTGTTGAGTTCGACTTTGTACGATATTCACTTCTATAGAGCCCCGTCCCTGCCCCCTACTGAGCTTCCGTCGAAGCTCGAAGACAATAAGTTAGTTTTTTCTGATCGTCCATTTTTCATGTCTTCGGTTCGATATTCTGAATTGTGATTTCCTAGCAGGCATGGACAATGCTGCTCTGTTGAGTAAAACACCTTCCCAGTCTTCAACCCACACCGAAGTGACGACTAGAGAGTCCAGTCCCTACACTCGGGATCCGAATACTACCCGAGTAGCCTCGCAAGAAAGGGGAAAGAGACCTACTGGGGAGCCGACTAAGCAGGGCAAACAAAAGGGAAAATGCCCTCGAAGTCAATGAATGCTACTCCAATCCCTCTGGATCTCAGTCCCGATTTCTTCCAATTCAAGAATACTTGTGTGGATATTAGTACCCGCCTACTAGATAACCCATCACTAATGCTGGAGTTCCTGGGTCGAGTGACGCTATCGGCTGACAGAAAAAAGATTGACGGTACTGCCCCAGAGTGGCTCGCCGGGGACATTTGTAGGGATATGACGGGGGTGAGTGCTTCACTCTTTCTCAATACTTAGATTATTTGATTTTTTTTTTTTTTAATTTCATGAATCCCTACTTTTTTCCCCCAACTTGTTTTTGCCGAAAAACCGTCATTTGGTTCTACGGACTGGCGAACCAGCTTTTTTGGGAGGGCAGACTCCTCACCGAGCAGGATTCCAACCGAGCTGCCCTCAAGAAAAGCATTGAGGCAAAAGCTATCCTCCATGCTGATTTGTCTACCTTACGGACCAAGAATTTAGAGCTCTACGTTGATTACCGGGACCTCCAGTCTAAGGTTGACATGCTCGATGCTAAGTTTACCACCTACAAGCACCGTATGAAGGACCTAGAGCAGAAGTGGCGAGACACCATCAATCGGCCAAGGAGAATGGCAGATCAAAGGCGATGGAGCAGTGGAAAAAGGGTCCTGGATACCTGACACTTTGGGAGGAGATAACCAATAACTTCTTGGAGGCAAGGAACCGTGCCACAATGAATGCTATTTTCCGCCTGTACCCCGAATTCCCCCCCGATCCCGCGGATATAGAGTTCTTAGACCCCGAGTATGGTGCTAAGCATGAAGGCACATGACAGAGAGATGTCGGGGAGGACAATACTGACGAGGAAGGTCCTGATGAAGGAGATATTGATGTTTCTTCTCCTTACTTGGACATCCCTCAAACCAAGGGTGAGGGTCGGGGAGGATTGAGTTATAGGCCATTGCTTCTTCAACACTCAGGACTCTGTAGTCTTTTTTCACTTATTCTTTTTGTCAACTTGTAATGGGCAGACGACCCCCTCTTTTTGTAATGGGCGGATGACCCCCTCCTTTTGTCAACTTGTAACGGGTCGATAACCCCCTCTTGTACATCTCTTGAACATATCAATAAAAGTCAATTTTTTTTTATGTCTTCCTATTTTCTTGCGCTCGAGCATGTTAGCTTTTGAGTGACACATTTTTCCTCCTTGACGTTTACGCCAAGTTACTTTCTGCTTGGTATTGGTCATGGATTCGGTTCCCACAAACGGTGTGAAACTATTGGTGTCCCAACGTGGTCAACATCTAGAGTATGGTCTGGTCAGGTAACATGTGTCTTTTTGTTGAGTTGGAGTTGATGGTTGAAAATTCTTCACGTGATCTGTATTAGGTCCTGGGGGAGAATTGACTTGCTAAGTCTAGAGTCTTACTCCTTAGGGAGTGGTACCTACACAAAGCTTGAGCCGACATTTGTCCCGACGAAACTCCTCCGGCATGAGAATAAGAGTTTAGAGAAAAGAGGTATATAAATGCGTTAAGTAAATAAATGAACTCAGAGTATTCGCGTAATAAAGCGTACATCTGGCTTGCATAGCCCATGGTATATATAGGCATTAAAGATGATCAGTTTTACCTAATCGGGCATAAACTCGGTTAATTATGCGAAACCATGTGTTTAACCGATAATCAGGGGCATTTAGGAGATAATCACTGGGCTTGGATTTTTGGGCCCATTTGAAGAAGCCCGCGAGCCTCTGTCAGGCCTGTTGAAATGAGCTGGTGGAGAAGAGAAGATTCGTAGAGTTTGAGAGGAAAAACAGACTGAAGTAGTGAGTCGGTCGAGACAAACTGCTAAATCTCTGAAGTTGGCTGTCTAGGGGGCAAGCCGTAGCATTTTGGGCAGCAGCGTCTCTGCGGGGCACGTTGCTTCTTCTTGGGTGCACGCTCCAGCGAGGAGCCTTGATCGGTGTGTACTCCAATATGACACTTTGAATTTTGGAATGCGTCCATGTCACGGTGAGGGTGGACAAGTGGCCGGGGCTCAAGTGCTGAATCCGTGGTGCCCTAAAATACCCTCATCAGTCATTTTTTGACATTTTGTTATATTTTTATGCTTATAAATTAAAAAATTATATAGTGTCTTTGGGCACAAAAAAAAAATAAAAATAAAAATTAAATAAATATGTGTAAATTTTACGCTGAGTTTGGTACATAGGATTCGAGATGAGATTGGAATAGCCATGAAAATTGTCATTCTATTCCTATATTTGGTACATGAGATTAAATCTCATTCCTATTACCAAGGATTCCTTAATCCCACAAAACATGAGATTAACCAATACTAAAAAAAACTTGGTATTAGTTAATCTCAATTACATGGGATTACATTTTAATCATTCATCGGCCAGAAAAACGCAACAAAATATTAATCAAATATTTGAATTGGAATGAAATTTAATTAAATTATTATTTTACCATTTGATATCATTCCAATATTACATGTAATCTCTTTTGTCACCAAATATAGGAATGATAATGGTAATTCCATTACCATACTAATTCGAATCTTATTATCATTCCACTTCATTCTAGCGTACCAAACGCAACATTAGGGGTTTGTTTGGTTATCCAAATTATCCTATTTTATAAATTGTCTTGTTTAGATGAATTGGTTTGTATATGCTTTTGTTTTACATTTAGCTATCATTTAATCAAATTTACATATCTATATCTATATATTGAAACTGCAAGATAAAATTTGAGAATGAATGAGAACTCAATAAATATATTTCTTATATTCTCATTTATTTTCAATTCACATCTTTAATCCCTCTCACAAAATTCATTATTCTCAATTTTCTTTCTTTAATTAATATTTTATTTAAATAAGTTTTCAATGATAAATAAATAAATAAAAACTATATATGTTTCTTTTACTAGACTTTTTATATTTTTAAAAAGAAATCTTTTTAATTTTTGATTTTTTTTTATATTATTTGTTTCTCATATAAGTGTTGATAGAAATAATGATTTTTTTTTTTAATACAAATAATTTCATACTTACTAGCCTTTTTATTTTTAAAATATATATATATATATATATATATATATATTTATTTATTTATTTATATTCTTTGTTTTTCATATAAGTATTGATCGAAATAATAATTTTTTTTATACAAATAATTTCATATACAAAACGAGATAAAAGTATAAGCATAATAAAGAATAAAAAAATAACAATTAAAAAAATTTACAAACACATTATTTTTTAATTTGAGTAAAAATATTACTAAATAAATTCTCATATAAAAATTTCACCAAACAATTCAAGAAAAAAAAAAGAAAAGAAACTATAACTAAAAGCAATAGCAACCAACAATTGATCCGAAACGTAATAAAAGAAAAAAATAGAATTGAAAATATATTACATAAACAAAATTTAAATACAAAAATCAAATTTGTCCAAAATTGTAATTCTTTTAAGAGGGTTATAAGAGCAATTATTTTATTAAATAGTTTTAACTAAATTTTTAATATTATAGTAATAAGGACAAATAAATAATTTTATATTTAACATCAAACAAAAGGAATGTTAGAGATATTTTTCAAATGACGCGGGATATTATTGTAAGTTTTTCAAATAATAAGGGATATCACTGAAACTTACTCGTATAATTCATATTTGTTTTTATCATAATTAATTATATGTGACTTATCTCTTCCTCGCCTTCTCTCTGTTTAACTATTTAATAAAATTATCTCACTCCATCTATTAATTACATATAAAATTTATTAAATTTCATTTACTCAAAAGAGTATTCGAATAATTTTTAACCAAATAATAGAAACTATTAAATTAAATAATATATATAAAAAAAAAAGAGAAGGTATTATATTATTTTAAAATCATTATTTAAAAAAAAAATTATTTTTGTAAAGCCCTTTGGAAACTTGTTACTTTTTTCTGAAATTAAATATAAGTGATGACATTAATATTTTTAAAGATTCTCATCAACAATTTTTTTGCTATAATTTTTTTTTTAATATTAAAACTAATTCTTTATTTGAATTAAAAGGTAACATACTTTAGTATGGTTCACGTCAGCTAAACTATAAGTTATAATTACTTCGTGGAGTTTTGGGTAAACAATCCAAGAAATATAATAAATTTTTCACAAGTCCAAAATTATTATAATATATAAAAGTGACTGTAATATTTCGAAGTAAACAATTTCAGTAACATTTATCGTACTGTTATTATACCACGTAGACTGCATAAACTAAAAGAAGTGTTCACCAAAAAACCATTCACTTCTTCAATTACATGAAAAAAACATATAAACTAGAATTAAAATGGTTAAAAACACAAAAAAATTATTTAAACATTTGGAGGAAACCAAACAAGCCCTAAACATATAAAGGGGAAAAAATTCTATTAGTCATTACAAACAACATAAGAAAATCAAACGCATGAACAAGCATAGAATACAACATGATTGACTAGTTAAAATACATGCATATATATATATATATATATATATATATATATAATTGAAATCGATATACATATATATATTAAGTACCCGTTTGGCAGATCGTCTGAACGAAGTCCATTTCAAGTCTTCAAAAACTGTAATCTGAAGTCTCCAAATTGTGCCCCAAAAAAAAAAAACCGATATTTTAGAATTTACTTTTTTTCTTACCTTGTTTAATCAAAGGCATCGACACACGAATGAACCCGAATCTCTTCTTGTTTGAACAACTTCTCTTATTATCGCTGCCACAACAATCCTTCGTGTTCTTCGTTGAATTAAGCATAACCCCATTATGTTCTCTAAGCATTTCACTTAAAGAAACTCGTTTCCTCTCCTTCTTCGTGTTCAATATGTCGCCAAATGAAACCGTTGACCTAAAAACAGGCTCCAAATCATTGTTATTCAACTCATTCCCATCGAAAAACCGATCGATGCCCTTTTCTCCCACAACTTTCTTTCTACTTATAACTTCAAATTTATCCATTGAATCATTTTCTATTGATTTTTGGGCCAATTTCAATGGATTTTCGACCCTTTTAGCCGTATCCATAAGTTCAGAAGACTCAACGGATGAACGAACGATGGAGAGATTGTCTAATTTTGCTTGGTTGAGCTCGAATTTATCCGTGGCAGCATCATTTTCCATTGATTTTTGGGCCAATTTCAATGGATTTTCCGTCTTTTTGAAGAGCTCTTCAGCCCTTCTAACCATATCGATAAGTTCAGAAGATTCAACAGATGAACGAATGATGGATTTCGCTTGGTTGAGCTCGAATTTATCCATGGCAGCAGCATCTCTTTCTGTCGATTTCAATGGATTTTCAGTGTTTTGAGAGATGTTAATCTTATACTGATCCGGTAGAGGAGAACTGTTTTCCGCCATGGCTACTATGGCTTCCACAGCTCTAGCAGCCTCCTCCATTTTCTTGGCGGCGATCAACCTCATCTCCACCAATTTAATGCTTTGCTTTGCGAATTCGATCTCTGATTTCGCCTTCATGACTTCGTATTCTGCTCCATCCGCCATGAAATTCAACTGTTCTTCCTCGAAATCGAAGATTTTCGTATTCGAATTCGATCGAATTCTTCGATTTAGGGATTCGAGAGACGAATGAATGGAGGAGAGAGTGGTTGTGGACTTACCGAGGTTTAATTTCGCTTGATTTAGCTCCATCAGGATCAAACCGGGGGACGGAAGTGGAACAGGGGAGGAGGAAAAGCTAGGGTTTCTTGGAGATTTGATGAGATTCAGCTTGAGGTGTTCGACGAAATTCTTGGCGGATTCGAGTTGTTGTAGTAATTTGATTGTTTCGCGTTGTTTGGCGATCAGATCGTTCTCGAATTCGGATGCTTGTTCTTCGATTTTGCTCAAATCGAATTCTCTTCTTCCTTGCTGCCAATGATACAAAAAAAAAAAAGATGATCATCATAAACAATAACCGTTGTTTTAACTACTTTTTAAATTTATAAAAAGTAATTTTAATGAAAAAGTATTTTTATTTAAAAATAAAAGTAAAAAATCAAGAGTGTGTTTGATAGTAGATTAAATTAAAAACGTTGTTAATGATTTTGGATGGAAAATAAACTATGCTGACAAAATATTGCAATCAAATACGAACCGTTAGTCGACAAAAATATCCCCATTAGAAGGCATCGTGATGACTACAGTTCATTTTTCATCCAAAATCATTAACAACGTTTTTAATTTTTTTGCGTGTTACATTGAGTTGACTTAGAGTTTTTGATAGATTATCTTTGAAACTATTCAACCATATTTTTTATTTTCAATTTTTTTTTTCTCTTTTATTTTTTAATATATCAATGGAGTCAATGCAACTAAATATTAAATTTTTATTAGAAAGGGTTAATTACAATTTGTCTATACAGTTTGACCGAATTGCATTTTATACTTTATACCCTTGAGTTATTTTCGTCGTCATCACTTACTCCATATGATTCAATTAAAGTGCAACGATTATATTTTTTATTAAAGTTAACAGTCAAAATTCATACATTATATAATATTAATTGATATTTATAACACTGGGTCAGGCCGGGGCGGCGGCGGATACTATCCCTTTGTTCTTATTTTTTTCCCTTTCTTTATTTCTCCCGGAGTCGGGCCTGATTAGATACAAGAGTAAATGGCGGTTGCACATATTTTATTTTCATTTCTTTATCTCTCCTGGGTTAGGTCGGATTGGATATTAGGGTAAAATTTTTATTTTACGCAATTTTGTTGAATATTTAACAGTTGTACTCAATCTGATCAAGAAAAGATAAGTGATGACGAAAATACTGTAACATCAAACCACAAGATTCAAAGTGTAATTAACTCAATTAAAAATCGCTAAAGTAAATATTTAGAAGAGAGTTTGACACATACCGCAGCAGCAAGTCGGAGGATGTGGAGGGGGATCCAAGACCCGCGTCCGCCGAAATAGGCAATGGCTTCCTTGACCGACCCGAACGGCGGCGATGTGTCGATTTCAGCTCTAGAATTCACGATCTTCTTCGTCTCGGATCCAATTTCAGTACCATCACGATTTGAGTTCGATCCAGATTCAAGAGATTCCGCCATTGCCGGACGAATTGAAAAGCTTGATAACACAGTGCTATGGACCGAAATATTATCGTTTTGATTAGGGGAATCGAATCGTCACGGAAGACGTGACCTGCAATGGTGATGTCGATTGCAGAGAGCTTCAACTGTGTGTTTGTGTGTGTGTTGAGAGAGAGAGTTAGCCGAAAAGCTCGAAAATCATGGAATAAAATGGAGATTGGATTCCACAACTGTAACCAGTGAAGTGTGTGTGAGAAAGAGAGAGAGAATTAGCTGAGAAACGCCAAAAATGGGGAAAGAAAATGGAGATTGGATTCCATAACAGTGTGTGTGTGTGAGTGAGTGAGAAAGAGAGGGGGAGCGAGAGAGAGCGAGAGAGAATTAGTTGAAAAACATGTAAAATCAGGAAAGAAAATGGAGATTTGATTCCATAACAGTGCGCAGTGAACTCTGTGTGTGTGTGTGTGTGTGAGAGAGAGAGAGAGAGAGAGAGAGAGAGAAAGAATTAGCTCCAAAACTCCAAAAATCGGCTAATAGAACGGAGATTGGACTCCATAACTGTGAGCAGTGAAGTGAGTGGGACTGTGTGCGAGAGAATTAGCCGAAAAACTCCAAAAATCGGAGAAGAAAATTGAAATTAGATTCCATAACTGTGAGCAGTGAACTGTGTGTGACTGTGTGAGAGAGAATTAGCCGAAAAACTCCAAAAATCGGAGAAGAAAATGGAAATTAGATTCCATAACCGTGATCAGTGAACTCTGTGCGATTGTGTGTGAAAGAGAGAGAATCAACTGAAAAACACCAAAAATCGCGGAAGAAAATGAAAATTAGATTCCATAACTGAGCAGTGAACTCCGTGTGAGAGAGAGAGTTAGCTGAAAAACTCCAAAAATCAGCGAACAAACCGGAGATCGGATTCCATAACCGTGAACAGCGAAGCTTCAATTAACAAAAATGAGGACGAATCAACGCAACACGCACCTTGAAGTTTTAACCGAAGAAAAAGCAAGCGCATGAGAATGATGATCAGAAGCAGCAGCAGCAGCAGAAGAAGAAGAATCGGAGAAGCATTAACTTCGGCCGACATTATCAAAGCATCAATCGATTTCGCCACCTTTTTCCCGTGATTAACGGAGCAAAAAAGGCAAAGATATGATGAACAATATAATTACACTTTATACCCTCGAATAAATTTAATATATTTCACTTTTACTCCTATAATAGAGAGCTCTTTACACTTTTAGGTCCCAAAAGATAAAAAATCACTATCTCATACCAAATCAAAATCTATACTTTATTTTTTTTTTAATTTCATTAATTCATAAATTATTTTTAATAATTTAAAAAATAATTTTTTTTTCAATATATTTTTTCAAACAGATGAATTGAAGGAAGTTATGACACAAATCAATAAAAAAAAAATACAAATTGATTAAATTATTCATAAATTATTTTTAACAATTTCGAAAATAATATTTTTTTGATTTTTTTTTAAAAAATTATTATACATTACAAAATAATTATAATTTTTATATATAATTTTTAATTTCAAAATATAAAATAAATTTTAAAATTATAAAAAATATATGTATATATATAAAACGAATTTATTTATATCTTTAAACTATTTTTTTAATGGGGGATGGGGATGGGGGGTGTGGCAACCTCCTATTTTCAAAACTGGCCTCATAAAGGCCAGTAGAAAGCGGCCTTCGCAAGGCCGGAGAGACCCAATTGGATAAATAAGTATAAAGGGGACCCATTTTGGTGATTTTTTATCTTTAAGGACCTAAAAGTGTAAAGAGCTCCCTATAAGAGCAACTCCAACGGGATAGTCAAAGGGGTAGCCAAAACTTTGAACCGCCAATTTAGCTAGTCAAAACGAATTAAAAAAAAAAAAAAAAAACCCAACTCCAATGGGATAGCCGTTTGAATAGTCAAAATGGCTAGAGTCCTAAACAAAAACCAATTTTTGATAAATTCTTTCAATAGCCAAAACTAATTTCGCGGGTACAATGGTAAAAAAATATAGACGTTGTAAAATATTTCAAACAATAGATTTCAAAAAATCAACTATAAAACCTGAGAATATTTGAGAGAATAAATCACCTCATTCTTCGTTCTTCATTTAAGATCTGAGAAATATGAAGGTCCGATTCTCTGTTTTCTTGAGCTGCGACAGTCCGATTTTCCTTTCATCTCCGATTTCTTGAGCTGCGACTAGACCTTCTCTCTCTGCGATCAATTGTTCTCTTCGCTTCTGTCTTCTCTTCGCGGCAGCTCTTCTCTTCCAACAAGCGTGAGTTTATGCTAGGGTTTTTTCTTTCATTCATTTAAAAATAATTTTTATACATTAAGAACCAAATTGCAACAATTGCAATATCAAGAGCCAAAGTAGACCCCTAACCAAATTCGCCCCTTGCATGGCCGGAATTGTTATTTTTTCATTTCATTAATTCATAAATTATTTTTAATAATTAAAAAAATAATTTTTTTTCAATATATTTTTTTAAACAGATGAATTGAGGAAAGATATGGCACATAATCAACGAAGAAATTACAAATTGATTCAATTATTCATAAATTATTTTTAATAATTTAGGAAATAATATTTTTTTGAAATATTTTTTTTCCAATATATTTTTTTAAAAATTATTACACATTACAAGATAATTCTAATTTGCATATATAATTTTTAATTTCGAAATATAAAATAAATTTTAAAATTATAAAAAAAAAAATGTGTATATATATATATATATAACAAATTTATTTATATCTGTAAACTATTCTTTGTAATGGGGGATGGGGAGGGGGTTGCCACGGTGGCAACCCCCTATTTTCAAAACCGGCCTTGTTTTAATAAAGAAAAAAAAATATTGGTAGAAATCGGCCTTGGCAAAGCCGGATAGACCCAATTGGGTCAATAAGGGGATCCATTTTGGTGATTTTTTATCTTTAGGACCTAAAAGTGTAAAGAGCTCCCTATAATACCCTACAAATATGAAGTAAGTTTTAAATTTAAATAAACTAGTTTAGACTCGTGCATTGAGTAGACTTAAAAAAAATTATAATAAATTCTTAATAATGAAGCATGAAACTCGTATTAGATATCATTTGATTATTTTGATGGGTTTATATCACTTATCTCCCCTATCTTTTTGCATTAACTAAATATTTTTCCTGTTATTTTATAAATACCGGTTACTTCCTGTAAGTTTAAATTTTAGATAGTCAAACACATATGCCACAGTTATTTTTTTTAAATAATTTAAAATGTGAAAAAAAATAAATTAATCATGTATTTTTGTGTTAATTAGAAAAAAAATTAAATCAACTAAAACAAAAAAATAAAAATAAAAAAATGAGTGGGTTACTTATTATTTGATATATAAAAAATAAAAAACTATGTATGAATTCATCAAAAGGTTTGAAAGGGGCATTCTTTAACCCCATTAAAAACTTTTCTCTACTTCTACTTTTAAGTATTAGTATTAGATTAGATTAGAGATTCTCCATGACTGAATGTGCAATATTGATTTTCTAATTTATAAGTATAAAAAGATAATAAAATATTATTAATTACGTATAAATATAAAATTTAAAAGGTACAAAATATAATTTATTTCACTCGTCTTCAAAGTGGGGTGTGTGAAATTTTTTGACATTCTTTTTTTAACAAAAAGGTATATGATCCACTATGATGCTGCACTATTTAGTCAACAGTAAGTTCCCTTTCAACCTGTATAACACCTGCAACATTTGGGATTAGTACTTGGGATACCGATATGATATCGACCAAATATCCTTTGACGTGAGAATAAGTTGACATGTCTTATAGCGTAAAAAGCTTGTGTGTCCCTTTGAGATGTATATATATAGAGTAAGAGTAATTGATTTCTCCATAACTGTTCTCAACATTAATGTGGAAAATCACAATTGTTCCCATAATTTATTTGGAAGATTATAATTGACACCATGATCGTAACTAACCTAACGTTCATGTGGAAGATCTCAATTTTTTCGTTAGGTTTGATATAGGTATAATGTGTTGAGCTGAGCTTAGTCTCACATGCTGAGCTCTTTCCTTCATGATTAAGGTCAGCTCATCAGTTCAGTTCTCCTCAGTTCATCATCAGTTCAGCTCTCTTTAGTTCAACCCTCTTCCATAAAAGAGATTAGATCATAGACATAATTGATGTTGAACCTATGTTGACTTATGATTTCTCGTATTGGGCTCATGGTCTAGGCCTGCTTGTATTGGGCTCATGGTCCAGGCCCATTTTAGCGTAGATAACTTGATATTTGTGTACTTTATACTATATGGCCCAAGTGGGTAAAACCATGCATTCATATCACACTCTTATATGTCAATTTTTCTCAATTCAATCAGAATATTTAATGAAAATATATTTAAAAAAAAATCCACATTTATAATATAAATAATCATTTTTTTTATAGATTTTTCATTCAATTAAATGGAATATGGTCATGCCAAGTCACACTATGCAACAAGGAGACAACCAAATTTCATCTATTTCCGATAGAAAATCTAATAGAACATACTTACAAAATAGAAAACGTTAAACTTATCGAACCTCATAAAAAAAATTGGCCGGAGTTAAATGATTTAAAGTGAATTTTTTTCTAACTTAATTATATATTTAATTAATTAATTAATTATAAATTTATGCTAGCCAGATTTAACTAACTTGAGATTCAATCCACCTAAAAAACTTAACTTATGCCGGGTCAAATTCAACAACTGATAAGCAATGTTGATCACGCGTCAGTTGATTGTGTTTTATTGTGATTATTAGATTAGTCAAATACAATATTTGGTCCAACATGAGATGTGTATCTCCAAATTTAGTACCCACAACATTACTCTTGAATCATATCCAAATCTTTCTGGTTCAAAAATATCCATACTTTGTGGTTAGAAGATAAGGTATGTCTGGATCAGTTTTATGCAAACCTCAATTAATCACTTTCCTGAGTAATTTTAAGGGCACACTCTCCGGCCCATACCAGTTTAGTGCATTCAGGTTTTTATTTTTAGAATACTCCTAGGAGGATAGAACTCTGGTTAACAAGGGGGATAGTTGCCCTTAACAACTAGACTAACCCTCTTGGGTATTTATACTATATTTAAAGGGAGAGCAAATGACGATAGTTCCTTTTTTTCTCATGTGAAATATCAATAATACCTTTAAAATCGTCACTTTTATTTATTGAATGTTTATAGAAGTTGCACACACAAACAAGTAACATTACAAATTTCTAATTTTCCTACAAAACAAATACTCAACACGGTTCTCACTTGAAAAAACAAAAACAAAGACAAACACATCATAATTTTAAAAATTTCAGCAGTAAAATAAAATTCAATTTGTATCTCTTAGTTAGTTCTCCTGCAGTTCTTCCTGATCTCTCCATTCGACCCCGTGAGAGGTCTAATATCACCCATTTTGATCATTGCAGCTGCAAAATCTGCAATGAACGTTGATTGACCATTGCTATACGTTCGGACCAGTGAATCAGTTGATCCTCCATTAAAGAGTTGTTGATCTGAGTGGAGGAGACCCCGTCGGTTGAGTAAATTTTTGTAGTAGTTGTTGTCGAAAGAAGTTGGAGATTGAAGATCCAACGGTGCCAAATTGTTGTCCCCGGATCCAGGGGTTCTAGGGCAATTGGATTGTCTTGATTGGGCAAATGAAGGGTCCAAGTTGGTCTCATTGTAGATCCGGGCCCGGAAATTTGTGCACCTTGCTTGTCCAATTGTGTGGGAGCCTGGGTTTATTGGTGAGCCAGATTAGGAACAGATTTTAATAAATTAAATCGGTAATATACTTTTAAGTATTTTTATAATTAAAAAATTAATTCAATAAAAAGGACAGAAAAGTCTCTGATATTTACAAAATGACAGGGAAGATATCTGATATACTGCAAAATGACAGGGGAGGTCAATAGTAGATATCCTATCTTAATATTATTCATTAAACTATCTGCCAATTCAAAAGAATTCATAGAGAATTGATTTTTTTTATTAGACAGATCATGCTCGAGTTGTTCGTCTAATAATTAAAAAAAAAAAATGCCGCATTACATGAATTTGGTAAAATTACCAAAACCACATAAAACGGGAGCAATGCTCCTGGGTTTTCATAAAATGGGAGTACCACTCTTGTTTCATCCTAAAATTGAAAAAGATAAGTGAAACGAGTGTAGTACCCCCTGTTGATACGTACTTTTTTTTCTTTTTAACAGAGACAGAAGTACAACTCCCATATTTTATCTATAAATACTAGTCATGCCCCGTGTCTAAAGACACTATTATAGTTATAATTTAAAATTCTCATCACAACTACTTCATTCCAGAGCAATTTAAACATGTAAATAGAGGATGGATTGAGAGAAGAGTGTGTTGAGTGGCCTAATAGTAACTGGTGATAGAGTCGGCTGAGCGGTGTAGAAAAATTTGAAATTAGTGAATTTAAAAATTACAACAATTTTTTGAAATTCAATCCAAATTGTTAAAATATTTTTTCGTCTTGATTTATTAATAGATATTTTTTAAGTGAGCCGCGTTGGTCTTTTACAAAGACCATAAAATTCCGTATTGTTTTACATTTATTATTAAAGGAAGAATGTCATTTTTGACCCTTAAAGTTTGGGATGAGTGTCTAATTGATTCCTATAGTTTCAAAAACAACAAATTTGATTATGAGATTTGAGCTTAGTGTCAATTTTTTTGACGGAATTGTACACGTGCAAATCACGTGATAGTAATTTAAGGATAATTTCATCAAGCTATCCCACAATTAATTTTTATCCCTAAAGTATGGCACATGCATATCGCATAGTCAAATTCCGTCCAAATTAAAACCAATTAGGTTACATTTGTGTAAGGAATTTGATTTGTTCAAAGGATTTCAAAATTCATTTTTTGACAAATCCGTTGTTTGGGTATTTATTCGGAGGAATTTGTAAAATTCCTTAGATCTAAAAAATAGGGTAAATGAAGGATTTTTAAATTCTTTTGTTTTAGGTATCATTTACAAATCCATCCAATGAGGGATTTCAGATCCCGCTACAGCCGTTGCCACCCGCTGTCGCCGACCACCACTGGTCGCCACCCGCCAACACTGACCCCCACGGTGGTGATGGTTGTTATCCAAATGAGAAAATTATAAAATTACACGATCAAATTATACGCCTAAAATAGTTATTCAGATAAGGAATTTGTAAATAATGGGATTTCAAAATCCAAGATTTTGAAATTCCATCATTTATAAATCTCTTAAATTTGTCAAATTTTTTACCCAAACGCAAACAGAATGACTACATAGAATATCGATAACAAAAAAAAAATATTTAATTAAAAAAATAAATTGGAAGACCACATAAAATAATATACGTTGTAAATGAGAGGGAGAGAGAGAGAACCAGAGAGAGCAACAAGGTCTCTTGTAGAAAGGCCAAGTGCACTAAATCTAGAGACAAGGGCATTGAGGTTAGAAGTTGGTGGAGGAATGCTATTATTGGCAGCCCCTTGGCTTGCTGTCCTTGCATCTCTCCTTCCAAGTTTCACATTCCAACTAGGCCCCCCAAGCTGCATTTAATCACGCCAAACAATCACTTGTAAATTAATTACATTTTCCTCCCCCAAAATTTATACCTTTTTCTTTTAAAAAAATTGAACTTACTGTGGTTACAGAGTCTCGAGCAGCAATTGCCAGTATATCAGCACAAGAGACCACGCCGGGGCACACATTTTCAACCGCAGATTTTATGTTGTCCACGACGTCAAATCCCCTGACAGAATTGAAATTCGGGGCTGCTCTTTTTTCTCCAGTGAAAGATGATGTGTCGTCCAGGAGGATCGACCCGTCACATCCCTGATATAATTTTGGAGAAATAATGATTAATTTATTTTTATTTTTATTTTATTGTAAGCTAGAAAGCGCGCTTCTTTCTATACTATATAATATTTTTTAAAAAAAACAATTTTTTTTTGGCCATTTGTTTGAATCATTTTGACCATTTATAAAATTTAGTAAAGATTAATATAAAGAATCTTACCTATAAATTTCAAATCTCAATTTTACCCTTTTTGACCAAAAATCAGCGACAGAGCTGTTTAGTGTCCGGGGGGACTTAAGGTCTCCTAACTTTTTCAAAATTTCCACCTTTAGCGCTATATTTTTAAGAAAAAAATAATTTTTTTTTTCAAAACTTACCCCATCCTTAATTAACCAGTTTTCTTGATTCGCGATTGCCAAGAATTCTAAATGGAATAAAATTTAAGTAAAATCTCGGATGAAGAAGCACATCTAATTAAATGAACGATTAAACTTACATTAACAAAACAGTCGTGGAAGAATAAACGCAACAGCGAGGCGCCCATGCGCGTTTCTCTTGATATCGCAGATTGGACTGCAGATTTCACAGTGGGCAACAGATTCGAACATGATCTTGAGTAAAAATTAGTCGAGAGTTGAGCGGAAGAGCTTTGGATGAAGATAAATAGAGACAAATTGACAATAAATTTGAAAGAAGTAACTAGTGAAGCCATATTGAAGGGTTATATGGTCTAAAAAGTGTTGGACATTGAAGTATATATATAGAGATTTTAGTGTAGAATTTCTCTAGGCAATCATGGCATTAGGCAGGTGACCTAACACAATGACTCATTGCATGGGAATTAATTTCTACGTTGAGTTGAAGAAAAAATGGGTTTTTGACACTTGTACCCCTATAGTTTGAAAATTATTTCACTTTGGTCCCCATAGTTGCAATTTGAAAACGTAATTCCTCGAAGTTCTGTAATCATCTCACATTAGTCCAAATCAATAACTCCATTACAATTTTGAAAGATAAACGGCCAATTGTTGTACACCAAACTATTTTTAAGAGAATTTTATGGGCATTTTTAGGCTGTTTATTTTTTTCTTTACAAATTTTCTATGAAGAAGAATATATATGTTATATTATACATTTGAGTACTGGGTCAGAAAAGAGAATCAGAAGGAAAGATGAGCTTGAAATACGGGGATGATTAAGAGACTTTAAAGTGCTATACGTTTAAATTGAAATACGGGGATTAAATTGAGATTTTGGTCCAACGTCAAGGGTGCAAAGTGTCAAAACCTTGAAAAGTCATAAAAAAAACACTAAGGCTCTGTTTGGTTGATTGAAAGATTTAATTTATTATTGAAGACGGTGGGGGGTGGGGTGAGTTGATCCTTTTTGTCAAAAAAAGAAACTCAATGGGGTCCTTTTGATAACGGTTTCTATATATATATATATATATATATATATATATATATATATATATATATATATATAGTGATTAAAAGAGAAACATTTTAATTATTGCTCCCGTTGGACTTCTTATGTCAGGATATGGATAAAAAATTAATCGATCAATTAGATATTCGAGAGACAAAAACTACAAAAATTTGAAGAGCCATTTTAACTATTATATATGAACATGTTCAATCTAAACCCATATTTAGTTTTCTATTCTCTAATACGGATTTACTCAATTCAAATCCATTATATACGATATCGAATTATTTAATTATATATATGGGGATACCAGTTCAGACCCATCATCATTTGTTCACTATATATATATATATATACAAAATTGGATTTTTTTGGATATAATTTTTAGTGAAAGAAAAATCTATTTAGTTAAAAATATGAATTTTGAGGCACTGCTAAGATCTAATGATCATGTTTGAAAATATAATATCTTAAGGATTAGTTATGGAATAAAGAGTAGATTAGTCAAAAATAAAATAAAATATTTTTAAGTTAAAGTCAGTAATCAGAACTATACACAATGCAAAAAGGTATTATGACTAAGTCAAGGTCTAGATTTTACATTATTCAAAAGTGTGTTTCACTTTTTATGTCAAATTTTGTTTGAATATATATATATATATATCCAACTATTTTTCTCATCTAGAAGCAATAAAAAAAGGTAAAAAATGGTTAATGGCACCTTCTTCTATGTAATTTGCTTGAATTGCACTTCATCTCTTGTAGTAAATACATATCATTATATGGTTTAGACTTAAATGTAAAGGTTAAATAATTAAAGAAATTGTGTAAAAAGATAATTGACCTGATCCTATGCGCTGGGGAATAAAAGAAAAGGAAAAAACATGGCAAACAAATATTATCCACCCAGTGATATAAATATCAATCAATATTAAATAATTTATTAATTTTGAATTTTGATTGTTAACTTTAATGGAAAATATAATCGTTGCATAGGGTTCGTCATGAGCTCGGGAGCCCGCCCAATCTGACCCTATTTTTTTAGGGCTTGGCTTTAATTTTAAGCCCATAGACAGGGTTTAGGCTTTAATTTTCAAGCCTGATCAAATTTAGGGTTGGGTTTGGACAAAATCGAATTTTTTTAGGGTCGGTCTGGCCTGGTTCGAGGAATATTAATTTAAAAATATATACACACACACATATCAAACAAACTTAACTCTAGTTGGTTTGACTTAATTTTTTTTTGTAGGGCCGGACTTGGGCATGAAAGTAGGGTCTCATCATAGGATCAGGCCGGACTATAGGGCCTAGTATTTTTTTTGTAATATCCTAGCTAAAGCCCAGTCCGAGTGTGGCTCGGCCAATGACCACTCCTACTGCTGCACTTTAAATTGAACCGCATGGGGATAAGTAATTACAAAAGTACGATATGTGATAAAATGCAATTTGACAATGCATGTGAAGGTAAAAAGGTCATTAATCCAAAAATAAATAAAAGTCGGTGTGATCAGTATATTACACCCAAGACCAAAATAACATTAAAGTCATTTCTGGTTGTGCAAAATTAAAACCTAAAAATGTTTAATAAACATAAACATGGGTAATTTTAATAGACTGTGCTTTTTAAAATCCAATTTCATGAAGCCAAACACTACCATAGTTTATAATTACAAAAAGGGAATTGATTTCAAAAGGTGGGTGGCCAACAAGGAAAAATCATGGGCATTGAGGTCCTTCTTTATGTCATTTTCTCTTTAATGAGGTTTGAATAGTTTGATCACCCTTTCAAACTTACATTTAATGGAAAATTATATTTTGAGAATTTTGCACTTTGCACCTCTAAAGTCTAGAAATCCTACTAAAGATGTTCTTTCACACATTAAATTTTGAAATACCCAAATTGTGTCAAATCAGTCATTCCGTCATTTTTCATGACGAAATTCACCCACATGGATAATTCATTGTCTAACACATCATTAATTTCTGTCATAAAAATAACAAAATTACTAATTTAGATTAACTTGACACAATTCAAAAATTTCAGAGTTTAATGTGTTTAAATTGAAGATAGTAGGATTAAAATAAAATTTTTCCAAAATTTCAAGGATGCAAAGTGCAAAAACCTCTTATATTTTTTGTCAATGAGATGATTGTCTATGGACTCTAAGATCTATCAAATTAATGGAATTTTGGAATTCAAAATTTTAAAATTTCATTATTTATAAAATTCAGTAACTCATCAAATCCATTATCCAAACGCACCCTAATAGAATTTAAATTGCCAAAAAAATATTAAAAAAATCAAACACTAAGCATTCCGAATTGTAACAACCTAATAGGCATCACTCACTCTTAAAAGACACCTTGAAAGACGAAGATTTTCCTAGACTTTTCATATATAGCTCATGATTAGAAAATACAAGACGCTCCCTCATGCGCAAGATGGACTTTGACAACGAATGGATATCAGGGAGCCCAACATCAATGTGAGATTTACCACAAACCATCAAAATAGCAGTTCGGTAAAAATCCAAAAAAAATAAAAAATCAATAGCCAAATGAGTCTTTATTTTTCAGATATACATAAAAAGTTTTGAGAAACAAAATTTATGCCATGTAAAAATTCCCACCCCAGCATTAGAGTTGTTTACATTATTATTATTTTTTTAAAACAAAAATATTTAAATAGTGTTGTTTGCAACTTATTTACAGAACTAGTGTTACCCGGGGTTCGGATCCCCGGGTATCTAAACACGGGGTTCAGAACCCCGTGTACACATTTTGGGTACCGTATACCCGGGGATCCGTTCCCCGGGTATAATTTATTTATTTTTTTTTTTTTTTTTTTATACTTCATACCCGGGGATCCGATCCCCGTACATGGTACACGGGGATCGGATCCCTGTGTACCAAAAAAATAATAATAATAATAATAATTTTGCTCGGGAACGGGCGTTTCGCCCGTTCCCGAGCGTCCGCTGCAGGCTGCATGCCTGTAGCCTGCAGCGGACGAACATAAAGGGTCATCTCATGTTGAAAAGAATAGTAGAAATGAATAGTAAAATTTATGTGGTAAATTTTTACTTCTTTCACGTCCATTCCTCTATAAAAGGGGGGGTTAATTTTTTTTTACAACTTACAAATGAAACTTGAGAGTTTGAGTAGTTTTTTTTTTACAAGTTAGAATTGAGTTGAGATTGATTGCAGCTACCATTTGATTTCGTCTTCTTCACTTCGGTTTTTTCTTCCTATTAGGAGGTAAGTTTATTTATTATGTTTTGTTTAATTTATTTATTAGTTAAATTTGATTAAATAGTTTTGTTATGTTTTGTTTAATTTACTTATTGCTATGCTACATAAATGAGTTAATGAATTAGTTTAGTTGTTAATTTAGTTAGTATTAATATGTATGCATGCTAATTAAATAATAATTTAAGTAGTTAAAATGTGTACATGTTAATTAAATGATAGTTTAGCTCGCATAGAACTTAACAAATAATAATTTGAAGGCATGCGAAAAGTAGACTTAGTAGATGCTCACGTGAAAACAAAATAGTTATTTTGAAGGGTCACACCATAAGGTCTTTATTTTGATAAAAAAAATAGAGGGTTCTACTCATAAAAGAGGGTTATAATTTTTTTTTTTGTAAGTTTTTTAAAACAGAAAAAAAAAAAACGGAAAAAGAATTTTTTTTTTTCACTTTTCCAAAACAAAAAACGTTTTTTTTAATTTTATTTTTTTCAAAAAAAAAAAAAAAGAATTTGTTATTAAAAAAATAGGGAAAAAAATTAGTTTATTTGAACTTTTTCGAAAAAAAAACGTTTATTTTAATATTTAATTTTATTTTCCGAAAAAATAATGAATGTGTTATTAAAAAAATAAAAACAAAATTCTTATAAAAAAATAGGGTAAAAATTAGTTTATTTTATTTAATTAATTTTTTTTAAGTTTTGTAAAACAGGAAAAAAAAAAACGAAAAAAGAAAAAAATCATATTATTTTTTTAACTTTTGTAAAACAAAAAAGGTTTTTTTTAATTATTTAATTTTTTTTTCGAAAAAAAATAAAAGAATTTGTTATTTAAAAAATAGGGAAAAAAATTAGTTTATTTTAACTTTTTCTAAAAAAAATCGTTTATTTTAATTTATAATTTTATTTTCCGAAAAAATAATGAATGTGTTATTAAAAAAATAAAAACAAAATTATTATAAAAAAAAAAGGTAAAAATTAGTTTATTTTATTTAATTAAATTTTTTTAAGTTTTGTAAAATTGAAAAAAAAAACGGAAAAAGAAAAAAATCATATTATTTTTTTAACTTTTCCAAAACAAAAAATGTTTTTTTTTTTATTTTTTTTTTTAAAAATAAAATAAAAGAATTTGTTATTAATAAAAAAAGGAAAATTTGTTATAAAAAAATAGGAAAATAATTAATTTATTCTATTTAATTAATTCTTTTTTTTAACTTTTCTTAAAAAAAAGGGTTTTTTTTATTTTTTTTTCTTAATATTTTATATAAAAAATTAGTTTATTTTATTTAATTAAATTTTTTTAACTTTTCTAAGAAAATAAAAAAACCAGAAAAAGACAAAAATCAGTTAATTCTTTTTAAAATTTTCAAAAAAAAACTTTTTTTTTAATTTTTAAATTTTTGTGTGGAAAAAATATGAATTTATTATATAAAAAAAAGAAGATAAATTTGTTATAAAAAAAAAGAGCAAAAAATTGTTAATTTTATTAATTATTTTTTTTTACTTTTCTGAAAAAGAAAAAAATCAGTTTATTTTTTTAACTTTTCCAAAAAAAAAAAAAGTGTTTTTTAATTTTATTTTTTTTTCGAAAAAAAGTAATAGAATTTGTTATTGAAAAAATAGAAAAAAATTGTTATTAAAAAATGGGGAAAAATTAGTTTATTTTATTTAATTAATTTTTTTTAACTTTTCAAAAAAGAAAATATTTTTTATATTTTTACGAAAAAAAAAATAAATTCGAAAATCAGTTAAAAAAAAAAATTCTTACAAAAAAAATAGAAAAAGGAGAAAAAATCAGTTTATTCTAATTTTTTATCTTAAAAAAAAAACGTTTATGTAATTTTTTATTTTTTCAAAAAATTCAACTGAAAAATGAATTTGTTATAAAATAAAATAGAGAAAATTTGTTATAAAAACAAATTGCTATAAAAAAAGGGAAAAAAATTAGTTTATTTTATTTAATTATAATTCTTTTAACTTTTGTAAAAGAAAATGATTTTTAACTTTTCCAAAAAAAAATTATTTTTTTAATATTTTATTTTTTGTTTCGAAAATTCAAAAAAAAAAATTAATTTATTATAACAAATATGCAAAATTTGTTATAATTTTTTTTTATTTAATTATAATTTTTTTAATTTTTCTTAAAAAAATCATTTTTTTAACTTTCTTTAAAAAAAATAATTTGTTATAAAACAAATAGGGAAATTTTATTTTAAAAACAATTGTTACAAATAGTTTTAATTTTTTTTTATCATAATATTTTTTTGTTTTGTTTTGACTTGTGAAATGATAGCCGCTTGAAATGGATTACGTTCGGTTGTTATTTTATTGGGGTGAGAGAATATTAGAAGGTATTGAATTCGGGGTTTCTTATAGTACATGATCAGTAAAATCTTTGATTGTCCAAGGGGAAACAACCTTGAATGAATTGATTGAGATGTTAAAACCGTGTGTTTTTGAGGATGAGACTACTGGAAATATAAAATTAAAGTGTAAGATGCCGATGGCACTGTTGGGGGGAAATTTTAAATATACCTTGTTTTCTATTGGGGACGATTTAGCATTAAACCAAGTGCTTGAGTTACCTCTTTACATATCCTCACTTCTTGCTGTTGAGGTGTATGTTGAAATAGAAAGAGAATTGGATCCTAATCCAAATTTTTTTCCCCAAACTGGTCATTTCACCCAATTGATGACTCCAAATTCTAATCCGTACAATATCCAATCGTACCCCCAAACAGTACAGTCTAATTACGCCCTTCCGTCCCCATACATCCCAGAACAATATCATTCTGATTACACTGTCCCACCCCCTACATTCCATAACAATATCGTGATTATGACACCAATTCTGTTCCTCCACATCACCATTTTTCACCAACTAGTCCACCGCAATACAATACAAGAAATTATGGTGGTGAGTTTAATACACTTGATAGTCACGGTGTGTCAGAAGAAGAGTTAGATGCAGATGTTGCGTTGGAGCCCGAGGATGATGGGAATACGGGTGAAGATCTAGAGGTTGGGCCAAGCGGGCAAGGGAGTGATAGTCAACAATTTGAGTTGGAAAAGGTTATTCCATTTTTCAATAACTTGGAGTGGGGCGATGAAGATGACTTGGCGAAATACGAGCCGAAGTTGCAGAAAAATTTCTGGACAACGAAGATGGACGAATTTCGTATCGGTATCGTCTTAAAAAATAAGAAACATGTCAAGCACGCCGTCAAGTTTTACCACATCATGAAGAACAAAGAGTATCGTGTGGTGGAATCGACTAAGAAGGTGTGGGTGGCTAAATCCATGCATGGATGCGGTTGGAGGTTGCGGGCGATTAGAAAAGAAAGCCACGGTTTGTTCCAGATTACGCCATACGAGGGCCAACACACATGTTTTTTTAATCAAACGGCTTTAGATCATAAAAATTTGGACTTTGATTTTATTTCGAACTTAATACTTGGACAAGTTGAACAGGATCCAGAATTAAAGATGAGTGTTATCGTGGCTTCCGTGAAACAGTCTCACGAATTCACCATCTCCTATCGAAAAGCTTGGTTGGCCAGATCTAAAGTCATTGAGACTGTGTTCGGAGATTGGGACGAATCATATCTAAAGTTGCCGAAGTATATGGTCACATTGCAGCACTACAACCCGGGTACGATTGTCGAGTGGAGCACTATTCCGACTGATATGCCTAGTTACATGACGTTTGACATGTTGTTTTGGGCATTCAAAGCTTCAATTGACGGATGGCGTTATTGTCGGCCTGTTGTCACGATTGACAACACCCACTTGTATGGTAAATACGAGGGGAAGATCCTAATTGCCATTGGAATGACACCGTCTAATAAGTGTTATCCTTTGGCTTTTGCCGTCGTACCGAAAGAGGACTATCGTTGCTGGCGATGGTTCATTTACATGCTTAAGCGCCATATCGTTAAAGATCGTCCTGAGGTAACATTGATATCTGACAAACACGGGGGCATTCTTAGTGCGGTTGACAACATGTGGCTTAACCAACCGAACGAGCCCGTCCGATATCATCGATATTGTTTGCGTCACCTTTGCAGCAATTTTAACACTTTCGCTAAAAATCAACATTTGAAAGATCTTGCTTGGAAGGCGGGTGCTGAAATCAAATTCGAAAATACGATGCAATCATGCAGGAGATAAAAGTAATTAATGTTGAGGCTTATAGGTGGTTGGAACGTATTGCACCCTATAAGTGGACCAGGGCACATGACGATGGCAAGCGTTGAGGAGTGATGACCACCAATTATGCTGAGGTATTTAACAATTGCTTGAAGGGTGCAAGAAATGTTCCAATTACTGCATCCGTAAAAATTACTTTTCACAAGATGGTTAAATACTTCAATGTTGGTCGACAACAAGCAATAAATATGTCGAGTGAAGGTTACCTATACGTTAAACACGTCGTCGAAAAAATACAGAAATCTCAAGCCAAGTCCAAAACTTACGAGATTCAGATATTTGATCGGTAAATTATTAGTTATTATTTTTTTTTTCAGGTTACATATAATTGTTGGGACACATAAATTAATTTAATATATATTTTTGTAGAGCAAACGCAATCTATCATGTCAGAACAAAAAAGACTCTTACTGGGGGATTCATCGTTCACCAAGTAACATTAGGGGACGACACTGATTGCATTTGTGGGAAGTATAACTATGGCGATATCCGTGCTCCCATATACTTGCGGCCACCGAGTATAGTGGCAATAATGCGTTCCAGTATATTGCCACTGAGTACACATTGGTGAATCAATTGATGGCGTGGGAGTCATCTTTTCGACCGCTTATCCACGAGGATTACTGGCCACAGACAAGTTTACCGAACTTAATTCCGGACCATAATAGACTTCGAGTGGTGCTGCGTGGTCGACCGACATCCACTCGCATTCGAAACGAGATGGATCAGTCGCGAAGAACTATGACAAATTAATGTAGTTTGTGTTCCCAGACTGGACATGATAGACGAAAGTGTCCATCCCAACCTCGCCATACACCTATTTAATCTTGTCCAATCATTGTAATTGATGTTTATGGATTTTTCTGTCGCACAATTTTATTTGTAATGAATGTTTTTCCTAATTTATTTATATGACATGACAAATTTTATGTACTATAAATTTCATGCACTTGTCGCGCACATTTGTTTGTAATGGATGCTATATTTTGTTTGTAAATGTCATTAAATCTTAATTTGGTACTAATAAATTTAACGCAATTGTTGGGGAAAAAATTTCAGTTATGTATCACCCTGATCCAGAAGTTACTACAGTTCTCCACTTGCATGCCCAGCATAGATCTGAATTAGTCTGGGCAGGACAGGTTAATATTTAATTTATTACATTAATTTTTGCATTTTATGTTATTGATTCTGTCTTAATTAATATTAATTAATGTTTCAGGATATTGGTGTCCTAGACTGCGTGGGATTTGATGTGGGGGAATGGAGAGCAAACACCCCCGCTCGAGTGGAAAAAATTTCAGTTATGTATCACCCTGGTCCAGAAGTTACTACAGTTCTCCACTTGCATGCCCAGCATAGATCTGAATTAGTCTGGGTAGGACAGGTTAATATTTAATTTATTACATTAATTTTTGCATTTTATGTTATTGATTCTGTCTTAATTAATATTAATTAATGTTTCAGGATATTGGTGTCCTAGACTGCGTGGGATTTGATGTGGGGGAATGGAGAGCAAACACCCCCGCTCGAGTCGTTGAGCTAATTGAATCGGCCGAATTATATGGCCCTTACAGGCTGTGGCCGAAGCGGTTAGATAGGGCCCTAATAACCGCATTAGTAGAGAGATGGCGTCCGAAGACGCATACTTTCCATCTACCCATTGGGGAGATGACGATTACGCTACAGGACGTGGTTGTCTTGTTGGGGTTGCCTGTGCACGGGCAACCCGTTACCGACCCTAATGACACGCGGACGGTACAGAGTTGGCAGGAACTTTGCTCTAATCTTCTCGGCGTGGTATCGCCGCCGAGTGTAATAAAGAACGATTGTATGAAGCTGAATTGGTTAAAGGAAACCTTCAACCAAGTTCCTGAAGATGCCAGCGAACGGACCATCCATTGCTACGCCCGCGCATATTGCTTGCTTTTGCTTGGCACCATGTTGTTGCCTGATAAATCGCAGAACATGGTCAAGCTCGTCTACCTCCCACTGCTCCGTGACTTGACACCGCTTGTCAAGTATAGTTGGGGCAGTGCGACACTAGCTGTGCTATACCGCGAGTTATGCAAGGCAGCAAAGGGTACAATCAAAGATATTGCCGGGTGTCTATTTTTGTTAGAGTGTTGGGCCTGGGAGCGATTGCCGAGGCTTCGACCGGATGTTGTCCCTATTCCCGATTATGATGGATTGTACGGACAATTGGTTTTGGAGAACTTTTTGTTCCCAGCGGCTCCGAGGGGTGCTTGGTAAGTAATTAATAATTTGTTTTTTGTTTTATTATCACGTAATGTAAATTTCCATCTATATTTAATTAAACTTCTGGTTATTTTATTGATGTACAGGTGGACCCTTAGATTCAGTACAGAACACCAGCCGATGCACGTTTTGATCGTATATCGTGATCAGTTAGATCGATTGCAAAATGATGAGGTTAATTGTTTATTTACATCAAATTTTTAATTTATTTTTTTATTTACATATTTTTTGGACAGGTTATCTGAATGCCATATGACCAGCAGGATTTGCCTCCATACACTAGAGATGGAGAACAAATATGGATGGCAGAACTGCCCCTCATCTGCTACGAGATTGTCGAGTACACGTATCCCCTACGCGTACTACGACAATTCGGTTATCAGCAACCGATTCCGAAACAGTGTACTTGGGATTAGAACTTGCACACCCTTAGTCGGCGAGGACACTACGGTGCTGACTGGACCGTATTACACCGCCAACATATAGATAGGTGGAACAGTCGACAAGCACCTGATATGGTCAGCTTCTTGCAGGGGATAGGGATTAACCATGAATACATGAACTGGTATTGGAGAATCACACGAAGGTTCATGGTCAACCCTGAGTACTGGCCCGACGTGGGTTATTTAGCAACAGGATCACGTGCGAGGTTCATGGCATGTGGCGTCCATCCTGCTCCTCACACTGTTCCTCAGCCTACTTCCCAACCCTGTACTACTGATGCCGGACCATCTAGTATGTACGGCATGGGTACTAATGCCGGAACGTCTAGTATGTACGGCATGAGTGTTGATGCCGGACCATCTGGTATGTACGGCATGGGTACTGATGCCGGAACGTCTAGTATGTACAGCATGAGTGCTGATGCCGAACCATCTGGTATATATGGCATAGGCACTGATGCCGGACCGTCTGGTATGTACGGCATGAGTGCTGATGCCGGATCGTCTAATATGTACGGCATGGGTGCTGATGCCGGACCCTCATCCACATTCTATACTCCGAATATGAGCGAAATTATTTCAACTTCAGGAGTCATTCCTCCGGTGACATTTGTCGAACCAAGAAGATTACAAAGACAGGTGTCACCGGTGCAGTGGTTTGGGGACGACGCCGTTATCACCCCGGGCAGTATGCAGCAGTCGTTCATGGACTTTGAACAAGTTACACAAGTTCATGAGGAGGCTGAGGAACCTCCTATTGCTCAACGACGAGGGCGAAGGAACATCTGACCTCGAGGCTGCGGTACATAGCTTGTTATGTAATTGTTAGTTTAGTTATAGGAATGTAAATACATATTTTTTGTAAATATATAGTTATATAGGAACTTATGTAGTTAGTAAATGCATTTTTTTTGTAATGTTTGAAGATTTAGAAAATTGTAAATTTACCGGATATATTACTTTATAAATGGATAAAGTATTGAAATGGGAGATTAAGCAACAAATTCTTAGATGGCATACAGAGTGGAAAGTGGTTAAAATGAATATATATATATATATATATAGAGAGAGAGAGAGAGAGAGAGTTCTTGACATAAAAAATATATTTATAAAATTTAATTTCTGAAAACATGGTGGTTGAATCTTATTTACGGAGATGAGAGTAAAAAGCAGATAAAAAATGCGTTTTTATAAAAACGCAATTCCTTTTTTTGCGTTTTTTTAAAAAAAAAAAAAAAAAAAAACGCATTTAGAAAATGCGTTTCTCAAAGAAAAAAAAAATAAAAATTAAAAAATTAAAAATGCCTTTCTAAAATAATAATAATAATATTAATAATAATAATAAAAAAAAAAAAAAAAATCGCCGACAGGTTTACACCCCCAAACAAAAAAAAAAAAAGTTTTGGCACGATAATTTTCGGCAATTTTGAATTTATTAACGGTGATTTATTGATATTTTAAATAAATCTAATTTTTTTTTGCATAAATTGCGTTCGAAACACTCCATAATACTTTTTACAACACTAAAAACGGACAAGTGGATGAATTTTAAAAAATCGTCAAAGTTGACAAGATGAGTTGTTTCGATAACGACGGAATTTTTTTGGGCAACTTTGGAATTAACAAAAGACTGCATGTCCGAAACAGAAATGAACCAATTTTTTTTTGCATAAATTACGTTCGAAACACTCCATAATACTTTTTACAACACTAAAAACGGACAAGTGGATGAATTTTAAAAAATCGTCAAAGTTGACAAGATGAGCTGTTTCGATAACGACGGAATTTTTTTGGGCAACTTTGGAATTAACAAAAGACTGCATGTCCTTAACAGAAATGAACCAATTTTTTTGTGCATAAATTACGTTCGAAACACTCCATAATACTTTTTACAACACTAAAAACGGACAAGTGGATGAATTTTAAAAAATCGCCAAAGTTAACAAGATGAGCTGTTTCGATAACGACGGAATTTTTTTGAGCAACTTTGGAATTAACAAAATACTGCATGTCCTTAACATAAATGAACCAAATTTTTTGTGCATAAATTATGTTCGAAACACTCCATAATACTTTTCACAACGCTAAAAACGGACAAGTGGATGAATTTTAAAAAATCGCCAAAGTTGACCAGATGAGCTGTTTCGATAACGACGGAATTTTTTTGGGCAACTTTGGCGATTTTTTACAATTCATCTAGTCAACTTTGGCGATTTTTTACAATTCATCAACTTGTCCGTTTTTAGTGTTGTAAAAAGTATTATGGAGTGTTTCGAACGTAATTTATGTACAAAAAAATTAGATTTATTTAAAATATCGATAAATCACCGTTAATCAATTCAAAGTTGCCGAAAATATCGTGCCAAAACTTTTTTTTATTATTTTAGAAAGGCATTTTTTAATTTCGTTTTTATTTTTTCTATTTTTTTTTTCTTTGAGAAACGCATTTTCTAAATGCGTTTTTTATTTTTATTTTTTCAAACGCAAAAAAAAGAATTGCGTTTTTATAAAAACGCATTTTTTATCTGCGTTTTACTCTCATCTCCGTAAATAAGATTCAACCACCATATTTTCAGAAATTAAATTTTATAAATATATTTTTTATGTCAAGAACTCTCTCTCTGTGTGTGTGTGTGTGTGTGTATATATATATATATATTCATTTTAACCAATTTCCACTTTGTATGCTTTCTAACAATTTCTTATTCGATCTCCCATTTCAATGTTTTATCCATTTCAGAAGCAATATACACGGTAGATCAACAGTTTTCTATGGAAATGTAAGTACAATTAATTATAAACATAAAAAAAATATTACATAAATTAGAATCATGTTTAGCAGTGTTCGGTACAAAACCCATAAAAAAGACAATAAATAAGAAATACAATATATAAAATCAAGAAAATAGTTATAAGAAAACACTTAAAATGACAATTGAACTACAAAAAAAATATTTATTCTTCATTTGACATGTACCATTCGGATAAATATTCATTATTATTCATGACGTTATGGTATTCGCTTGGAGATAGTGCTCTGTTACTTGCGGCAGCCATTTTATTGGCTAGTTGTAGTAGATAATATCGATTCCTGCGTAACAACATTCGATTATTCTCCAGGCGAATTTGTGTAATTGCATCTTCGATCTCGGTTGTGTCATCAATTATACATCGTCTAGGCATCTGAAGACTTCTACGATAAGGAACTGGTGCATTCAAATCTCTCAAACGAGATACAAGGTTATCAGACTCATTCACCCTGTATTCCCATTCTTGGCGTAGACCGATCCGATACTCTATCGGGTTGGTGTCTTGATCACTCCAGTAGTCATCATAGTATGGTCGTAGAATCCAACATCTTTGGTGATCTCATGGTCCAGGCCAACCCCAAATACTGTACGAGTTCTCCTCACTTGAAAAACCAAATGAGCTTTCTTTACTTGAATTAATATTTGAAGATATCACGAAAATTATAGGTTGAATAGTTTGTTTCCAAATATTATACTGCATAAAAAAATTAGATTTTTTAAAAACATAATTATTGAAAGAGACTTATGTACACGAGACTTAACTAAAAAAAACTAATCCAACACTACCTACCAATTGAAAGAGAGAAAATCAGTTGTTCGGTAGAAGTAGCGTTATTTATAATTTAACATTGAACCGATACATTAGACTTCGAAGGAAATACATAGTTAAACTGCAATTCATCAACGTGAAAGTATTAAACATCACTCTCATCATCAGACATTTCAATATCTGACTGATATTGAGGTTTTTTTGCGCATCTCATGTAAGTACGCGCTTCGACAACCAAACCTTGTTCGAGATGCTCACGTGCTGTCGTTTCAAGCTCATGTCGAAAAATTCGAATTTGCATTCGGTTATTTTCTTCGCGGTACCTATGCAACGCCATCTGAAGATTATGTGGCGTGTCTATTGGCATTGTTCTAGCCAATTGATGCACTATTGGAATATTATATTGTTTGCATCCGTCTACTATAATCTCAGATTGGTTAACACGATAAGTGTATTCCTTCCGCATTCTTGCAATCCACCGTGAAGAGTAACGAACTCTTGGATCGAAAGAGTATAAGTATTCATCTTCCAAAAGCCAACAACGTCCCATTGAACGATACAGATCTCTCACCGTGTACATTTTTTAATATTTAAATTTTTTAACTGAAATACTAAATTATTGAAGAAGTAATTTTTTTTAATAATAAAATAATTTTTTTAAACACATTTAAAAAATAAAATTTAATTAAATTGATAGAGAAACTTATAGAGAAATTAATTAACTAACCAATTATAATAGATTAAACTAATAAATAAATTAAACAAAATACATAAAATAAACTTACCTCTAATAGGGAAAGATATTTTGAAGAAACCAATTGTGCTTAGTGAAGAAGAAGAAAAAATTATCAAAAGAATAAATTTGATAGAAACAATTGTAGAGAATTTATAGAAAATTTACGTCAAACTTCGAACTCCAAACGGTATAAAATTTTAAAATTTTGTAGTTCAAATTTTTCAACATGAGATGACCCTTCAAAGGGTCATCTCATGTCCCGTCTGCTGCAGGGACATGAGATGACACATGTCCGTTCCCGAGCAAAAATTAAATTTATTTATTTATTTTTTTGGTACACGGGGATCCGATCCCCGTGTACCATGTATACCCGGGGATCGGATCCCCGGGTATGAAGTATAAAAAAAATAAAAAATAAAAAATTTATACCCGGGGATCAAAAAATTTATACCCGGGGATCCGATCCCCGGGTATACGGTACCCAAAATGTGTACACGGGGTTCTGAACCCTGTGTTTAGATACCCGGGGATCCGAACCCCGGATAACACTAGTTATGTAAATAAGTTGCAAACAACACTATTTAAGTATTTTTGTTTTAAAAAAATAATAATAATGTAAACAACTCCCCCAGCATTAAGGCCTCGTTTGTTTTCTATTTCTATTCCACGATTTCTTTTTCTGTTTTAATCCCAGGTTTTCAGAACATAATTCCGGGAACAGAAAAAAGAATGGTTCCCATATTTCGGTTTGTGTTCCAATGCATCTCACTGTATGGAAGGCTATAGACTAAAATTCTCCATTACTTAATCTTTTCTTACCTCATTTTTCTAAACTTCATGATCTGAAACCTTCTCTTCTTGCTGCTCAAACTCATCCTCTTTGAAATAAGCTTTTTGTTGCTCAATGAAATCATGGGGTAAACTGTAATTTCCAACATCGGTTTCCGATAGTCCGTAGCACCTCTCCTGCAGAATGTTTCAAAAAATTCAACAAATGTAAGAAGATTAGGGCGCGTTTCGTTAGTGTTTTTGTTTTTTTTCGTCTGTTCCAAGTTTTCAGGAAACAGAAGCAAAAAAAAAAAACAGAAACACCAGCCAAAAGATATAAACATTACTAGTAAGAATTTATTTATTAAGTTACAAAACCCTTTTTTAAATTAATTTAATTACAGGAATAAAAATAAAAAAGACAAAAAATTAATCGACAATGATATTGAAGAAAAGAAATGCTTAAACTAACCATTTTTTTGCTTAGGATGAGGATCCGAAAATGATTCGAGCAGTTCAGTATCTCCAACTTTGTTGAATTGATTCCTACTTCCACTGTACCAAAAAAAAATTGTCATATCATTTTAGGGCGGTAAACAAGAAACATGTCCAGAAAATTGGTATCGCAGAAATGAGGATGTTATGACGAATGAATGGAAGACGAAAAATGGATAAAATTATTAATGAAACTATTAGAGAGAATTTTGGAATAGTACCCATCGAAAAAAATATGAGAAAAATCGTTTACGATGGTTTTGACATGTGCATAAAAGACCTACAGAAGTACAAGTGAGAAAATACAATTTAATTCAAGTGCAAGGGGCTACTAGAGGGAGAGGTAGGTCGAAGGAGACTTGAGACGAGACTATTAAAATTGTTTTGATGGCATTAAACCTAACTGAGGGATGACCCTTAATCGATCACTATGGTGTAAACGGATTCATGTAACCGAACCTATTTAAGTGAGAATGTCAAATGCAATTGATTTCAACTATGATATCAGATCCAAATTTAACATCTAGTTAATATCAACTAGGCGAACGTAGATATTAATCGAATGACTAAAAACTTATTCTAACAATAAGAGGGAGAGGTATACCTCTTGCTTTTGGTCCTTGGAAGGGAAGGGCCACTAGAAGCCAATGTAACCATGCTCTTTTTACCCTTTCCTTTCTCCATGGAAGCCAAAGCTAATGGCAGAGATAGCTCTTTCCCTTTCTCTTCCTTCCTATCAACAGCAAAGCTAGAACCCAAATCAACAGCCTTTTCTTTCCTCTGTGGAGAAGGCAATCCAAAAGGAAGAGGAGCAACATTCTCGTCGTTCTTTCTTCCTTCCATACCCTGTCGTCGACGGTAAACTACTGGAGGCTCAATTGTCTCAGCATCCCCACTAACTTAAAAAAAATAAAAAATATTAGTACGTTGAATTTAACCTCGAAATATATGTCATCATGTATAGCTGTCAGAGTGAGTAATTAGACTTCATATTTCAGAAGCTAAGGGTGCGTTTGTTTGGGTAGAAAAATGAAGAACGAAAATAGTATAAAAAAAATGTTTGGTATGAAGGGAAATTTCAAGGAAAATGCACAATTTCCTAAGTGGTTTTTGATCCCTCAATTTGGGAGGAAATGGAGAAAAAATGAGGAAGAATTCTCTAAAAAAAACACTAAAATTATAGTTATACCCTTTGACAAACCAGGACAGATATCGAGGGCCAACATTGACGTGTGATTCAACACGCCCAACATCAGACAAGAGATCTCGCTCTAATACCATATACAAACGCAATGAGCCTATCTTATTCTCAAAAGAAGCCTTATAAGAGGAGGATTGAGGATTGCCCTATATATAGCTCAGGATCAGCTAACACAAGAGATATGGGATTCAACACGCCCCCTCACAAAGTGGGTAGACTTTGCCAAACTACTTACAGACAGATATCGGAGACCCAACATCAATCTGAAATTCAAGATACAACAGCATGAATGTATGAGGCCACACAAGGGTTTACGGATTATTGTACTGATTATAATCAGTTTTATCGGCTGTAGACATTCAATGGTTTCAGTCCCATTAAATTAAAAACAAACCAAAATACACGAAGTGGTCCTCTGGATTTGGGTTGCAAAAATCTACATCAGATGCTTTGAAAATCAACAAAGAGTTGAGCAAATCCAACTTCTCATGGGATTATAACAACCGTAAACAATATGAAAATGTTCGGAAGACAGATAATGAAGAACCATACGAACAGTAAATCATCAGAAACTAGTTCCAAAAATAAGAATTAGGATACAAATGCACAAAATACAGCAGCTAATGATCAATTATGAGAAGTAGATGCGCACAGAAAATCCAATCGAACAACGGACTTCAACTAATTATCAGTACACACAAACACAATGATACAGCTACTTAGAGAGAGAGAAAGAGGAATACCGGGAACGGCGGATGGCGATTGTGATGGCGGAGGAATACCGGAAACGGCGGATGCCGTGAGATCTGGAGATTAGGGCATGTTAAAATCAATTGCAGATGAGGCGCCACAGACGATCGGAAACCGATGTTGGAAATTGCAGTTTACCCCGTGATTTCCTTGAGCAACAAAAAGCCTATTTCAAAGAGATTGATGAGTTTGAGCTGCTAGAAGATGAGGTTTTAGATCATGAAATTTAGGAAGATGAGGTAAAAAAACATTTAGTGGAAAATTTTATTCTATAACCTGTTAGTTTTCTGTACAGTAAAATGCCTTCGAACACAAGTCGAAATATCTGTTCCTAGAATTTTGTTCTGAAAACCTGGGATTAAAACAGAAAAAGAAATCGTGAAATAGAAATAGAAAACAAACGAGACCATAATGCCGGGTGGGAATATCTATATAATAAATCAGCTTGTTTATAAAGAAGAACATTTAGATATTCGTAGCCGTCGGATCATCCTATTAATACATATTTAAGAGAATTAGGGTTTCATAGATTAATTTAGCCGCTCTATCCCCTCTTTGTCTCAGCTGCGTGATCCCCTATCTCTCTCTCCTGTTCCGGCAATTGCACATCGCCGGCCTGAAGCTTCACCGAAGCTTTGTTAAACTGAAGATGAAAAGAATCGAAATACGATCTCGATTCGAGGTCCTCGAGTGTCTTGATTGGGAACGACACTAGAACCGCCGGCGCCAGAGGATCAAACGGCGGGAGATCGGAAGACGACGATCGGTCGTCGTTTTCGACGGAATCCATGCCGAGGAAGTAGGCAACTGAGTTGCGAATCGATTTCAGGAAGTTGAGGATTGAGACTAGGGTTTGGCGTCTATGAACGCGCGTAGAGGATTGGGCATATATAGAGAGAGAGAGAAGAGAGTGAGAGTGAGGCTGGAGGAGAGAGAAAGACGACAGAGGATGAGGGAGAAATGGAGGTCGCATGGTCATCGGTTTGAGCGCGCGATTTGAAAAAAATTATTTCATTTAATAATTGTACGGTTAATTTATTATGAAGAAAAATTTTAATTCGTATAATAATTTTTTAAAAATTTAAAATTATTATACTATTTAAAAATTATTATAATTTTTTTATGTAAAATTTTGTAATAATTTTAAATTTTTGCTAAAATTATTGAATTGTTGTTAGATTGAATCCTTACACAAAACCTTTCATCTTCTCTATTTTGTTATTGTAATTTTTCATGTAAAAAATTATAGTAATTTAAGTGGCGTTTGGTTAGTGTTTCCACTTTTCTCAACCCACCTAGGTAGAGTTGGGTTGAGTTGAGTTAAAATTTTTGTTTTCTTCTGGAAACGGAATTACATTTGGTAAGGACAGAATTTTATTTTGTGCTGGGAACAGAATCGCATCTGGTAACGTATAATTTTGGAATTATTTCTTCAACAATTGTTATTTATTTATTTTAACAATTATGGGTACGACCTTATTCAATTAAGCTTAAAAAATGGTTTGAACATGGAGATGAAGAAGGAAAAAGGTTTGAAAAATGGTTTAAAAAAATGGTTTCAACAATTTTGGACGAAGAAGGTTTCAACATGGAGATCAAAAATGGCTTCAAAAACAGCAACGAATCCATAATTTCAGAATTGAAAACAGCAATAGAATCTAAAATCGATTTTGTTAACGAAATTAAATCAATTTCGCGAACCCTAAACCTAAATCAATTTCGCGATTTTGTGAACCGCAAACCCTAAATTGATTTCCAAAATCGATTTCATTAACTAAATGAAATCGATTTTGCGAATCCTAAACCTAAATCGATTTCCCGATTTCGTGAACCGTAAACCCTAAATCGATTTTGCGAACCCTAAAACATTCTTGATTTCGTCGACGAAATCAATTCAGCAAAGAGAGAGAGAGATTGCAGACGACGATCGCTGTGGCGAGACGACGACAACGAACACGATGGATGCGAGAAGACGAAGACGATGATGGCAGATGAAGACGGAGGCGACGATCGATGAGAGAAATCGAGAAAGACACAGATTGAGAAATCGACGAAAAACGATAGGAGAGCGAGCGAGCTAAGGTTTTGGAGGAAAAAAGAAAAACAAAAATGTGCAAATGAAACGAGGTTACCAAAGGTCGAACAAGGGACTCATTAACAACTTAAAAAATTCTCAGCATGTCCTAAAGTTGGGTTGAATTTTTTGGGCACAAAAAAAAAAAAAAATTGTTTCTCATTTTCTTAGGATTTTGAGAATCAATTCTCATTTTTTGGGTTGGGTTGGGTTGAGTTGAGTTTTGTGTTGCCAAACGCGTTCCAAAAAATCAATCCCAAATTTTTTGAGTTGGATTGGGTTGGGTTGGGAACACTAACCAAATGGGGTCTTACTAAATTTGAACTTTTGACAGAATTATTGAATTTATCAAAAAATTACTGTAACGTATGGACTACAAGGCTAAAATTTTAATTTCGTGAATTATTCAACAAAAACCAATATTATAAAGTGTTTTTTATTCTTTAGACCATATTTAACCTTCTCTCTCCTCAAATAACTCTTTTTAAAAAAAGATTATTTTTTAAACCTTTTTGAAAATATTCTTAGAGAAATGTCCTTTAAAAAAAACAAATAGACATTTATACTCCTGTATAAAAATAAACAATCCTAACCCTGATCCTCTCATTTTCACCAATACCTAATTTTTCCCATTCATCTCTCTCAATACCGATCGACTGCACTCCTCTCTCTCAATCACCGAACGACTGCACTCCTCTCTCTCAATCCCTGAATGACTGTCGCCAACCACCGCCACGCCTATTCGACTGCCATCGCCTATGCCGCCAATGACCACCGCCGTTGAACGACTCCTCTCTCTCAATATCGAATGACTCATCTCTCTCTCTCTCTCTCTCTCTCTCAATACTGAACCATCATCATGCCTGCCGAACGTCTGATGAGGATGATAAACAGACCGTGTTCCAAGTCCTTAGATCTGCCGGATATGAACATTCTGTGATGAACATAGGGCAGTGGAATAGAACATCGGATAGAGTCGAATGGGCTCTAGGGTCGATCTTGGGTTTTATACATTTAACAATGTGGGCGACCTAGGGTAGTGGAATAGAACATCGGGTACGGGAGGGCCCAAGGTCGAGCTCTACAAGTTCTTGTAATTTATTATGTTGGGCCCAGTCCAGCCTGGCCAAGAAACACCCGCTAAACTGGTGGATCGAATCCCATATGTTTTCGAGTGAAAAATACATTTTTGTTCCCTAAAGTATAGGGTGAGTGTTTGTGTTTACCCTTAGATTTTTGCCAAATTGCATATTTAGTCTCTGAAGTTTTACATTTGTTTCAATCTTACAAACTTAAAAACTTTGTTAATGATTTTATACAAAGAAATCAGTTGTGCTCAACACTTGGTTTTCTATTGGGATTATTTTCTTCATTTTCATCACTTTAGTAAAATCTAAGATGCTTTCCCTTAATTTTTCTTAACAATGATTCAACTAAGGAATTAGAAAGAAGCCAAAATCATTGTAATGGAATGGTTAAGGGAAATTTTTTAAGTTTAGTGTAGACACGGTATTTTGACCGTCCATAATTTATTTATTTATTTTATTTTATTTTCAAAAAATACAAAAAAAAAATAGAGAAGAAAAAAAAATAGAAAATGGAAAAAGTAGGGGGAAAAAAGAAAAATAAAAAAAGGGAGAAAAGGAAAAATAATAAAAAAGAAAAAAGAAAAAGAAAAAAATAAAAGAAAATAAAAAAGAAAAATGTTTAAATGGGATTAAGTTTCATTTTCCTTTTTCTTTTAGGTTTTGTTTCATTTTCCTCGTCAAATTGGAACTAAGGTTTCCTAGGGTTTTTAGAATTTTTCACTTCTCATCCTTCTTATAAATATGATCCTCCTCTTCATAGTTTAGACACAACAAATATTCAGAAATAAACCCTTCGGAAATATTCAAAAATTGAGAGAATCCACCCCCTAGAACAGTGATTCCTAAACCTCTTTTCGGGAAGCTATCTGCGAGAGAAAAAAAATCTGAGTTTAAATATTTTTTCTTTTATTTTTCAGTTTTATTTAAATATCTTCCTGTAAACTTTTTATTTCTTTTAATTGTCCGATAACTCGATAAAAAACATCGGGATGAAGTTCTCCATTCTTAATCTGAATCTTTGAGCATTTAGACGAGGACACCAGTATCTTCTTTTTTTTTTTTTGAAAATTTTTATTTTATTTCTGTATTTTATTTTATTTTATTTATAATTCATAAAGAAAAATTTTAAAAAGTAAGTCGTCCGATGATCCGATGAAAACGTCGAGGTGAGTTTCTCGTGTTTAAACTTCATCCCCGAGCGTTAGGTGAATGATGTTTTCATTATTTATTTATTTTGTATTTTTCTTTATTTTATTTTTTTATTCTTGTTATCAAAACCTTAAAAATACAAAAATTCAAAAAAATAATAAAATCTTAGTTTGTACGCAATAATCATTACGAATCTTAAGGTGAATCCGACGATTTAATAAATCGTGGGAGAGTTTTTCATGACCTCATTTCCATTCTCCGACTCGAGTGGAATTTAGAAATGATTGGTTTTATGAAATCTCTTCCTTCGGTAAATATTTCCGTGGGATCCCGCTTAAGTTTTGAAAAGATTAATTCTGACAAAATTGTTTCTGCGAACCTCCCTTGATTCTCATATCCATAGAATTTGAGAGAATTTCAAATCAGGATTTTTTTGAATTAATCGGGCAAACTTAAAATAGACATTTTTGCATCCATCTAGCATATTTATTTCTTGTATAATTTAAACGGTATGTTTAAGACACTTTCACCACTTACACACCTTTTGCATTGGCAACGACGTTGAATTATCCAAGGATACAACTCGGATCTACACATGATAGTTGATCCTCAAGATGAACCATCCATACTGCTTGCTCGAGCTTTGACCCTTACTTGGGGACAAGTACCGAATTCCACAATATAAGGAAAGGGAATCAGATAACCAGTGTAATGGTTGTAACTCATTAGTCCCTCGAATTTCATATATGTTAATAAAGATTTACCGATATCTTACACTGATAAATACACTAGGGGACTATCAGGTTAAGGTACATAAAATTTTTCTAAGTAAAACTCTGCTAAAATCCCACAAGACACAAACTCTATTAATTCTCACATAGAAAGTGCAACACGGGGAGTCTACTTGTTGCCGGCTTAGGAATGTCATATTCTGGAACCAAAATGTATTACATCTGACTATCCAAATTTGAATATCATTAGATTGACACCATCAATGGGAACGGCTAATCTTCTCACACTTTTGAGAAATTTTATGGTCATTATTTGGTTCGGAATCATGACCAGTGATCAAGAAATTGAGAGACGACTGGTTCACATAACGGATTCGAGTATTGGCCCGTCCAGTGAATTTCATACGTTATTACAAAAGTCGGTGAGAGAGATGTGGTATATCTCACAAATCTCCAGAACATTCAACTGCTCACCTGTCAGACTCAACTGCCATCACTGTCGCCATTATCGCAGAGTTGTGTGCCTCTTTACAACGAGGCATAGGGCATCGCGAATGGAGTTGAAGAGTCCGATGAGAATAACATTGGAAATAAGAGACGATGAGAGAGTGAAGGAGTTGAGGCAACGACTTTGAAACATATAATAATCAATCATTTACGACATTTTATTCTTATGATTGAATATTTCAATCATTATTTCTATCTATTTGTTCCTTATGTCAATTGTCAGTTGCCATAAGAGAATAGGCAACGACTTTGAAACATATAATAATCAATCATTTACGACATTTTATTCTTATGATTGAATATTTCAATCATTATTTCTATCTATTTGTTCCTTATGTCAATTGTCAGTTGCCATAAGAGAATCAATATGTCAATTGCCATGCACTCAATTATTTTTATGAAAATTTTGTGGGTATTTTCAACATGTTCCTTTCTTTCTTACACACACACACAGATATATATATCTGAGTTCTGGGTCGAAAAAGAGAATCAAAGGGAAAGATGAGTTTGAAATTGCTCATAAAATCTCTAAAAAATAATTAGATGCATGACAAGTGACCGTTTTTCGTCTAAAATTGTAATGGAGACACTGACTTTAAATGTAGAGGAATGATTAAGAGACTTTAAACTGCTATACGTTTAAATTGAAATATGGGGATTAAATTGATATTTTGGTCCAACGTCAAGGGTGCAAAGTGTCAAAACCTTGGAAAGTCATAAAAAAAACTAAGGCTCTGTTTGGTTGACTGAAAGATAACTAAATAATTTATTATTGAAGACGTGTGACCATTTAGTCGGTTTTAAAAATCAGATCATTCAGTTCGATTTCTCTTGGTTACCCATCGGTTCGATTTTTTGTGGCATTCCTATCAATGCGTCCTTTTGATAACGGTTTCCATTTATTTTATTTAAAAAAAATAGGAATATAAAATGTGTCTCTTTTAATTTAAAAAAAATTACTTAGGATATCGATCTGGTATCTATCAAATACCTTCCGACGTGAGAATAAGTTAATCAAGAATTGAATGGAAATAAAATTATGTATTAGATTCTGTAAAAATCGTTATATTTATAAATTGAAATCATACTTTAATTTCTTTATTCTCGTTATATTCTAACTCATCAATATCACAAAGATTTTGTTGATATATGATTTATTTATGAATATCTCAAACAATATTCATGGACCTTATTTTGATACTTTGATAATTCTCCTTTGTGCTAGATTATATACAGACAATATAGGCATGTTAAATCTAAACCCATATTTAGTTTTCTATTCTCAAATACAAACTTGCTCAATTAAAACTCATTATCCGATGTACAATTAATTGATATTATACATGGGCCTATCATGTTCAGACCCATCATCTTTTGTCCACTTTATGTACTTCGTAGATGTTGGGTGAAACCACCATCATATATATATATATACACACACAAAATTATTATTTTTTATATATAATTTTTCGTGAAAGAAAAATCTATTTAATTAAAAAGATGAGTTTTTCGGACACTACTGGGATCTAATGATCATGTTGGATAATATAGTCTTAGGTGATGTTTGGTATGCGGGATTCGAGATAGGATTGGAATGGCCATGGGAATGGACATTCTATTTCCATGTTTGATATATGAAATTTAATGCTATTCCTATTACCAAGAATTTCCTAATCACATAAAATATGAGATTAACCAATACCAAGATAAACTTAGTATTAATTAATCCCTATTATATGGAATTAGATTTTAATCAATAATCGGCAAAAAAAAAAAAAAAAAAAAGACCAAATAACCAAATATTTTAATTGAAATAAAATTTAATTAAATTAACAAATATACCGTTTAAAAATTCAATTAAATTACTATTTTACCATTTAATGTCATTCCAATACCACATGTAATCCCTTTAATTACCAAACATAGGAATAGTAATATAGGAATAGTAATAATCATTCCATTTCATTATCATACTAATTCGAATCTTATTGTCATTTCATTCCATTCTATTCCATTTCAGCGTACCAAACGCAGCGTTAGGGATTAGTTATGGAATAAAGAGTAGATTATTAAAAAAAAACTCTTTTAAGTTAAAGTTAACTGGTCAAATCAAGATATAAGTTAAAGTTAACTAATCAAAACTAAACACAATGCAAAAAGGTATTATGACTGAGTTAAAGTCTTGATTTTACACTATTCAAAAGTGCTTGTTGCACTTTTTATGTAGAATTTTTTTTTTTTTTTTATTTGTGTACTGAATGTACTAATCCAACTATTTTTCTGTTTACATCTGTAATATTTCTGTAAGCATTTATCCTTTGAGGTTCAAGCTGAAATATAACGATTAAATAATTAATAGAATTTCTTAAAAGGATAATCGACCTGATCCTATGAGGGGAATAAAGGAAAGGGGAAAAACAAGGAAAACAAAGGCCCCGTTTGGTAACCCATCCCATCCCAAAAATTTTCATTCCATTCTTAAATTTTTGGGAATTCTGTTTGGGAATAGCGTTTGGTAATTTTTGTTTCCGTTTCCATTTCATTCCCATTTGAGAATTGTGCCTACTTTTTTCTTAAGAAATGAGAAACAAAAAAAAATTGTTTCTCATTATTCCCATTTCATTCCCAAAACATATGGTTACTATTCACCGACCGGCCGACCACCGTCCGCCGTCGCCGGCCACCGCCGCCGTCGCAACTGCCGGCCACCGTCCCGCCGGAAATTTCCCGGCCACTTCCGGCCGTCGCCGGCGACGGCGCCATTGTCTTCCGGCCGGCGTCGCCGGCGCCACCGCCGTCCGGTCATTGCCGGCGGGGGGCCACTGCCGTCTCCGACGCCGGAGCACCGCCGGCGGCCGTTGCCCGGAGCACCGCCGGCGTCACCGCCGTCAGGCCAAAACAGAAGAAAAAAAAAATTAGGATAAAATGGTTACCAAACACTATTCCCTTCCCAAAACAAAAAAAAAAATTATCGTTACCAAACGCGATTTTACTTCCAAAAAGAAAACAAAATTCTCATCCCATCCCATTCCACTGCTGGAATTGAAATAGAAACGGTTACCAAACGTCACCAAATATTATCCGACCCGGGGATATCAATATCAATTAATATTAATTAATTGATAAATTTTGACTTTTTCAAGTTTGATTGTAAACTTTAACAGAAAATATAACGGTTGCACTTTAATTGAACCGTATGGGGTAAGTGCTTACAAAAATATGATACATGACAAAATACAATTTGGTCAAAGCAAAGGTAAAAAGTCATTAATTAAAAAAAAATTAAAAGTCTAAGTGTGATCAGTATATTACACTCAATACCAAAATCGCGTTGAAGTCACGTCTGGTTGTGCAAAATTAAAACCTAAAAATATTTAATAAACATAAACATGGGTAATTTTAATAGATTGTGCTTTTTAAAATCCAATTTCATGAAGCCAAACACTACCATAGTTCATAATTACAAAAGGGAATTGATTTCAGAAGGTAGGTGGCCAACTAGGAAAAATCATGGGCATTGAGAATTGAGATCCTTCTTTATGTCATCTTCTCTTTAATGAGGTTTGAATAGTTTGATCACCCTTTCAAACTTAACATTTAATGGAAAATTATATTTTGAGATTTTTGCACTTTGCACCTCTAAAGTCTCAGAGAAATCCTACTTAACTCTGTCATATCAATTTGAACTCATTAAATCTCAAAGTATCCAAATTATGTCAAATCAGTCGTTTCGTCCTTTTTCATGACGAAATTCACCCACATGGACAATTCATTGTCTAACACATTACTAATTTCTGTCATAAAAAATAATAGAGTTATTGATTTAGACTGACTTAATACAATTTAAAAACTTCAGAATTTAATGTGTTTAAATTGAAGATAGAAGGGTTAAAATAAGATTTTTCCAAAATTTCATGGTGCAAAGTGCAAAAACCTCTTATATTTTTTGTAAATTTGAGATGATTGTGTATCGACTCTGAGATCTATCAATTACAGATGGAATTCTGAAATTCAAAATTTTAAAATCCTATCATTTATAAAATCTAGGAACTCATCAAATCCATTACCCAAATGCACCCTAACAAAATTTTTGAATTGCCAAAAAATAAAAATAAAAGTTCAAACACTAAGTCGTCATTCCGAATTGTAGCAACCTAATGAGCCTAACTCACTCTAAAAAAACGTCTTGAAAGAGGAAGATTGTCCTAGCCTTCTTATATATAGCTCAGGATTAGGAAATACAAGCGATGTAGAATTTAACACGCCCCCTCACGTGCAAGATTGACTTTGACAACAAATGGATATTAGGAAGTCCAATATCAATGTGGGATTCAACACAAACCATCAAATAGCAATTTGGTAAAAATCCAAAAAAAAAAATCAATTGCCAAACGAGCCTTTATTTTACGGATATACATAAAAAGTCTTGAGAAACAAAATTTAAGCCATATAAAAATTCCCACCCCGGCATTAAGGCCTCGTTTGTTTTCTATTTCTATTCCACGATATCTTTTTTTGTTTTAATCCCAGATTTTCAGAACAAAATTCCGGAACAAAAAAAAGAATAGTTCCTATATTTCGGTTTGTGTTCCAAGGCATCTCACTGTACATAAAACTTAAACAGGGCTATAGACTAAAATTCTCCACTAAATCTTTTCTTACCTCATCTTCCTACACTTCATGATCTGAAACCTCCTCTACTAGCAGCTCATCCTCATCAATCTCTTTGAAATAAGCTTTTAGTTGCTCAATGGAATCATGGGGTGAACTACAATTTCCAACATCGGTTTCCGATCGTCTGGAGCGCCTCATCTGCAAAACGTCCCGAAAAATTTAACAAATGTAAGAAGTTTAGGTCGCGCTTCGTTAGTGTTCCTGTTTTTTTCTGTCTGTTCCAAGTTTTCAGGAAACAGAAGCAAAAAGGAGAAACAAAACAGAAACACCAACCAAAAGATATAACCAGTTTTTAAATCAATTTAATAACCGGAATAGAAATAAAAAAGACAAAAAATTCATCGCATTGAAGAAGAGAAATTCTTAAACTAACCTTTTTTTGCTTGGGATGAGGATCCGAAAATGATTTGAGCAGTTCAGTATCTCCAACTTTGTTGAATTGATTCCTACTTCCACTTTACCCAAAAAAATTGTCAGAAAATGATTTGAGCAGTTCAGTAAACAAGAAGCTTGCCTAAAAAATTGGTGTCGCAGAAATGAGGATGCTATGATGGATGAGTAAAAGACGAAAATGAATACAATTATGAATGAATGAGAGAATTTACGAATAACACCCATAAAAAAAAAAGATGAGAAAAATTGTTTATGATGGTTTTGACATGTGAATAAAAGACCCATAGAAGTACAAGTAAGAAAATACGATTTAGTTCAAGTGCAAGGGGCTACTAGAAGGAGAGGTAGGCCGAATGAGACTTGAGACGAGACTATTAGAATTATTTTGATGGCATTACACCTAATTGAGGGGTGACTCTTAATCGATTACTATGGCGTAAACGGATTCATGTAACTGAGCCTATTTAAGTGGGACAAAAACATAGTTGATGTTGTATCATTTTAGAACCCTCTCTAAATCTTTATCGAAACAAATAAAGATTTGTTTTAGAGAGAATATTGTAAAAGCTACAAGGGTAAATGTCTGCCTGTTTTAGAGAGAAAAGGGAAGGAGTCCATATGCAACATTAAAACATGAAGTTTCACAGTATTTTGCATGAATAAAACATCAAGGTGGTGCCTATTTGTTTTGAAAAATGCACTAACTCGAGAAGGAAATACAATAAACGATAAAACTTAAAAACACAAATTTATGTTGAACACCGTTGTATAACATCAGGGTTATTATCATATAGTCCTATATTTCGTGTGTTGTATGTTAAAATCCCATCGAATTTATGAGACTTCCCAAAGGAGTTCATATATAAAAGGAGTTACCCACTTAATATCATATGGTTTTAGGTTGGAACCACATATCATGGTATCAGAGCTAGACTTGAAAATTCTCGTTTGCTTGTCCCCGACTACTTGAATGTTTGTCTTGTCTCTTCGGTTGTTTGATCGCATTAGGCGGGGTTGCACGTGAGGATGGGTGTTAAAATTCCACATCGAATTTATCAAAAATCCCAAAGTAATCTATATATGAAAGGAGTCACTCCACTTGATACCATATGATTTTAGGTTAAAACCTCCTAATGTTGTAATAATTTTGTCTCACTTTCAGAGCAAGTTATCTATTTTTCAATCCTTACTAACATTTTAGTTGACTTTAACTTAATAAAATGGCAGCCCAGTGCACAAAGGTTCTCCACATTGCTGGGAAGGATCAAATGCAGTTGACTTTAACTATGATATCGGAAACAAATTAACATCTAGTTAATATCAACTAGATGGACTCAATTTAGTAGATATTAATCGAATGACTAAAAACTTATTCTAACGATAAAAGGGAGAGGCATACCTCTTGCTTTTGGTCCTTGGAAGGGGAGGGCCACTGGAAGCCAATGTAACCATGCTCCTTTTACCCTTTCCTTTCTCCATGGAAGCCAAAGATAATGGCAGAGCTAGCTCTTTCCCTTTCTCTTCCTTTCTATCAACAGCAAAGCTAGAACTCAAAGCATCAGCCTTTCCTTTATCATCAATCGCAATGGCCTTTGCTTTATTCTTTGTTTTCCCCAAAGGAATGCCACTAAAAGGCACCAGAGCAGCCTTTCCTTTACTCTTGGCCTTTTCTTTCGTCTGTGGAGAAGGCAATCCAAAAGGAAGAGGAGCAACATTCTCTTTGTTCTTTCTTTCTTCCATACCTTGTCGTCGACGGTAAACTACGAGAGGCTCAATTGTCTCAGCATCCCCATTAACTTGAAAAAAAGAAAATAGAAAAAACATACAATATTAGTACCTTGAATTCAACCTCGAAATATATGTAATCATGTATAGTTGACAGAGCGAGTACCTAGACTTCATATTTCAAAAGCGAAGGGTGCATTTGTTTTGGGTGAAAATGAAGAACGAAAATAGTGAGAAATTTTAAGAAAAAGAAAAATAGGAAGGAAAATGCACAATTTTCTAAGTGGTTTTTGATCCCTCAATTTGGGAGGAAACGGAGAAAAAATGAGGGAGAATTCTCTAAAAAAAACACTAAAATTATTGTTATACACTTGATGATAGAATTTTCAATTTATTTTTGCACTATATGAGGGCAATCTAGTTACATTAGAAAAGTGAATAATTTTGATTCTTCGTATTTTTCTTTTGGAACCAAACATGAAATTTTATATTTTTCTCTTTTTACATCCCTTCGACCAAATAACACTAAAGAAAGTAATTTTCCTTTCACGAGAGAAAATATTATCCTTTCATATTTCTTTTCTCTTGAATTTTTTTATACTTCCAACCAACCTACCCAGTCCGTTTGGGTGAGGTACTTGAAGAGGGCATTTGCTTTCGAGAAGGGTATTTCAAAAATACCCTTCTCGAAATCAAATGATACCCCTCTCTAAGTCAAATGCCCTCTTCAAGTTCCTCATCCAAACAGACTCTAATGGTCCAATGGGCGAGGTATTTGAAGAAGATATTTGATTTCGAAAACAATTTTGTAAATCTTTTCTTAAGAAATTTTATTTAAAAAAATTACAAAAACCTTCTTGAAATCAAATACCTTATTCAAATACCTCATCCAAACGGGTTATAATGGAATTTTGGGCATATAACCATTTTCAGGAGTATCGAAATAATCCTTGAATTATATACAGAGTCGCAGATCTTTCAATAAGCAGTTACCAAATCACAAGCATTTTTTAATAAATAAATAAGCATTCCACAGTGACCAATATAGATAATACATACAAGGTAAAAACCCAATGGGCTTAACTCACTTTCAAAAGTCACTTTGTAAGAGGAGGATTGTCCTATATATAGCTCAGGATCAAGTAACACAAGCGATTTGGGATTCGACACACCCCCTCACACACAAGGTAATGTTTGCCAAACTACTACGGAAGGATATCCAAGGACCCAACATCATTCAGCATACACATATGAGGCCAAACAAGAGTTTATGGATTATTGCACTGATTATAATCAGTTTTATCAGCTGTAGACATTCAATGGTTTCAGTCCCATTAAATTAAAAACAAACCAAAATACACGAAGTGGTCCTCTGGATTTGGGTAGCAAAAATCTACTTCAGATGCTTTGAAAATCAACAAAGAGTTGAGCAAATCAAACTTCTCATGGTATTATAACAACGGTAAACAATATGAAAATGTTCGGAAGACAGATAATGAAGAACCATACGATCAGAAACTAGTTCCAACTATAAGAATTTGTATACAAATGCACAAACTACAGCAGCTAATGATCAATTATGAGAAGTAGATGCTCCAATCGAATAACGAACTTCAACTAATTATCGGTACACACAAACACAATGATACAGCTACTTAGAGAGAGAGAAAGAGGAATACCGGGAACGGCGAATGGCGATTGTGATGGCGGAGGGTGAACGTGGCTAGGGGTTGAACCGAGGGATTGTCGAAGAGAGGTGCTAGGGTTTCGGACACGCTGATAGTTTGACGATCCAATGCTGGTGTCGGACTTGGAAGAATCAGCAGCACCTTCCGTCTCAACATTCTTCGTAGATAAACCACGCGATTTCGAATCCAAATCAGGTTTCGATTTGGGAACCGAATTCAGATTCGGATTCGAATTGAGTTTTTTGGAGACGAGAGACGAAGATGACGAAGTCGAAGACGACGATGAACATAGCTTGCGGAGAGTGGAGGTGGGAATGAGATTGAATTGGTTCCGATTTGAGAGGTCCGTCAATGGCTTCCTCTTCGCCGATGATTTCGTGCCGAAACTTCTCTCAGCTTCCATTGCTACAATGGCGTAGCGGGAAAATCAGTTGGGCACTTCAAACTGAAAGCGTGAAGAAAAAGAGAGAGAGAAGTCACGAGAATTTAATGGGGGAAGTTGTAGATGAGAGAAAATAATATTTTGTATGTATTAAAAAAATAATAATAATAATATATTTTTATTTAATTTACTATTTTATCTTTAGTACAAATAAAAATAGTATTTATTATATAAAATAAAGAGGTAAAATAGTAATTTTAACTTTTTTCCTTTCTAACTTTTTATTTTCATCTCCAATTTGGGAGAAAAAAAAGTGGCGAGAATGCTATTTTTTCTCTCCATTTTCTTTTTCTTTTTCATTTTTCTCTCATCATTTCATCTTTTATTTTCCTTTCTCTTTCATTTTTCACGTTTTACCAAACATATCCTTACGGCCTGTTTGATTGGATGGAATCGAAGGCGGAATAGAATCGCATTCCACTATCGATTCTTATTCCGTTGTTTGGTTCTCCAATAGAATCACTTTTTGTGATTCCATTGGAATGAAATTGGATGGAATGGGATTCCATTTGAGATAGGGTGGAATAGGATTCCAACCCAATGGAATTAATATCTTAAATTACATGATAGTTCTTGTAACTAAGCCATTAAAAATTGGGAACAAAAACAGAAATTAGAGAATATAAATTGAAATTAGAGAACAAAAAGTTGGGAATAGAAATGGAAAATTGAGAACAGAACTAGAAAATTGAGAACAGAAACTGAAAATTGAGAATAGAAACAGAAAATTAAGAACATAAACCGAAAATTGAGAACATAAACAGAAAATTGAGAACATAAACTAAAAATTGAGAACAAAAACATAAAATTAGATAACAGAAAATTGAGAACAGAAACAGAATATTGAGAACATAAATTGAAAATTGAGAACAAAAATATAAAATTAGAGAACGAAAAATTGAGAACGAAAACTGAAAATTGAGAACATAAACATAAAATTAGAGAATAGAAACAGAAAATTGAGAATAAAAACATAAAATTAGATAATAGAAAATTGAGAACGGAAACCGAAAATTGAGAATAAAAACAGAAAATTGAGAACAAAAATAAAAAATTGAGAACATAAACTGAAAATTGAGAACAAAAAATAGAAAATTAAAGAACGGAAAATTGAAAAAAGAAACTGAAAATTGAGAAAAAAAAAACAAAAATTAAAGAATAGAAACTGAAAATTGAGAACAAAAATAGAAATTAGAGAGCGAAAACTTAAAATTGAGTTGAATAGTGAAATATAATAAAATGAGGAAAGGAATAGAATAGTGAAATATAATAAAATTTTATTATAACTAACCAATAAGAGAATGAAATAATAATTTTATAAGGGTAAAATGGAAATTTTACTATATTTCACTATTCCATTCTTTCTTTCATTCTACACCAACCAAACAAGATAGTGGAATAGAGATTCCATTCACAATTCCATTTCATTCCTTCTCTTATTCCATTACTTCTTCTATTCCATTCCACCCTCATTCCATTCCGTCCAACCAAACATGCCGTTAGAGTTTGTACGTAAAGTTTAAGTCAATGAATAGAATCAAAATATCTATATAATAAAACAGGATGTACATAAATCATCTAGACAAATCTCAGTCACCCTTTATACCCTAATAAAGAACGGTCCAGATTAATTCTCTGAAATAACATAAATAAAAAATATATTTATGGAAAAATAATTTAAAGATAGCTTTTTCAATATTTTTTTTATTTCCTTATTTCCATAATTTTTTCCTTTCTTATTTTCTCTCTCCCCATCTCTCACCCTAATCAAATACGTGCCTCCTCTACAATCTTCATGCGCTCTCCCTTTCTCCGTCGTCTCCGCCATCTCTCTCTCTCTCAGACCATCACTCATCGCCTCTGCGAAGCTACTGATCGTGCCGTTGTAGCAGCTATGTTCTCCATCTCTCAACGAAGCTCTTCTCTCGCCGCCGCAGGTACAGTCTCCTCTTCACTCTAACTTTCACGAATTTGTCCTTCTCTCTCAATAAATCATTCATCGCATGATGTCCCTTAATTTCTGATGAGGGTTCTACATATTTTTTCCCATTGTTTTTGTTGCTGCAGTAATAAATAAAGAACGAATTTACTGCATTTACTTGGGTTGAGTCGCAAATTAGGTCACTCTCTTTAAGACGTTTCGCAGCTCTGCTCAAGATCGTGCAAGCAGTGTAACAGTCCCGTCGTCCCTAGGATAAAACAGCCCAGAATCACCTCTGTTTAGGACCTTCTTTGCACCACAGAAGACCTGAATACTAAACACTCATACACTGTTCGAAAGAACAAACAAATTTGCTTGGAAATCAGAATAAAAAATAAAACAAAACAAAACAAGATGATGGAAGAGGCTGGTTTTTTTTTTTAAATTGCAGATTGATGTTCTTTGTTTCAAAACAGATAAAGAAATCTGTATTTATAGGCATGAAAGAACCTGAAAATCAATCAGAACGTTTGAAATTTTTTTAAAACCGAATCAGAACTTCATTGAAGAATTTGAAACGTTTCAGAACTTCATTGCAGAATTTGAAACGTTTTGAAAATAATTCTTAACGTTAGAAAACAATAAAAAGTTCAAACGTTTTGAAACAGTTCCGTAATTGTTGCGCTTTCATAACTGTTTATTTTGAAAAGCGTGATTAAATATTTTTTGTCCAAAAAAATAAAAATAAATAAATGTCACCTCACCACACGCTCGACTCGGCCTGTCCCAGCCAGTGGCGACGCCTGTGTGATAAACAATCAGAACGTTTGAAATTTTTTTAAAACCGAATCAGAACTTCATTGCAGAATTTGAAACGTTTTGAAAATAATTCTTAACGTTGGAAAACAATAAAAAGTTCAGACATTTTGAAACAGTTCCGTAACTGTTGCGCTTTCATAACTGTTTATTTTGAAAAGTGTGATTAAATAATTTTTGTCCAAAAAAATAAAAATAAATAAGTGTCACATCACCACACGCTCGACTCGACTCGGCCTGCCCCGGCCTGCGGCAGCGCGTGCGTGATAAACAAGTAGGGATGTAGCTTCTCTCCCCTCCATAAAATGTGAGTACTCCTTGGGACACACCCCAAGCATCCCACATTCACCTTGTTATACTCCTCATCATCCCTTCTCCCAACTAATGTGGGATAAGAGACGAGGGAAACCTATTTGACACTTTTCTTTATAAAATAATTTTAAAAATTCATATGTCCCAACAATTGTGCAGAGAATTTGGAGGTTGATTTTGCAGAGCTCGAAGGCTTGTTTGATGAAATGGTTCAGCTCATTCATTGGTGAACTCAACCTCAACCCTGATTTCTAAATTGGTAATCCTTATTTTTCCTTTCTTATTTTATGTTCTAAACATCCGAGAACATAATCTGTTCCGAATTGTCTGTTTGGGAGCAATTATGTTCTAAACATCCGGGAACAGAACAGAAACATTTTGATTTTGCAATTCAACATTTGATTTCGGTTTTCACCTGTTGTTGCAGAAAATAAGTAAAGAACGAGTTTACCAAAATTTCTTGGGATGAGTCGCGGACTAGGTCGCTCTCTTTAAGACGTTTCGCGGCTCTGCCCAAGAACGTGCAAGCAGTGTATCAGCCCCGTCGTCCCCAGGATAAAATAGCCCAGAATTCTCCTCTGTCTAGGACGTTCTTTGCACTGTAGAAGTCCCGAATACCAAACACCCCCACACACTGTTCGCAAAACGAACAAACTGCTCGGAAACCAAAATAGGACTGACAAAACAGTACCGGAACAAATCGGAACAATTCCGGAAGATCAAAAAAAATTGTTTCGGAACAGAAACAGAAACAGAAGCTTAAACAGAAAAAAAATTCCGGAACAGAAACAGAAACAGAACTGGGAGCAGAAACAGAAACGGAACTGGGAGCAGAAACAGAAAACACTGTTTTTGTTCTATCTTTGTTCTGAAAAATGACCACTATTTATAGGAGAATAAAAATAAAAAAAAAACGTTTGAATTAATACCGAAATTAAATAAATAAAAACGTTTTTAAAGAATTTAAAGAATTTATTCAAAAACGTTTCAAAACGTTTGAAAACGTTTCAAATATTAAAAAAACGTTTTTTTTTATTATTTTTTTTATCTCCAACGGTTCCAAAAAAAAAATTGTTTTGTTTGTTTATTACATTTTTTTTTTTAATTAAACTATTTTTTTTTTCTCAAAAAAAATAAATAAGTGCCACCTCATCACACGCGCAACGCGACGCGGCACGGCCGGACGGACGGCGGCGCGCGCGCGCGTGTGGTAAACCGATAGGGATGTAACTCCTCTCCCCTCCACAAAATGTGGGTACCCCTTGGGGCACACCCCAAGTGTCTCACATACCCCTAGATATCCACTTTAATTTTTCCTCTCCCAACCAATGTGGGACAAAAGGTTTTGAGGAAAAAACCATTTATACACATTTGGCACTTTCTATTCAAAAAATTAAATTAAAATTCATTTGTTTCAACAATCCCCCACTTGAATTTTTAAAAACAATTTTTTCATCGAGCAGTATAATTCAATATAAGATTGTGCATAAGAAAAGGTGTCTATCGACTTGAACCTTTACATAGTGAAGATGCTTTAGATTATACTAGAGTAACTCGTAGTTTTGAACTCTATCTCTAACAACATCACACACACAACCCTATCAGGGTGTAGTCCAAAAGCCCGTGCTTTACGGCCATGCACGTGTATCCTAGTATAGTGAATGCTCTAAAGAATTTTGCCCAAAATTTCATAGGAAGCGGCCACACTTCCACATTCACATAGGTGAATCTATCAAGAGTACTCTTGTAGCTAGGTACTCCACTCAAATATAGAGTATAGATCTCATTAAGAGTTAATAAAAACTCAACCTTCTATCGCTTCAAGATATCATGCTTCAAACAACACATTTATGAAATAGAACTCAATTTTATAGCATGATTTTTCTCATATCACTTCATGAGTTGTTATTACCCTTTGAACCTATTTCTTGGGATCTCCAGTCTATAGGTTGGGTTTCCCTCACAAGTGACTCGTCAATCTATAGGCTTGAGTCCCATTCCTTTCGAGGTTTTGTAAACCTTTTCTCGAGCTAATCCTTTCGTCAAATGATCGGCTAAGTTATCATCAGACCGTACATGATCCACTCTCACAGCCTCTGTAGAGATATACTCTCTAATGGTGCTGTGTTTGCGACGTATTTGTCGCTTTTTTCCGTTATAATAACGGTTCTGAATCTTTGCAATAGCCGCGGTACTATCACAATGGATCAAGACAGCTGGAATCGGTCTCTCCCATAAAGGGGTATCAGAAAGCAGGCTCCTTAACCACCCTGCTTCCTCGCTAGCCGAAGCTAGTGCAATCATCTCAGACTCCATGGTAGATTGAGCCAAAATAGTCTGTTTCTTAGACTTCCAAAAAACAGCTCCACCAGCTATACTAAATATATAGCCGCTAGTTGCCTTGGAGTCATCTGAAAGGGTATTCCAATCAGCATCGCTATATCCTTCCAGAATAGCGGGAAACTTCTGATAATGTAATCCAAGGTTCATAGTTCTCTTTAGATATCTCATAATCCTCTCAATAGCATGCCAATGCTCAATACTAGGTCTACTTGTAAACCTGCATAGTAATCCCACAGCATACGCTATGTCGGGCCTAGTGCAGTCAGTGGCATATCGGAGACTGCCAATGATGCTCGCATACTCAGTTTGTCTAACACCGTCACCGGTGTTCTTGAACAACTTCACACTAGGGTCATAAGGAGTACATGCTGGTTTACAATCAAAATAATTGTATTTCTTTAGAATCTTCTCTATATAATGAGATTGATCCAAAGAAATTCCATGTTTAGACCTAGTTATTTTAATACCAAGGATTACGCTTGCTTCACCAAGATCTTTCATATCGAAATTAGCACATAGCATGGATTTTACATTATTCACAACATGAATATTGGAACCAAAAATTAGCAAGTCATCCACATAAATACATATAATGGTGCAAACATTATTTTCAGATTTATAGTAAATGCATTTGTCACTTTCATTTACTTTAAAACCATGTGAAATGACTAGATTATCAAATTTCTCATGCCATTGCTTAGGTGCTTGTTTCAAACCATAAAGAGATTTACCTAATTTGCATACTTTGTTTTCTAGACCAGGAATAATAAATCCTTCAGGTTGGTCCATATAAATCTCTTCTTCTAATTCACCATTTAAAAAAGCAGTTTTAACATCCATTTGATGCACTATAAGATCATGAATTGCAGCAAGAGATAAAAGTACACGAATAGATGTAATTCTAGAGACAGGTGAGAAAGTATCAAAGAAATCTACATTCTCTCTTTGTCTAAACCCTTTGGCTACAAGACGAGCCTTGTATTTATCAATGGTTCCATCCGGATTCAATTTATTTTTAAGAATCCATTTACATCCTATTGTTTTACAACCAGGAGGTAAATCTACCAAATGCCAAGTTCTATTTAACTCGAGAGAGTCTAACTCATCATCTATAGCCTCTTGCCATAAACTGGCATCTATAGAGGATAATGCATCTTGGAGGGTAAGTGGATCCTCCTCTAAGGTATATGCATAGAAATCCGAACCAAAGTCTTTAGCTATACGAGGTCGTTTACTCCTTCTAGGTTCAATATCTAATTCCTTATTAGATTCATTAATCCTAATGATAGGTTCATTACTAGAAGTCGAGCCCCCACTATTCTTCAATTTGAAAGGAAATTTATCTTCATAAAAATCAGCATAATTTGATTCAATGATAACTTTATCTTTCAAATCATAAAATCTATATGCTTTGCTATTTACCGCATAACCAATAAAAACACATTCATAAGCTCTACTGGCAAGTTTTCTTCTTTTGGGGTCAGGGATTCGAACATATGCCAAACAACCCCAAGTTTTAAAATAAGACAAATTTGGTTTCTTATTTTTGAAAACTTCATAAGGTGAAATTTTACTTTTCGATTTGGGAACTCTATTAAGTACGTAGCAAACCGTTAATAAAATTTCACCCCACCAGTGAGAAGCTGCACCGGAATTAAGTAAAATAGCAACTACTGATTCAGCAAAAGTTCTATTTTTCCTTTCAGCCTTACCATTCATTTCAGGAGAATACGGTGCAGTTTTTTCATGAATAATCCCATGAGATTTATAAAAATCAATAAAGACATCAGAATCATATTCTGTTCCTCTATCACTACGTAATCTCTTAATTTTCTTATTGCATTGATTTTCAATCTCAGTTACAAAATTCTTAAACATTTCAAAAGCTTCACTTTTATTTTTCATGAGATAAACATAAGTAAAATTAGAACAATCATCTATGAATGTAATAAAATACCGTTTTACCATTCCTAGTCAAGACTCCATCAAATTCACAAATATCTGAATGTATTAAGTCAAGAGATTCAGATTCTCTAATTACTGATTTATGAGGGGTTTTAGTAATTTTAGCTTGACTACAAAATTCACATTTTTCAAAATCATTCAAAGATAATTTAGGAATTAGTTCTAAGTTACTTAAGTTTTTAATAATGCGTTTGTTAACATGACAAAGTCTAGCATGCCAAATATTAAAAGAACACAACATGTAAGCAGAAGAAGAAATTTTATTAATTTCAACATTTAGTTTGAACATTCCATCAGTTGCATATCCCTTCCCAACAAAAATATTATTTTTGGTTAGGGTGTACAAATCAGCCCCAATAGTTTGAGTGAACCCCGCCTTGTTTAGAAGATAGCCCGAAACCAAATTCTTTCTCATCTCTGGAGTATGCAGAACATCTTTAAGGATGACTGTCTTTCCAGAGGTAAACTTTAATTCCACTTCACCAGAACCGGCAACAATAGTGGAGTGGGAATCACCCAGCAACACTTTCTTGTCTTCACTTTCAGAATAAGATTTGAACATGGTTCGATCATAGCAGACATGGCGTGAAGCACCAGTGTCTACCCACCACCCTTCGGATCCACCAACTATATTGATTTCAGAAATCATAGCTATAAGTTGGTCCTCGGTAAGATTCGCCTGTGGAACAGGACGACGTCTTTGCCGGCAGTTCCGAGCCAAATGGCCCGCCTTCCCACAATTATAACAAGTAAACTGTTCAGAATTATTTCTTGAAGGGAGTTTGTTTCTATTCTGATTTTGATGCACATTTCTGTTCTGGTTATTGTGGTTGCGATTCTGATTTTGATTTTTCATATTTTTCCCTTTAGGTTTCAGAATTGCGTAAGATGATTTCTTGTGAGCGTTGTTAGAAACAACAAGCACTTCATCTTTCTGATCTTGTTTTCGGGCCTCCTCCTCAATCCGAAGACGAGTGATCAAACTTTCTAAAGAAAACTCTTTAGTTTTATGCCTTAGAGTATTCTTAAAATCTTTCCAAGAGGGGGGTAATTTGTCAATTAAAACAGCAACTTGAAATTGTTCATCAAGGGACATACCTTCAGCAATTATTTCGTGAGCGATTTTCTGAAGTTCATGAGACTGAACCTCCACTGATTTGTCGTCGGTCATTTGGTATTTCAGATACCGACTAACAGCATATTTTTTACTTCCAGCCTCCTCAGTGTCGTATTTCTTCGAAAGAGCATCCCAAACTTCCTTCGCAGTTTTGTTAGTGCAGTAATAATCATACAGATCATCAGACATACCATTAAGAATAAAATTCTTACAACGGAAATCATTTTCCTCCCAAGACTTAACTTCTTGAATCTGAGCGTCAGTAGGAACTTGAGGTAATTGTGGTTTTTCGGTCGTACAGACATATGCTACTTTTTCGATAGTAAGAAAAAATAACATTTTCTGTCTCCACCTTTTAAAATGAAACCCTTCGAAACGAAAGGGTTTGTTGAGATCAACAGTTACTTGTTTAAAATCGTGAACAGTAGACATCTTTGCAGATATTGAACGTCTTAAAATTGTTGTTGCAGAAAATAAGTAAAGAACGAGTTTACCAAAATTTTTTGGGATGAGTCGCGGACTAGGTCGCTCTCTTTAAGACGTTTCGCGGCTCTGCCCAAGAACGTGGAAGTAGTGTATCAGCCCCGTCGTCCCCAGGATAAAACAGCCCAGAATTCTCCTCTGTCTAGGACGTTCTTTGCACTGTAGAAGTCCCGAATACCAAACACCCCCACACACTGTTCTCAAAATGAACAAACTGCTCGGAAACCAAAATAGGACTGACAAAACAGTACCGGAACAAATCGGAACAATTCCAGAAGATCAAAAAAAATTGTTTCGGAACAGAAACAGAAACAGAAGCTTAAACAGAAAAAAAAATCCGGAACAGAAACAGAAACAGAACTGGGAGCAGAAACAGAAACGGAACTGGGAGCAGAAACAGAAAACACTGTTTTTGTTCTATCTTTGTTCTGAAAAATGACCACTATTTATAGGAGAATAAAAATAAAAAAAAAACGTTTGAATTAATACCGAAATTAAATAAATAAAAACGTTTTTAAAGAATTTAAAGAATTTATTCAAAAACGTTTCAAAACGTTTGAAAACGTTTCAAATATTAAAAAAACGTTTTTTTTTATTATTTTTTTTATCTCCAACGGTTCAAAAAAAAAAAAATGTTTTGTTTGTTTATTACATTTTTTTTTTCTCAAAAAAAAAAAATAAGTGCCACCTCATCACACGCGCGACGCGACGCGGCACGGCTGGACGGACGGCGGCGGCGGCGCGCGCGCGTGTGTGGTAAATCGATAGGGATGTAACTCCTCTCCCCTCCACAAAATGTGGGTACCCCTTGGGGCACACCCCAAGTGTCTCACATACCCCTAGATATCCACTTTAATTTTTCCTCTCCCAACCAATGTGGGACAAAAGGTTTTGAGGAAAAAACCATTTATACACATTTGACACTTTCTATTCAAAAAATTAAATTAAAATTCATTTGTTTCAACATCACCAATTTCTATTCTTAAAACCCTGCGTTGCATTTGATCAGTTTGGTTCTGTGCTCTTACATTGTTCAGTTGATGCATGCAAAATGTGAATTTGGCCATGCCTTCAGATTTTGAATTGTATTTGTACTATTACGGCATGTTTGGTTAGATGGAATAGAATGAGAGTGGAATGGAATGGAAGAAGTAATGGAATGAGAGAATGAATATAATAGAATTGTGAATGGAATAACTCTTCCATTCTATTGTTTGGTTGATATGGAATGAAAGAAAGAATGAAATAGTGAAATATAATAAAATTTTCATTTTGTCCTTATAAAATTATTATTTCATTCTCTTCTTGGTTGGTTATAATAAAATTTTATTATATTTCACTATTCAATTCCTTTCATCATTTTATTATATTTCATTATTCAACTCAATTTTAAGTTTTTGTTCTCTAATTTCTATTTTTGTTCTCAATTTTCAGTTTCTATTCTTTAATTTATGTTTTTGTTCTCAATTTTTCAGTTTATTTTTTCAATTTTCTGTTATCTAATTTTTTATTTTTTGTTCTCAATTTTCAGTTTATGTTCTCAATTTTTTGTTTTTGTTCTCAATTTTATGTTTTTATTCTCAATTTTCTATTATCTAATTTTATGTTTTTGTTCTCAATTTTCTGTTTCTATTCTCTAATTTTATGTTTTTGTTCTTAATTTTCAATTTTCGTTCTCAATTTTCCGTTCTCTAATTTTATATTTTTGTTCTCAATTTTCAGTTTATGTTCTCAATTTTCTATTTCTGTTCTCAATTTTATGTTCTCTAATTTTATGTTTTTGTTCTCAATTTTTAGTTTATGTTCTCAATTTCCTGTTATCTAATTTTCTATTTTTGTTCTCAATTTTCAGTTTATATTCTCAATTTTTTGTTTCTATTCTCAATTTTTAGTTTCTGTTCTCAATTTTCTAGTTTTATTCTCAATTTTTTGTTCTCAATTTTCTATTCCTATTCGTAACTTTTTGTTCTCTAATTTCAATTTATGTTCTCTAATTTATGTTTTTGTTCTCAATTTTCAAATGTTTAATTACAAGGACTATCATGTAATTTAAGATATTGATTCCATTGGGGTTGAAATCTCATTCCACCCTATCTTAAATGAAATCTCATTCCATCCAATTTCATTCCAATGGAATCACAAAAGTGATTCCATTGGAGAACCAAATAACGGAATAGGAATCGAGGGCGGAATGCAATTCCATTCCGCCCTCGATCCCATCCAACCAAACATGCCGTTACTGTTTTGTTCCCATATTTCTATTCCAAACATATTGTTTTTGTTATGGTCTCAAATTACTTTAGTTTCTGTTCTGTTTGTTTAGTGTATCTGTTCCAAAACCTGTGTTGTGGAACACGAAAAAAAAATTGTAAGTCCTTATAACTAATATATTAGTTATTTATTAGCGATGTGTTCATTTCAAATTATTTTGGAAAAAGTACAATTTAGACCCTCTAACTATTGACACATTTTTAAGTGGTCCCTCTAAGTTTCAACGTTTCATTTTAAACCTTCTACGTATCATAACGTTTCAAATTCGTCCTTCCGTTAGAAAATCAGTTAAAACTGACGGAATTAAGGGGCAAAATGGTCTTTTCACGTTTTAAAAATTTTTTAATCATTTTTTAAAAAAAAATTCTCTCTCTCTTCCTCCCTTTCCTCTCTCTCTCTCTCGCCACCTCCCTCTCCCTCCTTCCCTCTCCCCGCCACCTCCCTCTCCCTCCCCCTCCCCTTCCCCTTCCCCTCTCTCCCTCCTACCCCACCCCCTGCAACAGGGGGTGGGGTGGGGTGGGGTGGAAGGGAGAGAGGGGAGGAAGAGGGAGAGGGAGGTGGCGGGGAGAGGAAAGGAGGGAGAGAGAGAGGAAGGGGAGGAAAAGAGAAAAAAAAAATTAATTAAAAATGATTAAAAAATTTTAAAAATGTGAAAAGATCATTTTGCCCCTGAGATTCTGTTAGTTTTAACGAGGACGAATTTGAAACGTTATGATACGTAGAGGGTTTAAAATGAAACGTTGAAACTTAAAGAGACCACTTAGAAATGTGTCAATAGTTAGAGAGTCTAAATTGTACTTTTTCCAATTATTTTTTTAGATTGTACCTTTAGGCACAAGCAATTCTCTACTCATAAAATAGGCCCCAACATTTTTAATATTGAGTTAGTGCCTAGCCATTTATATTTAAGTCCCGTCCCGACCTTCCATCTAATTACTAAAATATATATATATATATATATATATATATATATATATACAAAAAATAAATAAATGATAATGTATAATACATAGAAACGTAAGTCTTGTAACCTAGTGATTATCTAAAGAGACTCCAAATTGAAGATCTAGTATTCAAGACTTTCCTTTCACTTAGAATAGTTTTATAGAATATATAATTTATTTATTTAAAAAAAAAAAAAAAAAAGAATCAGACCGGCCCTAAGGTCAGACTTGGGTTTTCATACATTTTACAATATGGACAAGCATGGGCATTGGAATGTGACCCGATGTCTAGGCCTAGAGCTGAAGTCAGACTTTTACAAATTCTTGTAATTTATTAGATTAGGCCCGGTCCAGCCCGGACCATGAACACCCGCTAAACTAATTGATCGAAGCCCATATGTTTTCAGGAGTGAAAAATACATTTTTGGTCCATAAAATATAGGGTGAGTGTCTATATTGTCCCTAAGATCTTTCTCAGATTGTATATTTAGGTGGCATTTGGTTAGTGTTCCCACTTTTCTCAACCCACCTAAGATGGATTGGGTTGGGTTGGGTTGGGTTAGATTGACTTGAGAATTCTATTTTCTTCTAGAAACAGAATAGCATTTGGTAATGACAATTTTTTTTTTTCGTTTTGGGAACAAAATCACGTTTAGTAACGATATCATTCTAGAATTGTTTTCTCATAATTTTTATTTATTTATTTCTTTAAGCTTACACCGAAGAATAAGAAATCAAGAACACTAATTCTAAGAAATCATTGAGAAATCAAGAACAAACCCTAAACCAAAATCAAGAACCAAACTCTAAATTGATTTAAGCAATGAAATCGAAAATCGAAATCGATTTCGTGTTTGAAACTCTAAATTGATTTCAATAATCGAGATTAGCCCAGAGAATTGTTGATCTAATTTGTCCAACCCTAGATTTGTCGATCAAATCTCTCAGATCCAACTACTAGATTTGAACGAAGCACAACCCCGAGCCCTAAATTTGAACGAAGAACAACTGCACAAGGTCTCGACGAAACAACCCTGAGCCTATGTTGGGCAAATCAATGGACCCTTGAGGAGACGAAACAAACACCACCGCCAACAACGAGGGTTGATATCGAGATTGCGAGAGAGGACTGAGACGACGGGAATGGAGATCGATTTCAAGAACCAAACCCTGTCAAAAAATGAACATTTCGTGAAATAAGCGGGATGAAGTTCAAACAGAGGTCCCATTAACATTTAAAAAAATGACGAGCGTGTCCCTAAAGTTGGATGGGTTAAATTGGGCAAAAAAAAAATATTTTTTTTTCTCATTTTCTTAGAATTTTGAGAATCAATTCTCACTTTTGGGTTGGGTTGAGTTCAAACTCATTCCCAAATATCAATTCCAAAATTTTTGTGTTGGATTAGATTGAGAACACTAACCAAACAGGCCCTTAGTCTCTCAAGTTTTACATTTATTGAATCTCACAGAGTTAAAAATGTTCTTAATGATTTTGGACAAAAAATGGGTTGTTGTTAACAATTAGTATTTTGTTGGGATTATTTTCGTCATTTTATCACTCTACTAAATTTAAGATTTTTTTCTTAATTTTTTCTTAACAACAATTTGACTGAATAATTAGAGAGAAACCGAAATCATTATTATGGAAATGTTATGAAAAAAATGTCTAAAGCAAAATAACAAAAATATCTTCTTTAAGAAATTATGAGATTATGTGCTGGGCGTAACCCATTGAAGAAATGAATTTTATTTCTTTACATCTACATACAACGTCATACACAGAATTGAAAAACATGGGGTCAAAAACATCAAAACCAAGGCAAAGTGGTGCCCATGGTTTTAATCTCTTGGTAAAAATTGTGTTAAAAAACCACAAACTTTCTTTTAGTGGTTCAAGAAAAAAAAGTAACCCCAAAACCAAGGGGCCATAGTCCACAACAAACACAAGAATAATTTCACTCTAAAATAATTACCTTTTACCCCCTTTATTTTGATTTTATCATTTTTAGACCCCTCTACTTTAAAAAAACTACGTTTTAACCTCTTATACTTTTAATAAATTGAAAAAATATTTTTTTCCCATTTATTTAATTTAATAAATATATTAAAATTAGTGAAATTAAATATTCCATTAAAATTTGGACAAAATTACCATTCGTTAAAATTTTTAGTTTTATTTTGTTTGAAATAAAAAAGAAAAAAAAAATGAAAAATATAGAGAAAGAGAGTTAGATAGAAAATATTAGTTTTTTTTTTTTTTTTTCCCTTATGTTACTATAAATAATGAATTTAGATTAAAAATAAAAGCCAATTAAGTCATTGTATATTTATTTATTTTTTAATAAAATGTGAGTTTCTTCCTTTACTCCATAGTAAAAGGGGACGGTCTGTAGGTTTTTAAAATAGAGGGGTTAAAATAAAAAAAAAACTAAAGTATAAGGGGAGAAAAAAGCAAGTAACCCTTTCTTTTTTCCTATATATATGTTGTAGCCTTCATTTTCTTTCTCCTCCCCCACTTCACTTCATTGATCTTTCACTCTTTTGCAAGATAAAATTTTAGCTTTTTATTTATTTATTTTGGAATATTTTCTCATATATATGTTTATTTATTTATAAAAATAAATAAATAAATAAATATGGAGGCTTTTCAATCATGGATTTCAGAAAACAAGCTCACTAGCATTGGTAAGTATTCTCTTTGGTAAAACAATTGCATTTTGTACCTTTAAAATTTACAAAATCACTCACGTGAATGAATTCTGTCATAGGAACACTATGGGCTTCGGCGATTGGCGCATCGTTGGCTTATAATTCACGTGTGAAATCTCCACTGAAACCGAGTCTCAGGCTTATCCATGCCAGGTTTATTATGTTTAATTTACATGTTTTATTTATATATTTTTTTTAAAACGTCTTTTTTTTAATAAATGAGAGTTTTGGCGCAATGTTGGAGATTGTCGCCATGCGACCTGGAGCTTTGTAGCACCGGTTGTCCTTTTTAAAAATATAATTTTTAATGTAATAAATTGCTTTGATAAATATTTGATTTTTTTTTTAATAGGATGCATGCACAAGCATTAACATTGGCGGTGTTATCGGGTGCAGCGGTTTATCATTACTACGAGAAGCGTGGAGCCAATGAAATTCCCAAAATGACCTCCGAGAAAGGAAAATAATATATATATATATACTAAATGTATTCCAATGTTTAAGAGGTTTTTGCATTTTGTACCCTTGAAGTTTTAGAGAAATTCCATTTTAGCCCGTGTGCTTTCAATTTAAACAAATTAAACCCTGAAGTATCCAATCGTGTCAAATCAACTCAATTGGTAACTTCGTTATTTTTTATGATAGAAATCAGCCACATGTTAGATACGAAATCACCCACGTGAGTGAATTCTATCATAAAAAAAAAGAGGCGAAATGGCAAACTTGACACGATTTGAATATATCAGGGTTAAATGTATTCAAATTGAAAAGATAGCGGTTAAAGTGAAATATCTCAAACTTTAGGGGCACAAAGTGAAAATAACTCTATTTTTAATTACATTTTTAAAGTACTTTATTTTTCTTTATTTTATTTTGGTATCCCTCTAATGATGTTGTAATGTGAACATGATCTACGTGATAATAAAGCTTCTTTTTTCTTTTTCTTTTATTATTATTATTATTATTATTGCCATACCAATTAATTAATATTTATTGTTCTATTATTGATAATTAATTTTTTTTGTACATATCTTGGAGGAAAAGGTTAAACTCTAAACCTTTCACGAGAGAGGCTAGATACAGTAATAGATTTAATGCATGTGTTTTGGAGGAAAATTAACTTTTGTTTTCGTTTAACTTAAACAAATATGCTAAAAAATTAGTGAAATTGACATTATCATCTACATTTTACATGAAATGGAGAAAATTACCTTTATATTTTTTATTATTTTATTTTATCTTCATTTAAAAAAATAAATAAAAGTAAAGAGAGACGAAGAGCTAAAGACAGAAATTGTTAGTTTTTCCATTTATTATCTTTAAATATTAAATTCGAATTAAAAAATATATATATTTTTTTAAATAAAATATAAGTTTATCTCTTTAATCAAGAGTAAAACGGAACGATGTATAGATTTTTGAAGTAAAGGGATTAAAATTAAACAATACCAAAATACAAGGGAATAAAAAACAAGCTCTAAAACGTCCGTTCTTCTCGTTTATTACCTTTAAATATTAAATTTAAAAAAAAAAATTGAATCAAATGTGAGTTTCTCCCTTTAATTAATAGTAGAACGTGCTGATGTGTACGTTTTTAAAGTAGAAGATTTAAGATAAAATAAGACAAAGTAAAAATAATCAACCCTATTTTCATTTTTTTTTTTTTTTTTTTTGGGAAACATTCAAAAATAAAAAATCTAAAATCAAAATCAAATTAAAATTAAAATCCGAGCTTTTTACACTTTGTGCCCCCTAAAGTTCAACCACTTTAGTCCATGTCCTTTTAATTTGAATGCATTAAATCTTGAAATATCAAAATCGTGACAAGTCAATCTTTCGTTTTTTATGACAGAACTTACCCTCGTGTGTAATTTTGTGTCTCCCACGTTCGTTACAAAAAATAACAGAGTTATTGATTTGGACTGATTTGACACGATTTATATATAATATTTAAATTAAAACTACAAGAATTGAAGTAAAATTTCTCCAAAAAGTACAAAACCTATTAAAATCATTTTATCTACCATATTGTAAGGTTGTAAAGTCCTTTTCCACTTCATATCCTCTTTTACCAACATTATATTCTCCCAACAAATCTATAATATTTATGGCACTTATTTTAAGACACAAGCAAAAGACATGGCCAACCTACATTCTCAATTAAAGGGTAAATTACCTTCTATACCCCATTATTTTGTCTAATTATCATTTTATCCCCTCTACTTAAAAAAGATACAATTTACCTATTTCTACTTCGAAAAAAGCGAGAAACTAATTTTTTTATGTTTAAATTAACGGAATATGCTTAAATTGATGAATTTAAATTTTTCATCTAATTTTGGATGAAATAGACGAATTTTTTCTTTGATCTTAATTTTATTTTTTATCGTATATCCTTAAAAAGATTCGTTAACCATTTAGCCAACGCTTCCCCTGAACTGAACTCGGATATTCCAATATTCAGGAACAAGAGAGCTAACCGACTTAACACCGATAAAAAGAGAAAAGGGTTTTAGCCGCCTACTAGGTAGGGGTATCTTGCAACAGAAATAAATAAATTAAAAATAAAAATAAATGAACAATTTCATCTATTTCATAAAAAGATTGGACGAAAAATTTAACTCCATTAATTTTAAGCATATTCCGTAAATTTAAACGAAAAAAAAAATGAGAATTTTTTTTTTCACTTTTTTCAAAGTAGAAGTAGATAAAATGTACCATTTTTAAGGGAACAGAAGTAAAGTGATAATTAGACAAAATAAAGGGAGATAAAAAAGGCAATTTACCCTTTATTATATTACCATTATTGACAATAATGCCCTCACCATGCTCTTATTTTTGTCCCTATGAATGAATTATCAAGGGCAATTTTGTCATTTCACTTCAATAACTTGAACCCCACCTGAAAGCAATTATGGTAGCTTCATCTTAAATATTGACAATAATACCCTCACCATCCTCTTAATAATGAACAAGCAAGGACAATTTTGTCATTTCACTTTAATGACTTGAACCCCGCATAGAGAGCAATTATGATTGTTTCATCTTAAATATTTCAAAGTACAGATCAACAACAAATAAAGTATTAATGTCTAACAAACCCAATTATGCATTAGATATTTAAATGAACATATTACACAAGTGACCCCCTAAGTTTGGAGATATTGTCGTATATGTTTCTAATTTTTCAATTCTGTCATTTGAACCCCTAACTTTTGCAATTAGTAACAAATTTCATCAATAAAATTGTCAAATTATGAACACAATGTATAATGGGGGTGATTTTTTACCCCTGACTTCTTTTTCGATCCTCTGATTTATCTATTTTATTACTCGCACCGAAAAATGTTTGTGAATTTACTCAATTGCCCTTAGATCGTACTCGGGTATATATCATCCATTTTATTAATTGGGGTTTAATATGAGGACTCAATCGAGAATAAAAAATGATTAGGGGCCTATTTGTCAATATTGCCAAATTTTAGGGATCACTTAGACTTTTGAGTTCAACCTATAAATAACTTTCTTCTTCTTGTTGTATCTTTATTTCTTATTCCTTGTTTGGTGTAGGCAAATTCTTGATCATGGATTGTTCAATTTGTAGTGCAATGCCATTTCTCTTAAGGCCACCGAGAAACACGATATGTGGAGCTTGCTACGAGGGAGCTAGAAGTATAATCGCGTTGACAAATAAACTCGAAAATGAAAAACAACCAAACAACTCCCCAGTTTCAATCCTGAATTCGACTAAGGTATGTTGAAAGATTATTTGATTTTGTGTGTATTGTTGTTAGGGTCTGTTTGGCGTGCAATTTGTAAAATTACAGTTCGAAAAACCAAAATCAAAATAATTGAGATTTTCTTCAAAGTTTACAATGTATTTTTTTCCAATTAAGTTCTTGAATTTTTTTTGATTGTTTCGATTTCCACGTGTTCGTGTTTGGATTTAACCGATTTTTTTTTTTTTTGAAATTGATTGAAAATATTGAAATAAAGGGTATTAAATTGACACCATTTTTAATTTAATCAACTCTTCCTCTGTCGTCTTTCATTTTTAGCATTAATGACACTTTACCCCTTGTAATTTGACTTAATTGCACTTTACATTCTCATTATATTTTTGTAAGCACTTGCCACCTTGTAATTAGACTATAATGCAATGATTATATTTTTCAATAAAATTAACGGTCAAACCTTATAAAGTCAAAATTAATAAATCATTTAATATTAAGTGATATCTTGGGATCGGGTGGGGCCAGATAATGTACGTTTTCTTTCTTTTTCCTTCTTTTTATATTCTTTGGGTTGGATCATATCAGGTATAAGGGTAAATTTGTTATTTCGTATAAATTTGTTAACTATTTAATTGTTGTACTAAAATCTGAATTACGTAGAGTTTTTCGAAAATACTAAAAAAAAAATTGAATTTATTTTTGTTAAATTTTAGGGATTTACAAGTGCTCTGAAATGGGTGAAGGAGATGAAAGAGATGGAACAAGGAATCAACGAGAAATTAAATTTTTTTGGTGGGCTTATTTACGCATATAGAAATAAAATTCATACCGATATTCAAGTTAAACCCGGGGATAACGGGCCTCCGATCCCCGCCCATAGAGCGTTATTGGTAATTACACTTTTGTACCTTAAAAACTCAAGTTAGTTCAATATGGTCCTTGATATTTTGAATTTTTTTTCAATCGAAACCCTAAAGTTCAAAATTGTTCTATTTCACCAAGGGAACTAAATATGTGTAAGTGATATGAGTGTTGAAAATTGACCTTTTAATTTGATCGAATAACACTTTACACTCTTATGTATTTTCTTAAACACTTATCAATCTTTTAGCACCTATCATTTCAATTTAAACATATTAAACCCTAAAGTCTCTAAATCGTGTTAAGTCAATCTTTCTGTCATTTCTTTATGACGAAATTCAGTCACGTGGATGACTCCGTGCTCGACGCGTGACTGATTTTCGTCATAAAAAATGACGGAGTTACTGATTTGGACAGATTTAGCACGATTTGAATACCTTTGGATTTAATGTGTTCAAATATTTCTATGAATCTAGCACTATATTAAAGTTTGGGGGGGGGGTAGGTGTCAATTTACATATTTTGAGTTTTTTGCAATTTGCATCCCTGAAGTTTAAGAGAAATTCCACTTTAGCACTTATTCTTTCAATTTAAACATATTAAACCCTAAAATATCTAAATCATGTTAGTCAATCTTTCCGTTATTTCTTTATGATGAAACTCAGTCACGCGAATGACTCCATGTTTGATACGTGACTGATTTATGTCACAAAAAATGACGAAATTACCGATTTGGAAAAATTTAGAACGATTTGAATACCTCAGGATTTAACGTGTTCAAATTGAAAATATAGGAGCTAAAGTGAAATTTCTCCAAAACTTTAGGGGGTCGAAATTGTAAACACCTCTATATTTTTTTTCGATACAAAAATTTTTCAGGCAGCAAGATCGGAGATATTCAAGAACATGCTAGATTCAGACAACTGCAAGGCCGCACCAAACGACGTCGTAACGCTCCACGAACTCAACCACGACGAGCTTAACTCCCTCCTGGAGTTCCTCTACGCCGGAACTCTACCCAAAGAAGTCGCCGGAAAACACGTCTGCGCCCTCTCGATCGCCGCCGACAAGTACCAGATCCCGTTCTTACAGAGATTCTGCGACGCCCAGATGCTGGAAAACCTGAACTCGTCGAACGTTCTGGACGTGCTGGAGGTGTCGGACACCTGTTCGAATCGGAGTTTGAAGGAGACGGCGCTGGAATTCGTGGTGAAGAACATGGAGGACGTTGTCTTCTCCGGCAGGTTCGACGCGTTTGCGCTGAAGAATCCTCACCTTACTGTTCAGATAACGAGGGCGTCGTTCATGGATATTAAAAATAGAAGAAATGGAGTTTGAGGGATCGAAACACAAGCTTTTTGAATAAAATATGAATAATGCGAAGATCTTTTTTTTTATTATTATCAATAGCATTAAATGAATAAAAAATTATTTTTATAATTAATAATATTAAAAATGAAAAAAAAAAATGTTTAATTAATAATTATATTTATTTATTTGATTTTGATTTTTTTTTATTATCCGTTCAAAATTTCACTCTTTTTTTAAAAGATTTTCTTAAAAAATTAAATTAATTTTCATTCAAATAAAAATATTTTTTTAATTAATCATCCTATATGTTTATTTATTTTTATTTCGTTATTATTATCAATTCGAACTTTCATTCATTTTTAAAAAAAAAAATTATAATATTAGATTTTTTTTAAATAATTAAATTAATTTTTATTCAAAAAATGAATGAATTATGTGGGTTGAAAATAATGGTCTCTTAAAGATATTTTTTTCCCAATAATTTATGTTAGCATTAATCTTATCCTAGATGAATATATATTTTTCCATAATTGAAAAAAAAAAAGGTTCTTGATAAGCATTTTATAAATTAAAAATGATTTTTTTTTTTTAAATCTAATTTTTACAATTCACTATTTATCTAATTCTACATTGATTTTTAAGGAAAAAAAAATAATTCTTTCAAAAATTAAAAATCATTGTACATCCCAAAAGTTATTGTAATTTTTATATGAAAATTACTTTAAACTAAAATTTTAAGTTTGTATACTATTCACCCAAAAAAAATTATGTTCATACAGTCTACTAGCTCATAGTAATTTTACAAAACTTGAAAAACAAACAATATGTTAATAATTTTGTGATTTTTTTGGCGTCGAGGTCATAAATCAATTTTGTCATTCCATAATTTTGTGATTTTTATTTTGCTTATTCATATTTTATGACTTTTAACTTCTGTTATGTTTTTTCGAAGACGGGTTTTACTACAAAAGAAACTTAGATATTCGATCAATTTTATTAAGAATATCAAATACAAATATCATGAGGAAAAAAATAAAATTCAAATTGGTTTAGCATCCAAATAGTAAACAACTATTTCGTATTATTATAAACAAATCTAATATAATTTTTTTTTTGTTTTTGTTTAAATCCACCACGGGCTAAAACTAGTGGAGAGAGAGAAAAAGATAGATCAAATACGAAATTGCACTTTTAACTCCTAAAGTTTTGGGTGGGTATCTGAGGCCCCATTTGGTTACTGTTTCCGTGCCCTGATTTTTGTTTGCTCCCAAAATTTTGAATTAATATGCAGAAACGTATTTGATAAAGATGTTGTTGTTCCCAAAATTTTGAAAATAATTTGAAAGCAATTCTCGAATTCCTTAAGAATTTAATAAACGAAAAAATATTATTCTTATTCACTCCCATAAAACTATTCACATTACTATCCCGCTAGCCATCACCATCACGTTGAACACCATACATTTAAAGGAAAAAAAAGAACAAATATTGCAATCAAACGTGTTTTTTGTTTTTGTTCTCATAAATTAAAAGAAACAATTTTAGTATAATGGTTATTACCAAATATGTTTTTATTCTCGAAATATTTCAGAACGGAAATAGAATTCCCGTGAAACACAAAATCGGAAACACTAACCAAACACCACCTAATTGGTCCTTTTAGAGTTTTAAAAGAAACACATCTAACCCTTAGGTTTGAGTTTGGTGTCAATTTGACCTAATAGCTAAGTGAGGACTAAATTGTGTTTCTTTTGAAAAAGGACTAATTAGACCCCCTCAGATGTGTCTAGGTAGTCCTTATATAGTTTTAAAAGAACACGTTTGACTTTGAGATTTGGGTTTGATGTCAATTCAGTCCAATAACTAAGGCCCCGTTTGGTTAGTGTTTCCAACCAAACTCAACCCAACCCAACCCAAAAATTTTGGGTTTGATTTTTGGGAACGCGTTTGGCAAACACAAAACTCAACCCAATCCAACCCAAAAAATAAGAATTAATTCTCAAAATCCTAAAGAAACCAGAAACAAAAAAAAGTTGTTTCTTTTTGTGCTCAAAAAACTCAACCCAAACTTCTCAACTTCCGACTTCATCTGCCGGCCGACCACCACCACCCGCCGTCGCCAGCCACCGTCCGGCGACCTTTCGCTGCCGCCGGCCACCTCCGGCGACATCCACGCCGCCGGCGTCCACCTCCCGCCGCCACCGGTCGTCCGGCCGCCACCAAACAAAAAAAAAATTCAAAAAAAAAAAATTAGTTTTAGGATAAAATCGTTACCAAACACATTCTGTTCTCAGCACAAAACAAAAATTGTCATTACTAAATGTAATTCTGTTCCCAAAATTCTCAACTCAACCCAATTCAACTCAACCCAACCCATTTCAGTTGAGTTCAGAAAAGTGGGAACACTAACCAAACGCCACCTAAGTAACCGTTAAAATCAGACATAAATTCATATGCAATGCACATGCAATTTTATTTTTAAATTTTGATATAATTGACACCAAATATTGCCGTTAAAATCCACGTGCTGAGCAAGACCCATTTTTTCTCCAAAATCATTAAGAAAATTTTTAATTTTGCAGGATTGAAACAAATGTGAAATTTGAAATAATAAAAATGTACAATTTAATAAAACTCAAGTTCCATATAGACACCCACCCCATACTTTAGGGACAAAAATGTAATTTCTCCAGTAAATATTAGTTTTTCAATTTAGTATAAATAATAGCTGTTTCGGTAACAAATCCCTTATTTTATCCTTAATTTTAAAATCCTATATGCAATTACAAATTGTGTTTTACTCCCATGCGTTAAAAAAATGCAGAATGTTTTATACACGTGTTACACTCTTTCAGTTACATATATCTAATTTGTGCGTAAAATATTTATTAGATGTAATAAATATTACACAAATATATGTAATCTAGTTATATATTATTTATAATTTATAATTAATATTATACAGATATATACATGTAACTAATAATACATAGGCGTATATTATACGGGACTAATAGGTAAGTGAAAAGTAGTTCGTGGTTAAATTTGAATGGGCCTTAAATTATGGGCAGGCCCAATAAACACCTCTACACACCATTCTTTCCCCTACTCTCCAAAAACTCTTCACTAGTTCTCTCTCTCTCTCTCGTTGCCGACGGTGATCGACTCCATCTCCGACGATAAACCGGCGAAAGAGCCATGCGGAAGAAGGCGAAGAGCTCAAGGAAGGGAAAAAAGGCATGGAGAGCGAACATGGGCACGGCGGACATAGAGGATTACTACGAGAAGTCGACCAAAGATGCTCTCACCGCCGTCCCGAGCGAGTCCCTCTTCTTCGTCGATAAATCGAAAGGTGATTTTCGTCTCCTCTTTAGTCATCATCCGGAGCTTCAATTTTTTTTTTCGCTCGTTTTTGTTGCCTAGAGAGATTTGTACTGATTTTGTAAAAATTAGTATAAATTTGGTTCCAGTCGTTGCGTGGGTGAATTTTGTGTGAAGTCGTATCTGATTTAGAAAATCCGTTTCATATCTGTTCCAGCGGCGATTTAGGTTTGACACAGAGCATAATTATGGAGGTATCGAACTGTATGAGTGAATTATTTGCTAAATCTTTGAAACGTTTGTGTGAGGTGTAAAGTGAATTTTGTTTTAAGGATGAAAATCAGCCTCTGAGAGTTTCTTTGTGAATTACTACAAAAGGAGATAATTTGAGTATTATTTTTTCAATATTGAGAGAGTTGTTTATCGTATTTCAAGACACATTAGAAGTGTTATCTCCTCGTATTTGGAGGGAGAGGTGTTGTAATTCTTATATTTACAATAGTGAAATTCTCACACACTTGCCTATAGTTTTTACCTTAATTAGTTCGAGGGTTTTTCACGAAAAATATTTGTGTCTAGTTCATCTTTATTTATTTTTCTCATTTCACTTTAGTTTTTAGTTGTCTTCAACCCATAAATTTCCCGCCATTTCTCAACAGTGGCATTAGAACTTTGGCCGCGGGGTGTGACGAAGAAGATTGTTGTGAACGAAATGACGACAAAGACAGAGTTCGATGTCTGTCGTTGTCGAGAAGTTCAATGGGAGTAATTTCTTGTTGTGGAAAATGAAGATTAAGGCAATTTTGAGGAAGGACAATTGCTTGACAGCAATTGGAGATAGGCCCGCAGAGATCACTGACGACAGCAAGTGGAACGAGATGGACGGCAAAGCAATTGCCAATTTGCACTTAGCACTAGCCGACAGAGTGTTATCTAGTGTGGTAGAAAAGAAGACTGCGAAAGAGATTTGGGATACTCTAACAAGACTGTATGAGACTGATAGACCATTAATCAAGCACACTTATGTGAGACAAAGGAAGAAGGCATAGAAGCTTCCATTTTCGGTTAGGAAATTGAGTTGTTAGGATAACAGAATGTATTCTGTTATTCAGCTGCAAGTTGCTATTATTAGGGTTATAAATAGTAGAGAGGAAGAAAAGAGGAGGACCGAAAAACTGAAGTAGAAATTGGGAGAAATCAAGTTCTCGAATTCCTGGATATTTGTTAATTTCCTTTACTGTTTTTCCTTTCAATCAAAGCTATTTTGTATTTCATTATATCGGTGAATGCAATTAGAGTCCATTTCCTTAAATCAATTCTGCTATATTTCCTATTTGGATACATTTATTCTATCAAGTTGGTATCAGAGCAGTTTCAATCTTGGAAAATATGGCTCAAAAGAAGGTGGAAGTATTGGAGGAGAAGATGGACTTTGTTCATTTAGAATGGTAGAGGGAATTTGATTCTGTGCGGACTGAAGTTTAGAAGATTGGAAGCTTGGAGAAGGCAATCACGCTGATAATGGGAAAATTCGAGCAGTCCGTGAGAAGAGATGAAACGTGTTCTTTATCACTCATGGAAGAAAAGCAGAAACCGTCTGTGATGATGGAATCGCAGACCTTGGGAGGAGGAAGTACGACTGAATTTATGGGGGAATAGATCGTTCCGGAGATTGGAACTACCAATCTTCACAGGAACTGATCCGGATGGATGGAATTTTAGAGCTGAGAGGTATTATGCGATGAATAAGATGGGCGATGGAGAGAAATTGGAAACATTGGCTTTGAGTATGGAAGGGAAGGCTCTTGCATGGTATCTATACGTAGAAGATAGACTCAAATTTCATACCTAGAACGATTTTAAGATGGCTTTTTTGCATCGTTTTCGATCGAGTATGGAGGGATCCCTTTGCGAGAAATTTTTGGCAATATTCCAGGAATCTTCTGTTGAAGATTATTAGGAGCGATTTGAAATTTTGGCATCTCCATTGAAGGGGCTATCAGATGAGGTTTTGCAAAGCACATACCTCAATGGATTAAAACCATCGATCCGAGTAGAGGTGAGGCTTCTCAAACCTAGCAATTTATTGGAAATGATGGATGCAGCTCGTTTGATCGAAGATAAGAACATGATACTTCAATCCACTTAGGTTGGGTTTGGATCCACTGGGTCATGGAGCAAATCGTCGGGAGTTGGGTCGAGTTCAGTTTATTCTAGCCCGAAGTATTCGTCGAACTTAGCAGCGACGACGATTCGACCCTCAACGTCGTTCCGATCACCGTTGACGACAAATACTGGTCATGGCGGAGCAGATCAGAGGAAAACACCGCCTGAAGAAACGTCGGCGACACGGTTTTCGTCGAATTACAGGCAGTACACCGACGCTAAGTTGCTAAACCGGCGTGCGAAAGGATTATGTTTCAAATGTGAAGACAAATATTCTCCAGGTTATGTTTGCAAGAATCGCAAGCTGCAGGTCTTGATTGTTGCTGATGCTGGAGGAATAGAAGAAGCAGGAGATGATTATGAAGGAGAAGAGAGTCTCAAGCTGGTGGAAGGTGCAATAGAATTATCAATAAATTCTGTAATAGGATTTACTGACCCATATACCATGGAATTGCGAGGGAAAATTGGACCACAAACAGTGATAGTGTTGATAGATTGCGGCGCATTGTATAACTTCATCTCTAAAGAAGTTGTACAGCGGTTGGATCTACCCGTAACAGCAACCACGTCGTACAAAGTGATTATTGGAACAGGAGAAACAGTGGGTGTAGACGAAATTTGCAAAAGGGTGCTACTGTCCCTTCTCGAAGTAGAGGTGGTGGAAGATTTTTTACCACTGGAGTTAGGCAAAGAAGATGTTATTCTGGGAATGCAGTGGTTGACGAAATTGGGAGCAATGCAAGTTAACTAGAAAGCTTTAACTATGAAATTTACTTTGGGACAGACTCCGGTGACATTGAAGGGAGAGCCGGGATTATGCAAAACATAGATATCGCTCAAAGCGATGATGCGTACTATACAACATGAGGGACATGGCTATTTGTTAGAGCTGGAGTCTCTAGTGACACGGAACGACAAAGACGAAGCAGCTATGGAAGTTCCCCACATTTTCGATGAGCTGTTACAAGGATATCCGGGAGTGGTGAACAAGCCGAAGGGATTACCCCCTCAACGGGCGTTGGATCACTGCATCATTTTGAAGGAAGGAGTGGAACTAGTGAGCGTGAGACCATATCGGTATCCACAGGTGCAAAAAGACGAGATCGAACGATTGGTTGATGATATGCTGGCAGCAGGTATCATTCAACCAAGTCATAGTCCATTTTCTAACCCTGTTATTTTGGTAAAAAAGAAAGATGGCAGTTGGAGATTTTGCGTGGATTATAGGGCTTTAAATCGGGTAACTATACCCGACAAATTTCCTATTCCGGTAATAGATGAGCTCTTGGATGAATTATATGGGACACATTTTTTCTCAAAACTAGATCTCAAGTTGGGATACCATCAAATTCGAGAACCTGGTTTCTCTCAATTTCTACTTCAGTTTTTCGGTCCTCCTCTCTTCTTCTTCTCTATTATTTATAACTCCAATAATAGCAACTTGCAGCTGAATAACAAAATACATTCTGTTATCCTAACAACTCAATAGCCTAACAACTCAACTTCCTAATCGAAAATGGAAGCTTCTATGCCTTCTTCCTTTGTCTCACATAAGTGTGCTTGATTAATGGTCTATCAATAAGTCACTTCACAACAAAACCTTCTTAAAGAGAAGACTTTACACTCTAAGAATGGCGGAATCCACTTCGGTTACCGATCACATCAACACTTTGAATACTCTATTTTCGCAACTTACATCGATGGGTTACAAAATAAAGACAGCTGAACATGCGAAGCTTTTACTTCAAAGTCTGTCTGACTCGTATGATCAACTCGTCATTAATTTGACGAACAACATCTTGTTGGATTGTTTAGTTTTCGACGAAATTGTAGCCTCTGTTTTGGAAGAAGAAACCAGGCGCAAAAACAAGAAAGACAAACATGCATGTTCGCAGCAAGCAAAAGCTTTGACGATGACGAGAGAGAGATCAACGGAACATGGCTCCTGTGGGAGTCAAAATCATAGAAGATCGAAATCAAGAAGTAAAAATCATGTAAGCATTTTTCATTAAAGTTAATGGTCAAATCTCAAAAGGTCAAAATTAATGAATCATTGAATACTATTTGACATTTATGACCCCAGGCGGGTCAAATAATATTTTATATATATATAAATTTACCAACATACATGACCTAACCCGATTATCATCTCTTGAAATTTTGTTAATTATGAAGCCTGTTTACTTAAGTCTGAACCACATGGATGCATGATGACGAAAACATGCAAAGTGCAAGTCGGTCAATTTACGGTCGAGCAAACTTCCATTAACCCAAATTGAAATAATTTAGAATTTTTTGCCCCTCAAAAATTTAATCTAAAAAATTTCACTGTAGCTCCCTAGATATTATAAGTTTTTACACTAACCCTTCCAAACTTTCAATTTTTTTTGAATATTTTTATGAAGTTGACACTATATTAAACTTTGGGGGGGAGTTAGTGTCAAATTTTTAGTACATATTTTGAGTTTTTTGCAGTTTGTGCCCTAAAATTTAAAAGAAATCTCACTTTAGCACCTATCATTTCAATTTAAACATATTAAACCTTAAAATATTTAAATCTTATCAAGTTAGTATTTCTGTCATTTTAATGACAGAATTCACTTACGTGTATGACTTCGTGTTTGACATGTGGTTAATTTCTATCATAAAAATGAAAGACGTAGTTACCGATTTGGACACATCAAGATTTAATGTGTTTGAATTGAAAGTATAGAGGCTAAAATGGAATTTTTCAAAACTTTAGGGGGTTGAAAGTGTAAACACCTCTATATCTTTTTTCAATACAAAATTTTCAGGCAGCAAGATTGGAGATATTCAAGAACATGCTAGATTCAAACAACTGCAAGGCCGCACCAAACGGCGTCGTAATGCTCCATGAACTCAACTGCGACAAGCTTAACTCCCTCCTGGAGTTCCTCTACGCCGGAACCCTACCCAAAGAAGTCGCCGGAAAAAACGTTTATGCCCTCTCGATCACTGCTGACAAGTACCAGATACCGTTCTTACAAAGATTCTGCGACCCCCAGATGCTGGGAAACTTAAACTCGTTAAACGTTCTGGACGAAAGGATGCCACTGGTTTGGTTTCGATCCGGTTTCATATAAGATCAAAAACAAAACCATTAGAAATATATCAAACTAAAAACATAATCAAAATCGCCGTATTTTTTTAAACGATTTTAAAATCAAACTATTTAAATTTATACAAAACCAAAATCAAAACCGCGAAACCATTTGTTTTTTTATATATAAACAAAAATATATAATATAAATTCTAAAAAATATAACCAAATCACAAAATAACCATAATGAAAGTTTCTAACCAGTAACCATAATTAAAAGAATGGGGGAACGGCTGTAAAATCACGAATCAGAAATGAAACCCTAAGAGGGATGAAAGTATAAATAAATAAAAAAACATACATATATATTAGGGTTAAACTATAAATATATATATATAAAAAAAATAAAGGTATATATGTAATAAAAATATATCTAAAATATCAGTTTCATGGTTTCATGGTTCGGTTTCATGGTTCGGTTTTGTGGTTTAGTTTTGCGGTTCGGTTTCACGGTTTCTATACCAAAACCAAAACTGCTTCGGTTGTTAAAATCGAACGCAACCATTTAGTCGGTTTTAAACTTCAGTTGCAAAACCAACAACGCAACCAAACCATTTAGTCGGTTTTAAAATCGAACCATTAGTTTCGGTTTCTTACAGTTACTCATCGGTTTAGTTTTTTGTGAAATTCCTATCTGGACCTGCTGGAGGTCTCGGACACGTGTTCAAATCGGAGTTTGAAGGAGACAATGTTGGAGTTTGTGGTGAAGAACATGGAGGAAGTTGTCTTCTCCAATAGGTTTGACACATTTGCACTAAAGAATCCTCACCTTACTGTATAGATAACGAGGGCGTTATTCATGGATATTAAAAATGGAAGAAATAGTTTGAGGGATGGAGAGAGAGAGAGAGCAAATGAGAAATAACACTTTCAACTCCTAAAGTTTTGGGTGGGTATCTAAGGTCTTGTTTGGTTACTGTTTTCGTTCCCTCATTTCTGTTCCTGTTTCCAAAATTTTGGGATTAATACAAAAACGCGTTTCGTAAATACGATTTTATTCCCCAAATGTTGGGATTTTTTATTTTTTTTTTTTAAATTTCTTAAAAATTTGAAATGTTAATTCTTGTTCACTCCCACAAAAGTATTCCTACTACTGCGATGATGGCCACCATACATTTAGAGAAAAAAAAAATGTTGTAACCAAATGTGTTTCTTGTTTCTGTTCTCACAAATTAAAAGAAACAAAATCCAGGACAATGATGATTACCGAACATATTTTTATTTTCGAAATAGTCGAGAACGCAAACAAAATTCTCACTCTACTTTATTTGAAGTAGAAATAGAAAAGAAAAAAACACTAAACAAACGCGGTCCTTGTATAGTTTTAAAATAAACACATTTAACACTGTTGGAGTTCCTTTACGCCGGAACCCTACCCAAAGAAGTCGCCAGAAAACACGTCTATGCCCTCTCGATCGCCGCCGACAAGTACCAGATATCGTTCTTACAGAGGTTTTGCGACTCCCAAATGCTAGGAAACCTAAACTCGTCGAACGTTCTGGACGTGCTGGAGGTGTCGAACACATGTTCGAATCGAAGTTTGAAGGAGATGGTGTTGGAGTTATGGTGAAGAACATAGAGGACGTTGTTTTTTCCAGCAGGTTTGACGCGTTTGCACTAAAGAATCCTCACCTTATTGTACAGATAACGAGGGCGTCGTTTATGGATATTAAAAATAGAAGAAATGGAGTTTGAGGGATCAGAAGACAAAAATTTTGAATGAAGTATGCTAATTTCTACAATCTCCTTATTTTTCTCAAATCAATGACAAAGATCTTCTCTTCCCAATACCAATAATATTAAATGAATAGAAAAATCACTTTCAATTTCAAGTAATAACATTGAAAATGAATAGAAAAATATTTCCAATTTTAATTCTATAATAAATAAATTATTTTTTAATTAATAATTATAATTTTTTTAATATCTATTCGAAATTTCATTTAAAAAAAAAAATCTGTTCATAATATTAGATTTTTTTAAAAAAAAATTAAATTAATTTTTAATCAAATATTTTTTTTAATTAATCATTCTATTTGTTTATTTATTTTTATTTCATTATTATTATCAATTCGAATTTTCATTCATTTTTTACAAAAAAAAAATAAAAAAAAATCATAATATTATTGGATTTTTTTTAATAATTAAATTAATTTTTATTCAAAAAAATGATAAATCATGTGGGTTGAAAATAATAGTCCCTTGAATACATTCTTTTCCCCAATAATCTATTTTAACATTAATCTTATCTTAAATGAATGTATTTTCCCCCGTAATTGAAAAAAAAACAAAAAAAATTCTTGATGAGCATTTCATAAATCAAAAATGATGGAAAATGTGTTTACTTAAAAATTGAACGCATTTATAATTTATATGGATCAAGCGGTTTTGGGTAATTTGGAAATGTGATTTTCGTTGGTTTTTTAAAAGATAATGGAAAGAAATGATTTGTTAAATCTAATTGGTTTTAAAAGACGATGGAAAAAATTATATTTGGATTAAATCAATTTTGGAGATAGATATTGATACTGTTGATTTGTAGTTTGATGCTCTGTTATTGTTGTGTCGATGCTATTGATTTTATCTGCTTTGGTAGAGCGTTGACGTTTTCTATTGAGTTGTTGTTGAGATGGAGATGAGTTGTTGTTATTGAGTTGGAGATGAGTTGTTGTTATTGTAAGACCTCGGTTTCGCACGCACGTCATTTTAATTACATTTTAGAGTATTGGAAAAATTCGTAGAAATTTTTTTAATTAAAAATTCAAATCAAAAGTTTAGGGACAAAAATTGAAAATTTAGAAACATTAAATTTAAACTTGAGGTTCAAATTGACAAAAGAGGAAAAAAAAAAAAAAAAAAAAAAAAAAAAAAATATATATATATATATATATATATATATAAAATAATAATAAATAAATTTAGGGTGAAATTATAATTTCTAAAACTTGTAAAAAAACAAAATTGATTAAAATGAAGATTTTAAGGAGAAGAGGGGAGGAAAGAGCAATTAGACAAAAATTATTTATATATATATATATACATAACCAAATTATGGGCGGTGCCGTGAAATTCAGCCGGAGACAAAGGGAAGCGGAAAGTGGCGACGTGGCGTAAAGGGAACAAAACATATACACTATTATCATGCATATATATATATATATATATATATATATATATATATATATATATGTATATGCGTGAAATTCAGTAGGAGAGCACCTCAAAAGAAGAAATCGAAAAAAAAAAAAAAAAACCGAGAGGAAGAGGAGAAGGTTCGGGATGGTGAGTTCGCCAGTGATGGGGTGCAGTCCGGCGTGGGTGGTGGCCCTCCATTCGGTCAGATTTGTGTATGTGTGTAGTTATCCGTCGTTCAAACCGTCATGCAACCGGAGGTGGGTGTGCGCTGTTCCGTTCCGACGTAGTGTGTATAGATGCTCTGTTTTTTTTTAGTACCGATCGTGTGTTGGTGTGTATGGTTGTGCATGTGGGTCGCATATGGGTATGAGATCAGGTTGTGGACGTGTTCCGTGCGGTCAGATGAGGGTGTCGGGGTGGTCGCCGTTATCGCCGGCGGTGAGTTAGAGAGAGAAAGTTGTGCGTGTGGGTGTGTGTCTGCTGTGCGTGTGATACTGAGTATTATGGTTGCTGTATGTGTGTGTTCCGAACGTCGTGTACGACCGTGTAGGTGTGAAGGGGGCAGCGTAAGTTGGCCGTCAACGATGGTGGCGGTAGTTTTGTGGGTAGGTGCGTTTGGTGATAGGGTGGCCGGTGGTGGTTGGTGATCGGTAGTAGGGGGATGAAGTAGGGCCGGCGGTGAGGGTGTCGAGTCGTGGGAAGCCTCCAGTGGGTTAGGTAGTAATAGTAGAGAGAGAGAGAGGTGACCGGCGGCATCAAAACGGGGAACGGAACTGGTAAAGGCAAGCAGAAAAGAAAGAAACAGAGAAAAGAAGAAAAAGGGGAAGAAAAAGAAGAAAAAAAAATACATGAACCACCCCAGTAGAATCTAAAAACCCAATTCGTGGCTGGCGGGGGTTTCGGAACCAGGAAAATTTTAAATCAGGTATTATTTTTGTTAAATTAAATTGTTGGTATTAAAAGTTTCATAATCATAGAAGGAATTTCAAAACCATATTGATATTTTGTTAATCGTCAATCTAAACAAATTAGTAGGGGTGAATATCAATGTAACGAAATGGATAAAATGATAATTTTTCATAATAAAATCTGAAAAATAGGGTTTACATTGCATGTTGGGTTATTTAAAATAAAATATTAATTTAGACCCTATCGCTATTAGGTTTGTAGGCGCCAGCGTCCTAGTAGGATTTGAACGGTAATAGTTTTTCAGCGCGGGAATCAAGGTGAGTGTACTGTCTTCTTACCAAATTATTTTTTCTATGTATATACATGATGAAATATGTGTTTACTTAAATTGTATAAATTTATAAATGATATGGATCAAGCAGGATTTGGGTGAGTTGGTAAACTGGGTTTTTGGGCGATTTCGATGGTTTCCAAAATGAAATTGAAATTGAATTTTTGTTGAATTTGGTAAAATCAGACGGTGTTTTTAAAAGGAAATAGAAAACATCTGTTTTCCTAAAAATGTCTGGTTTTCAAAAGGAAAATAAAGGGTGGAAAAGGAGTTTTGAAAGAATCTGACGTTTTTTCTAAAAAGAAAAGTGTGAAATATGCTTTTGGACTTAAAAGTTGGTTTTGAGGAAAAGAGATAGATGCGGTGATTTGACGATATTTATTGACTTGTGATTCGATGATGTTGTAGTTGATTTGACGATGCCCTAGTATTTATCTATTTCGGTAGAGTGAGATTATCCGCCTCGGCGGAGTGATGTTATCCGCTACGGCGGAGTAATGTTTATCTGCTTCGGCAGAGTGATGTTAGACGTTTATACTGCGCAGTGATTATCCATTTCGGCGGAGTGATGGGTGTTCATAGGAAGGCATATCCTACGGATGGTACGGTACCGTTGTAAACTCCCGATCGTGAGGTTAAAACGATCACTATGGCTGACCAGTGTGTGTGTGTTGGAGGTGTGTGTTTGAGATTGGTGCTTGAGATGTGGTGTTTTACGTATATTGGTTGATTTAATATTATTTATTATGATGATTGGTATGATTTTATACTGGATGGATTTAGATGGAAGTTATCTCTATCACTTTATTTTCATTGCTTATATGCTTATGCTTGATCCATACTTAATTGTGGAAATATGTAGAATGTATTAATATTTTAAAAATGTTTTACTAAGAAGACAATACAGTCGCAGGTGCAGCAGCTAGGAGTCGGTCCCCTACTGGCACTAGGTAGAGCTACGTGATGGAGTCATATAGGCGATTGAGAGAAACTGTCAAAGGCGAACCTATAAAAGGTTCATGGATAAATACTTTTAGTTAATAAAATTTCGAGACAGGTGTGTCCCCTATAGTAGATATTTGTATTATACAGTAGGTGTATATTGTCATTCGTTTGGTTATTTGGATATTGGTGATATCATGTTATAGTAACGCCCGCCTTGGGATGACGGGTGTCCGGGACGGGTTGTGACAGTTATGGTGGTGAGGTGGAGATTGGTGGTGGGTATTCACCCGCTTGGCATAGTCCAGCAGAGCGGTGTTTCACCCGTCTGGCATAGTCCAGCGGAGCGTTGTTTCACCAGTCTAGCTTAGTCCAGTGGAGCGTTGTTTCACCCATCTGGCACAGTCCAGGGGAGCGTTGTTATATCCCGCTAGGAAGGCATATCCTACGGGATACGGTACCGTTACAACTCCCGATCGTGAGGTTAAAACGATCACGTGGCTAGCCGAGGTATGGGGGTGGTGTGATGTGGTGTGGTGTGGTGAGATGTGATGTTTTGTCGTATTTGATGTTTTGTTATATGTGGTGATGTCATGTTTTATTATATCGTCTTTGGTGATTTATCATATTATCTTATACTGATGGTTTGGACGGTTTTCATATATTTGATATATATTTATAGATGATGATTTCTGAATGGTAGGAAGAAAGAGTTTTCTCGTGGTACATAATTTTTATACTATTGTTCAAAATGTGTTGTTTATACGCGATACGCTTGATCCATTTAAATGTTGTATTAGTTAGAATGTATTATTATTATGTTAAAAATGATTTTTACTAAGAAGGTAGTACACTCGCAGGTGGAATAGCTAGGAGTCGGTCCCCTACTAGTGCTAGATAGAGTCATATGATAGAGTCGAGTGTAAGTTTTGAGACGAGCTGTCTGAGATGAATCTGTAAGAGGTTCATGGTTTTTATTTTGGTTGTTTCATATATTTGGGGATGGGTATGTCCCTATAGTAGATAAATTGTATGTGGATATTTATATTTTGGTGTTATATAGTTGGTATGTATATTGTTGTTCTGTGTGTTGGTTTAGCGTTCAGGTGGAGTCGTGTTGTCGTCACGCTGGCCCTAGGATGACGGGTGTCCGGGACGGGTCATAATATTTATACTGGTTCATCAAACTATTCTTGACTAATCCAGTCCCCCGAGCTTCTCGGAGAGTCATACTCACTAGTCACTATAATCCCTTTAATCAGGTAGGAAACCAAACCCTTACAAATTATTTTTTCCGCAGGCTCAGAATCAACCTTTACAATTCCTTTTTACAAGCTAAGGAATAACTCTATCTTTTTCTCAAACTAAATATTAACCTAATTCTTTTATACTTAGGCTAAGAATTAAACCTCACACAAAAACACTCCAAGTATCATTTTATTCGGTAAAGATTGAACCGTTACAAATTTACTCAAAAATAATTTTAGTCAGGAAGAATTACCCCTAATCTTTTTGTACTCTAGGCAAATATTAAAACCCCAATCTCTTTACCGTAAGAGATTGAAACCCAAGGTTATCCCTGATTAGACACTATCAATAGTATCTAATCCGACACACAACTCACCAATTACAAAATTGATAAGTTCTTTTTCCCATTTGGAGCTTCTACCACCTCAGATTAATTTGAACTTAATTAACGTCCCGGTACTAGTGATAGAAAAACAATGAGAATTTCAAAAATCTGATTTTAAATAAAAACGGGTAGCACACAATTTAACACGTAATCAAATTTTCATAAGAAATCGTTTCAGAATAATTTCAAGAAATTTTACAGTTCAGGAAAACGAGTTCAAATATCATAATTCCAAGTAGAAGATAATGATATCAAACAACAATTAATAGTAAAGAGCTTGGAATGATCTTACAAGGAATCCACCAAATAAATAAAGTATAATTAGCAATGAAACTTCAAATCAGCAGCAACAATAATTCACACCAAATATTCTCAAGAACAATTCTCAAGAATAGTCTTACAATGCACTCAGTATAAATTCAGAGTGATCACTCTCAGAAAGCTCAAGAACTTAATAGCTCTTAAAATTCAATTGATTGGGATTAATTGAAGCCTAAAAAATACAGGTCTATTTATAGGGAATTAGAAAAAACCCTTCAACGGTTAGTTCCCATATATCATGACAAATTATTACTCTAATAGACCCCTTATATCATTATGACTTAATCCTAGTATAATTTACTTAATTATAACTTTTAAAATGTTCAATTAAATCCCTCAAGCATTTTCTCAAACTTAATTAGATAGGATAGAAAGAAGTACATGAACTAAATTGAGAAATAATCAAAATACATGAACCATATCTATAGGAATATCAAAATATCAACCATATATCTTAAATTCCATCAGATCCCTAAGATAACTCCCAGATTCTAACCAAAAAATCGTTAGTAATTGTTACTTTTTGGATCAAAACTATGAAATTATCAAATCCTGAAATCGACCGTTGGTTGACCGACCAGAAGGCGTAGGTCAACCGCCCAATTCATGATGTAGCCCAAACCAAAAACTCTTCGCCCATAGGTCGACCTCTACTTCTTCTTCTGTCAACCGGACGATTCAGAGAGTTTCTTAGGTCGACCTCTCAACTTTGGTCTGTCGACCTAACAATTCAGAGAGTTTTACTTTTGGCCATAGGTCGACCTAGCTGTCGACCTATCGATTCAGAGGTTGAATCGTTTCTCCAGCCCATTCTCATCGGTTGATTGATCCATGTTGGTCGGTTGATCGATCCTGCTGAAACTTATCTCCTTAATTCATTTTTAACTCATATCTTCGACGTTTTTACCCCTTTAACCGATTTCTTTTCTCGGTTAACTTAATTAACTCGTTAAATTAATTTTCATGTCTAATCTTTCTTAAATCATTATTTCTTCTGCAATTTCACATAGGAGCAAATATGTTTAACTAATTAGGATCTTATAAAAAACATACATAATCATAAAAATATTTTTGTGTCGTGTGTGATTCTAATCGGGATACATTAAGAGTAATGAGTTATTTTTTCCTAGATTCTTCAAAGTCTTCAGTCTCTTAACGTTCATCATCTTTGTCGGTCTCTTTAGTATTCATTTATCATCCATCTCAACTTCTTCAAGATAATATCTTCAATGGAACTTATAAACTGAAACACTCAACAAATCCGTTAGTTCCACAAAAAATATCAACATTTAACTGTCTATCAAAATCTTAGGATCAACAAAACGCGTTTCTTGTTTTTGTTCTCATAAATTAAAAGGAACAATTTCAGGATAATGGTCGTTACCAAACATGTGTATTCTTGAAATATTCCAGAACGGAAATAGAATTCTCGTGAAACAAAAAATTGAAAATACTAACCAAACGCCACCTAAATGTTTCTTATAAAGATTTAAAAGAAACACATGTAACCCTTTCGTTTGAGTTTGGCGTTAATTTGACCTAATAGCTAATCGAAGACTAAATTTCAAAGTTAAATGTGTTTCTTTCGAAAAATAACTAATTGGACACCCCAAGATGTAGGGGTGGTCATGGTCAGGACCGAGGAGGGTTCGGGCGAGGTTTTAATTAAAGTATTATAAAAAAGGATTGTTTAATTAGACATCAAATTCTATACTTGATATTTGAATGGGCCTCAAACACTTCAGCCCATAACATTTAACACCCAAGCAATTAGTTGCATTTTAAGAAAACCCCATTTCTACATGCACAAGACTCACGCGCGGCTTGGGATTGCTCTTGCTATTTAGGTATTTTTGTAAAATAGCATCAAGTTAAATAATGCAAATCCAAGCAATTAAACCTTTGAAGCTATGAAAATGGAAGATTTTGAAACTGCTATTACCATATTCCATGCCATAAATCGCAAAGGAGGTGCAGGCGAAGGTGAGGTCGGTGATAGGAAAAGCCCTAAATCGCGAAACCCATTTCCACGTCGGCGACGAATCGGCGGCGACGACAGCAACTTCAGTGACATGAGCAACTTCGGCCACGACGGCAGCAACTTCGGCGACGGCAACAGATTGAACGGCGGGCGTGGTTGAGTAGCAACCCAAGAGTTACAGGTTTCGATCTTTAATCACCATCCATGTTTCAAGAGTTGTTTCGAATTTTGAAAAATTAGGAACATAAAACAAAGACCATTTCTCGATTTTTGCTTTTGCTACTGGTTGGATTATTTTTTTGAAATCATGAACACCATCTTCTTCATTATTAGTCCATATAGATATTGACAGTGTTTATATTGGTTTCTCCTGTTTTTAGAATAAATCACTAGAATCATTGAGATTAATTTAGTTACAGTATTTTGTTAGTTTGTGGAGCTTGATTATCAGAATATTTAAATAAGTTCTTCGGCCAAGATATAGCTATCCGTAGCGGAATTGATTCTGCAAACAGAATTAGATATGAAAGTTGCATTTTAATTGTGCAATTCTAGAGAGAGAGTCGTTGGTCTTGCATTTATAGAGAGAGAAACATCTAATGCAAGGCCCACTGTAGAATTTGTTCTTCAAATTTAGAATTTGTCCTTCTAATTTATTTTCCACATTCTTTGATATGGAGCCATGTGAGGAATGACAAGAGTCCAGCAGAATTGATAGCAACACTCGCAGTTATACATTGTTGAATATTACTGGGGTCAATTCTTGATTTCGCACATAATTACTTTGTTGAATATTACTATACAGCTATATTTGGACTGAATATTTCTATACAGTTATAATTGGTTGAATATTGATATACAATTATAATTGGGTTAAATATTACAATACAGTTATAATTGGACTGAATATTAATATAAAATTATAATTGGTTGAATATTGACGTACAGTTATAATTGCGGTAAATATGACTATACACTTATAATTGGATTGAACATTACTATACAGTAATAATTGGTTCAATAGTTGATGTACAGTTATAATTGGGTTGAATATTAATATACAGTTACAATTGGTTGATTTTTTTATTATACAACACGAAATGTTGAGCAACCGTTTCATAGCTAAATATTATGTCTACAACCTTTCATGTTTGAGTGTACATCTAAAATTGTTTGAACAGACGAGATGCCTGTTGGAGAAAGTAGCGGAGATGCAACTAGAACTAATACTGATTACTACAGCGAAAATACAGGGAGTGACGAAGATGAAAATTTATTGATACTGTACCGCTCAAATAAGTCGACAACAATGTCTGCTGATTGGAGGTGTTTAATTCGTGAGGTAGGGCAAGTTTTTAAAGATAGGGCTAATGATTTTAGGGATTGTTTGATAAAGTATTCCATTGAAATTGGATTCAAATTTGATTACCATAAGAACAAACCATCTCGTGTTGTAGCATATTGCGCATATAAGATTGAGCGAGGATGTGAATGGTTCGTACGTGCGAGCATTGATAGTAAGAATGGATTTTTTACATCAAAAAAATAAACAATATTCATACGTGTGCCGCTGCAGTTAGAACCAGGCAAAATGGTAGAATTAATTCCAAAATTGTGTCGAGTTGTATAAAAAACACGCTAAAGGTTCAACCACTAAAACGCCCTATTGACGTCGTCAAAGAATTTAAAAATAATTATGGGTTGGACATAAGTTATCACCATGCATGGTGGGGGGTTGAAAAGGCTAGAGAAGATATTTTTGGGGATTATCGTAGTGGATACGACGAGTTGAGATGGTACAAAGAAGTGTGCATGGAGACAAACTCGGGAACCTGTTTTGAAATTGAATATGATATGAGTACTGGTTGTTTTAACCGACTTTTTGTTTCATTTGGTGCTAGCATAGCAGGGTTTAAATATGTACGACCTCTATTATTTCTCGACTGAACGTTTCTGAAAGCAAAGTATAAAGGTACGTTGCTTGGCGCGACCGGCAAAGACGGGAATAACGGTAAGCAGGGGTAAAAAATCTAGTTGTTTTTTGACGTGCTAATCAATTTGTCGTTGTTGTATACGATGTAATATTCTTGTTATACAACGAAAAACAATTATTACTGTTAATTTAGTAATAATATTTGATGTACATTAAATATTTCATATTGAATAATTAGACTTTTGTCATTTTCTGACAGGTATATATCCACTGGCTTTTGGAATCGTTGACTCAGAAACGAAAGTCCACTGGGAATGGTTTCTAAAACAACTAGTTAATGTTATACTACCGGAACGAGTAATGACATTTGTATCTGATCGACATGCTGGGTTAATAAAAGCTGTAAAAAAGGTATTCCCAGATGCATACCATTCATTTTGTTTGAACCACTTAACAATGAATTTGAAGGAAAAAATTGGAGCTCGTTTACTAGTGGTAAAACAATGGTTGTTGTGGTTGTTACGTGAGTGTTACAAAGCAAAAACGGAGTTCGACTTTTACACACTATTGGCATATCTAAAAATAGAGGGATCCAAGTATATTTCTGATTGGGTTGATAATTTGCCTAGAGAGAATTGAACAAATGAGTTCTTCAAAGGTCGAAGATACAGTGAATTGACATCCAACGCCGTAGAGTCATTCAATGGATGGATTGTTAAAGTTAGACACCTGCCAATTCACAAAGTTGTCGATCGAATTCGTTTTGACTTAATGGAACAACGGACAAAACGATGTAACATGGCCTCGGGGGTAAACAATATTCTGTGTGAGATAATCGAGAAACAAATGCTAAAAAGATTGGAAGAATGCAAGACATGGGTATTGCGTGAATCTGTGAATGGAGTTTTCGAGGTTCAATCGGACCCTTCTGTACTCGTGGACCTAAATAACCAAACGTGTTCTTGTTTTGATTGGAGGGACAACGGGATACCGTGTGCACATGCTTGCGTTGCTATTACAAAGATCGGTGGAGATTTGAACTCATATGTGGAGGATTACTTCCACATGTCCTTTTACCGTTTAAGTTACGATGATGGAATTTTTGCTGTGCCAACTGCGGGGAAGAAAGAGACGAAACAAAAAGATATTGTAATACTACCACCAGTTACCAAACGACCTAGGGGACGACTAAAGAAAACGAGGATCCCATCAAAGGGAGAATTCAAGAAATGAACATTGAAGTGCGGTCGCTGCGGTGGGAAAAGACACAATAGGAAAACATACAAAGAACCCATATGAGATGACATCATTTATTAGACTTTCATTATTTTTTGGAGCAACAGTTTCTATTTATTTTTGAAAAATTCAACATTCGTGTGGATGTTTTCATGACTAGAATCGTTTTATCAATTGGTTTTCATTTTTTATAGTTTGTTATGCTAATTTTATGTTTTGGTTATATTCTTGCGCCAAGTAAAAAAAAATGGTGACAAAAAAAAATCGATTATTTTAACCAAATTACGTAATATTTTAATAAAGATGATTTAAATGATTAAAAGACACGATTATTCGGCGGATACAATGATTTATTAAGCAAATAAAAAACAAGGAGTAATAGATGAATATTACTTCGCAATAATATCTTATTGTAGTGGAATAATTAATACACAATAATTTTTTATTCAACTCAAATTTCGGAAGATCCGGTAGCTAGATGTGTATCCACAGAGTACGATATGTATATGACTTCACAGTAATTTTTATTGTAGTGAAATAATTAATACACAGTAATTTAGGTCCATGCGGTTTCTAAAAAGATCAATACCTTTCTCATCTGAATTATTACCAACTAACCTGATTTCTCATTTGAATTATTACCAACTAACCTGAGCCCCCTCCACTGGTTGAAAAATATTATAAGCTCACAACAATTGCTGCGAATATTAATTTACAGTACTTTTTATTGCACCGGCATAATTAGTTCACAGTAAGTTTTAATAGAACAAACAATTGTGTCCGATAACATTATTCGTCTTTGACATTTCATGCACGAACTTGATTACGAAACAAGAGATACACACACGCATCGAGATTAGTCATGAACCACATCCATCATAAAAAAGTCAAACGTCAAACGAGTGTAGAAACAAGTAAATCATTTAATCAAAATAAAATAAAAAATAAATAAAATTGTACACGAACCCAACACGCTCAACTGCTCTGCGCATAAAATGAATCAAAAGCCCAACAACCATGTTTGTCATTTATTATGTCCTTGATAAGATCCGCCATTTCCACCATTGCTATTCTGGTTTTGCATTCACGGTTGACGTTCGCTCGTTGCCCAAGGACGAACTGCCTCATTATATAGGTAACAATTACTCTACAGTCAGGTCTGGCAAAAAAAAACATACAAATTTCTATTATAAATATCGCATATTCTTACAAGCCTAATTCAAATCAAAATCCACATTTACCGATCAACCCTTTGCTGACGCGTGTCATAAACAGGCTCCAAAGTTATTGATCGTTCTTGTGTAGAAGCGCTTGACGAAGTCGCATACCGGGTAAAATAACTGTTAATATAATCTACCTATATTTTGCAAACAATGAAATCACCAGTTAAAATTAAACAAATAATAACATTAAATTAATGTACGAGAGTGTAATTGGCATGTAGGATTATTATTGTAAACTCATAATCAATTAATTCGTAAAATATCTAAAAAATTACTATAAGTTTGGCGTTCTCAAAATGCGGATCATGTGAATTAAGACTATATAGCGAGTTGTAGTAATTTAAAGTCCCATGCTCCATCTCGAAAGCAAGTAATGTCCAGTGCGACGGTGAAGATTTTCTCCCAGGAGTGTTTATTGGGAACATTATTGTCTCGTATTTCCCAGCAACACCTATATTGAATTGTTTGTCCATTTGTCCCCGAATGATTGTCTCTCTATTCTCTTTAACATAAGTCTATCATCAAAATCAACACAAATTTTAATATGCATTAAAAGACTAGAAATACAAATGCACCAAAATATACGTTAATCAAACACCGTAGCAAATGAAGTTACCCAAGAAAGACTAGGCATAACAAACACGCTATGGGGAGCATCAACATTTGAACTGCCATTAAAAATTTCAATTTGGCAATGGTGTATTATCTCGGCAAACATATCTATCACCTACAAAAGAACGAGACCACAAAAAATCAAGTTTGTATTCATTTAAATACACGACATCCAATATATTTTCTTACTCTACTAGATAATTGTTCTCCTTTTAGGAGATCGATTATGTCACCGAAACGGACGCCAAGGAAGCCATCCAATCCAATTCATACAAGGTCACTGCAAGTCGAAAAATTAAGTAAAAAACTTATTAGTGAATCTAAAAAAAAAGTACAAATTGATTCGAAGTAAATATAACGAATACATACGCATCATCATGTGTTTCATGTATGGATTTTATTTTATCCCAATTACTTTCGTCTAGTAATTTGGCCACCGCGCATCTTTTTTTGTTTGGGAGTTGTTCTGGTTTCCTTCTAGTCATTCGATGTATCAACGAGATCTCGTCCACATCAATCACTACCTGAACACACTCTTTTTTACTTCGTTTTTTAACCCTCTCATACACGTAATTTGACTTTCGAGCGGGTTTTCTTTTTCGCCGTTTAATCTCCCTTACCATAGGAGTTTGCAGTTCGGCATGTTCAAGAGTTTTAGAAATTGGAGATGAAGCTAATTCGGCAACGGATTTTTTGTCGCGTAATTGTTCCGCATCAATGATGGTAGTCCGTTCCTCCAAATCATCTATTTGTTTCATCAACGATGTTATCAACTCGTCACGAGTTTTCAGCTCAGATCGAAGATGGACATTCTCCACAACCAACTCACTATTTTGATTCAATGCATAATCCAATTGCTTCTTGATTTCAGTGACCTCGTCCGGGGGTTGTTGCTCGGGGAGAGGTAAGCCAGCTGATGTTGCTGGTGGTTGGGCCCCGAATACATACAACTCTTCCATAGTTGATGGAATCAGATCGTCAGAGATTATCTAAAAACAGTAGAACACGCAATTTAAATTAACAATCTTATAAAACACATAATTATTGATTCACAGTAAAAGAAACTGTGCAGTAACATTCTTCTATAAAACGAAGCCAACAAAATTAATCAAAATCATTCTATTAATTGAATATAACTACTACTCCTAGTTTCCTCTTACTTGTAGAATACACTTTCCTTAGGTAGCTTATAAATTGCTAGCATATAAAATCTCAAAATTCAACTGTAAAACAACAGTAACAGTAATAATAAACAAAAGAACGGAAAAAGCTGAATACATAACAAAAACAAAGACGATCACAATATTCTATAAAAGGAAGATCGATATAATCAATCGTTTACTCAAAAAAAATTTAATTGTTATTCAGTCCTATTAACACCCCCACAAAACATGCTCAAGCGCATGATGGAATACTATTAATAGTCAATTTTCAGTAACATTCTTATAAATGATACAACACATGTAACTATTGCTATGCAGTAAAATTCTTATAAATTAAACCACCACCCCTTTAATGACATACATATAATATTTTCAAGGATACACTTCGCACTAACCTGATCTTCACTTAGTTCATTCACCCCATGCAACACGTTTTTTACAGAAGATAAATTCCAACGGGTGAATCGAGGAATACCGATCCAATTGATATCACCGCCCACCGGCACAGCTTCGTGATTGTAGTCTGGATCTAACAAGGTCGAACGCTCGCAAAACATATATTACGAGTAATAACATATAGAAATTAGGAAACATTATTATATCAACAAACAAGAATATATACAACATTTGTCATTGCACCTACAAACAACTTACCAATATAGCGATGATGCAGCCACGAATTGCGTACGGTTTGTCAATGTTATTAAAGATAGAATCATTTACCCCATTCGCAATAGCATCAGCCCATGTGTATTCAGACATTGCATGCAAGTCCTCTACCATTTGCACAAACGACCATCCAATATTTGTACCAGTCGTTGCAAAAAAACAAGTCACAAAAGCGTATAAACACATCAACCTTACGACATCCTCAACGTCATCGTGATCGATCCAATCAATAATCATGTCGATCGTCTGTAATATCACTCTCGTTGAGACTTGGTCCACTCCAGCAAAACGTCGTTGAACAAATGGACTCATAATCTTCCTCGCATACGTGTGTTCAATAGCTTTGGTCCCATTTTTAATCCCAAAGAATAACGATACATCTCTCGAACTCAAAGAAATACTTTTGTCGCCAAACACAAAAGCTTTCCTACCTTTGCCAAATACACATTTGCAAGAAGACAATAAAACAATGTTCAGAAAATTATAGTTAGACAATAAACATCATTGAAACGGATTTTCATCGATATGATAAGTAACAATTTTTACCGATTATAATACTTCAACAGCGCAAAGATGTCCTGGTCATTTTTAGTGCATTGTTGGACCACGACATTGCCATCAACGAATGCCTTAAAGAAAGGCCAAAGCGGAGTGGACAACATCACATCAATATGGGCAGGACAAAACTTCCTTCGATTTTTTTCCATTAAATCACAGAAGCTACGTAAATTACATCGATACTGTTTACCCCTAAATTGATTATGGGATATTGGATCGCTGTCGGATGCACCCGCCATTACCTGAGAAACAATTCCGGTGTCGGACAAAAATTCAACATCTAAACATTAACAATGTAGAAGACGAAGGGTATAATTCAAAAACAAGTATTTAATTGTTGAATTTTGCTTCACAATTTCAATCTCTATTAACCAAACATCAATTTTTACTACACATTAACTACACATTAATTTTTACACCACAGTAACGATTGATCAATAACCACAAATCAACAACGAAAAAGTCTCAAATTGTATATCTAAAACAAGTCTTCAATTCGTGTTTTTTGATACACATTAATAATCTATATAAATCAAACATATTTTTTTTTATATACACTAATTATATATCAATTATTACACCACAGTAACAATTCGATCAAAATCCCACATGAACAGTGAAACGTAACAAATTGTTAATCCAAAACAAGTTTTTTAATTCGTGATTTTTGCTACACAGTAAACTACCTCAAGATTGGTGGCTACACAATAACTATTCAAACAATTTGCTATTGGAAACAAAAATTGATAACAAGAATAATGGCCATCTTTATTTGTGATGAAACCAAAAGCGAAATTCAAGAACACAATTGCATATATGTGATTTTGCTACACATCAACAATTTAACAACCCAATCAGTAAATATTTCAAGAACTCAAGCACCAACACCCAAAATATCAACAATGCAAGGGGAGATAGATTTTTTGCCTTACATTAACATTCATCATAACTCAAAATTCAAGAACACAACAGCAACATATAATTTTTACTGCACATTAACCATCTCAAACACCACAAATATGAACAGTGCAAGGGGGGAAAATGAATTTTTGCTATGCATTAACATTCATGACAACCCAAAGTCAATAACACAACAACCAATATATAAATATTAATGTGCATTCACCATCTCAACACCAAAATTTGGATTCTGATTTCTCCACATTCCTAACCCTAATTTTAAATTAAACTCCAATCAACAAGCAAGCTAGAATCAAAATTTTGGTGTTGAGATGGCCGAAATATGAACAATGCAAGGGGGAAATGGATTTTTGCTATGCATTAACATTCCTAACAACCCAAATTCAAGAACACAACAAACAACATATGATTGTTACTGTGCATTCAACATCTCAACACCAAGCTAGATTTGGACTGCTCAGTGTTCGCATCACCCAAACCCTAGACAATCAAACAACTTTAATTGAGATGAAACTTACAGAAATGAAAACCGACGGCTTCAAATTGATGGCGACGGTGGCTGGAATTGAACGACGACGACCCTTGAATGGCGATGAGTAGGTGAGAGCGAGCTACTATTACGGCGACGATGTACTACCAACGTGTCGACGACGGCTACGGTAGGTGACGGCAACGGCAACGGTAGGCGGTGACGGATGAATCTGGTGTGTGACACAGACAATGCGCCGTGATTACTTAGATAAGCGGCGAACGGCTGGGGAGAAAATTGGGGTTTGCGATTTTTTTGGGGAAGAAGGTGAATATCAACTTTCTATAGCAAGATTCTGAGCATGAATCAGAGGATGGAAGGTTCGAATATGGAATTTTGAGAAAGAACACTTACCATATAGCTTCACCATTCACGCGCTTCCTCCTACGAGTTCACTGCACGGAATGAACATGGGTTTTGTGTTAAATAAAAGATATGGATGGAGATATGTATAATATATTAGTTGGCCTTGGGGCCCATTTTAAAATCCCCTATAAAAAAATACTAGACCCTAGTCCAACCTGACACTAAAATTTTTAGCCTTACTCAAGACCGGCCCTAAATTTGATCGGCCCTAAAAATCGAAGCCCAAGCCCTACTCGTAGGCTTAAAACTAAAGCTCAAACCCTAAAAAAATAAGGTCGGGCTGGGCGGGCCCCCTGGGCCTATGACCACCCCTGCTAAGATATGTCTAGGTGGTCCTTATATAGTTTTGAAATAACACGTTTAACTTTGAGATTTGGGTTTGATATCAATTTAGCCCAATAGCTAACTAACCATTAAAATCAGACAGAAATTCATATGCAATGCACATGTAATTTTTTTTTTTTTTTTTAAATTTTGATATAATTGACACAAAAATATTCTCATTAAAAAATCATATGTTGAGCAAGACCCATTTTTCCTAAAAAATTATTAAAAACATTTTTAATTTTGCAGGATTGAAACAAATGTGAAATTTGAAATACTAAATGTACAATTTAACAAAACTCAAGTTCCATATAGACACCCACTCCAAACTTTAGGGACAAAAATATAATCTCCCTAGTAAATATTAGTTTTTCAATTTAGTATAAATAAAAGGTGTTTATGTGGCAAGTCCTTCATCTTACCTTTAATTCCTATATGTAATTGCAACTTGTATTTTAATCTGATGCGTTAAAAAAAGACAGAATGCTTAATACACGCATTACACTCTCGTAATTACATGTATCTAATTTGTGTGTAAAATATTTATTAGATGTAACAAATATTACACAAGTAATAATTATATGTTATTTGTAATTTGTAATTAATATTACACAGGTACATGTAACTAATATTACATAAGCGTGTGAATATGCAAGACTAATACACAAGTAAAAATGAATTTAAGAGACTAAATCAAAACTTATGTTTTAAATAAAACTAATAACAGATAAGACCTGCTATTTGGGACTAATCACCAGTTATCCCTAAATAAACAACAACAATAACAACAAAGTCTTTGCCCCACTTAAGTGGGGTCGACTACATGAATCCGTTTACGCCATAATGAACGATCAATGGTCATCCCTTCAGTTAGGTTCAATGTCATCAAATCAGTTCTAATAGTCTCGTCCCAAGTCTTTATAGGTCTACCTCTCCCTCTAGTCACCCCCCGTACTTGAACTAAATTGCATTTTCTCACTGGTGTTTCTATAGGTCTTCTATGCACATGTCCAAACTACCGTAAACGATTTTCTCTCATCTTCTCTTCGATGGGTGTTATTCATAAATTCTTTCTAATAGTTTCATTTTTAATTTTATCCATTCTCGTCTTCCCACTCATCCACCATAACATCCTCATTTCTGTTGCACTAATTTTAATAGTGAAGGGGGGAAGTAATATTAAGTCAACATTTAAGGGAGTAAAATGTAATTTCGTGTTTAAATTTGATTGGGCCTTAATTTATGGGCAGGCCCAATAAAAACCTCTACACACCATGCTTTCCCCTACTCTCCAAAAAACCTCTTCACTAGGTCTCTCTCTCGTCGCCGACGGTGATCTCCATCTCCGACGATAAACCAGCGAAAGAGCCATGGGGAAGAAGGCGAAGAGCTCAAGGAAAGGAAAGAAGGCATGGAGAGCGAACATAAGCACGGAGGACATAGAGGATTACTACGAGAAGTCGACCAAAGATGCTCTCTCCGGCGGTTCTCTCACCGCCGTCCCGAGCGAGTCCCTCTTCTTCGTCGATAAATCGAAAGGTGATTTTCGTCTCCTCTTTAATCATCATACGGAGCTTCAGTTTTTTTTCGCTCGCTTTTGTTGCCTAGAGAGATTTGTACTGATTTTGTAAAAATTAGTATAAATTTGGTTCAAGTATTGATCTCCAGTCGTTGCGTGGGTGAATTTTGTGTGAAGTCGTGTCTGATTTAGAATATCCGTTTCATATATGTTCCAGCCTCGATTAGGTTTGACGCAGAGCATAATTATGGAGTTATTGAACTGTATGAGTGAATTATTTGCTAAATCTTTGAAGCGTTTGCTTTTATTTTTGTCAATTTTATCGAAACCAAGCTTCCTTGTAGTTTTTTAGGGTTTATAGCATAGTGTGAGAATGTGAAAGAGATGGTTTTGTTGGATTTATCCCACATCAAATGTGGAAGGGGCTGTGTGACTAATGGTCATGTTATAAGTGGTAGGAAAAGCCAATGTGATAGCTTTTGGGGTTGAGAGAGGCCAAGACCAACCTATACTGGTATTCTGGTATGAGAGCTCAGGTTACAATAACTCTCGCCTAATGTGATAGCTTTTGGGATTGAGAGAGACCAATAACTCTCTCTGGTCGAAGTTTAGCGGACTAAAGGCCCGATGTGTGAGGGAGAGATTGTTGGGTTTATCCCACCTCGGATGTGGAAGGAACTTGTGGTCAAGCTATAATACTAGTGAGGGAAAATCTCACCCCATGAGCTACCTTTTGGAGTTGAGAGAGGCCAAAGATTACCCCTGTCTTGTTCTTTTAGCAATTTTCTGTTAAGGGCAAGTGTGTTGAACTCTTACATCTTTCTCCATTTAGATCTATCTGTCAAGAGTAAGTGAATTGAACCCTTACATCTTTCTCCACTTAGATCTATCTGTCAAGAGTAAGTGAATTGAACCCTTACATTTTTCTCCATCTAGATCTATCTGTTAAGCGGAAGATCGACAAACACAGAGAAAAAGTGCTGCGCTGTGAGAGCTTGCTACAGAGGAACTCTTTTGTTGAACCAGTACCATCTTCAAAGCTGAAGAAACACATGAAAAAAAACAAAGAACTTCAAATTGCAAAGAATGATGCTCAAGACTGTAAAATGGTAAAATCATCATTGTAGAATGTAGTCGCGATTGATTTATTATTCTTTTATGATTGGTGATTCTATTATATTCTCCTGTAATCTTTAGGCTGATGGAATTCCTGATTCGGGCATGGTAGACATATGGGATTGTGAAGGTATCTTCCTTTCAAATTACGGAGCTTAATTTTCCTACATTATTCTGTAACGGGGCATCAAAGGTTAATGGGGATTTTTTTTTTGCAGATAAAAATACCATAAAAAACAAAAAGGTAAACTCAATTTTTATTTAAATATAAGTCTATTTATTTAAATATAAGTCTATAACTCTCTTGACGTGATTCTTATTTTCCTCTGCCGATGTGTTTGATTTTCCTCATTCCCTGTATCTAGCATACTACGCATGCATAGTGGTGTGCCTGTTGTTTCTTATCAAACGTGTTCATAGAGGAAAATTTCCGCTTTAATTGTGGCTTACGCCAAATCAATCCCCATTTTTTTTGCAGGGTTCCAAGCCGTCAATTATTCCTGCTGTTGAAGTTGAGCCTCCTGGATGCTCGTTTAATCCCGCCTTTGAAAGCCATCAAGTTTCTCTCTCTCTCTCTCTCTATATATATATATATGTATGTATGTATGTATGTATACACACACACGCACATACTGACACTATTTTCATATTTTGTCCTGTATACCTTTTTTTGAGGAGTAACTTATGGTTATATGTCATTTGCCTCAACTTAGGATTCTTTAGCTCGAGCTGTTGCAGATGAAATGCAGAAAGTTTACCGCAACGAGTTGGGGCCTGAGCCTGTCCCTTTAACTGTTACTGGAGAAGTTATTGGTGAAGAAGATGTAAGTATTTTAAGTCTCGTTCTTATATATATATGCATGACTTCATACTATATATGCCTAGCGGAATCCCACATTAAATTTTGTCTTCTCAGAAGTATTTCATTGATGCGGACAATGGGGATAGTGACGACGACGATGATGATAAGAATGACATGGGTGAGAAGGAAGATGCAGAACTTGAGAGAAGGTTCGTTTTATTTCTTTTAATGTTGGAGTGAAGAGTTCGCTATCATTGGAAATTGGTGAAAATCTACTCTATAAATTAGGACGGTTTTTAAAACGTTTTTCTGTTAATGGTTGGGATTGATTTGAGGGGAATGGATAGATGAGATTCAATGCTACCAAATGTCACCTTAATGATTCAAGTCTGTCATACACTTTCCGCCCGAGGTTTATAATTCTTGATCAACTATTTTGCAGGCCGGGAAAAACAAAAAGAGTAACCCGAGTCGAGCTCAACAAAAGGGCGAGGCGCAAAGAACAGTTAAAAGCAGAAGCAGAAGCAAAAAAGGTGGAGGGACTCTGCAAAGAGATTGACAGGTAAAAAACATGATAAATTTTTGCCTATACAAATACATGTTCTGATTAACAATATACTGCTTTCCGTTTTTACCTGTCTATTTTTTAAAATTATTATAACATCCTTGAAATAATTCATTTATCATTTTTGTATGATTGTTTTTTTTTTCTCTTTGTTTTTCAGTCCTTCGGTTAATATCAACTGCATTAAATCCATCCAGTTGATGTTAACGACACATTGAATTTGTATATGAAATCATAGTTAAAGTCAACTAAGATATTGATGCCAACTAAAAAATAGGGTTAATTGCTTTTTACCCCTTGTAATCTTCATGTTTCATTTTAACCCCTCTACATTATAAACCCACACATCACCCCTTCTACTCTTCACTAAAGAGAGAAACTAACATTTTATTGAAAAAACATGTAAAATGAATTCATTTACCTTTATTTTTCCAATTTCAATTTGATATTTAAAGGAAATAAACGAGAAAAATTAATGTTCTCTTTCTCTATCTCTGTTTCTCTCTCTATTACTACTTTTCTTTTCTTTTTTCAATAAAGGCAAAATAAAATGAAAAATTAAAACAAAGGGCAATTTTGTCCTTTTCATGTAAAAGTTAGATGAAGAATTTAATTTTCCCATTTTTAGGGACAAAATAAAACAAGATCAAAGGAACGCGCGGGGTGTGTGTGTGTGTGTTAAAGGCAATTAACCCTAAAATCTAAGTTCATGATAATTTTATTTATTTGTTTATTTTTTAACTTCGTGAGTTGTTATCTGGCCGCAGCATTCAGGATATAGTTAAAGAAATAGCTAAGGAGGATGAAGAGAGACATAATAGACATCTTCGCCGTGTTGTTGCTAAACAGGAAAGACTACAAGCTCGGCCGCCACGTTTGGGAAGGCACAAGTAAGTCATTCCTTTTAAAATTAAAAGCCATCTTTGTTTGCTGTTTGAAGGGAAACAATTAGGGCCCGTTTGGCTGCATATCGTTTTTTTCAAATAGCCGACTTAGGAATTGTAATATGTTAGCGTTCAATTGTAAAAATAAAAAAATAAAAAAAATCAAATTAGTTAGCTAATCATTTTGATTTTAGTTTAAATGTTATTTCCTCAAGTAAAATATTGCTAAAAAATTAAGTAAAACTAGAACAATTGTGTGTTTTCTTTGTTCAACCGGTCATACAATACTAAATTTGATTAAATCACGGGAAGTTATATGTTCACTCCCTAAAGTATGGGGTAGGTGTCTAAGTGGACCATAAGATTTTTTCAAATTTTACATTTAGTCCCTCAAGTTCCGCTTTGTTTCAATCCCGCAAAATAAAAAATGTTAATGATTTTTGATGAAAATGGGTCTTGCTCTGCAACTGACCTTCTAATGTGGATATTGTCATCATTTAATCACTCCACTAAATCTAATACGTTTTTCTCTAACCTTTCCTAACAGCGTTTCAGAGAGGAAAGTGGGAAAAACGTCTTAGGTTTAGTAAAATGATGAAATGACGAAATATCCCTATGACGAGGCCATGTATTAATTGCAACTCATTTTTTCATCCAAAATTATTAAAAACATTTTCAATTTTGTAGAATTGAAATAAATGTGGAACTTAAGACCCCATTTGGTTACTGTTTTTGTTCCTTGATTCCTGTTTCCCCTCCCAAAATTTTTAGATTAATGTATAGAAACGAGTTCAGTAAATATGTTTCTGTTCCTAAAAATTTGGGTGTAATTTGAGACTATTTCCCGAATTCCTAAAAAATTTGAGGAAAAAAAATGTTGATTCCTATTCACTTCCACAAAGCTATTCCCATCCCTCGGGCTACCATGCATTTTAAAAAAAAATAAAATGGGAACAAATGTTGCAAGTAAATGTGTTACTTGTTTTTTGTTCTCATAAATTAAAGGAAACAATTTTAGGACAATGGTCGTTACCAAGCATGTTTATATTATCGGAATACTCCAGAACAGAAACAAAATTTTCATCCCAATTTATTGGAAGAAAAAATAGAAAAATAAAAACACTAACCAAACGCTACCTAAGTGATCAAATGTGCAAATCTTAGGGTTCACATCGACACCTACCCCATACTTTAGGGACCGAAAATATAAATTTTCTGTTAAATCATATGTAAATAGAGAGTTATATAAGTTATTATAATTCCTAAAATATAATAGTTTAGAGAGCCAAACAGGCCTTTATTTTGTTACCTTTGTTTATAAATCCTTTTTAATTTATTGCATGACATAACGGAAAAACTTATTTCCTTCATTTTTAGGTTTGAGCCTGCCCCAATGCAAGTCCTGTTATCCGAAGAAATCACCGGTTCCCTCCGTAAACTCAAGGTTTGCCTTCATTTTTAGAGGTTTTTGTATTTTGTAGCCCTTAAGTTTTGGAGTCCCACTTTGGCCCCTCTACGTTTGATTTTGAACATATTAAATTTGAAGTATTCAAATCATGTCAAGTCAGTCCAAATTGGTTATTCCGTTATTTTTTATGACGGAAATCAGTCATGAGGTGAATTCCGTCATAAAAAATTACGGAATGACCGATTTGATACGATTTGGATATTTTTGGGCATAATGTGTTCAAATTGAAAGGACATTTTGGGCATAATGTGTTCAAATTGAAAGGACATGGGCTAAAGTGGGATATCTCTAAAATTTCATGGGTGCAAAGTGCAAAAATCTCTTCTTTTTTTTTTGACTTAAAAGTTCAAAATTCTATATAAAGAATTTCGATACCAATTTATTTATTTTTTATTTTTTTTGCGGAAAAGGGCTGTTGCACCCTTGCAAAGGATCGATTTAAAAGCTTGGAGAAGAGAGGATTAATTGTTCCTACTGCTAAGAGTGGCAGGTATGTTGAATTGCTCTTTCTACTTTGAACTATTCTACTACACACGATATTATTGGGTGTTTGGTTGGTGTTTTTGTTTCTGTTTTTGTGCTTCTGTTCTTCGAAAATTTGGAAAAGAAAATCTATTCGGCCCCGTTTGGTTATTGTGTCTGTTCCCACACCCATCCCTTCCTATCCCAGTTTATTGGAAATAGAAACAAACACTAACCAAACGCCACTTTAATGTTCTGTTTCTGTTCTGAAGTTTTTGTTGGAACAGAAACAAAATAAGCGTGTTAACAAGAGCACTAACCACTAACCGAACACCCTCCAAGTCTCTGTTTCTGTTTGCAGATATTTTTTTGGGGTGGGGAACAAATAGAATTAGAAAATAAAGGGTAAATGGCACTTTTGTCCCCAGGTTGTTCCATTAAATTGCACTTTATACTCCTGTGGTATTTTCGTAAGAATTACCACTGTCGTTCAGACTATAAAGTGTAACGGTTATAGTTTTTGTTAAAGTTAACAGTTAAACCTTAAAAAGTCAAAATTAATTAGTCATTGAATATTAATTGACAGTCGAGTTTAATAATACCGGAGACACCCCTTATCATTTTGTCTAATACCGATACCATCTCCTATCATTTTAATAATACTTCAGACTCGCCTTATCGTATTTTGTTGACAAAAGTACTCTTGTAATATATATTTTTTATTCTTTTATTTTCTATTTTTTTAACTCTTTTTTTCTCTTATTTTCTATTTTATTTATTTTATTTTTATTTCATAATTTTTATATGGTATTTATTAAATAAAAAATCAAAGTAAAAAACATGAATAAGACAAAAAGAAAAAAATAGTATTTTTTTATAAAAAATATTTCTCTTGTTTTTGTTTTATTTTTCAAATCTTATTTTTAATTTATTTTTTATTTTTTGCATTTTGTTTTCTAGATTATTACTTTCGATGTTTTTAATTTTCTACTAATACGATAAAAAAAAATAGATTTTTTTTTAAAACAAATGAAATGAAAATACGGAATAAAAGTAAAAAAAATATAAAAATGTGAAATAAATAATAAAAAATAAATAATATGAAATAAAAATATAAAACGTGATGGGGTGTTTAGGGTATCCAAACTCAAAAGAGAATGGTTGTTTTGAGTATTATAAAAATGACAAGGGAGTGTTAATCGGTATTTGTCGAAATAAGAGGGAGTGTTTCGGGTATAAGTCGGGTCGGAATTCGGATCAGATAATATCTCTTTTCATCTTCTCTTTTTTTTTTTTTTTTTCTCCTTTCTTTTTTTCTTTTTTCTTTTTCCTTTTTTCTTGTTTTAAATCAAGCTGACCTTATATACAATTGTGGATGTGCAGGAAATAGGGTTATCTTTAAGAGATAAAAAGAGTTGGGCTAGTTTCTTCACTGACCTCTAAAAATCTAGATTTTGCTTCATTTTATTTTAATTTTTAAAAAAGATTTCTGTATTTTTATTTGTGTTTTGGCAAAAAAAATTTTTGTGTAATGCTGAGTGCTTTTAGTGGATGAAAGTTTATTTATTTTTAGTTTATTATACATTGATCACAATTTTGAAGATGAATGTTACAAGTATTAAAAAAATAAAAATTATTTAACCAAATAATTGGAAAAAAATGTATTTTAATTGGTACATGTGATTTTGAAATTTGAAATAAAATGAAATGGATTTGTAGGTGATTTGACATTTTCTTTATAAAAGAATCTTTATGTCTTAATGCATTGTATTGCGGAAGTTTAGCCGTTCAAATTTGTTGTAATACATAAAAGTTATTATAATTTTTTAAATATGTTGTAACACATAGAAATTATTATAATTTTTTTATATAAGAAATTACATTAATTTTTTACAAAGATTTTAGACTTTTAATAGAATTATTGAATTTTAAAAAAAATTAGTCTTTGTTTGACTGTTCATCCAAATAGTAGGTGTAAGTTTTATTAGTTTCACTTAAAACATAAATTTTGATTTAATTCTTTAAATTTATTTTTGTTTGCGTATTAGTCCCACGTGTGTTCTCGTCTGTGTAATATTAGTTATTTGTACCTGTGTAATATTAACTATATGTTATCAATTATATGTAATTATGTTAATTATATGTACTTGTATAATATTTGTTATATATAATAAATACTTAATTTACAAATTAAATTAGGCATATGTAACTACGAAAATACAACATTTGTATTGGGTTTTCTTTCTTTTTTCAATGCGTCGTACTAAACCGTAAGTTTTAATTACCCATGAGAATTTTTTAAAATTAAAAATAAAATAAGTGATTTGTCTCACATGCACGATTAACAACCCGGAAACCTCATCGTCCACCCGACCCGCCAAAATGTGAGTTTGTCAACAAAACAAGCTTCGCCGGAAGCCATGTCAGTAACGACACTAGCACGGAAGAGCTTCAGGCGCTTCTTCTTCCGTTCACACAATGCGCATCTTAGCATCCCGGCTCCGCACTGTAAGCCTCCTCTACCTTCTTCTCAGTGATTTCTTCTCCATCAGTTAATCAATCGGCTTCTGTAAAATCAAAAACCCTAATAATCTCCGTTTACACATTTTCAGCGATCTATGTGCTTATGTGTGTGTGTATTAAACGATTCAAGTTGATTCTATTAGTGAATTGTGCTTACCGTGAGCTGAATTCAGTATTTGTGCAGAAGAAATCCGGTGAATGTTCAATCCCGCAAATTTTCTTCGCCGGTTCATCGATTAGGTTACTTCTTTTTCCTTTTCTGCTTCGGTTTGTTGTCCGATACTGTTATCTAGTATTGATTGAGCTGAAGATTGATCAATATTATTCACATATCTGAGTTTTTAGCGGTGGATTGTGTTTTTTGTGTAGAATCGCCTTGAAATTAGTTTTTAATAATACTGGGAATCGCAGCGGTAGTGTTTGGTTTACGTTGAATTGGTGCTTAGAATTTGAAATGCGAATGAATTCAATGTGAAAATGTAAAAAACAAAAAACAAAAAGAAAAAGAAAAGAAAAAAGGATGATGATTCATATTCGGATTTCAAGACTTTAATTCCGTCCTGCCAAACACTACCTGAGAATATTTGATGATTGAGACAATAATTCGACTACTTTCGCAGATTATTCTCTAATTTGTTTTCTTCATTTTTCTTTTCTCTTTTTGAATTTTGATTGTTCACTGGTATAAATGGAGGAAAATTTGCAAGCAAAGTTATGTATGTATGTGTGCGTATATAATTTTAAAAAAAAAATCCCCCCCCCCCCCCCCCCCCCTCTCTACCCTTTGTATTATTGATCGAGTTCTTTCCCTCTCCCCTTTCTCTCGCTCTACTCTTTGTATTGTTGATCTCTCTCTCTCTCTCTCTCTCTCTCTCTCTCTCTCTATTGTTGATCGAGTTCTTTCTCTCCTCTCTCTCTCTTGGTGCCCTTTGTATTGTTTATCTCTCTCTCTCTCCCTATACTCTATGTATTGCTAATTGAGTTCTTTCCGTGTCCTCTTCCTCTCTATCCTTTGCATGATCGAGGTCTTTCCCTCTCCTCTCTCTATCTTTTGTATTGTTGATCAAGTTCTTTCCATCTCCTCTCTCTCTCTCTACCCTATGTATTGTTGATCGAGTTCTTTCCATCTCCTCTCTCTCTCTCTCTCTCTCTCTCTCTCTCGTGTTTAGTATTATTTGCCTTGTTATCTTTGCTCTTTCTTCATTTGATAGAGTGAAGCTCTTCATCTACCATTTTGCTTTGTTTCTGTAGATGAGAAAGCATTGGAAGAGGAGGCTGAAAGGAAAATAGGATGGATTTTGAAACTGTTTTTTGCTGGAACTGCAACATTTGTTGGTTATCAGTTCGTGCCATACCTAGGTTTGCCCTATACATACATTTCGATACCAAATAAACATTTGATTAGTGTTTATTGTTTATGTTCTTTTGTTTTTCATTTCCAGTTTTGTGGGAACACAAGTACGAACACACACGCACACGCACCAAAAACATAAGTGAAAAAATAGAAACACTAAAGTTTTTCTCTTTCTACTTCCAATAAATTGGGATGAGATGGGATGAGAATTCTATTTTTGTTCTGGAATATTCCGGAAATAGATATATGTCCGGTAATGACCATTATCCACAAATTGTTTCTTTTGATTTATGAGAACAGAAACAAGAAACACGTTTAATTGCAATATTTGTAGTTTTTTTTTTCCCTTTAAAGGAATGGTGGCTGGCCGGCGGGGTGGTGTTGGGAATAGTTTTGTGGGAGTGAATAGAAATCAACATTTTTTTTGTTTTTGAGATTCTTAAGGAATTCAGAAAATAGTTTTAAATTACTCCCAAAATTTTAGGAACATAAACATGTTTATCAAACGCATTTCTGTACATTAATCCCAAAACTTTAGAAGAAGGAATAGGAATTCGGGAACAGACACAGTAACAAGACAGGGCCTAAGGCACCGTTTGATAAAGATTTTTAAGTATCTTTTATTTTATTTTATTTTATTTTTTTTATTGCGCTTTTAAAGAAGGTACTTTTAAAAATCAAGAAGGGGTTTTGACACTTTGAACCCTTGAAGTTCGCCCATTACTTCACTTTGGTGCCAATTGCAATTCACGTAATATCCTGAAGTTCCATAATCGTCTTATTTCAGTCCGAATCGATAATTTTTTTATAGTTTTGGATGGCAAACAATCAACTCCCCTACACCTAACTATTTTTAAGGGGACTCTGTGGACATTTCTAATCTTTTCCTTTCTCCCTTAGAAATTTCTTAAAAAAATCACACACACATATTATGCCACACGTATATTTATGAGTATTTGGGGGGGAAGGAGATAGCTGTAATTGTCCATAGAGCCTCTTAAAAACAGTCAGGCACATGGCAAGTGACTGTTTTTTTCGTCCAAAATTGTAATGGGGATAAGAAATATTTGAAAAACAAAACATTACCAAATGGTGCCTTAGTGCTTATGTTTATATTCCAATTTTTTGAACAAATTTATGAGAACATAACATAATTGCTCCAGCAAATGCAATCTAGTTCTTTTTTTTCCCCCCTAATTATCTCTCTTTTGACCCTTTCTAGGAGATAATGTTATTCAGCAATCGGTGGCCCTTTTGAGAGTGAAGGATCCATTGTTTAAAAGAATGGGAGCATCTAGATTAACTCGTTTCGCCATAGATGGTAAATACATTCTTATATACCCTATAATGCTTTTTATTCTCTTTGGAACAAATTTGTTTTGAATTTTCGGCCGAAGCCTTTTCTTTTTAGTAATATTACGATAAATAGGTAAAGCATATAGTATTTGATATTGTTATGTTTAGAGATTGTTAATATTTTAGTTAGGATAAGATTAAGCCGTTGATGACACAATTCAACACTTAAATCTGAATGCATTAAAGTAACCACTTAAAATACAAGTTCACTTACAAATTGTTCAAATTTTTGAGTGATTTGTAACTCGCTTATTTTTTTTAGCATTTCTCAGTTAACACAATCAAACATCAATTTACCAACAATCATCAGGCAATATCAATTCTATAAAATCTTGCAAGAAGAAATTATATATAAACAATTGTAGACAGAGAAAGTACTAAATTGAAAAAAAAATAGAGAAAAAGTTGTAGCGAGAGAATATTTTAGAGAACAAAAAAGTTATAAAAATTATTTTGGGAACGAAAATTTGTACAAAGATAAAAAAAAAAAAAAAAAAAAAAAAAAAAAAAAAAAAAAAAAGAGTAAAAACTTAATATATTCAACACTTAATAAATTCAATACCTGTGATTTCAGCACTTAAATTAGATATGTTTCCAATCTATCTCCTCCCAGACCCTCAGTAGGGACAAAATGGGTAATATTTGTAGTATAAGACTAAGCGAGTGAGCGAGCTCTCCCCCCTCCTCTCTCTCCCTCCCTCCTTCTCTGGAAGAGTACATGATAAAGGCTCAAAGAAGTCTCTAAAATTGAAAAGAGAACAATTTGCCCTTCTCAATTGAGGCCACAACTCATTGTGTTTGCACTTGGTTTTACTTTTTCATTCGAACTCTTGAAGTACTTAATGCATATTATACACATCTTGGGGCTTTTTGTGTTTTGTCAATTTTCTTATGCATAAAACTAGTTTTATATATTTATTTATTATATTATACGCCAAGGTGTGTCTGGATTAGCTTATGCGCACTTCGAGTAATCACCTTCTTGGGTGATCTTAAGGGCGCACTCCCCCACGTCCGCTTAGTGTATTTAGGATTAAATTCAAGATTTAACTCTTGGAGTGCTCTCCGGAAGAGTCGAATCCTAGTTAGAAAACTAGAAATATGATGAATACAATGGCTTGTAAACTTTGATATAATCTAGGTATGATTTACTTCCTAAATGTCAATGTATTTCACTACTTATTTTTTTTCTTTTTTATTTGTTTTTGTTTTGATAATTAGATGAAAGGAGGATGAAAATAGTGGAAATGGGTGGCGCTCAAGAGCTTTTAAATATGTTGAATACCGCTATAGACGATCGCACACGAAAGGAAGCTCTGGGGGCAATTCTCGCCCTATCACATTCCGGTATGAATTCCTATATTTGTTGATTTAGTTCAATCTTTTATGTAACTCATTTTTAGTGTGTTATATATATATATATATATATGGAATTTTACACATAAACCCCCCACATAGTATAAAAACTTACCTAAAACGCCCATTTTCTGATATCACCTCCTCCTTTCATTTTGTGTGCCCTTAGAATTTCCTAATAGGTTTTAATTTTAAGAATCAGTAGGTAGTAATATGAAGGGAAAAATAGCCATTTTATTAAAATTAAATATGTTTTATAATTAAAATCTAAAATCCAAAAAAATATTAAAATTCTGTTAGTTTTGACAAAAAAGTTAATAGTTACACTTTATTTAATAGTTTATGGGGGTCTAGTGTAAACTTTTGTAGTATACCGACTACCGAGGTAAAAGTGTAATTTTCCCTTGTATATATAATAGGGATTTCTCGTGTCTAAAGGCATTATATCGATTTTCAAATTTATAAGCGCTAAAAAATAATAAATAAATAAAAAATTGCTAATAAAGTACATATTTGAAAGTTAATGAGTATAAAATGCGATTGAAGTAAACTCAGCTGATTTGTAAGTTGAGGGGTTGAATTTTTTCTGTGGGAATTTTCCCCCTAAAATCATCTGTTCATCTTAGCCATTCATTCGGAATCAATTCAAACCATCGATAAAAAGACATTGTGAAAAAATATGTCTTGATTTATAGAATAGATATATTTAATGTATTTTTTTTTAAATAATCAATTAAACAGAGCAACATATGCCGTTAATATATATATATATATATATATATATATATATATATATATATATATATATATATATATATATTGGTTACCATTTTATATACTATACAGATGAAGCTGTGGGAGCTCTTCATAGTGCTGGAGGATTATCAGTCATTAAGTCCATTTCTGAGTCTTCTGAAGAAGATGAAATCAAGAGATACAAAGTTGATTTATTGAAGAGGTTTCATGATTTGAGATATGATGATGTTCAATCTCCGTAAGGTAGTGTTTGGTTGTAATAAAAATTCACATGCGTTTATTTCTGAAATCAATTTATTCCGGGGCTCGAAATTCGTGCTTCCAAACACTACCTAAAGGGTGTTTTTTTTTTCCCAGGTTTTAGTGAAGGGTAAATGGCACTTGATTTGACTGAAATGCACTTTACACACGGTCGGGTTTTTTTTTCGGCAGGTTTTAGTGAAGAGTAAATGACACTTTAGTCTCCTGTGGACGTAGCACTTTCCTCTTGTGGTTTAAACCAGAGTGCAATGGTTATATTTTTCATTAAAGTCAACGGTCAAATATAAAAAAATTAAAATTAAGAAATTATTTAATATTATTTGACAATTATACCCGAATAATATCTATTTGCTATCTATTTTCCCCCCTTTTCTTTATTCCCCACCTCGTGTCGGGTTGGGTATAATAGTCAATTGTCATCTCGCGAAATTATGTTATTATTTAACCGTTGCACATAAGTCTGAACCGAAAGGAGTAAGTGATGAATGTGTAATTTAATCAAACCACAGGAGAATAAAATGTTTTTTTTTTGTTTCGGGTGTGGAAGTTAGAGAGACTTGTTTGGTAGCGACCATAAAACTGCGGTTTGGAGGTTCAAAATTAATTGGTTTTGGATTTTTTATGCTTTGCCAAACAGGTAATTGGGTTTGTTTGTTTTGTAATTATAAAATAATTAGGCTTTTAATTACTATTTATCTTTTTTATTCATATACACATAACTAATATTAATATAATTTTTTTAATTCTGTCAAAAAATCATAGTCATTGTACATCATAAAAATTCTTATAACGTTTTACATGAAAAAATCACAGTCACAGTCACAGTGATTTTTATGTAGTAAAATAATTTTGCATTTTTAAAAAATTACAGTAATGTTTGAACTGTATGGACATAATTTTTTAAGTTTGTGAATTGTTTACCAAATTCCAGAGAAAATTCAACATTTGACCAAATTAAATACTGAATTTAAAATTTCTATTGTATAAAGAAAAATGTCATTTTAGCTTATAAAAATTGTTTTCATGGGCCAAAATCTTGAATTCAAGAATCAATTAAAATAATTCTGAAATCTAATCCCTATTTATTTAAAATAATTTTTGGAAGATCAGTTGGGATATTTGACATTTAATGAAATTTAATTAATATATTTTAATATCTAATGATGTAATCAAAACCGAGTGATTTTATATACTTTCATTATTCAAATTCAGCAATTAAACATGGAACAACAATAAACATAAAAGTTAATTATATTTTATTATACTTTGATCGAATTGTACTTGACATCCCTTATTTCATATTTGAGTATAACTGTTGTATATTTAATAAAATTATGTGAAATGATAAATTTATCCTTATACTTGAACTTGCCCGACCTAAAATAATTCGATTCGATCTGAAAAAATAAAGGAAACTGGAAAAAGATAGAAATTTTATTTCTAACACCTCGTCCATTTCTATCTTTCATTAATCTCAAAATCTTTAAAAAACTATTTCTCTAGAATATAGCATTTCCGTAAACAACTTTTATTTACTTGAATGATAGAAGTGGTATACCAAAATTTTCATAGGTACATTTCAAATCTTCAATTAAGAGTTCTCGATTCTAACTTATCGGTTACAATCTTGCCCAACCAAATCTCAACAACTTGCAAACTCTGCTCCCGCCCATGCCATATCTCATATAGTGTCTCTGGAGCAAAATTAATATGAACCTTATTTAGTAAACAACTATTTTTTTTTGTTTGGAGGCTTTGACATCTCGCCACCGGTGGACGGTTCATCGCGGAGAGGGGTTCGATGCCAACAACCTCCTTTACAATGTACAAAGAATTCTCTCTTTGCAGATCAAGACTCGACTTGATGTTTTCCTGGCAAATAACTTGCGTAAAGATATATGCAATTTTTTTCTTACTGGAAATTGTTATGATCAGTCTTTTAAAGTTTATAGAAGAGATACTCTACGTACTTATAATTAAACTTGGCTTAATTGCTTTTTGCCCCCCCTCGTATTTTGGTCTTATTTAATTTTAATCCGCCTACTTAATATTTTTAAAAAATTAAATCAAAATTATAATAAATTGATAATTTCGTCTATTTCATCTAAAAATTGGATGAAAATTTTAACTCTATATATTTTAAGCATACTTCATTAATTTAAACGAGAAAAAATTAGTTTCTCACTTTATTCAAAAGTAAAATTAGGTAAAATGTAGGTTTTTTAAGTGGAGATAGATAAAGTAAAAATTAGGCAAAGTAGAAGGGGGTGAAAGGCAAATTATCTCTTAAAAAACCTACACGTCACTCACTTCTACTCTTTACTAAATAGAAAAGCTCATATTTTATTTGAATTTAATATTTAAAAATCAATAAATGAGAAAAACTATTATTTTCTCTCTCTAACTCTGTTTCTCTCTCTAATTCTATTTTTTTTCCTTTATAATAAAGGTAAAATAAAATAAAAATAATTGTGTCCATCTCATGTATGAAAAAATATTTTCACCCGTATCTTAGCATATCTGGTTAAATTAAACAAAAAAATAGTTTTCTAATTTATTATAAGTTGAAGGGGATAAAGTGTAGGTTTTTAAAGTAAAGGGGACAAGATGAAATAAGATCAAAGTATAAGGGGATAAAAAGCAATTAACCGATTAAATTTCTTCAACTAATTGCATTTAAGAGGCTTAATTAGCCAATATCGGTCAAATTCAACCCAATAATTTTGATGAGTATTTACCCTTTTTCCGATGAAAGTTTGGTTGAATTTAATTGATTAATCATGTTTACATACAATTTGAAGTGAAATTCAAGGGCATAAAGTGAAATTTGTCAAAAATAAATAAAAAAACATTTTATTAAAAACAAAAAATAATACTAAATATGTTAAGAGTTTAACTGATACGACACTAGTTGTGAATGTATAGGTGAGAGACAATTTCGAAATTGGAATTTTTTTTTTTTTTTTTTTAAAGGAAAACAGAACTTTGGAGTTCGAGTTTATCTTGGTGTTGATTACGCATTCATCTTCTCCCTCCTCATAATTCTGAATGAGAGTGATATTATTTGAGAAGAAATAACTAAGGGCATGTTTGGTTTTGTATTTCAGAAAAATAAAATCAAATAAACATTTTCTTCAATATATTTACAGGACCTGATCAGATGATTACAAACCAAACGTACCTTATTATAAATTTCTCTCGAGTTGTTGCTGTATTGATTTGATTTTTTGTTCTTATTATCGTGTTGTAAATTCGAAAATATTGGCAAAATATAGGATTGATGGCACTTTGCATAATGCAATTTGATCGAATTGCACTGTACACTTTTGTGACATTTTTATCATCACTTTTCCACTTGTGTTTCAGATTTAAGTATAACAGTTAAATAATTAACATAATTTTGCAAAATGACACCCGGCCCGCCAAAAGGGAATAAAAAGGAAGGACAGGAAACAAAGAGCAAATAGATATTATTTGACTCGACACGGAGATATAAATGTTAATTAATTTTAAGTGATTTATTATTTTTGACTTTTTCGAGGTTTGACCGTTAATTTTAACTAAAAATATAACTGTTGCATTTTAATATGAACCGCAAAAGTGTAAGTACTTACAAAAATAAGACAAGGATATAAAATACAATTAAGTCAAGCTACGGAAACAAAGTGCAATTACCTCTAAAATATAATTCATTCCTCATTAATGTTGATTGTTAATGAAAAAAAAATATAATATTACAAAATGAAAACAAAAAGACACACACACACACACATATATATATATGAAAAAAAAAACTATGATTTGTTTGTAATTGAAGTATATATACTTGAGGAAATGGCAATTGAGCTTGTAACAATGGCTATAATTATCATCATCACTCCAATAATCTTGTCCTTCCTTGTTGATATTCCATGCACATCTCTGTTTTTCAAAAAATAAAAAATAAATAAATGGCATTGGACATGTAGATATAAAGGGTTAATTTATACAAAAATAAATTTTAGGATTAATTACACTTTGTGTCCTGTAATTTGATCGAATTATAGTAAATTTTTGTCATGATTTACTTCCTATGTTTCAAATTTAAGTGCAACAGTTTAAAATTAACAGTTAAACTTAAAAAAATTAAAATTAATCAATTATTAATATTAATAAATATTTATACCTCGAGTCGAGTCAGATCAGGTAATATTCGTTTGTCCTATTTTTTTCCTGTTCTATTATTCTCTCAAGTCGAATATAAAGATAAATTTATCAATTTATGCATTTTCATTAAATATTTAACAATTGTACTTAAATTTGAAATATATGGGATAAGTGATGACGAAAATACTGTATTGATATAAAGTGAAATTCGATTAAGGGGACAAAGTGTTATTAACTATTAAATTTATAGATTTTTTGGTGAACAGTTAACGGAATTAAAATTATAACACATGTAGTGCATGCGCTACAATAATTTTTTAATAAGTTAAAAGTTACTGTATAAAATTCAAAAATCACCGTACGCTATAAAAGTTATTGTAATTTTTTGCACGAAAAAATTAGAATAATTTTATGTATTAAAGTGACTTTACATTTTTAAAAAATTAGTGTAACGCGTAGAATTTATGAGTTAAAATTTTAAATTCGTTTACCGAAAAATGCGAAAACCCCTAAATTTATTTATGGGTCTTTTTGTGTCGAGTCGTTTTTTTTACTCTTAATTTTAAAAAAATCCTATATGTAATTACAACTTGTATCTTAGTCCCGCGCATAAAAAGAAAACGAAAGACCCAATACACGCGCTATAATCTCGTAGTTACATGTATTTAATTTGTGTGTAAAATATTTGTTAAATGTAACAAATATTACACAAGTACACGTAACATAGTTACACGTAATTTGTAATCTGTAATTAATATTACACAGACTTGAGCACATACACGATTAATACGTAAGTAAAAATCAATTTTAGAGATTAGATCAAAATTTATATTTTAAATGAGATTAATACCAAATTAGCTATTGGGACTAATCACTAATTATTCTATTTATTTATTTAGAGAGAGAGAGAGAGAGAGAGAGAGGACCACCTTACGGCAATGGCGCCGGGAAAGATGAAGGCGAGACAAACGGCGGAGGTCGACCCGAGGAACTGAAAGAAATACCATATGTTCGGAATCGTGATCGCCGCCGCGTACGAGAACGCCAGCAGAATCAACGTCAACGTCGCGAATCTGGCGTCATCTTTCGCCAGACTCAATCGCCGTTTATGGAAAACCAGTTCGTCGATGTTGGATCTCAGGGAGAAATTGAGGAGGGGAAAGACCAGCATCAGGTGGACGGCGTAGCTCAATCGGACTATGTCGTTTAGGATCGTCGCCGGACCGGAGTTCTGGTCGAAGTTGACGAGAATGTCGGCGTTGATGGCGTCGCCGAAGATGCCGACGGCGAAGTAGATCACGGAACAGAGGAGGAGTGAAGATCTGACGGCGACGATCATATCGGACGGTGTAGCGAGCTCCACGCTAATAGGATGCACTGCATTCCAATAATAAGGGTTAATTAGACTTTACCCTTAGTTAGGTGGTTTTTCACTTTGTCCTTTTCTGGTATTTTTGTTACCATTTTATCCCTGTAGTTAAATTTTGTTACATTTTAACATTTGATGTAGGCCTAATCACAGTGGGACAAAGTGTTGACGAGGAGAGTAAAGTACAACAAAGGCCTAATTACAAGGAACAAAATGGTGACGCGAATACTACAGGAGGACAAAGTGCAAAAATAAACTAACTACAGGGGAATAACCGAATTGTACTTTATACTTTTATATTATATATTATTTTCGTTAACATTTATCTCCTGTAATTTAGACTTAAGTGAAACGGTTAAATCTTAACAAAATTTTGCAAAATGACAAATTTACTCTTATACTCGACCCGACCCCCTAAAAAAAGACAGATCGATATATTATCCGACCTAACTCAATTCGGGATATAAATGTCAGTTAATTTTAGCTAATTTATTGATTTTGACTGTTTGAGATTTGACCGTTACTAAATATAACCATTGCTTTTAAGTCTAAACCACAGGGTTAAGTGCTGAAGAAAATATTGTAGGGATATAAAATATAATTTGGTCAAAGAAGTGCATTAACCTTTTCATAATTAAACATAGATTTATTTGAATAAATTCTCTTTTACCCTCCCATTTACTTTGTCTAATTATCATATTATTCCGTCCACTTTAAATAAATTACACTTTATCTATTTCTATTTTTTAACAAAGTGAAAAATTAATTTTTTTTTCCCGTTTAAATTAACTAAATATGCTTTAAAATTGATGAAATTAAATTTTCTATCCAATTTTTGGATGAAATAGACAAAATTACATCCAAAAAATAGAGAAATTTTTTAATTTCATCTATTTTTAAACGGAAAAAAAAAAATAGTTTCTCACTTTCTTCAAAAGTAGAAGTAGCTAAAACGGAGAGGATAAAGTTATAATTAGACAAAAAAAAAAAAAAAAAAATTATACTTTTTTTTAGGACATAACCAAATATGCCCTTAACAAAGTCCTAATAGATTGGAAAACAAAGCTCTTACCATTGAAATGGAAAGTGAAGGCAGTGACAATTACAGGGACTGCAGTGAAGAGGTTGAAAAATGAGGGACCATTTTGCAAATTGGGAAAAAATCTGGGCCTCATTGTTTTCCCTTCAACAAGGGCTGAGATTGCCATTACTGAGCAAATTCCAACGAATATCACTGCCAGGAGTACGGAAATTGCTGAACTGAACCTCAAAGATTCTGGAAATTACATTTCACAACCAAAAACTTTTAATTTAACATAATTTAAAAATCCAAAACAAATTAATTGATTAATTGATGGACAATTTTTTAATTATTATTTATTTTAATGAAAATATCAATAACATTGTTAATTAACTGAATAATCAATACTTGTTTTTAAAGTCAAAAACAAAGTTAAAGGTCCAAAGTGCAATCTAATGTAAGCTCTAAGGGTTAAAAGTGTAATATTATTAGATTTTTTGGGAGGCTTACACTTTGCACCCCTGAAGTTTGACTACTATTTCACTTTGGTCCCCATTGTTTCGATTTGAACGCATAGTATCCTAAAGTTCTGTAATCATCTTACTTCAGTCCAAATCAATAACTCTATTTCAATTTTGGACGATAAATAGCGAACTGCAGTTCACCCAACTGTTTTTAAGGAGATTTTATGGATATTTTCAACCTCTATTTTTCTCATTATAAATGTTCTACAAAACACCCTATATATACACCGATGTATGTATCATGTTATATGTATTTAAGTATTTGAGTGAGAAGGAGAATGAGAAGGAATGAGGAGGCTAGAATTGGCCAAAAGTCTATTAAAAACAATCAGGTGCATGACAGATGACTATTCTTGTCCAACATTGTAATAGAGATTACTAATTTATGTATATAGGTCTTGACTCACTGTGTTAACCCATAATCTCACTAAGAAAATCAAACCATAATCCTAATAAGATTACTCTAATCACTTTCTATATAAACATTCCTTGTGTATTTCTGTAAACGTATTTTTTTTCTTATATCAATATAATCGCTCATGTTCTCCCAATATTTTACCTCTCAACTATTTTAATAGGAATAATGATTTAGATTGCAGTGAGAAGGTGTTATATGTTCAAATTGAAAATATGAGGACCAAAGTGAGATTTTGGTAAAACTCCTAGATTTTTCTAGTTGGGGGTGTAAAGTGGAATTTGACCAAAAGTGGGGGGTGGTTAATGTACAAACCTACACGGCGATATAAGACGAGAGGAAGCATGATTAAAACGACGACGCATAGGACTGGAACGGCACGTGCGTTCCACCAGTGGATCCCAAACCATTCTTGTAGAACTCCCAAGTGCTCTCCTTTTCCAGAAAGAACATCACCTTTCAAAAAATAAAAAAATTAAAAATTATTTATTCATCACCTCCGACAAATAGCGAGACGAACCGAAGTTAGCTTCTCATCCAGTGACTAATCAGTCTTCTTCTCAGCCCGCAAGCTAAGGCATATTTTACACTGATAATGATTATAATCACGCAGTAAACAGTGTGGGCTAGGGTTTGTCGCCAAAAAACGAAATCCGTTTCTCCCAACGGTAAAAAAAATAAAAAAAATCGTAGAAACGGATTTTTGTTCAACGTTTTTCACATTTTTTTTTGTTTTGAAACAGAGAATGGAAATCCGTTTTTCGAAAAACGGGTTTCCATTCTACGTTTATATGTGTTTTGCATATATGTTTATATATACAAATTTTCAGTTGTTTTTTTTTAAATAACAATTATTTGGTAAAGAACTCGATGAGATTCCCGATTTTAATTAATTTATTTTTACCCCTTGTACTATACTTTTATTTTAATTTCTAGTTTATTTTGCCTCAATTAAAAAATAAAAAATCCTATGAGCTCAAATTTTACATTTCACTATTCATTCTCCAAAAAAGACCAAATTATAAAAGTTAAGTCTAAATTATAAAAATTACAGTGACCTTTATATATTATAATAATTTTGAACTTTTAAAAAAATTATTTTCGCTCATAGATAAAGTTGTTTAAGCTTAGGAAGCTTAAGAGACCCCTCTTAACTTTTGAATCTTTTTATTTTTACCTTTATAATTTTATTAAAAAAATCAATTAAAAACCTTAAAAAATTATATAAATCCTTGATTTATATAAATATCTAATAAACATCTAAAAAATTTAGCTCTACTCAATCTAAAATATCTAATTCATAGCTAAAGAGCGAAAATGTTAGGTTTTTTTTTTTTTTTGTTTTTAAATAACTTTAACGAGTTATTTACCTAATAAATATAATTTTAAAAAAAAATTACTGAGAAATAGCGTCTTTAAACTTATTTATGGGACACACGTATCCCGGTATTCGGAACACCGGGATCTTAGTCCCGGTGTTACGAACACCAGGATTAATGATTTTATTTTTTAAATTGTATGGTCTTGGCGTTGTGAAAGAGAGAGTGGAGAAAGAGAGGCGGGGAGAGAGAGAGGGGCAATGATCACACAAATTCAAGAATTTTTTTTTGATACTTTACATCCGTGAAATTTGATTATTATTAATAAATGATTTTTGACAATTTTTTTTACACTTTATTAATAAAAGATTTTTGACACTTGAAAATGATTTTGACCCTTTATTTTTATTTTATTATTTATTTAATTCAAGTAATAAAGAATTTTTATGAAAATATTTATTTTATTATTTATTATATTATGAAAATTCTTTTTACTAAATTAAATTTTTGGTTGACCGAATGCGATATCCAGTCTACCAAATTGAATTTGGTCGACTAAAAATTAAATTTTGTCAACTGAATAGGATATCCTGTCGACCAAATTCTATTTTTGGTCGATCGAATGGGACATCCTGTCGACCAATATAATTTTGAAGGACCAAATTCAATTCAAGTAAAAAAGAATTTTCATGGAAATATTTACTTTATTATTTATTATATCATGAAAATTCTTTTTATCAAATTGAGTTTTTGGTCGATCGAATGAGGTATCATGTCGACCAAATTGGTCGATCGAATTGAATTTTTGGTCCACCGAATGGGATTTCCTGTTGACCAAATTCATTTTTGGGTCGACTGAATTGAATTTTTGGTTGACCGAATAGGACATCATGTCGATCAAATTCAATTTGTACGACAGATGGTCGACTAAAAATTGAATTCGGTCGTACAAATTGAATTTGGTCGATATAATATCTCATTCAATCAACCAAAAATTCAATTCAATCGACCCAAAATTGAATTCGGTCAACACGATATCCTATTCGGTGGACCAAAAATTGAATTTGGTTGACTAAAAATTAAATTCGGTCGACTAATTTGGTCGACAGGATATCCCATTCGGTCAACCAAAAACTTAATTTGGTAAAAAGAATTTTCATGATATAATAAATAATAAAGTAAATATTTTCATGAAAATTCTTTATTGCTTGAATTGAATTTGGTATTTCAAAATTATATTTGTCGACAGGATGTCCAATTCGATCGACCAAAAATAAAATTTGGTCGACAGAATGTCTCATTCAGTTGACGAAATTCATTTTTTGGTAGACCAAATTCAATTTGATTGGCAGGATACCCCATTCGATCGACCAAAAATTTAATTTGGTAAAAAAAAAAATTATGATATAAAAAATAATAAAGTAAATATTTCCATAAAAAAAATTATTACTTAAATTAAATAAATAATAAAATAAAAATAAAGTGTCAAAAATCTTTTATTAATAAAGTGTAATTTTTTTTTTTGTCAAAAATCATTTATTAATAACAATCAAATTTTAGGGGTCTAAAGTGTCAAAAAAATTCTTAAATTTGTGTGATCATTGCCTCTCTTTCTCTTATCTCTCTCCTCTCTCTCGTGTTATCCCTACCTCTCTCTTTCTCCCCCACTCTCTGTGTGGACTGTGTAATGAGAAACATTAAAAAATAAAATAAAAAATATGGTCCCAACATTCACAACGCTGAGACCATGCAATTTAAAAAAAAAAAAAAAAAAATCATTAATCCCGGTGCCGGAATACCTCTGTCCCGTAAATAAGTTTAAAGACGCTTTTTGCTAGTAATTGTTTTTTAAATTATATTTATTAGGTAAAGAACTCTAACTTTAACTATTGAATTTAAATTTAAAAAAAAAAAAAGTTGATTTGTAGGCTTTAAAGTAGATGGATTAAAATGAAATAAAACAAAAATACAAAGGGACAAAAAGTCATTAATCCAAAAAAAAAAAAAAATAATAATAAAATTTAATCTATTTTATTTAATTATCATTTTATCTCTCAACTTTAAAAAATTACATTTTACTTTCTTTTATTTTTAACAGAGTGAAAATTTTAAATTTTTTTCATTTAAATTAACGAAATATACTTAAAAAGTTATGTAATTAATTTTTTTAATTCAATTTTTGGACGAAATAGAAGAAATTGTCATTTTACCTTAATTTTGATTTAATTTTTTTATCATAAATATTTTTTAAAAATAAATTAAAATTAAAATACACAGATAATTTCGTATATTTCATTTAAAAATTAGATAAAAAATTTAATTCATTCATTTTTAAGCATATTTCATAAATTTAAACGGAAAAAAGTTCGTTTCTCAATTTGTTTAATGCAAAAGTAGATAAAATATAACTTTTCGGAGTACATATATGTAAAGTGATAATTATAAAAAATAGAGGGGTGTAAAAAGTAATTTACCTATTATAATGAGATAGATAATCAAACAGCCAAGATTAGTGATCATAACGCAGATCTGCACGGCAACAGATCCTGACCGTCCAAACGACTCCTTCATCAGGCCGGCGTACGTCGCCGACGCGCCGGCGTGCGTGAACCTCATCATGAACTCGACGGAGACATCCGCCACCACCGCCACCGCCACAATCAGCAGAAAAGCCGGGACGACGCCGAGGACCTTCAGAGTCGCGGGAATAGACATGATTCCGGCTCCGATTATGCTCGTGGACACGTTGAAAATTGCGCCGGGGACCGACGCGCGATTCTCCGGCGTAGAGTCGAGCTCCGGAAGCAGCGGAGTTTGAGCTCCGGCGTCGGTTTTGGCCGCCGGCGACATCTCGAAACCCCTTTTTTTGTGGTGTGATGTTTTGTTTCTTGTTCATGATTGAACGAAGGTACATTTATTGAGCTAAAAATAAAAAAATGGCAAATATACCCCCTAAAGTTTTGTAGTATTATTAAACAAACCATTAATATTTCTAATTTTTCAATTCAGTCCTCAAATTATTAATTTTTTACCAAAATTAGTTCACAATTCTGATTTCAATCAAATCCTTTACTACTTTGCATTGTAGGAGTTAGCAATATGGACTTGTTTAGTAGAAATTTAAACTTTACGAACTTGATTAGAATGAATAAAAATAATAAGGATCTATTTGATAATTATTCAAAACTTAAGGGTCTAACCACGTATTTAATCCTATATAACTCAAAACACGTGCCTTATAATTAAAATTACCAAAAGCTCCACCATTGAAGTGGAGAGGTCTTAAGTTTAGTACTTGAAATGAAGGGTAAAAATGGAAATATATATAATGTTTGATTGATTATGAATTAGCCCAAGTAAAAATCATAAAATAAAGAAAATATAAATTTAGTTTCATCCCGGTCATGGATAGATTTCCAGGTTCGGATTCATAAGCAGTTACAATATATTTATTTATTTTAAAGAAAAAAAAATTATGGACACACCATAAATATTTAACCGCAATCAATATTTATTATTTTTTTTCTGTAGAAATACTGGTGTCTGGAGTGTAACTGGACATTTCTGGAGCACCAATAGTATTTTTTATAAATTTTAAAAAATAAAAAATAAATTGAATGTATTTGGACATAAAAAGGGGTATGTGAAATGTCACTAGTTTTCGCCATAAACAATTACGAATTTACCATGTGGCCCCTATATTTTTTCAAAGATTTGCCTCTATAATGGCCCACCTACGTTGGAATTATTGTCATAATTAAATAGTTAAATTAATAATTTAATTCATTGCATGATGCCTAGATACGTAAAAGGATATGCATGATTAAACAAATGTTCATTTTGAGTTGGCATAAAGAAAACGACGTAAATTACAAAATTTACCAACAATGTCCAGTCAAATCTAAATGATAAGACACACTTGAGTTAAAATAATTAAAGGGTCTTTACAAAATCAGGAGTTTAAACTTACAAAAAAACATTTGTTTAGAGAGATAGTCACGCATCTCGAATGAGTTAGTTTTTCACTCTGCATAAGTATACCAAAAAAAAATAAATTAAATTCTAATTTTATAATATCTAATACCTAAAATTGGAAGACTTTTCTTTGGAATGAAAGAGAGCTCACAAATGTAATTTTTATCATCTTATTGATTCTCTATTTTCAAACCCATTAAATGATAAAAAAAAAAAAAAAAAAAACTCTTCTCTTAATTTTTCTCAATTTATCTCTCTTTAATATTTTTATATTTAGATCAATTTTAAATATTATTTATGATTAATTTAATGAATTTAATTATTATTTATTATTAATATATTGTGTTGAGTGAAATTTAATTTTTTTATTTAACGAATATTTTCATGAGTAAATTTCATTGACATCCCATGTCATTTGAAAAAAACTTGCAAAAAAATCTCTTCCATTTGTAACTAATACCTAAAATTGGAAAATTTTGCCTTGGAATAAATAAAAGCTCATCAATTGTAATCTTTGTCCTCTCGTTGATTCTCCATTTCCGAACCCATTAAATGATAAAAAAAATCATATCTCTTGATTTTTCTCAATTTATCTCTCTTTATCATTTTTGTATTTAAATAAATTTTAAATATTGTTTATCATTAATTTTGTTGGCCTAGTGAACTACCCAAAAGGAGGGGAGTGAATTGGGTAATATTAAAAATTATCAGAATATAATACTTCAAAAATAAAACAATTAATTTTATCCTAAAATTAATTATTATCATTATAGCAGCGGATATGTGTTATCAACTAGGTACAAACCAAACAACATAATATAAATAAACAAAACAGAACACCACGATATATCTTGATTCACCAAGTTACTTTTGGCTAATCCAATCCTCCAAGCCTCACGGAGATTCGCACCCACTAAACTTAAGATCCCTTTGAAGGTAAGAACCAAACTTTTACACAATAATTATTTTCATAGGCTCAGAATCAACCTTTACAAATTCCTTTTCCCAGGCTCAAGAATAACCTCTTCTTTTTCCCACACTCAAAAATAACCTCTTCTTTTTTCCAGACTCAAGAATAACCTAATTCCTTTTATACCTTAGACTAAAGAATCAAAACTTCACAGAAACACTCCAACTATCATTTTCCCGAGTAAGGATGAAACCTTTACAAAATCACTTACAAATTCAATCAAGGAAGAATTAACACCTCAATCTCTTTATCGGAAGAGATTGAAACCAGCTACCCTTGATTAGACACTCCCAATAGTATCTAATCCGACACTCAACTCATCAATTACAATAAATTAATAAGTTCTTCCCACTCGGAGTTTCTACCACCTCAAATCAATTTAAACTCAATTAATGTCTCGATATTTACTAGTGATAGAATTAAGTGAGGAAATAAAAAAATCTGATTATAAAAATAATGCAGGTAGCACAAAATTGAGTACGTAATCAGATTATCACACAAATCGTTTTAAAATATTTTTTATACTTTTAAAGTTCAAAAATGATTTCTCAACAATTAATTAACCAAGCAAGCAATGATCGCAATAAACTCAATTAAGAATATGCTTGGAACACTTTCACCAAGAAAATATAAAAATCTGATTATGATAAATATGAATAGTACACAAATAAGTATGTGATCAAATTTTCACCAAAAATTGTTTTAAAATATTTTTATGCGATTTAAAGTTCAAAAAACGATTTTATCAAGATCTTATCAATCAAGCAAATATAGAAAAATAAATATGCAATAAAGATTAATAACTTGGGAAGATCTCACTCAAATAACACCGACGAATTAAAGATTAAAAAAGCTAGACAGTTTAAATCGGTGACGCTTACACAATCAACGCTTTAACTCAAGAACTCATTAACAATTGATCTCACAATTTGATCTCTCAAAATAATATCAGAATAATGACTCTTATAAAAACTTATGAATTGAATAATTCTTAATATGGTATCAATATTATATGAAATTCATAGGTCTATTTAAAGCCACTTGAAACAAGCCCTATAACGGTTAGTTTCCACAAAATATGTCATTTAAAATCACCTATAGACCCCATATATTGATTCTTTTCATTTAAGGTGTATTTTACTTAATTATGGCTTTCAAAATATTCAATATAGTCCCTCAAAAGAATTTTCAAACTCAAATCAATAAGATAAGAAGTATTAAAATGACCGATTTGAAAAATATTTTAATTCCATGTATCAAATCTATATAGATATTCAAATAAGAGTATTATATCTTAAAGATATCTATATCCCTAAAATCTCTCAATCAAGTAACCAAATAAGGACTAGTTAACAGTTAGTTTTTGAACAAATCCTGAAATTCCACAAAACCTGAAATAGACTTATCAGTCGACCGACCAAGACATATCTATCGACCGCTCGATTCAGGCTACTAGCCAAGCCAAAATTCCTTCGCCCCTCGGTCGACCGCCCATCCATCATCTGTCGACCGGACGATTCAGAGAGTTTCTCAAGTCGACCTATCTGTCAACCTAGAGATTCAGAGAGTTCATTCTTTGGCCACAGGTCGACCTACCTATCGACCGAACGATTCAGGGACTTCGTCTAATTTTTCATAAGTCGACTTATCTGTCGACTGGACCATGTAGAGCTCATTTCTTAATTTTATTTTAAATCATTTTCTTTGACCTTTTTGCCCCTTTAACCGATTTCTTTTATCGGTTAACTCAACTAACTTCTTAAATTTAATTTTAATCAATTATCTTTATTTTTTTTCAATTACACATAGGAGCAAATAATTTCACTAATTAGGATCCTATAAAAAATATATTTAATTATAAAATCATTTTTGTATTGTGTGTGATCCTAATCGGGATACATTAAGAGTAAAAATATATTAGAGTTGTTTTCACCTAAATTTTTCAAAATCTTCAATTTCTTAGTATCCATCTCTGCATCCTTCACAATTTCTTCATGATGTTATCGTCCTGCATCTTTTACAATTACTTCATGATATTGTCTGGAACTCTTTAAACTGAAATACTCAATAAATACATTAGTTCCACAAAAAACATCGACATTTAATTGTTCATCAAAATCTTAGGATCAATAAATTTAATGATTTAATGAATTTAATTGCTATTTATTATTAATATAGTGTGTTGAGTGAATTTTATTTATTTTTATTTAATGAATATTTTTATGGATAAATTTCACTGACATCCCATGTCATTTGAAAAAATCTACAAAAACACTCTCTTTCATTTAGAAAAATATTTATGTTCCCCTTGTCATTTTAGAAACCCAATGACACCTCAAAACTCATGCACAAAATGATAATTCTATTCCTTATAAATAAAATATAATTTTTAAAAATAAATATATAATAAAAAAATTATGAATGTTTCACGACTTCCTATTTTTCTTTTAAGAATTTTTTTTTTTCATTTTTATATTATTTGTTTATCATATAAGTGTTAATAAAAGTAATAAAAATATATTATTTTGTATGCAAGCAATTTCATATACTAAACGATTTAAAAAGAAAAAACACAATAAATGGTTAAAAATAATAATGAGAAAATTCGCAAGCCATTCTATTTGAACATAGTGAAACAATTACTAAATAAAATCTCATATAAAAACTTCACCAAAGAATTCAAAAAAAAACCTAAATGAATAAGTTTATAAATAAATTATAAATTTCATAAATTAAAAAAAAAAAATCTAAGAATATTGTTTTTTTTTTAAAAATAGTACCAAATACTCTTTAAATGCCGAAAAAAAAAAAAGCAATATTTTATCATTTAATCTCAAAAATAATAAAAAAAATTAGAACATAAAATATATTATATAAATAAAAAAGTATTTAATTCTCAAAATAATTTTAATTTTTATAAATTCAGCATCAAAAACTCTTTCAATACTAAAAAAAAATGTAACAACTATCATTTGATCTCAAAAGTAATAAAACCAGTTGGAATTGAAATTTATATTACAATAAAAAAATTTAAAAACCAAACGGACAAAGACTGTAATTCTTTTAAGAGAGTTATAAGAGTAATTTCTATTAGATAGTTTTAATTACTTTTTAATAGTATAGTGACATTGCAATACGGACAAATAAATAATTTTATATTTAACATAAAAGGAAAGAGGTGTTAGAGATATTTTTCAAATGATAAGGGACATTGTTATAGGTTTTTTAAATGACAAGAGTTATTATTAAAGTTTATCCTTATTTTGGTTGATCTTTTTTGTGAGAACACCCCTGCAATCTCCTGTTCCTCCCTTGAGGATATGGCATGTGTCCACCCTATCAAGCCCTGTGATCATCTCTTCCTTTGCTTGGTGTTAGAAGATGAGGAAATCAAAGTCAATTTGTGCAATATGGGGGAATTTAAAGCCCCCGGGCCTGATGGTTACCAAACTATCTTTTATAAAAAAATTGGGACAGAGTGGGCAAAAACCTATGTGATTTTGTTAAATCTTGTTTCCAGGAAAGAGATATGTCACCAAAAATGAATAAGCCACTTATAGTTTTTATCCCTAAAGTAGAAATCTCAGAGAAAATTAATAAATTTCACCCTATAAGCTTATGTAATGTTCTTTACAAGCTTGTTCTAAGGGCCTATTTGGTAACCGTTTCGTATCCATCCCATGCAGTGGGATGAGAATGAGATAAGATGAGATGGGCTGAGATGAGAATTTTGTTTCCTTCTTGGGAACATAATCGAGTTTGGTAACAACAATTTTTTATTTGTTTTGGAAACATAATTGCATTTGGTAACGATTTTATCCTAGATATTGAGAATGAATCCTAAGCTACAATCAAACAATCGAATCCTAAATCACAATCAAGAAATCATCAAACAATCAAACCATAAACCACAATCGAAATTAAAATCCTAAACCCTAATCGAAATTGAAATCAAAATCGAACCCTAAACGCCAATCGAAATTGAAATCGAAATCGAACCCTAAACCCCAATTGAAATCATATTTCGAAATCCAAATCCCTGTTTCGATTTCAAAATTGAAATCGAAATAGGGTTTCAATTTCGATTTCGAAATTGAAACCAAACAGATGACAAACTGAAGAAGACGACGACGGTCGAACCAAGCAGACGACGAATTCAAGAAGATGACGACGAACCCTGTTTCGATTTCAAACCAAGTAGATGACGAACTAAAGAAGACGACGACGAACCTTGTTTTGATTTTGACTTTGATTTCAATTTCCAAACCCTATAAGCAGATGAAATCAATGACGACGGAGGACGCGAAGAAGACGACGACGACGAACATAATGGAGACTACGACAACAACGAACTTGATGGTTGAAGAAGATGACAGACCAGAGGAGAAAAGTTGAAGAAGACGATGATGGAGGTAATCATGGAGGCGAAGAACATGGTTGAAGGTGATCGTGTTTTTTTTTTTGGGTTGGGAATGACTGTTTTTTTTTTGTTGGGAATGGTTGGGAATATTTTTTTTTTTTTGTTTCTCATTTCTTTACGAAAAGTGGGATGGATTCTGGGATGGGAATGGAATGGGAACAGAAACAAAAAAGTGGGATGGATTACCCAATGCTATGCCAAAAAATAAATCCCAAAAAAGTGGGAATGAGAAGGGAATTTTTGGGATGAGAGTAGTTACCAAAAGCCACCTAAAATTTTGGTTGCCGGACTTAGACCTCTTCTAGAGGATGTTGTCGGGTATTTTCAAAGCAGCTTCATTCCAGGTAGATAAACCATTGACAATATTATCACTGCCCAAGAGCTGCTTCATAAATTGAAGAAATTTAAAGATAAAAAGGGGTATGATTATTAAAATCGATCTTGAAAAAGTCTATGATAGGTTGAACTAAGATTTTCTGGAAAATACTCTCGTTTACTTTAACTTTCCTCGTAACTGGATTGAGTTAGTTATGAATTGCATCAAGAAAGCGTCTGCTAGGGTCTTATGGAATGGAGAACCCCTCGAAGGGTTTTCCTCCCCAGAAGAGGCCTGCGCCAAGGGGACCCTCTGTCTCCTTACCTGTTTGTTCTATGCATGGAGAGATTTTCTAATTTGATTAATGAGGAAGCCTCTTGTAAAAGGTGGAAGGGCTTGAAAGTGGCAAAAAATGGGCCGATCTTATCCCATATTTTGTTTGCAAGTGATTTTTTTCTCTTTTTCTAAGGCTGACAAAGGCAGTTGTGAATCATTTGCTAAGACGCTATCTGTCTTTTCTACTGTCTCGAGTCTTGTTGTTAATTTTAATAAATCCAGGATTTTTGTTGCTCCGAAGGTCAGTGCCCACACAGCTAGAAATATTAGCAGAAACATAGGAATCATTTTCTATAAGGATCTGGGGACTTACCTCGGTACTCCGCTTTTACATGAGAAATTTAGTGAGAGACAATTTAATTTCATTTTGGAAAAAATGCAAAAAAGACTTTTCAACTGGAAAACCACTAATCTTTCTATTGCAGGTAGGGCTACCTTAATTAAATATGTTCTATCTTCGATTCCGCTATACTCTATGCAGACTAATCCCCTTTCCCATAAATTTTATGATAAAATTGTTAAATTGAACAAAAGCTTTCTTTGGGGAGATTCGGATGAGAAAATGAAGTATCACCTTGTCAATTGGGATAAGGTTTGCTCGCCTAACGGAATGGAAGATCTTAACATCAGGAAGGCTAGACTTTCTATCTCTGTTTTTATGACTAAACTGGCTTGGAAAATCGTTTCTAATGATAAAAATTGCCTTTGGGTGGATGCGTAAGTATAATATGGATAGAAATCCCAATTGTTGGGAAAAAAAAAAAAAAAACGTTAAGGGGGTTCCCATATTTGGAGGGGCATTTTTAAATCTAACACTATTCTATCTACAGGTTAAAAGTGGAAAATTGGAATTGGGGTGAATGTTAACCTTTGGACAGATTGGTGGTACGGGGATGGGTCTATGGGCAATGACGGGCTCTAAAATAGTTTTGATCTTAAGGTTGCAGATATTTTGGATAATTCAAGTAGTTGGTTTCTTCTATTAATCATCCACATTATCTCTGACAGCTAAGTCAATGACATTCTCAACTCTGAGCCCCCTAACCTTTCGAATGATGACGTCGCCATTTGGTTTCCGAAAAATTGGGGAATTTTTTTACGTGAAATCGGCATACTATAAATTTTTGTATTTAAATAAATTTTAAATACTGTTTATCATTAATTTAATGATTTAATGAATTTAATTGTTATTTATTATTAATATAGGGTGTTGACTGAATTTTATTTATTTTTATTTAATGAATATTTTTATGGATAAATTTCACTGACATCCCATGTCATTTGGAAAAATCTACAAAAACACTCTCTTTCATTTAGAAAAATATTTATGTTTCCCTTGTCATTTTAGAAACTCAATGACACCTCAAAACTCATGCAAACATATGATATTTAATTTTGTTCGAAATATTTATACTTTTATAATTTATTCTTTACATAAAATGATAATTCTATTCCTTTTAAATAAAATATAATTTTTAAAAATAAATATATAATAAAAAAATAATGAATGTTTCATGACTTCCTATTTTTTTTTCTTCTATTTTTCTATTATTTGTTTCTCATATAAGTGTTGATAAAAGTAATAAAAAAATATTATTTTTGTATGCAAGCAATTTCATATACTAAATAAGTTAAAAAGAAAAAACACAATAAATGGTTAAAAATAACAATGAGAAAATTCACAAGCCAGTCTATTTGAACATAAGTGAAACTATTACTAAATAAATCTCATGTAAAAGTTTTACTGAACAATTCAAAAAAAAAAAAAAAAAAAACCTAAATGAATAAGTTTATAAATAAATTATAAATTTCATAAATTAAAAAAAAAAAAAAAATCTCAGAATATTTTTTTTTTAAAAGAAAAATAGTAGCAAATACTCTTTAAATGCTAAAAAAAAAAAAGAAGAAGCAACAATCCATCATTTAATCCCAAAAATAATTAAAAAATTAGAACAAAAAATGTATTACATAAATAAAAAATATTTAATTCTCAAAATAATTTAATTTTTATAAATTCAGTACCAAAAACTCTTTAAATACTAAAAAAAAAAAATGAAACAACTATCATTTGATCTCAAAAGCAATAAAAATAGTTGAAATTGAAATTTTATTACAATAAATTTTTTTAAAAATCAAACGGACAAATATCGTAATTCTTTTAAGAGGGTTATAAGAGTAATTTCTATTAGATAGTTTTAATTAAATTTTAATGGTACAGTGACATTGCAACACAAACAAATAAATGATTTTATATTTAATATAAAAGGAAAGGGGTGTAGCATTTTAGCTAATCGGTCTAGTCGACGCAATTAGTACGATTCTCTTTTGATTATTTTTCAAAGGATAAGGGATATTGTTGTAGGTTTTTTAAATGACAAGAGTTATTATTAAAGTTTATCCTTATTTTGGTTGATCTTTTTTGTGAGAACACCCCTGCAATCTCCTGTTCCTCCCTTGAAGATATGGCCTGTGTCCACCCTATCAAGCCCTATGATCATCCCTTCCTTTGCTTGGTGTCAGAGGATGAGGAAATCAAAGTCAATCTGTGCAATATGGGGGATTTAAAAGCCCCCGGGCCTGATGATTACTAAGCTATCTTTTATAAAAAAAAATTGGGACAAGGTGGACAGAAACCTGTGTGATTTGTTAAATCTTGTTTTCAGGAAAGGGATATGTCACCAAAAATGAATAAGACACTTATGGTTCTTATCCCCAAAGTAGAAATCTCAGAGAAAATTAATCAATTTCACCCTATAAGCTTATGTAATGTTCCTTACAAGCTTGTTACTAAGGGCCCGTTTGATAACCGTTTCGTGTCCATCCCATACAATGGGATGAGATGAGAATTTTGTTTCTTTCTTGGGAACAGAATCGCGTTTGATAACAACAATTTTTTTTGGGGGGGAACAAAATTGCACTTGGTAACGATCTTATCCTAGAAATTAAGAACGAATCCTAAGCCACAATTAAGCAATCAAATTCTAAACCACAATCAAGAAATTATCAAGTAATCAAACCCTAAACCACAATCGAAATCCTAAACCCTAATTGAAATTGAAATCGAAATCGAACCCTAAACCCCAATCAAAATTGAAATCAAAATCGAACCCTAAACCCCAATCGAAATCATATTTTGAAATCCAAATCCTTGTTTCGATTTCACATTTCGAAATCGAAATCCCTGTTTCGATTTCACATTTCAAAATCGAAACCAACTAGACGACAAACTGAAGAAGACGACGACGAGCTGAAAAAGACGATGATGAACCCTGTTTCAATTTTGAACCAAGTAGATGACGAACTGAAAAAGACGATGACGAACCCTGTTTCGATTTCGATTTCCAAACCCTATAAGCAGATAAAATCGATGACGACGGAGGATGCGAAGACGACGACGACGAACGTGATGGAGACGACGACAAATGATAACGACTAACTTGACGATTGAAGAAGAAACGAACCAAAGGAAAATGGTTGAAGACGACGACGATGGAGGTGATCATGGAGGCGAAGAACACGGTTGAAGGTGATCGTGTTTTTTTTTTTGGTTGGGAATAAGATGGGAATAGTTTTTTTTTTTTTTTTTCTCATTTCTTTACAAAAAGTGGGATGGATTCTGGGATGAGAATAGAATGGGAACAGAAACAAAAAAGTGGGATGGATTACCAAACACTATGTCCAAAAATAAATCCCAAAAAATTGGGAATGGGATGAGAATTTTTGGGATGGGAGTGGTTACCAAACGCCGCCTAAAATTTTGGTTAAACCTTTTCTGACGGATATTGATAGGCCTTTTCAAAGCAGCTTCATTCCGGGTAGATAAACCATTGATAATATTATCATTGCCCAAGAGCTGCTTCATAAATTGAAGAAATCTAAAGATAAAAAAGGGGGTATGATTATTAAAATTGATCTTGAAAAAGCCTATGATAGGTTGAACTGAGATTTTCTGGAAAATACTCTCGTTTACTTTAACTTTCCTCATAACTGGATTGACTTGGTTATGAATTGCATCGGGAAAGCGTATGTCAGGGTCTTATGGAATGGAGAACCCTTTAAAGGGTTTTCCCCCCAGAAGAGGCCTGCGCCAAGGGGACCTTCTGTCTCCGTACCTGTTTGTTCTATGCATGGAGAGATTTTCTAATCTGATTAACGAGGAAGCCTCTTGTAAAAGATGGAAGGGCTTGAAAGTGGCAAAAAATGGGCCGATCTTATCCCACATTTTGTTTGCAAGTAATTTTCTTCTTTTTTCTAAGGCTGACAAAGGCAGCTGTGAATCATTTACTAAGACGCTATCTGTCTTTTCTGCTGTCTTGGGCCTTGTTGTTAATTTTAATTATTGGCCCAGTAAAATACCCAAGAGAGGGGGTGAATTGGATAATTAAAAAATATATCAGAATAAAACTTGATAAATCAAATAATTAATTTTATTCTTAAATTAATTATTATCTTTATATCACAACGGAATAAATCAATTAACTAGGTGCACACCCAAACAGTAAAAATAAATAAATTAATAATGCAGCACACCAAGATATATCCTGGCTCACCGAGCTACTCTTGGCTAGTCCAGTCCTTCGAGCCCCACGGAGATTCACACCCACTAATTCTCAAGATCCCTTTAAAGGTAGGAACCAAACCCGCACACTGATTCTTTTACAAGCTCAGAATCAACCTTTACAATTTCCTTTTCCAAGGCTCAGGAATAACCTCTACTTTTTACAAGCTCAAGAATAACCTATCTTTTCACAGGCTAAAGATTAACCTAATTCTTTTTATCACTACGGCTCAAGAATCAAAACCTCACACAACACTCCAAGTATCCTTTTCACAGGTAAGGATGAAACCTTTACAATTCACTCACAAAACGCAATTCTTATCTAGGAAAAATCACTACCTCAATCTCTTTACAAAAAGAGACTGAAACTCTGCTACCTTTGATTAAATATCCCCAATGATGTTTAATTCGTTACAATTCACCAATACAGAAATTGATAAGTAAAACTCACTCGGAGCTTCTACTACCCCAGATATATAAAAACTCAATTAATATCCTAACTAGTGATAGAAAAACGTGAGATGCAAAAATTTGATTTTAACAAGATATGGGTAGCAAATTGGAGCACGTAATCAAATTTAAGAAATTATTTGTAAAAATATTTTCTTTAAAAATCAGAAACAATTTCTAAGATTAATTTCCAAATAATAAACAAATAACGCAATAAAATAATATAATTGGAAAGATCTCACCTGGAATTCACAGAAAGAACAGATAAAGTAATGTAACTTCAGATCCAGTAGCAGCACAACTTAATAGCAGTTGATCTTTAAGATCGTCTCTCAGAAAAGCTCACAATATTTCAGATGGATAACTCTTATAAAAGCTCACAATATGATATGATGTAATTTCTCTCTTGTTTACTGCTTAATTACTAATGAAATTCGCAGGCCTATATAAATGCACATGTAATCAGCCTCCTAACGGCTAGTTTACAAGTGTCATGACAATAAAATACTCTTATAGACCCCTTATATCATAATGACTTCATTTAGGTTTAATTTCACTTAAAAATAACTTTCAAATCTTTCAATTAAATTCTCAAAGTATTTCTTAATCTCAATTAATAAGAATAGAAACTATTTCAAGTACCAAATTGAGAAACATTAATATTTAATATACCAAATCAATAGGATTTAATTAATATATGAACCATATCTTAAATATCACCAAATCCCTTAAATCTCTCTCAAATCTTAACAAAAAACGACTACCTTTAGATATGATTTCAGATTCAAACATTATCCTGAAACAGGGCACTCAGTCCACTGCCCAGTCGACTGGACAATTCAGGGAGTAGCCATCGCAGTTCATCAGTCGACTGCTCAGTTGACTCGTAGATTCAGAGAGTTTGTCAAGCTTCCACCGGTCGACCGTTTGGTCGACTCTTCAATTCAGAGAGTTCAACCACCATATGCCGGTCGACTTCTTCCTTCTGGATCTTTTCTCTAATCTCGTTTTATACTCTTTCTCTTTTACATTCTTGCCCCTTTAACTAATTTCTTTTCTCAATTAACTCCACTAACTTTCTCAAATTTTATTTTAACCATTTATAAATATTTCTTTTTAAATACACATAGGAGCAAATAAATTCATCTCAATTAGCTCCACTAACTTTCTCAAATTCTATTTTAAGCATTTATAAATATTTCTTTTCAAACACACATAGGAACAAATAAATTCATCTTATCAAAACACACATAAATAATAAAAATATTTTGTGCCGTGTGTGTTCCTAAATGGGATATTAAGAGTTGAAATTTACCTGAGTTGTTTTCCCTAATTTTTTCAAACTCTTAAATCTTCAACTTCAGCATCTATTTAATTTGATCTTCAATATCTTCAACTTCATCATTTAGCATCCATTTAATTTGACATCTTCATCACTGGAACTTTAAATCACTGAAACACTCAATTAAAATATTAGTTCCACCAAAACATCAATACTTAATTGTTCATCAAAATCTTGGGAGCAACATTAATAAATTCAGGATTTTTGTTGCTCCTAAGGTCAGTGCCCACACGGCTAGAGATATTAGCAGAAACATGGGAATCATTCTCTATAAGGATCTGGGGACTTACCTCGGTACTCTGCTTTTACATGAGAAATTTAGTGAGAGAATTTAATTTCATTTTGAAAAAAATGCAAAAAAGACTTTTCAATTGGAAAACCACTAATCTTTCTATTGCAGGTAGGGCTACCGTAATTAAATATGTTCTATCTTCGATTCCGCTATACTCTATGCAGACTAATCCCCTTCCCCATAAATTTTGTGATAAAATTGTTAAATTGGACATAAGCTTTCTTTGGGGAGATTCGGATGAGAAAATGAAGTATCACCTTGTCAATTGAGATAAGATTTGCTCGCCTACCGGAATGGGAGATCTTAACATCAGAAAGGCTAGACTTTCTATCTCTATTTTTATGACTAAATTGGCTTGGAAAATTGTTTCTAATGATAAAAATTGCCTTTGGGTGGATACGTTTGTGAATAAGTATAATATGGATAGAAACCCCAATTGTTGAAAAAAAAGACGTTAAGGGGGTTCCCATATTTGGAGGGGCATTTTTAAATCTAACATCATTCTATCTAAAGGTTTAAAATGGAAAATTGGAAATGGGGTGAATGTTAACCTTTGGATAGATTAGTGGTGTGGGGATGGGTTTATGGGCAATGACGAGCTCCAAAATAGTTTTGATCTTAAGGTTGCAGATATTTTGGATGATTTAGGTAGTTGGTTTCTTCTATTAATCATCCACATTATCTCTGACAGCCAAGTCAATGACATTCTCAACTCTGAGCCCCCTAACCTTTTGAATGATGACGTCACCATTTGGTTTCCGGAAAATTCGGGATTTTTTTTCGTGAAATCGGTGTACTATATGATCGCAGAGTTTAATTTACCCAACCCCACTAATAACTGGGAGTGAATTTGGAAACTTAAAATCCCGAAATCAATTAAGTTCTTTCTTTGGAAAAATTTCCACAAAAGACTGATGACTAATTCTTTGAGAGCGAAATGGTCAAATGATGTCTCAGCTTTTTGTTCGCGCTGTAATAGTGCCACTGAGTCCATTGATCATGTGCTGAGATCTTACCCAAAAGTTTGGACTATTTGGAACTTGTTTTTGGATAAGAACACTTTGTGGCGGTATCATGACATGAGGATTCAAGACTGGATCGCTAAACACTTAAAAGAGATATCTACTAAACCCCCTTTTATGTATTTTTTTGTGTCCATTATTTGAGAGATTTGGAAGGATAGAAATAAGGAAATCATTGAAGGCTCAATCCAAGACACTTCCTTGATGGTTTCCAAAATTAACAGCCTTGCGTATGATTTATTGCCAAACCCATAACGACTTTTTTATTTCCTTTGGTCCTAATTAGATTCCTCCCCCCGCAGGTGCCTTTAAGTTAAACATGGACAATAGCACATTGGGTAATCCAGGGAAAGACGGTGTTGACGGCCTAATCAGACGAATGGATGGAGCCTGGGAGATTGGATTTTTTTGGTAATTTGGATTCCTACACTGCTTTGGAAGCAAAGATTAGGGGCATTCATGTCGAGATTTGCCTTGAGATCACCAGAGGCTGCACAAGAGTGATAGTGGAGTCCGACTCTCAGGAAGCAGTCAACCTTATCAAAGGTGATTGCCCAGACACCCACATCATGAGAATAGGTTATGGAATGCAAGTATATTTTTGAGAATCATGATTTCGAGCTTCAAACCACTAGGAGAATCAACAACCGGTGTGCGAATTTTCTTGCTAAGCTGGGGACGAATAGCAAAGCCGAGATGCACTATCTGGAGGAACCCCCCCTAAAGGGCTTGAGAGGTTTTTTGTTGCAAATTTGTATTCAAAGGGCTCCCCTCGTAGTTCCTAGTTTTTTGTTTTCTCTTTCTCCACCAAAAAATAAAATAAAATAAAATAATTAGTTACATGACATCTTATTTCTTCCTCATATTTTCTTTTTCCAACAATTTAATAAAAACTTCTCTCTCATCTTTAATTACATATAAAATTTATTCAATTTCAAATGCTCCAAAGAGTATTCGAACAATTCTTAACCAAATAATACAAACTATTGAACAACATAAAAATGACATATTAGATTATTTTACAACTATTATTTTGGAAAAAAAAAAAAAAAAAAGGTTAAAAAATTGAAAATCCCCTCGAGGAGCTTATTTACTATTTTTCAAAAATAAATATGAGTGAGAATATTAATAGTCTTAGAGATTGACGTTAATTATTTTCTTGTTATAATTTTATTTTTATTTCTTGATATTAAACTTTATTTTTGTTATACTTTCATAAAAGATATTATATATAAAATTAAAAGTTTACTTGTGCATCATGTGTAATATTCAAATAAAAAACATATATTAATATATTTTTTTAGACCGGCAAAATATGCGGGTTTAAAACTAATTTGTGTAAATTTAGGGGGGAAATTAGATTGTCCTTGAATATTTTTTTTTTTGTTTAATATTAGTTAATATTAACTGGATTGAATCTATTGAGTTGACATTAATTAGTGTTGAATTTAAAATTGATAATAATAAATGTCAATTAAGAGTAAGATAAAAATTCTCTAATTATAGGATGAAAATTTTAAAAATAAAAAATAGATGATTATGTAATAACAATTTTTAAAATTTTAAAATTAAACTTCAGGTGGTCGGTTTACTGTTTATTGGGTGATTCTGCGCTGATGTGGCATTATGTTCGTCCTGATTGTTCTATTGTATGAACAATCCTCGTCACTATGAGCAATGGCCTGTACAAAGACTCGCCGGGGCATGCTCAACGAAGTCCTTCCGATATGAGAGTAAGAGCTTCAGGAAAAATAAAAGTTCA